>JAJJWX010000372.1:0-1200000 GCA_023529315.1 Papaver bracteatum
CAACATCTCCACCACTACCACCACCGAGTGTTTCCAAATAATGATATATACATTTCAACCTGTAACTCCAGTATTTCTTTTATATTATGCTTCTTCCGGATAAGTCATGATTGAATATAACTTCTCAAATTTAACCAAGTATATAAAATATAAAATATGATAAAAGAAAGGAAATAAAAAATCAATAAGGCTAGTCCGATATGCCTGTGCGAATGCATGACTAAAATAGTATCTGGATGAAACAAATAAATTATAAACAAAAAGTAAACGTTATAAATGATCATTTTAGATTATATGAAACAAAGTTTAGACTACTCTCGTAATTCTTTGGTACTATTCACGTAATGGTTTGTAGCTAATGCGGCTATTCATATTCGCTTCATTCTAGTGGGCAAGCATTAATCTCGCTTTATCGAATTAGTTAATTTAACCAAATAAAAAACAAACATAAAATTTCAATTCTATAAAGTCTAACTACAACCTGACAGGACATATAATGACGAATGAGACCTACTCAATGAAGTGTACATACCCAATAACGATACTGACTGATATAGAGCTTGAGACGTGAGAATTTAAAAAGGACTTTTTTGCAATGGAAACTTGGTTCCGGAATTGCAGTAAGTTTCAGAAGATGATCATTGGTTATTATTGCCAATGAAATCCTTAGGCATCACCCAATTCAGATTTCATGCCATCTAGCTTCAGATTCGACAGTCAATCAACATCGAGCTTCCTAAGGCTCCTTATTAAAATGTGTTCCATTAGACTCCTAGCATCATTCAGAAATACACTAAGAACTGGAATACATAGAAATCATTCAAAAAAATAACTTTGACACAATGCGACTATACTTAATCAATGCTACAGTATCCAATAACCAAATATTAAACTGTAAAGAAAAAAGAGTCGTGTAAACTGTAGTTCAACCTTTGAGTTATGATTGACGTTGAGATGATTCTCTATGAATACCTAAAAAAATTGGTAGCATCTTTAACCTTTATTCTTCAAAGCTTGTTTGTTGTGCAAAGGAAGAGACTGAAGTATATGGAACACGTTTGTTTTCCTTATGTTGAAGGCTTAATGCAACCAAAATATAACACTATACTATGAGTACCTAGATAACTATTTTATTTTCTTTTACTAAAATTAGAGCATAGTGGTCCTGATTATAATACAAAAACCATCTTACCTTTGAAAGATGCGATTGTATTCAACTGTAAAATCTACTTAAATGCTTGAATTTGATGTACCAACCCTTTGTAAAATTGCACAAACAAACTAAATACAAATAAATAGACATCCAGAAATATAATTATTGTACTCAAATACCAATCCAAGATTACCCTCACTGTTTGGGATATCAGGCACGGCAATCTTTTAGTCTTGTTAGACATAGAAAGTAGATATTTTGGTCTTGTTAGACATAGAAAAATAGATATCCAAAAGTTTGAGACCAAACATCTGCTCAGCAAAGGGCTTTCTATGTTCCTATTTAAGTGAAAACGAATGATCGTTTTTTTACCCTCTCTTTCTATGCACACCGTCGAACCTTTCTTCCTCTTAAAACCCGTTAAACCACCTATTTATCTCTTTTGCACACAAAAACATGTATATTAATGACATACTATGGTGAAGATGGTTTTAGTTGGTGGCGAAAAATATTATCAGAAGCCTTTATCAATCCCACTAATTAGCAACAATCGAACAAATTTTTTAATACCTATATGAATACTTGCATATTTCGGTTACTTTTGGGTTCCTAACTACCACACAATCTCGACTTTAGAGCATGTGTTATCTTCAATGAATCAATTGTACTTTCTCTCATTCTATTATGCAATAAAGGATAATAAATTAAAACGCTACGAGTAAGCATCAAACAAAAAAGATTGATTCAAAACAAAAAGATTGCAGAATTCTTAAAAAATTTTTCAACCTTTCAAAGTCATGGATCTTGGAATGTTTTTAGAAAACTCAGGTCGAAAGTATATAGAAAATACTAACTGCAACCTACCAGTGTGGAGAAACTTATCTCATTAGAAAATACAAACTTCACGAATTACACAATTGGATGCTTTTCTCAACTTCGTTTTTATTAAGTATCAACAAACATTAAATTTTACAGAAACCGAAAACTATACTAAGAATTTACAGAGTGTACAAAATTATTCTTTCTAAGGAAACACTATCAATGCAGATCAAAGAAAACATACCCGCCATATCAATCTAAAGTATTCTTTATGCTACAACTTAGACAGTCTTATCCCAAGATGTAAAAGTTGATTGAAAAGCAACAGAATTAAATTTAACAAAACTCACCCAATTAGTGTCTCAAACTGTATACTAACAATCACCTGATGAATCTCAAATCCTGATCGAAATATCTCTCTAAGCTGTAACAATCCGAAAAATATCCCGAGAGAATGCTCGCCATCTCGTAAGTTAAAGAAGTATTGTTTCTAGCTGCAAATATCCACACCAACATGTCCTTAACCAATAGGAAGTATTGAAAGAACATTCAAATATCATGGAAGTAAACCACCAAATCCAAAATAGCAAGGTAGACCTTGAGCTAAAAAAAATTAAGTAATCCATCTGCTTAAAAGAGTTTTCATATTTCACTGTTTTGGTGCCTTTTCAAGGCTGTTATGAATCATCTTCGGAGTTACATGGGAACAATAAATTTGTTTCGAGATCTGTGTGATATTACATTGCATTTCAGTCTAATATATATTAAGCATGGTATTTCCATCTGTCATTTAAGTTAAAGATAAAGTAACATCACCTAATGAAGTTGGGGTTGGATATAATGAGATTTATTATATCGACACTTGAGCGCAAGTGATGCATACACATAAAGGGATAACAAATAGAGAGATTACCTTCATCTTACTAATAACATGTATGCACTAATTCTTCAGAAAAAAAATGATAGGAAATCTTCCCCCTTCGAAAAAGTGGAGTGTCGAGCTCCTAGAAGTTGATTAAACCCCATAAAGGGACTGTCCAAGCAAATGCCAACTATATGGACCTTTGTCTTAAGCAAATATTATCTTAACAAAGGATATTTTTGTCACTAAACCAAAATAAAAAGAAAAGATGGTTTCTCATGATTAGAACCTGTCCAAAGATGCATACCTTGCTACTTTACCACAGTGAAACACACTCTACTTCAGCTCCAAAGAAGCCTACACAATATAGATGGAATTGCAACAGAAGTAAATGGTAATTAATGTCTTGTATCAGTTCCGTAAGGACCTTATTGGTATTATAACCATCACATAGAGGAGTGAAAGAATAATTCTGAAGATAAATATTATTTAAAATCTATTATAACATAGTTAACAATTAATAATCATCTCATTTAGAACAATTCACAAACTATACATGTGTTGTCGCAATACATGCGTTTTTTCAAGCTTTCTATATGCAAGGACATGTTCATATATTCACCCCGCCTAAAAATACAAAAACCACCATCTGTAATAAGGCTTCCACTTCTGGAGATTCAGCATCCTAGGTCGATGAAGGCAAGTACTGATCAGTTTTGCTTCAGTTCTGTAAGAATTTTTATCAGTAATCCACTACAATTAACATATCGGATGAGACCAAGAAGTCGATCTCCAAAACATATTTATATCTTTTAAAGCATTGAAAATAAAATTCACATTTAAACCTTAAGTCAAAATCCATATTCAAAAAAGGAAAAGGAAAATAAAAGAAAAAAAAAGAAAAAAAAACTATAGTAATAATATCTACAAAAACGCCAACAATTTTAAATCGAAAAGAATTTTTTTGAAAAGAAAATAATTAATAAATTATATTGAATGCCATAAGAATTGAAGACAGTGAATTAGACAATCCAAATGGAAGTACAACGAAGGTTTAACTACTTAAGTGTAACAAAGCAGCGTACTAATAAAAGAGATGGTATGCAAGATTCACATAAAAGCTAAGATATATATGATATAAAAACTGCAAAAGATCATGGAAACCATCATACCGCTCCGCACAGATCAGGTTATCCGGAAAAGATAGATAAGTTTAATTCACTCAGTTGTACAAAAACCAACGGCACCATAACTAAGTCAAGAATCCATGGATGGTATCAAAAATTGGAACTACAAAATCAAGTTCTTACACTAATACACCTATTTCGTACAACTTTGTTAATCAAAATTGAAAATGAAAAATCCAACAGAATCAATTACTATGGTAGGTGTGATGGTAATTACATTCACAAGGAGTAATAAATATTAGATAAGATATCTAATTATGGTGGTCTCCACTTCAAGGTTTGTTCTACCATTTTAGTATTTTATAGTCCTGCACTAAGAATCTCTTGCAGTTGATTTACTTTTTAGTGGTCGAGTAAAATTTCACACTAATCTGTAAAACTCACACATTCCAAACCGAAGGACTTTCCTCAAAAGTAAAATTATCATAATTCAAAGGAAAAGATGTAACCCAAAGAACTTGCAACTTTTAATTTCCAATTCATCTTAAAATATAGTTAGAAAGCTCACAGTTATGTGAGAAGACACCAAACTCACCAAACTCCTCACTTGTAAGATGTTTACGGAGAAGAATAATAAAATCTATTACAGACAATTAAATAAAACTAAACAAACAAAAATCCAAACCAAAAAAGGAGTTAGAAATGTTTGGAAATCTTGAAACAGGACCTAGCCGCGACCAATACACTTTGGAGGTCTCTTAGGGTAATACTTAAGATCTTCAACTTCAACGGTCTGGATTCCTTTTTATCAAAATTGTGAGAACACAAAAGGATAAAAATCAACACGCAAAATTAAAAAGTCCTGATAAACTCTAGAACTTAATTCCACAAAAGCAAAAAACATAATCAAAACAAAACAGAAAAACTAAGAAATAGAACAGAAAAGAGAGAATTACCCCAGACCACGATCCTCCAGTGCAACCACAATAGTGGTACTCGATCTAAATCATCAAGGACATAAAACAGATATTAATCAATGTCTCAAAATAGATAAAAAAAACACAGAGTAATTGAACATCAATGGAGTAATAAGAAAATTAGGTCTCTGGAGTAGTTATAAAGAAAAACGATGCACTTGACGTACATACATACCGTAATTACTACTACAATTTTGTATTTACCATATTTTTATCTCTTAAGAACGGAATAGTTTAAACATCTAAAAGATTCTTTCCGTATAGGATTGTTCAAATTTCCATATAAAAGAACAAAATAACTTAAAATTTATCTCTTAAGAACTGAATATTTTAAACATCTAAAAGATTATTTCCGTAGATAGGATTGTTTCAAATTTCATATAAAAGAAGAAAAATAACTTAAAAAAAGGATCTACATATATCCTGATCGTGTTTTCTAAATTTATTTATTTTTCTTTGGATAAACCAATAAAGGCGGTTAATAAAATATCCGTATAATTTATCTTGACATGAGTTTTACATAACATATATATATATTTTAACCTAAACCAAACTAAAACTTCTTTTCTCGCTTTATTAAATAACTGCCAATGATAGAACTTGTTTGCCGATTTAAAAGTTCCATAAAAACCTGTTTTTCTTCCGATATGGAAATTTTTAGGATTTTTTACTAAAAAAGGAAAGGGAATGATTCGACATTTACCCTAAAGAACTTCGAAGATTTCTTTTCCATTAATTGCTCATGAAAGAATCCCCTAATTTTTTTTATTTTTTTGAGTATTAAATCCTAAAAAATTTATACATGTTGATTTTCCTTCTACATAGAATTTTTTTTTTCCCAAAAAAAAATGTGTGGGCCCTCCCCGAAAGATATTTGTAGATTTTCGAATATTTCTTTTCCATTAATTGCTCATGAAAGAATCCCGTAAGATATTATTCTTTTTTTCTGGTATGTAAATCTTGTAAAAAAAGCTTATACATATTGATTTTCCTCTACATGGAATTTTTTGTTTTGTTTCCAAAAAAAAAAAAACGTGTAGACCCTCCCGAAAGATATTTGTATATTTTAGAAGATTTCTTTTCTATTAATTGCTCATGAAAGAATCCTTGTAATGTTTTTTCTTCTTTGGTATGTAAATCTCGTAAAAAACTTATACATATTGATTTTCCTTGTACATGGAATTTTTGTTTTTTCCAAAAAACCTTGTGGGCCCTCCCGAAAGATATTTGTAGGTTTTACCGCTTAATCCGAAGGCCTAGATTTCATATTCTATTAAAAATTAACGGTCATGAAAGGGGCTAACTTTGATTTCGACCAATCAGAGCGAGGGTTTTGTTGATCACCAATGGGAGGGAGGTTACTGCAACTCTCACATGGTGTGAGAGATGTGGTTGGGTGTTTAGGTTATTGATTGATTTATTATTGATATTTAATTAAACTCATCATTTCATACCGTAGATTTAGCTTCCCAAGAGAAATCTCACCACTTTAACTTGCCTAAGTTGTCCAATGCTTTATAAGGGAGATTTAAAAGATAAATCAAAATCTAAAGCTTAATCTTAACATGCTAATCTATTAACACTTATTTTGTTCTAATTTATTAAAGATAATTTAACCATTACTAAATTTATTAAGGGTTATCAAATTACTTCATAATATGTACTATATTTTTTATTTTTTGGGTATCACTTAATTTGTGACAATTTCTAAAAAGCCTTGTACTTGATTCTATCTTTGAACCATACGACGGCTCTTAATTGAGTTTTTCAATCTATCAACGGCTTCCATTTCTCAAAAATATATGAAAATGGAGGAGATAAATCGTGGCTCAGAATGCAGCCTTTTATCCGCCCTCATCCAACATCCCAGATCAAATTCTTCATGCGTTACCCAAAATCGACAGACTGATTGTCATCGGTTTCATCGACAGAGTTAATATTACCATCCAATGTCAAAATGTTTCTTTCCTCTCAATGAAACCGACTCGCCATTCTTAATCCTCATTTACGAGCAGAAGAACCTCACATTAATCCTTTCAACCAGGTAAGTTTATCAGTTATCTATGTATTTGCTTCACTTTTAGAATTTTCTTTCGTGGCAATAACAACTAAAGGATTTTGCACATCGTGTGTTAGAGATTTTTAACCTAACTTTCTTTATTCAAATTTTTGTTTTTTCCTCAAGCCTCTTTCTGTCTCTACAAAAGAATCTAGAGGGTTTCATGAATATGTGTATTTTGGTGGTGAATCTAGAACTACTTCTCTGCTCATTACCTGAGATAGGGTAGTTGTTAGACAATTTTTTGCTTGGGTCAATGTGATTGATTATGTATGTGGATTGGTGATCTTAATTTTATATGATTTTTTTTTGTTAACTTTATCTCAAAGCTGAGTTTAAGGGTTTCATTGGATTTTGTTTTGCAGCGTTTGAAATTTCAACATGATGATTACTTGATTGGTTTTCAACAATCCAAGGTAAATTATTCTGAATGACTCTTCTTAATTGTAACTTCACACTGTGCCTGTGAATTGTTTTGCTGAAAGTGGTTAGTGGTGAACACTATAATTTTATAGTATTTTGTATTGCTATCATCATTATGTCTTTTATGCTCATCACGCGAAAGGAGTCCCTTCATTAGTAGATTATGAATCAAACCCTTCATTAGTTCATTCTGAATCGAAAGACAAGTGGTCTAATCATTTTGATAGATTTTTCTGTCTTCTTCTTCCGCACTTTCAGTTATGGAATGCATTACAACGGGAGATGGCTAATCATGGAAAACTGCCCAGAATCATGAGGTAATTACTAAATTTGTATTGGTGCTTTGAAAGGATCCAGGTAATGTTGCCTCATATGCCTTGATGATTATCTATATGTTCATTTTAACAACAAAAGCTTAATTTCACTAATCAAAAGTACCCAAAATTAACACAAACAAACTAAATATAGTCCTGCCTATATTTTGATTCATATCATTTGTAATTGGTTCCATACTACTGAAGTTTCTTTTGCTGAGTAAGTGATTGAAATTTTGTACAGTTCATACTCTTTCACTTATTTTGAATGGGTTCCAAACTCTCAACAACCCACACCATGTAAATACTCCTATTAGTGATAGACATGTAAGCTTTTGCATTGGTTTCATTTTAAGATATACTATTTGGTACTGTTAATGAATGGTTTCCTTGATTTGGTTGTTTTTCTATAATCTATGATGTAATTTTGGTTCAACTTTCTGATTGATTAAGAATAGAATCAACAATAAACTCTCAAATAGAATTTATTATCGTGCATTCTTGCAGATTTTGTGCTACTACACATTGGGAGACGGGATGTTTATTGGTTTCAATATGTCAATAGAAATCAATTGATATGAGTTAGATAAGGTCTTGATATGTTTATCAATTGTTTGATTCAAGAAAAGACATAATGATAAAAGTTTGTTGCAAATATTGATGGATTGTTGCTGTAAATCCAGGATGATATATTCGTTTCGCTGCTAGCAACTGAAATAGAACCGGTGAGTCTTCAGGGCCATAAAGAAATGATTTGTCTCATACTATTGCTGCGGGACTCAGAGAATCAACATTTGCTTTGTAACACAGCCCACAATTCATTGATTAATTAAGATTGTAATGAAAACAAAATTTAGAGGCGAAGAGTCGGCCAATGCGAAGAGGACGCACTAAAACTCAAAGAAGCTGGTGTATTGAAGTGAGAAATTTAACATGTCATAGGTGTAAAAATGCAAATGGACCAGACTCCTCGGACAAAGAACCACCAGAAAGAAGCTGTCTCATTGCATTCGAAGAAATAAGAGAGAAAGTACCTCACTTTTCGGGCTAATAATGAGGTTCTTGAACTTTATGATTTGCTTTGGATTTTGGTATCCTATTCTTGGTTACATTGGTGTCTTCTCATCTGTATTTGAATTTACTTGCTAATCTTACATGGATGATTTTGGATAGTTTGGTTATAGATGTTAGAAACTACTTGATCATTAATTTTTCTTCTTCTTTGAATCTAGGCTTTCATGTTTTAAACTTTGTTCTTAAATTGTGTTTTTGTTTGGCAGGGTTGAATCTAAGCTAAATAACATTATCTTTTCATGATTGAAGTCAAGTATCTGCAAAACGAATTTGAAGAGTTCGAGATACAATATAGAGATTTGAAGGTAATAAATGGCTCTTTATTTTTTTATTTCCAATAACGACCTCTGTGTACCTGAGAATGTGTTAACTTATTCGGGTGTGTTTGATTTTTTGTTGTATCTTCTATAACTTCATTTTTTATGGAATTTGTATGTAACGGGTTTTAGAATAGTACTGAGGCGCAGGCATCCCTATCCCAAGGTAAGGACTGCTATCCTTACTCAAGCGTCCCAGTTTAGAGGAACCTTTGAGTTTTCTGCAAGAGTTTAATAAAAATTCTAATACTTGAAAAAATTATATAATAGGTTTAGATGCCAGATGGCTCAAAATATATCGGGCTGGAAAGGGACAAGGAGAGGTACAAAATTCATTGCACTTGCAAAATGAAGAGGTGCTACTGCATAATTAGAATGAAGAGGTGCTATTATGCTTCCATCATAATTTGGTGTTATGGCACCTACAAACAATCAAGGAGACGAGGCGCTAGAACAAATGAATGCATTAGGATATAGTCAACCATATACCCAGCATAAGAGAGGGGAGATTTAGCACCCAAAATAACAATGCATCTTAATAATGAAGCGGAAAACATTAATCCTTGACAGTCTCAATCATAAGAGTTGCGTTGGTAATTCCTTAAACTTCTATGAAATGTTACGTAGCATGTGTTGTATTTGTGTACATATCGACATTGTTGTGTTTCACCTTTATCAACTGTTGGTCTTTTTACCATTTTCTTAGATATTTGTTGTCATATGCCACCAAAGGGACACCAAAAATTAATCATGTGAGTACTAATAACTGAATATAGAATACTGATACTTATAGTGTTACATGTGTGGGTAGAAATTGCGTACGTCATTTTTATTAGATGGTTATTGTTTTCAAAGTTTTAGGTTCATGCAAATGCTAGCATGGTTACATAACTGCCACCAATATGTATTCATTATACGAGTATTTAATCTAAGTTATTCTTAATTTTTTAGAGTAGTATGTTGCATATTTATGTGCGTCGAATTTTAAACTTGGTTTCCTAACATCTCAGCTAATTATATTCATGTCTAGCTTTGTATCCAACATTAGACAGTTTTGGTTAGATCTACAGATTCACTCATCGATAAGTCATATTATTGGTCAGCTTATGCAATTTTATTAATGATGAGCTTTTGTACCTGCATATTGTAGTCCCCGCCTGTTTTTATTTTTTTGAACTTTTACGTCCTTACAGTCAGCAATCTGACTAAATTATATTGTTGCCAGTAGAAAGTGTTCCCCTGGTAAGCCGCCATTATTCAAATTTTTCTTAAAGTTATTAAATATTTTTTTTGCATCTGAACTCATTATTTGATCATCACTCATTATATAGTCTATGCACTTATTCTCTTTGCAAGTAACACCTGAAGAAGAGATCAGGTGGATGTCTCAAGAAGAGCAGTTTTGAACAATCTTGCTGCCAATGTTCCAAATGTAACCTTCTTATTTTTTTTATCTATTTTTTTTCCTTTTAACTATGTGCTGGATATAGAAGTTTTATGTTTTATCCCAGTTGGATAATTTGTAGCATGTAAAAATTGGATAAATTTAGGAAGTAGGAACCATGGCAAGAAACTGATATAGGGAGCAGCAGGAAGTACTGGCAATGATAGTAGTGGACAGAAGCGAAACCTGTAATCAAGAATAGTGGTGGAAAAAGTGAACCTTGACATTTGAATCAACATTATTTCTCATTAACTTTTCTCTCACTTCCGCTCTTGGCATTTTGCTTTTTCCCGCTTCTCGCATTTTCGCATTTAAAGGAAGAGTGGACCACTGACATCATAGTCTGCCAAGTTTGCCATTATAGCCATGTTTGGTGTGCTATGAAATTTGAAATTGAAAGAACCCGCAACTAATTCAAATTTTGTAGGTAGGGTGGATAAGTTGCGTTTCAAAAAGATTCATTTGTCATACATATTACATTTCTCTACATTTCTTCCTCCTGAATAAACAATGTCTTTTATTATCGTGTGCAACTAAGCAACATTATTTGGGTGCAAGAGCATCCCATATCTACTTTGACCTCTTGAATTCTCAGTACTTCAGTAGCAACTAAGCAAGAGATGTGCTCAGGTTTGATTTTGAAATGCGCATGATGATATTCTATTTAACCGTTTTATACACTTTGGTCAGAGGGAATGCTGAAGATTAAATATTGATGGCACATCTATGTAGTAGCATGAAATCCTACACTACACCCCTCACAAGAATTTATAATAATCAACATATATTTTGAAGATTAAGAACAACACTTTTATTAATACATTACATTGCATGTATGCAAGGATATAATACGATTCATAAGAAGAGTTACTGACTACAAGTAGTCGGATGGCAACCTAGCAACAAGTCGAGCTCCCACACCTTTTTGTATGACTATTCCTAATCTGTGAAATAAATAGTTACATTTCTTAGCCTTAACATCAAATCTAGATAAGTGATTATTAAGCCTTTTCAAGAAGTCCATTGTTTCGTTGCAAATTTCACCAAAGGTAGTAAACGCTAAAGTGCCGAAGTTGTAACCTAGTGCTACGCATTTTTCCAAATATTTCTTATGCTTGCGTTTCATCGCCTTATCCAGAGCCACCCCAGCCGAAAAGTGTGCACCCCCACCGGTGAATGGTGATACACCGGTTACATCTAAACACTTGTCCCGCCTGTTTTCCCAGCTTAAGGACAAAAACATCAGCCGGACGAAGAGCACTTCCATCATCTGCCAATAGACCTAGTTCAACTTCTTTTCTAGCCGGTACTCCGCACGCAAACACATGTCTACAAACGCGTCCCGAACTAAGTCGTGTCGAAATTTGATGCCTACCTCGTGTGCGCAGTAAGGCGTGATCCCCATAATATCCATATCTCTTTTGCAAAAAGTGCATAGGCTACCTTCCACAAACAAAGGTATACCCATCCTGCATCGTAGAACAACACCAAATTGTTGAGCACCAACTCGCTGATTTAGCCCCTCAATCGGTATAGCCTTAAGGTAATCTTGTGCATGATTCGCCTTGTTGCATTGCCAAAGAGCACCATCACGAGTGGACATGGAAAATTTATCCCAGATCTCCTTCATGACTACATCGAAGTAATTCACTGCCAAGGTCTTCATGGGATGGGGGCAGTTAATTCGATGTTGACGTCGGGACCACAAACGGTGGAGAAAAGATCCATAGCTTGCTGCATGTTGTGATTAGGACCAAGTAATTGAGCGTTACGAAGCATATTGAATTGAAGTGGTTGGGTCTGTAAACAAGACGCCAAGTAACAGTAGTTCATCGCATCCGCCATAAAATAGATACCTAAACCACCAAAACTGATGGGCAAAGAGGACATACGGTATTGCCACAACCCCATACCCGATCCGTCATTAGTAACAATATGCCGCAGTGTAACGACAGTGATCATCAAAAATAACTTGAGCTTCTAAGATATAATCTGCCTAGTAGTCCTCATGGAGAAATAAAGACGAGAAACTCCAAGACAACTACGCAACAACAACAATTCACTTTGGGGATCATCTAACTTTCTTACAAGATCCATTAAATTGTTGGTTTTAAGCACTCTACCCTTGATCACGCCATGCAGAACTCATGGTCTAAACTTACAGGTCCCCTAAAAGTTTTACCCCTTGGTTGGTCTGCTGATTTGTGCCGAAAGACGTCCTTGTCAAGACAACGTATATCCATCGTAGGCCGAAGATCTCTGTCTTAGCGATGTTAAGTTGAAGACCAAGCTTGGTGCCCTCAGCTTTGATGATGTTCAGAGCTTTCGAGACCATTAACGTATCCCCTATTAACGTACCATCATCCAAATACCATGCCTGCAAATCCAGTTCACATAGCTCGGAGATCCTCTTAACTAAAGGGTGAAGAACGAGTGAAAAAGCAAGGGGCCAAGAGGGTCACCTTGTTGTACCCCTTGAGCGAAGATAATATTGAATCATTGTAGTACAATTTTGGCGGCTGTGAGTAACAAAACTCCACCCACTTAGAGATAGTAGGACAATGGGTTCTAACTTCTGGAGCATAGCAGACCACTGACCATGTTGAAAGCATTATCGAAGTCAACCAAGAACATGGTCGTAGAAGAAGACATACCTTTCTGGTGTAAAATCCTGTTGACAGAGTGTAAGATGGCTTCCCCACCACCTGGTACTCCCACACCGAACTGGAAGTCTTCGAGGTAAGTGCACATATCCTTTTGAACAGCTTGAGCAGCTAGCTTGGATACTAATCTCCTCCACACTGTCCCAACAGCTATAGGACGAATTCCCCATCAGGTTTGAGCAAGGGTGTAAGAGGTGCGCTAGCCACGAATTCTCCCAATTGCGATGGACACCTGCCGTCGAACCATATGTTGACTACTCCTTTTATGGAGGTAAGTAAATCTTCAGCTATAACAGTGGCAGGTCCATTCATAGCATCGAGGAGATGTTGAACCCTCAAACCATCTCTCCCACAAGATGTGCCTTTGGGGAAGCTCATTATCCTGCCCAAAATATTCTCATTAGAAGAAACCACGCTGTTTACAACAGCAGGACCAATCGGTATGTCCGGGGGAGGGGCAAATGGGTGCTTATCAATCAAATTTTTCAAAGCATCTTCCTCATCTGTAGCAACACCATCTGAAGTGAGGACTTTTATAGCTGCACTGAACAGCCCATTGCGAATTTTCTTTCTACAAACACTTAGGTTCAGAGCCTCCTGGTTGTTGTTGTTCCTGCGTTGCTTGTTGTTATGCTGAGGGTATTCATGGAGCAATTTCTGGACTAATTGAATGCAACCGTCCGGTGTATACCATTGCACAATAGATTGGTTAATGGATTTGATCTGTAATGTCCTTCGGTTGCCGATTTTTCTTCACTATCGCTTTTGGGGATATATAAATGCAGAATACAAACAGTAACAACAATAATTGTATCCACACAGAAACTTCACAAGGATTTGCATGTACCTTATCAAGCGCATACTTGTAACTCTTGAGAACTGCAATTTACACTTAGGAGGGATATTTTTGATAGTTTGAATATGTTGTCGAAACACCTTGTTGAGCAGCTCCACAAGAAGGCAAGGAAGCAGTGGAGCAACATTATTATCATCTGCAATGTTGTCAGTGGTCGGAGGAGGAGACTTGATTCCATTAACCAACAAGTCAACGTCTTTGCTATTAAAGGGCCCTTGTAGGACAACTCCAGCATGAGATTTACACGGTCTTCTCCAGGCACGAAGAAGCATGCAATCCGTGCATAACCACATGCGAAGTTTAGAGAGGACATCTTCCCAGGATTTGTATATTTCATGATTTGTAGCTATCCTCTGTCTGCAACGATCATTCTCCTTACCGTAGACGAAGTGTTTATCTCTAAGATGTTGAATCAAATAAGCTTTTCCCAAACCTCTTCCACCCGCACCATTCTTACAACCATCAAACCCTCCGAATGGGCATTGAAAATATGAGTCGGATTGTGAATTAGAGTCCTTAGAAACTCCATAGCCCTGTGAAAGTCTTGAGCACGACATGGGAGAACCCTGGACCTCACACTAATAAAACTGCTGAAGTAATTTTGTGTGCCCAAGAATGTACGCTTTGAAATGAATAAAATGGTTGTGGTGTTTTATCAAACACCTAGTATGCCAAACAAGGAAGTAACAAAGGTGTTTTGTGATGATAAAAACCACACCAAACCGGTTATCTTCACTTGCTAAGAAAAATCCAAGACAACCCAACCAACACAAAGATGTCTAGTAACTTAACCCTAGCCTTGCAAACCAAAACGATCCAAATACCAAAAACCAAATACCTGTAACTTAAGTAGATGCCTAACGTAACACATAAACAAGAATCACGAATGAGAAAACAGAATCCAAGTATCAAGAATAATCCTTAAAGGTATCTTTTGAACAACATCTTAGAATCAGAGTTTTCTTAATCAAGACCATCACTTTATCCATGTTCTAACTATGACCACTATGTAATTTATTGTATTCTTCCTTCCACACGTTCCAATAATTACACGAGGAATAATAAACCAAATATTTTTCTTCCTGCCATGAAGCTTCTTAACAATTCATGATTCGAGTTGAACCAGCATCTCACTTATCACTCTCCATGATACACCCAAGGATTCAGTAAAGTAATTATGTACCTTGTAAGTTCGGACACAATGAAGAAATAAGTGATGTACTGATTATGCCTCCTTATTGCAAAACGAACAAAGATTGGACTTGATAGCCACACAACTTTTTTGGAGTATAACTTTAGTAGGGATCGAGTTTTTGTTGGAACAGTCGCCGATTTCACACCTGCAAAACAAGGATTAAACACAAAAACAAGTTATCGGCTAAGTCACGACCAGTTCGCTCTCTTTAAGACGTTTCGTGGCTCTACATTGAGTTTTGTGCAAGCAGTTCTTTCTTCGTCACAATGCCCCCAGGATAAAACAGCCGAGATAAAAACTCTCTTCAATCCCTCACGCACACAATAAGAGATTGATCACTTTCACTCTTTCTAACTTTCTCAGAAAATTGGTCTCTTGATTCTCAGAAAAAACAATACTAAAAACTTGTATTTTTCAGTTCTAATAAAAACTGCCTTATATAGCCCAAAACATTAAACACGAAATTAATAGAGAATAAATTAAATTTATTGCTGCTATAAAAATTTCATTCAACAGTCAGAAAACGGGCAAATAAATGATGCCATAATTATCACAATTAAAAACATAATTAAAGGCAGAAAACGTTTTAAAAAAATATTTTCAACAAACAACAAAAAATACTTTCCAAATTCAAGAGATCTCCCAAGGCCCCGTTCCCGGACTAATGTTATTGTAGGTGTAAATTATACACAGATCCAGGTGGCAACATCCTAGGCCTGGTGCACCTAAACACGAAAAGACGCGAAGCATGGAATGAAGATTAGTGGCGCGAGATTTCAGGAGCCACGTGGATCGGGCGTGATCGCTCTCGGCTGTCGGATAAGACTTGATTCAGACTTCTGACAAAGCTGACATGACAAGACGCGGCGGGACAAACGAGGTGCTATGGTCAAACGGATAAGAAAGTAGGGGACACATCGGCTAACCATAAAATCAACGGTCAAAGACGGGCGACATTCAGAAACAGGCGACATCGTGTCAAGAGAGCATCTGGAAAGGTCGGCTCGGATGAAAGACAGGCGAAGAATCAAGATACATCGGCCATGTAAGGCGACATAAGTCGGTCCGACCGCAGAACTGCTGAATTGATGTAACATGACCAACACCTTAACTTGGGTGTATGGAACTTCTCCTATAAATAAAGGGACTTGTATTCATGAAAGTTAGGTGGTAATTTTGGGAGAAGAAGAGAGAGAAACTCGAGTAAACACTAGGAAGAAGTGAGTGAGAAGTAAGTTCATCTTGTAAAGAAATCCAACTAAGATCAACACCTTTGTAACACCTTGAAGTAATAAGATTCATCATTTCACCCCCGTGGACATAGGGACGGGCGATACTCGGCTTATCACGCGACGTGACCGATGGCTAGCACTTCAGGGACGATAAGGATGTTGAGGAATCGCACAGTCACTAGCAGCAGCATGCAGGCAGGGGTAACGGGGCCGAGGCAAGAAGACAGTCGCCAACCACCGCCCGAGGAATCTCATGCAGATGCGCGAGAAATTCCTGTTGTAGACGAGTAAGTAGATTTGGGGCCAGATGATAACACCCTACCTTTGGACCAGGTTATATTGACTCAGAGAAGAGTTGACCAAGTCGATGGACTCACAGATTCAGACACCGATGAAGATGAGGAGGCGCTTGCAGCACAAGCTCAGAGGCAAAGGATGAGGCAACAAGCCGAGTACCAGAAAGCCTTGGGGAGGGAACAAGAGCATCTTAGGCAGATTCAACTGGGGCGAGCAGCAGCAAGTAACATCGGCCCGACAGCTGTTCACGCAATCGATCGTGTAACCAACCCGATACTACCCCCACCACCCACATCTGCACCATTACAGCCTCGGCCACACCAACCCAATGGACATTCCAGTCACGAAAGTACGGACCCAATGTTATTGGCCATTTTGGAGAGTCAGAGGAGACAAGAAGCGGCACTAAGGGAACTCCAGCAGTGGAATTTAGCCTTGGAATATGAGAACTACCAACTGAGGAACCAACGAACCAGATCAAGAGGGTCATCCAGCCGAGGGACATCGGGTTATCACGGCCGATCCGGTCACTCACCACCCATGATGGGGCCAAGTAACCTTAATCAGCCCGATCAGTCAGGTCAGCCACCATTACCTCCGGTACCCCCCACGCAGAGATATGGACCACCCGAGGACTCGTCCACCGATGAAGAAAGGCGAGGAAGGGAGGAGCAACGAGATCATACAACTAAATCCAAACTTAGGGAGTTTGAAGCAAAAATCAAGGAACTTTCGGGCGGAAGCGAGGAGAATAAGTTGGCCGAGATTATGAGTGAAGCCGAGAAAACGCCTTTCTCTCTAGAACTGGAACAAATGCCGTTCCCACCTAAGTGTACTTTACCTTCATTCCCCTCTAGATTTGATGGAACGGGCGACGCGATCGAGCATCTCAAGATGTATACCATGTCACTGATCCAATGGAGAAGCAACCCGGTAGTTATGTGCAAATTATTTCCAGCTAGTTTGGAGGGCGAGGCGAGAGATTGGTTTTATTCGCTCGCACCTGGTTCGATTAATGGGAATGATGCACTAGTCGAGGCCTTCCTTGAGACCTACATTCATAACAGTCGACCTTGGCCAAGAATGAACAAGCTGTTTACTCTCGCCTGAAGGTTCAGAGAGCCCTTGAGAACCCTGACCGACAGGTGGAGGAAACGTACCTTGAAATTGGGAAGGTACCGGTGGACCAAGCCATCTTTGGGTTTGAAAACGCGTTGGGGAGATCGGACCCCATCTGGATTTCCATGTTTTCCGAAAAACCTAAAACCTTAAAGGAGATGAGAAGAATGCAAGAACACTACATCGCCCTGGAATAAATTCAAGCCGAATCAAGAGATAGAGGAGTACAAGAAGCCAGTGCTGAAGTTGGTACCGAAACTAAAACAGTCATGGGCGACCATATCAGGCGATCATAAAAAAGATCGGACCCTCCCCCGAGGAGCAGCGAGAAGAGGGAATGGATGGACAAAGGGAAGAAGCCAAAGCAGGAAGCCAGATCGTATACTCCCCTAAACGCTTCTTTGGAAGAGGTGTTCAAGGAAGTTGAGAAGAGAAGCGACATCAACTACCCAGCATCGAGGGGGGTACAGTTCCAAGAAACCCGAGACCATCATGAATACTGCCACTACCATCAGTATAGGGGACATTCCACCAACAACTGTCGAGAAGTGAAAGATATTGTTCAACACCTTATCCGCGATGGATATTTGAGGTAGTATGTCCGACACCCCCCTCGGCCGAAAGCAACACCCGACGCACCAGTTCATCAAGTCCGCATCGATAGGGAGAGTCAGTTCGTAAGCACCATTTAACATTCGGCTATGCAAAACTACACCCTCGGCCCAGTAATCACCACTAGGATCCATAAAAGGGATCGTGAAGGTAAAAAGATATTTAGCGTAGCCAAGTACCTTCCCATGGAACCTTGGATGATGCTGCCCATATCTTTCTCGGCTAAGGATATCCCAGCCAACGGACAGGCACACAGTGATCCACTGGTCATCACGCTGTTGATTGAGAAGTGGGGAGTAAGAAGGATTCTTGTGGATAACGGAAGTTCAGTCGAGGTGCTGTTCTACGACACGTTCAGAAGAATGAAACTCTCAGACGACATGCTCATCCCATCAACATATCACATCTACGGATTTAATGGCACAGTAACCATCCCAAAGGGCGAAGTAACTTTGAGAGTTTCAGATGGTGGTGGCTACCTCGACACACTAACCACTTTCTGTGTGGTCGACGTCGCTTCACCTTATGAGGCCATTATCGGGCGCCCATGGATTGCTGGGATTAAGGGATTAGCATCGGCCTACCATCAAAGGTTAAGGTTCCCGACTTTCAAGGGAATAGCGGAAGTTATGGGCGACTCCCAGGCGGCACGACAATGCATGAGAGTGGATGTAGAAATAAATGAAGAACGGCGAGCCCGACAAAGGCAAGAAAAGAACAAATCAAAGGAAGTGAAGGCGGCAAAAGAATTGGAGGAGGTAATTTCACAAGCGGTCCTGGCACACGAGACTCGAGAAAAATACCATTTATAGCAATTAAAGGAAGCGTCCCCAGTCAGGGAAACCAAATCAAACTTCTCGACAGTTGAGCCGACTAAAGAAGTAAACTTGGGAACGATAGAAGAACCCAAGGTAGTGAGGATCGGGGCGTTACTATCGGACGATCAAGCAAGTAAACTCACGATGTTATTAAAAGAAAACCTGGATGCATTCGCCTGGGAAGTACATGATTTGGAGGGTATTGACCCGAAGATCTGCTGTCACCACTTAAAAATTGATCCGAAGTTCAAACGGGTTAGACAAAAAATGAGGCGTATCGCGCCAGAGTTACAAATGACGGTCGAGGTCGAGTGAAGAAGTTACAAGAATCCGGAATAATAAGGAAGTCCCACTACCCACAGTGGATATCTAACATGGTCGTGGTACCGAAAAAGAAAGGGGGAATCAGAATATGTATTGATTTCAGCGACTTGAACAAGGCTTGCCCGAAGGACAGTTTCCCCCTTCCTAGCATAGATCAATTAGTAGAATCAATAGTGGGATACGAGGCGATGACCTTAATGGACGGATACATGGGCTATAACCAAATACCACTGACGCCCGAGGACCAGGAACACACCTCCTTCTTCACACCAAGAGGATTGTATTGTTACACCAAGATGCCATTCGGACTTAGGAATGCCGGGGCTACGTACCAGAGATTGGTAGGCGACATGTTTGAAGACAAGATTCACGATACCATAGAAGTTTACGTGGACAACATGTTGGTTAAGAGTCGAAAATCAAAAAACCACGTCCGAGACCTTCGAGAGATCTTTCAAACAATGAGGAAACACAAGATGAAGATTAATACTGCCAAGTGCGACTTCTGGGTCACGTCGAGGAAATTCCTAGGCTACATCATCACTCCCATGGGAATAGAAGCATATCCCGAGAAGGTACGAGCCGTCCTCAAAATGCCATCCCCCGCAACGGTAAAAGACGTGCAGAAACTAAATGGTTGCATAGACGCATTGGGGCGATTCATATCACGGTCATCGGACAAATGCAAGGCCTTTTACGACATCTTGAAGAAAGGAGAAAAATTCCAATGGACGGACGCAAGCGAAGAAGCTTTTCAAAATATCAAGCTACATTTATCTAGCCTCCCGGTTCTTCAAAGGCCTGAGCCGTCAGAAATTCTCACTCTATACTTAGGCGCGACACCCTATGCCATTAGTGCGGTATTGGTCAAAATAGAGATGGGTGTGGAAAAGACGGTATACTTCGCTAGCAAAACTTTAAGTCCGACCGAGAAGAACTACACCGGAATGGATCAGATGGTGCTCGCGCTAGCCTTTGCTGACTCTAAACTACGAACATATTTTCAAGCTCATCGAATACGGGTGCTCACCAAATCGCCTATCGAAGCGGTCTTGGATAGCGCTGGGCGATCGGGGAGAATCTCCAAATGGGGATCCATAATCAAACAATATGACGTAATATACGAGGCAAGAACCGCGATCAAAGGACAAGTAGTGGCCAATTTCTTGGCAGACTTCCCCCTCAGTGATGAGGACGAGGTATATACCGGGAATGGTCGAAGAACAAGAGGAGCCAGCGGACCTACTAGCCTCCAGTAGCGCAACACGATGGGAAGTATTTGTCGATGGGGCATCAAACAAAGACGGATCGGGCCTCGGGTTGGTGTTTACCACGCCAAAGGGGAAGAAGATCGTGCATTCGTTCAGGTTAGAATTCAAGGCAACGAACAACGTCACCGAATATGAGGCAGTGATCCATGCCTTACGGATAATTGTGGAAATGGGGATTCATGAGGTTCGACTGACTAGTGACTCAAAACTAGTGATCCAGCAAATTACGGGCCAATACGCTACACACGATCCGGTGCTGCAAAAATATTGGGAGCTCGCCCAATTTTACATCAAGCAAATCCCAGATATTAAATTCCGCCACATCTGTCGAAAGGATAACAGACACTCGGACGCTCTATCATACATCGCCTCACAACTTGTAGACCCGATCATCGAAGGAATACGTGTTATGAGGCTTCTTAACCCGTCTATCCCTGAAACACCAGAGGTACGGATCGAGGTGGCCGTTAGCACAGCCGAGAGATACAAAGAAGGCGACTGGAGAAAGCCAATACATCAATACTTAGAGACGGGTGAGCTGCCTAAGAGTCGGCCCGAGATGAACAAGATCAAAAGCAAATCGGGCGCCTACGAGTTAAGGGAAGGGATCTTATATCGGAAATCTTACCTAGGACCACTCCTACGATGCTTAAGCAGGGAAGAGGGCCATATAATCCTACACGAGCTACACTATGGGGCGTCCGGAAATCACAGATCGGGAAGAAGTTTGTCGGTAAAGGCAAAAACAATGGGCTACTTTTGGATGTATATGAACGAGGACGCAAATCAAATGGCGAGGGCTTGTGAAGAATGTCAGCATTTTGGGAAGAAAATCCATGCCCCCGGCGTGCCGTTAAACTCGATCATAAGTCCTTGGCCCTTCGCTAAATGGGGTGTGGACATTGTCGGGCCACTACATGTAGGAACAGGGCAAAGGAAGTATTTGATCGTGGCCACTGATTATTTTACCAAGTGGGTAGAGGCGGCACCACTAAGGCACATTCGGGACAAAGACATTTTTAAATTTATTTGGGAACATATCATTTGTCGCTTCGGGGTCCCAGCTGCAATCTTCTCTGATAATGGAAAGCAACTGCAAGGCTAGAACATTGATCTTCTATTCAACACTTACAACATCCGCAAGAGCAAAGCAACCCCGATTTACCCCCAGTGTAATGGGCAGGCCGAGATCACAAACAAAACCATCGCCGATAACATGAAAAATAAGCTAGATGGGGAATATGGTAACTGGTGTGAAGAATTATATAATGTTTTTTGGGCATACAGAACCACACGAAGGGAAGCAACGGGATTCTCTCCTTTTATGATCACTTACGGAGCCGAAGCGATTTTACCAACGGAAGGAATGATACCTACCACAAGAACCGAAGCGTGGAGGCGAAACGTGTCATCCGATCTGATCTTGGCTAAACTCGACGACTTGGAAGAAACAAGAGAAATGGCGTTACAAAAAATGGAAAATTATCAAAGGAGGTTACAACGGGAATACAACAAGAGCATTCAACCAAGAGAATTTAATCCCGGGCAGCAGGTATTGAAATTTCTAGCTGAATGGGAACGCGATAAAAAAGGCGGGAAACTAGCACCAAAGTGGGGTGGGCCATATATAATCGAATCTAAGGCAGGCGAGGGATCGTATCGACTACTGCGACTCGACGGAACAAGAGAGCTCAAACCATGGAACATCCGATTCCTGAAACTCTACCATCCTTGACGGGCGATGCGGAAAAACGGTAAGCAAACGTGTCTTCTATCCTTGTGAAACCGTGAGGGGTATGGGATAGGGCATAAACGACTAATGGTCATCCGTACTCGGGACAATGCCAGTGAGGAAGTGCCGAGGTGACTTACACTCGAATGGTCATTCGTACTCGGGGCAAAGCCAGTGTGGAAGTGACGAGGTGACTTACACTCGAATGGGCATTCGTACTCGGGGCAACGCCAGTGTGGAAGTGCCGAGGTGCGTTACAGTTGCATGGCTATTCGAACTCGGGGCAGTGGCAGTGTGCAAGTGTCGAGGTAGCCTAAGGGTTCTGGTGGTTGGAAACCAGTTCCAAAGGTTGTTTAGACGCGAGGTCTACTCAGATAGGTGGCCTACTTACATCTGAAAGGTCACCACCATCGCAAGTGGGCGTGTCCACTTGCCCGAGATCGGTTGGTCGATAACCACTCGGGATTGTCGGGCCTAGAACTAGGATGACTAGTACCCTTCCACTGAATCCAAATAGATAGTGATGAGATACCCCAATCATGACATGGCATAGGGCCCGATGACCCTCCTTGTTGGGTGTGTTCGACATAAATGGTTAGAATACTGACTTACTTGAACAATGATTGCAGGAATAACATATGAAACAAAGGGAAACTCGATTGCGTCATGCGACTATTAAGGAAATACGGAAAGCGTCATGTGACCAAGCAAAGCAAAGCGTCTAATAAAACAAACAACATCGGTGACGCAGCACCCCCATTAAAACAAGCAAGCAAGGTAGCGAAAATTAAAAAGGGGAGAAGTGTTCAGAACGATTTACAACCCGATGGAAGGGGCAACATAGTGACGCACCACCACAAAAAGAAAGTTTAAGCCTTGGGAGGAGCCGCGCCGGCCTTCCTATGCGCGACCTCGAGCCGCTTCTTCTCCACCCAGTCCATAATGCCCGCCTGAATCTTTTGATCTAACTCCTCCACATGAGCGACGCGTTCATCCTCGAGTTGTTGGGTAATCTGGGAAGCGTTTTCCTCAGCTTCAGCTAACTTGGAGCTCAAATCGACCTCGGCTTGTTTCAATCGGCGAACCTCTAGATCTAGCTCCCGAGAGCGTTTTTGCTCGGCTACAAAATCACAAAGATAGAATGTTATTCATCGGGTACATTTTTGCAAGAATAAAGCGCAATCTAGATCTAAAAGAACAGCCTCAACACATCGTCTAAGAGACCTGACAGGGCGGGTAACACCGACTGAAGCGACTCTACCGACTTGGACAACTCATCCTCGGCCTTGGACAACTTCGGGGTTAATTCGTTATAGTGTTGCTCATTGAACTCGTTCGGGAAATACTTCTTATGCTCGGTCCAATCGTCCATTAATCGACACGCGACGCTTGGAGCACCGCAAGCACGATCTACTCCACTCTAAATCGCCCATAACTTTATCAAATTCACTCACTCGGCCCAGTAAATCGCTATTAGCTCGCTCCACCACATATTTATCTCTCAATATTCGTCGGCGGTCCTCGTGAAGGTCTCGATTCTGCAATTGCAGAGCGTCTACCCTTTGCTCCAAACTTGTGGCTAAAGCGACTTTTTTTCAAGAAAGCGGCGAGAAGATCCCAAGTGAGCCCTTAAATTGTCCATCTCGGCAGGATCATAATCAAACCGGCGACGTCGTTCTAACTCGTCCTCAAGTCTTGCAATTTCCTCAGTTTGACGGTCTATTTTGTCGTCTTTGTTTGCCATTCGTTGACGAAGATTTTCCACTAGATCCTTCTCAATATCCCATTTTCTCTTCATAATCCTAAACTCCGAAGAAGCGTCTATACCTATACTAGATACCTCGGCTAGGAAGAAGGATACCCGACTCAGGATACTGGCACGATAAACTCAATCAACACAAGTTAAGAATGATCATATACCTTGAGCGTCGGCAAGTTTGATCTCCAGCTCGTTCGCGCGACCCTTCTCATTCTGAAGTTGAAGTTGGAGAGACTCTATCAACTGTTTATCTCGAAGGCGATTGGTGGCATACAAGCGTACGCGGTTCATAATCTAACACAAACAAACGAGTTTGCATCATTGGCGACACTAAGAACAGAAATTAGAAGAGGGGCATTACCATACAGAAACGAGTCGCTCACCACAGTATCAAGTGTAAGGGCGATGTCGCCATAACGGGGCACAGCATTCAACATTTCCTCATCATTATACTTCCCAAAGTCGGAGGAAGTAAGCGCACCCAAGGAGTTCATGATCGGGCCAGAGACAGTAAAGGAAGTTTCAACACTATAAGACGATCCCTCAGTAATCCGGGGCACACAAGGAAGCTCTACCTGACATCAAGATAACGACCTTCTCTACGACGGGCGTCTCCGAGGGCTCCTGTTGGTCGCCCATACCTTGTTCATCGCCTTTGTCACCCGACACATTCTCCCCAAACAGCTCATCCTCATCGGAAAGATCAATGATGGGGCCCGTTTTCGGCGGTGTCTTAGCAATTTGCTTACCTCTACCAGGATTACGCCTCAGCGGAGTGGGGTCAACATCGCTTGCGTCATCATCATCGTGCCTTGGGTGTTTCTGCACAAGTGTCTCGTCAGAACATGTGAAGGCAAAAAACAGGGGCAAGTACATGTACTCATAAGAAAATAATTATGTTTGTTACCTTCCCCTGGTCTTCCTCAACCCTTGTGCCAGCACCTCTTTTCCTAGATCCAATAGTCTTGGTGGAGCCGACCTGAGATTTTCAAACAACAACAAATAACTAACTGACGCCCGAAGCTAACAAGATAAAAATCAAGAAAAGCGCATACCTTATCAGCCTTGTCATCATTAACCACCCAGAAAGAATAGGGCTCGACGGGAAAAGTAGGCGACGGGAAGTCACCATGAAGGATCGGACCTCGGACTAGAAGCGGAACTCGGGGATAAATCGGGTCATTAGAATGGCGGGCTCGCTTGTTGGAACCCTGGCCGATGGGATCGGCATCCAACATCATCCTTTCAACACCCTCGGGCATAGTTTTGACCCGATGAGGACTAGCAGCAAAACCGGCAAGATCGCCTAAGGTTGAAGTACCAGCTCGATAGTTGACAAGGAAATTGGAAACGGTATACTCAGGAGCGTCCTCGGGCTTGTAGGTCTACCACTCGGCAGTAGAACCATGACCATCGCGGCGATCCCTCCACTCGTTCATAATTAGAAAAGTATTGCCAGTCCATTGAGCTAAAGCACGAGAAGGCCGAATCTGGGTCAGAATCTCGTAATAAAATGGGCTATCAGGTTTGTATAAGGGAAGAAGAAGGCCCAGCTCCAGTTGACCCAAGGTGATGACCACACAATCAGCCGATTTACCGTGCTTCTTCATATTGGTTTTCTTCAAGATACCGTTTCGGCCCGAGAGAAGGGTCACTTCGTAATTTTGAAGATCGTACTTCTCCTTCAGCTGCTCAATGAACTCTTCATCAGAGAGATCCTTCACCCTTTTCTCGGACCTGCACGAAATAGAAGAAGAGCTATCAGCAAAAATAGATCTCATCGCGCGATCATCATACCTATAAGGGCTTTCAAGCAAAAACAGAGAAGCAAGGGGAGGAACATCAAACTCGGAAAAAACGTCATCAACAGACCTCTTTTCAGCCATGGAAGGAGAAGAATCCATTAACAAAGATAATGCAGAACTCGGTTTTCAACAAAGAAAGATGAGGCGATGGCAGCTACTATATCAATCGATGAAGAGAAGATGACGAAAGAAAACCAAGAGAGCTAGGGTTTTTTGAGAAGCGCAAAATGTGAAGAAACTTGGGAGAAAACCATAGTAGAAGAACAGAGAAAGAAAGGGAAAAGAAGAAGAAGGAAGAAAGGAGCGGGCTATTTAAAGAAGAAGAATTGTAACCGACGCCGACGGTTAACAGTCATAAAGTGGAGTTAGTGGGACGCTGCATGGCGGGATTCACGGCATGAACAAAGACGTGGGCAGTTAGGGCGATGTTCTTCCACACGTGTCTCCCACACGAGCGGAAAAAGGGGCATAAATGTAGGTGTAAATTATACACAGATCCAGGTGGCAACATCCTAGGCCTGGTGCACCTAAACACGAAAAGACGCGAAGCATGGAATGAAGATTAGTGGCGCGAGATTTCAGGAGCCACGTGGATCGGGCGTGATCGCTCTACAGATGTCGGATAAGACTTGATTCAGACTTCTGGCAAAGCTGACATGACAACACGCGGCGGGACAAACGAGGTGCTATGGTCAAACGGATAAGAAAGTAGGGGACACATCGGCTAACCATAAAAGCAACGGTCAAAGACGGACGACATTCAGAAACAGGCGACATCGTGTCAAGAGAGCATCTGGAAAGGTCGGCTCGGACGAAAGACAGGCGAAGAGTCAAGATACATCGGCCATGTAAGGCGACATAAGTCGGTCCGACCGCAGAACTGCTAAATTGATGTAACATGACCAACACCTTAACTTGGGTGTATGGAACTTCTCCTATAAATAAAGGGACTTGTATTCATGAAAGTTAGGTGGTAATTTTGGGAGAGGAAGAGAGAGAAACTCGAGTAAACACTAGGAAGAAGTGAGTGAGAAGTAAGTTCATCTTGTAAAGAAATCCAACTAAGATCAACACCTTTGTAACACCTTGAAGTAATAAGATTCATCATTTCACCCCCGTGGACGTAGGTAATCATACCGAACCACGTATATCTTGTGTTCATTATTGAGTGTTTACTTTCATTTGAGAAGAGTAGTACGTTTCTTTCCTTTGGATGTAGTTTGTAGTAAAATGCATCTACAGTTATATATATATATATAATATGCACAATCAGTAGGGGGATTTGATCTTGAGACCTAACCCTCCAGGCCCAAAATGCTTAACCACTGGGCCAAGCTCAAATTGTAGATATAAATGTACAAAAGAATTATTTTTAAAACATATATCCCAAGAGTTTTCCAATGCATCCAAATTAAAAGCATAAACCTTTGGTGATATTACATTTGAGTCTATCAGTCTTGTTGCTTGATAGCCACACCTCTTTGTTCAAGTGTAACTTTAGTAGGGATTGAGTTTTCTAATGCATCCAAATTAAAAACATAAATATTTGGTGGTATTACCTTTGAATCTACAGTCTTGTTGTTTATAATGTTTTGGGTTTTGTTATCTTGTGCACCCATGCACAAGATAACACCCAATCATTGTCATTGAAAATGATAAAAACCAATAAAAAAATATGAGAGATAATATGTTATGCATCGGAGAAGGGAAGTGTACACTTGTATATAGAGGTGTCAAAGAGGCCAGGCCAGACCGAATCCGGTCCGGCCTGGCCTATTTTAGTAGGCTAAAGCCAGGCCTGACCCGTTTTTAAGTAGACCGGGCCAGGCTCAAGACAGACCCAGGCTGAGCCTGTCTTTTCAACCTGTTAGCCTGCACTAGCCCGGCCTGGTTTAGCCTGGGCCAGCTAAGGCCTGCCAGGATAGCCCGTCAAGGCCTGCGTAATACAGAAGGTGTTAGTTTTTATTAATAAAAAGAAGAACATTAAGGGATTCGAACCTCTGTAGATGGGGTAACGAAGAGCAAACTACCCTTGCCAATCTTCCAAGGCAACTCGGTGTCTACATTTAACATTCAAATGTATATATTCACAGATAAAGATCAATGACTCTCCTCCCATAAAGGTAATATTTTTGTTCTTCACATGCATGTATATCACAAGATATTACTATTTATTATGATTAATAATGGTAAGCATAGAAACGGTAATTTATGAGTAATTTTAGTTGTTTCCTTAATTCCTTTAATTGGCTATATGAATGTTTGAAAATTTTAATAACATAATATATATATATATATATATATATATTAAGCATTAATTTTTTTATTTTATTTTATTTTTTTTGATAATAATAATAAAAGAAATCAATTGTACTTAGCTGGTAGCCGAGCCACAAGCTGAGCACCAACTCCTTTTTGAATGACAACACCCAATTTATGAAATAAATTGTACTTAGCCGAGCCACAAGCCTCCTTTTTGTTGATAATAATAATAAAAGAAATCAATTGTACTTAGCTAGCATTAATTGGTCATACATTTTAATATGTATTTTTATTATTTTCATACGTATATATACCATATGTCCATATATGATTAAGGGATAACTCTTATACTTGTATGGTATTTATGGTAAGCATACTGTCATGCATGCTTTCTACTTGTTATTCAACACGCAAATCATATAAGATTAGAAATAAAATTAATTTTGGTAATAACTCTACTTAGTTATTAATAGTTGTCTATTATATTTTTAATATTTTGACCATAAACACAAACAAAAACTCGGCTCATTTGGTTAATTCTTTAATAATCGAAACACAGAATGTGAGTTCGAAACCCTTTACGGCTCCACCAGCAATCCAGCATGACTATTTTTGCAGCAGTTAAATATGATATAGCATAGCAGGCTATCCAAGCCCGGACTGGCTTGGCCCAATCCAGAACAGGCCTGACTCAGGCCCAGGCTGGGCTCACTTGAAGACATGTCAGGCCTGTTTAATTAACAGGCCGATCCAGGTCAGGCCATGGGCCAGGCCTGTTTAATTAACATGTCGATCCAGGTCAGGCCATCGGCCAGGCCAGGCTGACCAAAAGTGGGCCAGGCCGGCCTGTTTGACACCTCTACTTGTATAGAGAAAAATTCAAGAAATCCATGATTATTTCCCTTCTCCAATGCATAACATATTATCTCTCATATTTTTTTATTGGCTTTTATTATTTCCAATGCCAATAATTAGGTGTTATTTTGTGCATGGATGCACAAGATAACAAAACCCTAATGCTTTATTCTTCAAATATGTTTTTATATGGATTCCCAACGTAAAATTTCCTTTCAAGTTGTCCTCTTCCAATTTTAGATTAGTCAATACAACATCTCTAACATCATGTTTCATTTCTAATATGTTTATGCCCTCAGCTTCATCAAAGTTTTTTAAAAAGAAAACTACCGTTAGTCATTAATAGACATCTCTCCAACATTACAATCTTTCTGCAAACTAGTTTTAAAAAGGCTTGCATATTTTTATTCAAAGATTTCTTCTCATACCAATAGATGTGGCATATGAAACTGCTTCCACTTTTAATTTTCAAGTTCACGCAATGGTGCAAATCCTATATAGACTTCACATTAGCTAGCCACATGTGCTTATTTCTATAGTTTCAGATGGTTTATTAGCTAGAACCATAAAAAAAAACATGATTAATTCTGCTTTCTTCTCTTTTGAGTATCTCCAAATTCATTTTTTTTATAAAAGTCCCGCTGAAAATTCTTATATTTCATATGCCTAAACATTCATTCTTCTTAATCTTATTGCATATCTTTTTCCATGAAATCTAACTCGCATTCTTCTTGTCATCATCTTTATCCCATAGAAACTACCTCATAATTGTGTCCATTTTTTGTTCAGCTGAAGTTGGCATTTATAGAAAAGACATGAAGTTGGTTACAACTCAAATCTATAGCAAGTTCTTCAATATTATTGTTAAATTCAATATTAGTTATTGAACGACTAATATTAGTTAAATCTAACGGTTATTATTAATTCAATCCAACAACTACTATTAGTTCAATCTAACTAGATGTTGGTATTTCACTATCTTTTAACTTCTGAGTATAGGAATTCGCTTCAGGATTACCATAGAAAAGAAGACAAATATTTGTTTTGATTCATCCAAAGTTCTTGGTCGTATGGTTACACATCTCTTATACCACAACATATTCGTGTAATCATCGTTAGACCTAGGGGTATGATACCTCTAACAATAATAACTTTGTTATTTTCTTGGACATTTTATTTAATGCGTGTAAAGATAAAATCAAAATATTGAGAATCAGATCGACTTTGAGATCTCTAAAATGAAAAGCTTGGGTAGTAATGCCACCAACGTTGATCACTAGGATTTTTATCAGTGTCCTTTTGCGTTTTTTATGATTCACACAATGGAAATACTAATGGGTTTTTGTAACAAGGGTAAAATGGTTATTTTAGGACTATGTTCGAGTTTCGTTGAAAAACTTAGCCGTATAGGCCCAACCCAAGTATCGACCTCATGATCAAAACTCAGCTCTCGGTCTCGTGAGCAAGATTCAGCTCAAGGCCTCATAGAGACGGCTCATAGTACATCCCTGATGAGATATATTGGTCATGTCAGCTTATTATCCTTATGATGCATCCATGACTGATTCCATGAGCATGAGCAATACTTAGGTCGCCAGTAAGCATGAATCGTGACTCGGTCTCATAATCACGACTCAAGTTTTACGAGCCTCGTGACTAATACCTAATACATCCACGCGAGATATATTGGTCTTTTCTGCTCATGAGCCTTGTGACCGACTCATAATACATCATCACGGGATATACTGGTCATTTTTGTTCCATAAATGAACACGTTCATGGCTCTTAATAATATATACAAAAGATTCACATGTCAAATCAAGTGTTTCATAGTCTCATATAAACAAAAGACACTTTAAGGCACATGTAGATACCTCATTCTCGATCTCATGAGCATGTCCCAACAGCTTCATGGGCATGTCCAATACCAATGACTCCATTTGAGACCTATGAGCTCATTTCAATCTTGTAAAGATACGAGGGTCAGGAATAGTAACAAGCCTCAGACATAAGCCTCATCCTCAGAAATAGGCCTCAAGTCTCTCACATTCATCAAAAAGGGACTTACCGATAGAGCCTGACCCTCATAATCCAAAGATGCCCACCCATACAAAGTTGTGGCTCAACCACGACGCCTTTTTTTGTCTCACACACGATCCTCATGTTATTTAGTTCTACCACATGACTCAGTATAGTCATAACGCACAAACCGGAGAATATTCCTCCACATCGGCCAACATCGACTACATGGAGTAATTACTAACCTACCAACATATCATCACGAAGGCCGACTCAGACACAAATGCAGATATATCAATTAAGGTTTTGATATGCTAGTTTACCGGTACGTGTGAAAAATACCCATCTGTATTTCTCACTGGTAACAAATATAGTCGGTCAGGAGGTTACGAAAATCAATGGATAAGCTCGGCTCATCATTTTCCTAATCTCAGAAGTAGTCTCAATTACATTACCAGGGGCGGATCCAAGATTTCAAAAAAGGGTGGAAAAACGATAAAGTACACCACAAAACAAACTCAATTTTTTTTGTGTTTTGCATTACACATGAAAGATTGTATCATAACACCTAATAGTGTTTCATAGCAACAAGATATACAATGCAAGAGACATGTTAGCTAGTTAACATGTCTTCTCACGCCTTCAATTTTCAAGTATTCGCAGTAACTAGATTTTGGAATTCTCTTTATTTGTTAACTTTAATATATATGAGTTTTATATGGGGGTGTAAAGTTATTTTTATAGGGGTGCAAAAAAAATTAAATTTCAGATTTGGGCTCTGAGAAATTGATACCTAGTTGAGGAGTTTGAAAATCAAGGGTGGGAAATTGCTCACCCACCCTTCCATGTTCCCCCGCCCCTGCACGTTACTCTATACGAATTTTACTGACTTGAGATCTGATAGTTGAGTTATAAATAGGGCATTAATCGAGCCTAATTACTTTGATCTACCTTTTTCTCTGCTTCCCTCATTAAGACCAGCCTGATATCTTTCCTATGATTGAAGCAGTCTTCGAAAGACCATATCTTGGTCTAGAAGAATATTGTTCGTGCTCAACCTCCTTACAACTCACACTTGAAATATTAAATCTCAATTCTACCCGCCTTTTCCAAATTTTTTTATCTACGACCGCCAAATAAATCGATTCTCTTTATTTTTTATTGACGGATTTAGTTTTCTATGGATACTTTATAATTCTCCCCGGTACCTCTAGAACTTTGGATATCTGCGGAATTGAGCATCCTGATAATCCCATCGGGGAAAAAAATCTAGGATTTTCGTACTCAAATTGTCTTTATTTTTGTTTTTCTTCAATATGTGTAGGCGTATATATGGGGATTGTCCCCCACACACACCCCACCCCCCACCCCCCATCCCCCAACATATATTGATTGTTGGTGAAGTAGAAGAAATTAGAAAAAGGCGATGTGACTTGGGAAGAGTTTAAAGCGGTAAAATATAGTTTACAAGGTGTACTAATTGGGAATGAGGAGGCGGTGTAGTATATATATATATATGTATCTAAAGAGTGTGTAGCCATTTTATAATGGTTAGAGTTCAAATAATGGATGAATCAACCAAGTATTTTCCAATGGCGCAACAAACTCTATTGTTCGGCTATAAAAACAGTAATTATCACATAATGGGATTCCCGGTTTAATTATCCATATAGCCCATTAAATAAAAGAAGTTGGACATTCTCATTGCAATTTCCTATAGAGCAATTATAATATATCTTCCATCGTCTAAGTTGGTTTTCACCTTATCAAATAGAATAAATCATAAGAAATCAAATCTAATCGCGGGGGTATAAACGGGTTCCAAAGCATGAAGCCTATTGATGTTGGGCGTTAATCATAAAACTACAAGATCAACAATCAGAAAATTGAGCTCGGGTTACTAAACATTCCAAAATATAAGATTGAGCATTAAGAGAGCTGACGTTTACATTAAATTCCAAATTATCTTCTATAGAATCACGGAAATAGCTTGGATTTTTTTTGGATGCAAACAACTTAGAACCGTTAGACTTGATCTTCCACACATCTTCCACCTTTTTGTGTAATTTGGATTCCACCATAAGATATAGTCCATTAAATGATCTGTAATCGGATTTTTTTTCAGCGGCAAAGCTTCTGTATGCAGGCCATCAACTTTGTATAATTTGCACACCAAGGGAGCTCAATGGTCACACTTTTTGGGAATCCAAATTTTTAATATTTACAATCTTGTTCCACAACACATAAACCACATTATCTTACTTGTTCATATTCTGTCGGTGTGTGTCACTACTTATTAATCTGTGCAAACTACGAGGGTATATTAGAGCATTTCCAACAGAAGGTGGAAAAAATCCTACGTGGATTTTCTATTTAGTCCTTTTATTTATAGAGTCTATACATAGAGTAAATATAGGATCTCATATCTAAAAAACCATCTCCAACAGTGAGAAATTTAACTCTTATAATTAAAAGAAAATTGGTTAAAAACATGACGTGGAGGTGCAACCGGAGGTGTAGATAACACTTTCTTGAACACCTTCATATTTAGTAATTAGTCCCTCCTAACTTGTAGCACCCTACTGTTGGAGATGGATTTATGCCAAATGGGGGTGTAAAATCCTACGTGTCACTAAAAATAAATAGATCCACCCTCTCTTAGAGATGCTCTTAGAGCATCTCGAATAGGAGGTGAAAGATTTATTTTTTAATGACACATATAATTTAAGACCTTTATTTTAACTAAATTCATCCCAACAGATATTAATTTTGAAGTTTTTATAAAGAAAGTCTTATTTAGACCTTCAAAACAACCTCCATGTCATATTTTTGATTTTTAATAATTAACTAAAATACAATTAAACGGTTAAAATTCATCACATAAGATTTTTTAAGGGTCAAACATATATACTATTGGAGGTAGTTTATTAGTTACAAGGTCCTATGTTTATTATATGTATAAATCCTCCTAAATAAAGGTCTATTTAGGATTTTTAACCGTCAAGATAACATTAACACCCGCTATTAGAGATGCTACACCCGCTATTAGAGATGCTCTTAAAGAATATCAAAATCCAAACCTCGTACCTGGCTTACTCTCATCCAAGCATGAAATGGGTCATCACTGAAGAAACAATTGTAAACTAGAAGCATAGACTTTCTGGACCTTGTTAGTCTGTTGACTCTGTGCTCTCTTCGTTTTTGCTTTGTTTGGGCGAACTTTTTGTTCATGTTCAGTTTCTTTGTCTACATTTCTCGAGTCTTTGGTTCTACATTGCTTTGGAAATGGAGCAATATGACAAAATAGTTTCACTTTGTTGTTGAGGCTTACCTATCGCCATGTAGACTTATGTTAGAAATACGTCACTTGTCAACAGGATATACGGTGTACGATTGTTTCTTGGCGTTGCCAAAAGGTTCCCCGACTTCAAAACAGAAAGGACTTTGACCTCATTCCTAGTTCGTACTTCGGATTGTCTCTACTTGAATAGTCGTTAATTGTGGGTGTGTGTATTCATTTCCATAGATGTCGACGACTTTGAAATGTTTAATTCTGGTATCGTATGGTCTTCAACTAGGTGCCAAAGTTGTTTCATATATATCTTAATAAATGTCGATGACTTCACTTAATAGAGTTGTTGTGATTCCATTTCAACAAGTATATGAATGGATGGGAAGTCTAAGTCAAATTAAAATTTGGTAAGCAGTCTTTTGTCTTGACTTGAGGGGATTCTGAGTGGGATATGTTGCTCAAACGTAATCAAGCTTATAATAGGATTAACTACGTAGTTGAACCTAATTGAAGTTTGTTCGTAAAAAAGTGTGAAAGAGATATTTTGCTAGCATTTCTCAAACTTTTACTACAAATTTCTAATCCATACTCAAAAATAAATCAAAATGGGAGCAAAAGCATAGTGACAAGGTGTCTTTAATCACATTTATCTCTAAAAATGACAAGCAATCTCAGATCCCTCTAGAAACGAGTAACCTCGTGCATGCAGCAAATGTGATTTCGAGATGTATACCAACAGGCGATTAGTTTAGTGGTTGATTAAAGGATTATACTTGTACTAAAATTTAAGAATATTAGATACGAATTATGTATCAGTTTTGGGATATTTTAACAAGTCTGAATGGTACCATAAAGCTATTTCGTATGCATATATAGGTGGCTCCACGCCTCCATCAACTGCTCCATGTGAGCAGAAAGGTAACAAAGGTGTAAGCAATGATGCAAAATCTTAACATTCGATACCCTATGCGTTTTCTTTTCCCTACAAACTTTACAACTTATAAAGTTCATACTGGATTTTACTTTGCTTACTTTGAAGACCTAAAAGAACAATATATTATCCGTGGTATGAACATTATGATTATCTCATGCAGTCCAATCGATATCTTTGTGCGAAAAAAGATCAAAAGTTCTTCTCTTTTCATTATTTTTGATTTATTTGAAAGTTTGTAGATAAAGTAAAACAAGCGTGGATCTTGGATCGATGGAATAGTGTTTGTATTTGATGTGCTATCACATCTCTGGATTAGGGGTACTCTTACTCACACGCATAAAAAAAGTTTTTTTTTTTTTTTTTTTTTTTTAAATAAAAGAAATAAAATATAGTAGTTTTACTAATTATTATTCGCACAAAACTTTTGTTGGCAGCTGAGCGACAAGCTGAGCTCCAACCCTCTTTTGAATAGCGATTCCTAATTTATAAAAAATAAATTTACCAAAACTTTTTTTTTTGATAATATGGAAACTTAGTAATAGCTCAGGAGGTTAGAAATTTCTATCTCCCGCAAAAAATACTCCTTCGTTATGAAGGAAGATTGGTGCATACGACAACAGACGGTTAGTGCTAGAGAATCCATAAAAGAAAATTTGTTGTTTTGATACAATCAGATGGGTTAAGGAAACCCAAGACCCAAACAAAAAAAAAACAGAACAAAGGCCCAAGCCAAAAAAAGAAAGCAGAAAAAAGTATCCATCTCCGGTACACTTTACCACTGCTATCCTCTAAAAGAACGAGACTAAACTCGAAACTAAACTGTCCAGGTGGCAGATGAACAAAATTGCATCTAGAACGTAGGCTAGCCAACCAATCAGCAGCACGATTAGTTTCTCTCTAAAACAATGACTAATTCTGACTTTTTGAAATTTACCTAACAGAGCACAAACCCTTCTCCATAGATGAATCAAGCTCCAAGGAGGCTTAGGCTCAGTCTTGTTTAGAAGAAGAAAAATAGTCATAGAATCAATCTCCAGTAGCACAATCAATAACATCACCTTTATGATCTCTTAGCACAACTCCAAAACCAGCAGAAGTCTCTTTAAGGGATCCAACTTCATCCTCCTCTGGACCCAACCAACTACATTGCTTCCAAATTTTGACAGTGAAAGTGCACTCAACATTCCAATTTTGGATAAATCTTCTATTCTCAAGGGTGTCATTGATAGTTCTAGGATGAGCACTCAGTTTCGGCTAAATATCATTAACAATGAGAAGACTGACCTGATGGGGAGATTGTCTTTTGGCAGCAAAGATCCTATTATTCTTCTCTCTCCAAATCTGGTAGATAAATCCAGTAAACACAAGTTTTTAATGGAACTGATCAAATCACTTCCCTCGAAAAAAGTAATACACCACTGTATCTCAACCTCCCAAGAATTAGAAGGTCCATTATTATATCCCATTTTAAGTAAAAGACCAGACCATATAAGTGCTGAAAAAGGGCATTCATGAAATAGATGAGCTTCAGATTCTCTGCCATTATCACACAGTACGCACTTATCATTGTCACTGATTCCCCGTCTAACAAGTTTATCTCTGGTCTTCAGTCTTCCATGTAAAGAAACCCAAGCAATGAAGGAATGCCTAGGGATATGCAGCTTGAACCAAACAATGGAGTGCCAAAAAACAGGATCACCATGAGGAGAGATGGCCTTGTAAGTGTCTTTCATAGTAAATTGCTCTGAAGTGCTAGGTCTCTTTCAGTAACATTAATATCAACAGAAGTAATTTGAAGAAGGGTAGAGAAAGCTAGATCAGAACAAGGATAGGGAAGCTCCCAGACACCATCAACAACATAATCAGACACTAAAGCATTATTATTGGAGAAGTATTGAGTTATAATCTCAGGATCGACCCACTCCAATAATTTACTGATATGGCACAAGCGGAAGCGATAAAAAAAGTAGCAGACCAAGGAGAATCCACTCCTAAAACGGTAACACTCACTCCAATCCAGGAGCTACAATAATCTCTAATCCAATAGTTAAGATGATAAACAATGGTATAAACCAAATAACTTGAGAGTTTTCATTAATATGATAAGTGAGCTAAACCAAGTTGATTACAAAGATAAAAGAACGAGATACTTATAGCTCTAGATAACCCTAGCAGACTCTCTTGACTGACCATAACTTCACATACTTGTGAAGTTTATCCTAACAAGATATTCAGATAACCCCTTTTGACTTATCTTATTAGACTTGCAAACTAGACAACTAGCAGAGTAAAGCAAATCCTATGAAAACAGACTCTATAGCAAATATGGACTGACTAATATGACTCAAACATAAATGGTCTCAAATATGTCCCATATCATTTACCTTTGGGATGCCAGTTATCCTGAAAAAACAAAGTATTAGTGCCATATCCAATAACATAAACAAGAAGCTTCTTAGCAATATGCCTATGTTCAAGAATTCTTCTCCAGCACCATGAAGAGTCTTGAGGTGTTTTCATCTCCCAAAAATTCTTGTTTTTAATTAAATTATCCTTGACCCATTGTGTCCAAATAGAATGTTTATCAGTCACCAAATCCCATATATGTCTCAGATTACAAGCAATATTAGAAGCAGCTAGATTATTGATACCAAGACCTCCTTCTTCAAGAGATAAAGAAATAGTACTCCAACCTATAGGATTGTGCTTCTTGCCCAAATCAGAACCATCCCAGAGAAATCTTTTAAAAATGCTAGATATTTCAAGAAGAGCTCTTTGAGGGAGGATGGAGCAGGATAGCCAAAATTGAACCATTCCAGTAAGCACAGCTTTTATAAGTTTAACTCTACCAGGAAAATCTAAGTGCTTGGATTTCCAAGACTTAATTCTAGCTCTCACTTTAGAAATAAGAGGTAAGCAATCAACATAAACTGACAGGGAGTTCACTTGAAGTACACTTGAGATAATGAGTGATATCAGAGAGCAATGAAAAATCTTCTGATTTTCACTTGAAGGCCAGAACAGCTGCTGAAGTCATCCAAACAAGATTTAATAACAAAAGCAGCTTTAAGATTACCTTTGAAAAACATCATCAGCAAAGCATAAATGGGTGAGTTTAGTTAGAGCACACCTAGGATAAAACCCATACTTTCCTTGGTTAACATGTTGTAGAAGAATGATGTTGAAGACTTCCATGACAATAACAAAAAAATAAGTTGAAGCACCAAAGAAGCCATGAGGGGATCCATTTATTAGAATAAAATATTTACCAGTAGACATAAAAAAGAAAAATCCAATATAAGAACTGATCAGGAAATCCCATCTTCTTCATAGTATTAATAACTGCCTTCCAGCTCACAATATCGTAAGCCTTCTTAGGATCAATCTTCAGAGAGCATCTTAGAGTGTCAGAGGTCCTATGATAATTTATCACCACTTCATGAGACACCAATATGTTATCTTGAATTGCTTTTCCAGAAACAAAAGTAGATTGGTTGGCACTAATGAAATCTTGTAAGATTCTCTTCATCCTAATAGAAATAATTTTATCTATGCATTTATAAATCACATTACAACATGCAATAGGTCTAAAATCTGTGACTCTAGAAGGATTATCACATTTTGCAACTAGAGTTATGAAAGTGCTATTAACCTCTTTTAGCATTCTGGATTTAGTAAAGAAGTTTTGAATAACAGCAACAAAATCATTACCAACAATAGACCAGCAATGTTTAAAGAAATAGCTTGAAAACCCATCAGGCCCAGGAGATTTATTAGAACCAGTATAAGAAACTAATTTCATTTCTAGTAACATCTTTGATAAGGTCTGCTGCAACAGAGGGACTAACCAGAGAACTGAAGTTTAGGTTATCAATAATATCATTATTACTAGTATGAGTGCCATGCTCATCAAATAAATCAGAGTAGAACTCAATACACTCCTTAGCAATAGGCCCATCTTCATCAAGAACTTCACCAGAGATAGAAGTTAAAGTTAATATGTTATTCTTGAATCTTCTCTCTTTAACATAATTGAAGAAGAATGAAGAATTAGAATCCCCAAGATCCAACCACTGCACTCTAGATTTTTATTTAAGCATGGATTCTTCATATTTAATTAGAGTGGCATACTTATGAACATCTATTCTTTCATTTTTAGCAAGCTGAGGGCATAAAGGAGACTCTTGAACTTGCTTTTGTATATTCTGCATTTCCTGTTTAGCTTCTAAAACTTTAGCAGAGATATATTGGAACCTTTCTTTTTTCCATAGAATAATAACTTTTTGTAAGTCTTCTTAATTTAGCAACAAGAACAAACATAGGGTTTCCTTGAACTCTATGTTGCCAACTAGTGTTAACCAACACCAGAAAGTGATCGCTGTCGTAAGCGTCAAAAATAATTCACTTTCTTACTCAACAAAATATGAATGAAGTATAAAGTAAGGAAGAGTTCGTATCCACAGAGAGGCGATTGTAGTTATCAATTTCTAGTTTCTTAGTAACCAAGATGGGGAATTTTTGATTTTTGTAAAATAAAAGTTAAATAAAAGCAAAGTAAATAGTTAAAGTAATCAATGAGAGAAAGATATTGGTCAAGGAGTTCATCTTCAATCTTAAACATGTGCTTGCATAAATGATTAGAATTATAATTTAATCTCTTTTATTATCAAAAGCCTAGAAAATCAAGAGAGCAAGATAATCTGAAAATTTCCTAAGTTCATCAACACACACATTAGAGCTGCGTATGTGAATTCTACCTAAAGAATAACCTAACGCCTTGCGCTAATTAAGTTCAATTCTTAGGAGCATTAAGTTCGGGAAATAGGCTAATCAATGCAATTGTCATACATTGCGCATGACAATTCGAACAATGGTCAAACTCTACATATGATTATAAGAGTGTATCACTACAAACTATAATCATATCATGCTACTTGTATTTGGGTTATCGCTTGATGAAAAACCCTAAAATAGCTATGGACAAGATGCAAGTTCAATTAATTGGACACTCAACTAAACAAACATCTATATCCTATCACAATACATCAATCATGTGATATTAAAACAGTAGAGATATGAACGAAAACAAAGAGAGAAAACTAATGCATTAATCAAGCACAAGTTATAGATATAGGACTACATCCTTAACCAATAATATTAATTTAGATACACATAGCTATGGAGTTCATCATAATCAATAATCAAATAAGGGAGATGAATATTAAATACGAAAGCAAACCCTAGTTGTAGTTCTATCCTTTGCTCCCAGAATAATACGTGATCCCCAAAGTTCTAGAAAACTTTCTCTTTTGTAGCTTTTCTCCCAAAATTAGGTCCAAGTCTTCAAAGTCCATTAGATAGAAATCCACCAAGCCCACAAGTGATAAAAACCCATGTAGAAATTCTGTCCCAAAAACGCTCGTCGGAAAATTGGTTTTTTGGCCGGAAATTAGCCGGATTCCGGGAAAGTTTATGTCGGTCACCTGAAAAGTCACCGGTCAACGAGTCAACTGAGTCATCGGCGGGTTAAAACGAGTCAACGATCCGACTCGGTCCAGGCCAGGCCATTGCAATCTTGAATATGCCTTATGTTGTGCTTCACCATCATTACAGCTTCACTTGCTCACAGCCAGCCATGATGGTTGGCCCTTCCCTGCACTTAAGCTGCAGCTGTTGCTTCTTTTCATCCCTATTGCAAACTAACTTCTCTTCTTCATGACCACCAACACAAACAGCATACAATCACTACTTGTGCTCAAATTTATCACCATTCAGCTGCAATCATAGTTGTAACCACCAACTTCCTTCCATGCTAGCTCTTCCACCTACAATCACCACCAATTCAACAAATTACCACCCTGCAAGCACCAGAACTTACTCTTTATGCAATTCATGCACACTGCACACCACATAATCTAGCACCACCAACTCATTCTCCTTTCATCACACCAACCCTCTGCCTAACCATTGCAGTATGCCATCTCCATCTGTGATTCATACAAATCTACAGCTTCCCACACCATACATTGCCAATCTCTTCAGTTTGTGCCTTAACAGCACAACTGCAACCATATGGCATTAAACTTTCCAAATTGACCCACATCTCAGTTTCATCCACACATTCAACAAACCATTCATTCATTTCTGCAACACATTCGCCAGTTACAGTACCACACACCACCATCTCACTTGCAATACCAGCTCTGATTCTCCAGCACGCGCCATACTAACTCATCTTTAGCTTTAATTCTCAATCAATGTTTCACAGTACCAGCTCTTGCCTGCAACCCATGAGTTTGACCATTGTAACAACACCCATCTCTTCTTTGTAATGCCAAGTACCAACCCATCTATTCTTTGTAACCCATCTCTTGCAGCTCAATCCCCAATAGCACATCTTAGCTCCATTGTCTCGGCATCACAATCACCACTGACAGTATTTGTAGCCATAACTTCACTTCCAACCACCAGATTGCACTCAACACCATGATTCAAACAACAATAGAACCACTATCTCTACTCCAACCAACACCTGCTGCCTTCATAACCTACAGCAGCACCATCTTAGCATCACTTCTGTCACAGTTTAGCTCCCACTACAGATGCACACCTATTACTGCACTTACAACCTGCCATTTTAGCTCCACCTAAATTGCAATACCTCAAACCCATTCATCCATTCAATTCCATTTCTAGATGCAACCCACACAGCACCACCACTATTTGCAGTTGCACCTCAGTCTCCATTCCAGCCTTTCCTACAACATTCATTTCCATCACCTCTTTCTTACGGACACCTTCCATTCCTGCTATACCCATCTCAACAATCACTATCAACACTTGAATCACCTGCAATCTCATTAAATCTGTTCAACCTATTTCACCACTTCACCAAACCAAAATCTCTTCATTAACAACAACATCTGTAATGTAACTTCCATGTAAACCTGTAATCATCTCTGCAAACCCATTTCTCCCTTGTATTGCACTTGGAAGCAACTCCATCCCACTCAACTGACCTCCATGGCTTCATTATGCTACTCAGCAACATCAAATTCCACCTCCAGTTCAATAGTGAAGTTTATGGCAACAGCTATACCCTCCATTTTCATGAAACAGAAATTCAAACAAAACCCATTCTTCTTAAGATCCTTATAACCAGAACCCATCACAATTTCACCCAAATCTCTTCTGCCTCTCAACAAAATCGATGCTCACAGCTTTTGTCTTCATTTATTCTCAAGCTTCAATGTCAACAGAACCAATTTACTTATCACAACTCAACCACCATGCAATTTCTAGCTCCTCTCCATTTGATTCAAGCCCGAAATAAAAAGAAACCCATTCATTAACACCACAGAAATACCCTTTCATTTTTGACAATATAGCTATGATTCTTCTTCATCTTGTGTTCTTGACCAACACAAACCAGATCTGCTCTCAATTTCACTTCCTTAAAACCCCGATTTCTGTTTCATTCTTCAGTTCCTTGAATCTTCATCTCGATCTGGGTACTTGGAACCAACAACAGTCATAACTGCTTTTCCTTCTCCTCAATTTCATACTACAAATGATTGAGAAGAATATTTCTCAATTTTAGGTTTAGGTAATGATTTGGGCAGGATTTAGCCACCCCAGTTGTTGGGATAAGGGTCACCTAGTTCATCCATGGCATGTCAGTTTCGCAGAACTGATTGCCTAATCTTTCTTGCTTAACTGTTAGTTTTGGGAAACCGACAGTTCTTTCATACCTCTTTCTTGCACAACCTAGCCGACTCCAAGCATAACTCTGCTCTCCTGTGAATTGGTCTTTTTGCTCCAAATGAATGCTTTTCCACTAGTCGCAACCGCCTCTTGCATCTCAAATCCACTTCTTCTCTTCAATATCTTAACATCATTAAAGTTGTCATGATTTTCAGATAGAAATTGCATCACTAAAGCGGACATACTTTTCAGACAGAGATGAAGAAATAGAAGAAAATAATGAGACACAATCCGCCTCCAACGACATTGAATATGAGATGAGACTTTCACGATGTTTATTCTCCTTTTGTTCCAAATGACTCCAAAGTACCTAAATACTCAAAAACAAAACATAAGATACATAATTTACAAGAAAACTAGCAGAGAAAGCATAAACAATAGATAAATAATAAGGTTTTTTAGACACCTATCAGAAAGTCAGGTTCTTAGTAATATAATTATAACACCTAAATGGAGGAGGACCATGCTTTCTTTTTTTTTAAATCATAGCAACAGCTGGAGAATGATCAGAAAAACCTTGAGTTAAGAAATCATCTTTTGAATCCTCAAACATATTGATCCATTCCAAATTAACAAGCACTCTATCCAATTTAGAAGCAATTCTCCCTGAGCCTTGTTGTTGATTCCACCAATTAAAGAAGCAACCCGAATAATGATGATCAAATAGACTAACATAATTAACATAATTTTGGAAATCATTCATTTGACTAGAAGTAACCTCAACCCCTCCAAATTTATCATGAGAATATAAAATAGAGTTAAAATCTCCCATTACTATCTAAGGTCTGTCATTAAAATTAGCAAAGGCAGATAACTTATTCCATAAGGCAACTCTCTGAGCAGGATCATTGAAAGCATAAACAACAGTTAACAAAAAATTAATGCCACTAACTGTAGAAACATTAAGGAAAACAACCGAAGAAGAAGTATGTAAAGTAGTGATTGGAACCTCCAGAGGGTTCCAGCCAACCCAAATTCTACCAGCTTCATTATTCACATAATTATCTAAGAATATCCACCCACTGTGAATTTTATTTCTGATACTATCTTTATTAGGATTATTATTCTTAACATGAGTCTCTAAAATTCCAAAAATGGACAACTTATTATCTCTAATTAACCTACCTACTTCCACTTGTTTAAGAGGATAATTCAACCCTCTTATATTCCAAGTAGCAGCTTTAAGCATCTTTAATAGAAGGAATATTAGGTTTCTTCAACCTACTGACTTTTTTAGGATCAGTAGCTATAACCTGCATCCATGGAGTATTAGAATTTATAACAGAGGGCTTATTATTAAAATGAGACCTTACTGTGGATCCAGGAGGAAGATCATTACCACCATTTGAGGTTGAACCTTTAGGATTATTGACTCCACCTTCAGAACCATTCAAATTATGAGTAATATCCATCAAAGCTCTAGAAGAGTTTAACACTTCAAATTGATTATTGGTTTGTAAAGAAACTGGTTGCACCATATTCTCCATAGAAACTTGGTGCACCATATTTTCCATAGGATTTTCATCATCACTCATAGCTGCAAGTGAATCTGATTCACTAGCATCAGTAATAACAACCTCATCTTCTGTAGAAGGATCTCTAGCTCTCTTAAGAACTTTAGACTGCTTTACCACCCATACCTCCTTGACTTGTTGTTTTTGCTTCTCAATAGCAGCAATAACTACAACTTTCTCCAGTTTAAGCTTAGAACAACCATTTTTAGTATGACGAAAAACTTGGCAGTGAGTGCACTTAGGAGGCTTCCAAAAATATTCAACATCCATAGAGAATCTCTTCACACCATCAACCACAACAGGAATAGAAGTAGGGTACTCAAAATAACATTAACTTCAACACAAATACGAGCATAGCTCATCCTTGACCTAGTTAAAGTTTGATTATCTATCATAATGGGTCTTCCCAAATAACTGGTTATACTACTCAATCCATCAATATCCCAAAAATGCAAAGGAACCTTTCTAAGATTAATCCAGATAGGTACCGATTTCAATTCAGTTATTTCACTTTCAATATATGGATTCCAAGGTTGCACCAGAAACAATTGATTTGAAATATATAAATATTCATGCTCAAGAGCATTAGATATATCTTCATAATTATCAAAATCAAAGATAAATATCGATTCACCATGGATAGTAAGAGTAAAATTACCTTTCGGCTTCCATACACGTTCAACAACCCTTTTCACCAGAGAATAAGCTTGATGTTTACCAACAAAAACCCCAACCACCAAGTTTTCACATCTCTTGATTTTAGAATCAAGATCAGAACCTTTAACAGAGACAACACATTCTCCATTAACCAGATTAATAGGAACAAACTTGATAGTCGCTTCCTGAGAAACATTCTTCTTCGCCAGAAAAAGAGAAAAAGACCAAGATTTCACAGAAGATGGTGTAACATGAATTGAAACTACCGCATGAGAGACAACAGAACCTCCAGGTAGTGAAAAACTAGTAGATCCAATAGTATCTCTCAAAGAAGATCCAGCTACCTCTTGAGAGATGGATGATAGCGGTGGATAAATGCTGGATCAGCAGTATCTATACCACCTGACAGAGGCGATGACAGCACAAAACCCACCACCAATAAAAAAATCTCCCCACCTCACACCTTCTCTCTCCTCACGTGTTTTGTTTTTCTATATTCCTTGAGAATCTATAATTATTCCAAGCGTTTTATTGCCTTTGCCTAATGTTGTAGCAAAAATGTTCCTACAACACTCCTCGAGATTTGTATTGAAAGATATAATCTTAACGTTGGATGAGTCAAGATTTATACCTGATAAATGAATTGTATACCGTTTAGATAACTCAAATTTTTTCTCGTGATACGTTCTTGATGATGAAGAGTTTTTAGCTCAGCTCTCCAATGATCTTGGCTTTCTAAATATTCTGATGAATGAAGAAATGGGGGGTACCTGCAAGGGCACTCCGATGCCTAAATGATTAAGAGCTTTAAGTAGGTTTTGAGGAGAGAAATGGATTAGAAAATGTGTACCTTTCTAGTTGAAATTCCTCTATATATCTGTTATAGAGGGTATGCATCCAGTCAATTATCTGTCAGCATTCATCTTGATGATGTACTTAGACCAAATGCTCTCCAGGTTCACCTTTATTTAAAATTGGAATTACGTATCTAGATAATAGAAATGTACTTAGTTCAATAATGAATCTATATGCATCCCCTCCTTTAGGATGACTAGATTAATTAATGTATTTGGACTAAGTATAAATCTCCAAGTTTGAATTTATGCATGGTCTTACCAACAACTAATTCATCCACCTTTTAGGATACAATGAATTTAGTCACCTTTAATAAAGGCCAACAAATTAGGTTTTTAACCCTTAATGGATTTAGGCTTCAACCCATGACCCAATTAAATTTTTTTGTTTAGGCTAATGAGCTGAAGATCCTATGAATCACATTCCATATTTATGTGGTCCGAACATCGCCCCCTCTTAATTTCCAATTTTTTGGTGGATTAAGAAGAGTGTCCTAAATCAGTTGCTTCATAGTTGCACTCTGACGCCCCTAAGCTACGTGTTGAAACGATATGCCCAATCTACCTGTAGCTGGAGTAAAGCTTGACATTTGACTAAAAAGTACTGCACCTTTAATCCTCATCGCTCCCTCTTGAATTAGTAGTATATATATAATCTTATTTCATTTCTATTGCATTAGACAATGACATTAAGAAGTATAAAGTGTAATGTGGGACTAGGGCTTGAACTTTTTTCACGAATTAGCTTGTCAGTGTGTGTGACTTTTTTTTCTTTGTCTTCTTTCACTGTAACTCCCTCTCCAGCAATGCTTCCTGGTGTACTTTTTTTCTACTTCGCTCCATAAAAGCTTCCTCGCAAAATGATTTTTGTTCGTTCCATCTCTAATAAATCTTATATGCAATTTTATATTCTTTATAATTTTTTTGTTTTGTTTTTAGCTCTAGCTTCTGATCCAATAAAACTTATTTATAAAATATTTTGTTTTAATGGCATAATAAACTCTTATTACCCTGAGAATGGGATTCCATTTCCCATGGAACAAGGCTTGTTATTCTTGAGCCTGTGCTGAACCGGTTTAGGTTTAGCTTGCTCGCAAATTTGCACAAGTATTGACTAAGCCCATGCAAGGATTTTCTTCTAATCAAACTTAAGTTGGTTTGATTATCACTTCCATGATATGGGGTTCCATTTGCCATGGAACAAGGCCCTTGCTAATCTTGAGCATGCGCTAAACTGATTTAGCTTGCTTGCAAATTTGCGCAAGTGTTGACTAAGACCATGCAAGGAATATTTTTTGAAATATTTCCTCTAATTAAAGCCAAGTTTGGATCGATGCTAGCTATGTGAGAGTTATCATTTAACTTCTCTGGCTACCTGAAGTTTGTGTCCGATCTTAGCTATGTGAATGTTATTGCTAAATGACTCTGGATAGTATCAAAGTGTGTGGATCATGCATTTGTTTATGAATTGTGCACTTGTATGTGAATTATGCATTTGTTATAGGTATATAAAATACGAATATTGAAAAAAGAAAATAATCAATCGTTTAGTTTACCTTATGAGGCGTGTATAGATCCAACATCTCAAATATGCATCCCGTAGTCAATTGTGAACTATTTCCAAGTTGCTGAAATTCCAAGTTTTGGGCTCCATTTTGCTGCTCTTCACTCAATATAACTTCCCTCCTGCTAGCTTGTCTATCGGGTTCGGTCTTCCCCAGACCCCCCAGCTGTTCGAATATCGTGAGTAAAACTCGCAACGATGTGTAGGTCAAATTTTTTTAAACTAGTGAAAGTTTATCACTAGTTGTATCAACGAGCTAAACTGCTGACTAATCCAACGACCTGGAATGCTGGATCTGGCGAGTTAGATTGTTGGGCATGAGTTTGATTGATGTTTTCCACTGATTTGTTGTGATTACAAAACTTGAGATTGTTGATTTTTGCGAGGCTATTCTAAGAGTACGTGTGCGAATTGAACACGCTGATTGTGCTGCAACTGAGGTTGAAAATTGATCTTCATGTCACATACTATTGATACCAACCATTTTCATACGTGTCGGGTATATATGTGTCATTATCTTATCTGGCATTGGAAGATCGCATCCATAACGAGATACATTTGAAACTACTGCCATAAACAACATCCATGGAAATTTGCTCTTATTTGAAGGCAAAACCTTCCATTTTTTGTCGTAATACTCCTTTCGCTTGTCGAGGTATTCCCCTCAGCTCTGCTCGTCAAGGTATTTCTCTCACTCGCGCTTGTTATTCTGCCAATGGCTAGATTACGATTATCGTTCAAATTCTAGCGTAATGTCTTTTGGAGCCATCATTTTTCTTTCATACACTACTTACTTCAGGAGCATACATTCTAAAGATTCATGTGTCGTACCGTGATCACTTCTTAACTGCCGCGTTCGCCAACCCTCATGTGAAGATCGTGCACGCTGGTGTAGAATAATACTTTTATTACTCATTTGCGGTCTCTTATCCAGTGAGGCCTTTTATAATATGTTGTATTTTTCTAACTCATGCAATCTTTCATACAGAGTCAAATCTACGGGGGTTACCCCAGTCCTATCAGCTTGCATAATACGCGAGGCCAAATGAAAGCCCCTATTGGCGTGGGAGTTCGAACATGAGTTTAACATACTTGTTTTGTGTTGATCACCATCTTTTGGATATATGTTCATATTTGCACCATCACTTAAAGGTGTAGTTGCGATACGTACCCATCGATTTCCTCTACTTATCCCGTGGGTATAAGTTCTTATACAAGTATATCCTGATGTTGTTGTTGTCGGTGACGTTTCAACTCCTTCTCGAAGCGGGTGATCAACGTCGCTATAAATCCCTCGGACTCTTGCATCCGTATTATCGTTCCCATCACTTCGATATTTCTGTGATGTCGCCATGGATCTTGATTTGCTTTTTTGAAGAATCCTTCTGTGACCCACGGTGGGCGCCAAAAGATGTTGTAGCAAAAATATTCCTACAACACTCCTCGAGATTTATATTGAAAGATATAATCTTAACCGTTGGATGAGTCAAGATTTATACCTGATGAATGAATTGTAGACTGTTTAGATTACTCAAAAATTTTCTCGTGATATGTTCTTGATGATGAAGAGTTTCCAGCTCAGCTCTCCAATGATCTTGGTTTTTTAAATATTCTTGATGAATGAAGAAATGGGGGTACCTGCAAGGACACTCCGATGCCTCAATGATTAAGAGCTTTAAGGAGAGAAAGGAATTAGAAAATGTGTACCTTTCTAGTTGAAATTCATGCTCTATTTATCTGTTATAGAGGGTATGCATCCAGTCAATTATCTTTCTGCATTCATCTTGATGATGTACCTAGACCAAATGCTCTTCGGGTTCACCTTTATTTAAAATTAGAATTATGTATCTAGATAGTAGAAATGTACTTAGTCCAATAATGAATCTATATTCATCCCCTCCTTTAGGATGACCAGATTAATTAATGTATTTGGACTAAGTATATATCTAGATTAATTCTAACCTCTGGGTTTGAATTTATTCCTTGTCTTACCAACAACTAATTCATCCACCTTTTAGGATACAATTAATTTAGTCACCTTTAATAAATGCCAACAGATTAGGTTGTTAACCCTTAATGGATTTAGGCTTCAACCTATGACCCAATCAAATGTTTTTGTTTAGGATAATGGGTTGAAAATCCTATTAAGCCCATTCCATATTTATGTGGTCTGAACACCTAATAAACAATGGGTGAGACCCTTAGGAGAAACTACCAAGATAAATTTGGATGGGTCTTGGATATCTAACGAAACAAATGTGTCCAGGGTGGTTATCCGAAATGCTGCAGGGTTTTAAGGAGCAAGAGGAGGAAATGGTCGGGCCGAATCGGCTGAAGAGGCAGAATCAATAGCTGTTTTTGAAGCTGTGTAATGGGCGCGAGAGAAGGCCTTAATAAACTTCTCTTTATAAGGATACTGCAAAAATGTGATGGACTACTTGAATGGGAAGAACTCTACAATCTTTTGGCAGGTTCAAAGACTATTAGACGAGGTAAAAAGGTTGATGGTTGAATTTACAAGTTTTTTGGGTTATCAGTTCATTTATAGGACTGATAATACATATGCTGATTTTCTTGCAAAAGAGGCTAGATTATCTAGCATATCTCAACAAACATGGATTCATGTTCCAACTATTATTAGACAATCTCTTTTAGTCGAACAGTCTAATGTAATCACAAGGGAATCATTTGTTGTAGCTTTAAATTTCACCATTGAAAATGTATGTAACACCAACTCTTTGAGTTAAGTTTGAATGAATTATTATGTTTACAAAATAAAATAAAAAATAGATTGATGCATACGAAGGAGGGAAGCCACTATGGTAATTAGTATATGAGAGACTATGTGGCATGATAGCTTTCAGTATTATACTCTCTTCGTTTCTAGAAAAAAAATACTATTACTTTTTTAATTTGACCTATTTTTATGCTAAAAAAAATGATAGTGCTTATTTTCCAGAAACAGAGGTAGTATTAAAAAAATGGAGGGAACTTTTAAAATTTAAAATAATAAAAAGAAATTGTATCATCTTTCTAAATTGTTTGCCGCCAGACTCTAGTTGTTTTTTTAATATCATTTTTTGTTTTGAGTCATTTCCATCCTCCAAACTGTTCGTCATTTGAGTTAATATTTATTCATCTTCCATATAGTCTGTCGTATAATGAAGATTACCAACCATTATTTCATCCGAAGGAGTACACGAAAGACTTTATGGTCAAAGGGTGGTAAAGGAGTGTCGTAGTAACACCAAATTTGCTCTAATCGGTAGTCCATCCTTCATATTGATGAATGACACTACCTATATCCCTTGCTCTTAGAGACAGAATGAACAACTCGATTATATCTCTCCTTACAAACCTAAAGCATCAGATTGAAAAACTTGAACGAAGATGTCAAATTATTGTATCAATATTACATACTAATGGAACTACTATTTGAAGATTGAATAACTAGCTTTACTAAGTTTCCATTTAATTTGTATCAAACTGATTAGTTTTTTCCTATTAAGTGTTTCCCCCGCATCTATGCATTCACCTTTTTTAGGATTTAAGACTCCATCAACATAGGAGCCTTAGACGCTACCACATTGGCATGCATGATAACGGATATATAGTTCATATCACATTTGGATGGAAAATGATCAAAAGATGCATTAATGTTTATCTTAGTTAGACCTACATTTGGTGGCTCCTAGTTAAAGCATACATAAGTTGTATTGGAAGAAGTTGATCATGTATTACTGTCAGTGGAACTATTAATATAGAAATAAAATAATATTTAAACCTGCAAACATAATATACGGGTTTAGAGATTTTCCAAAAAAGATAGATTCACTTGTATCTTTCCAAATTATCCATGAGCCAACAATTAGTGTTGCTATCCACATACTTTAATTGCTTCTAATCATAGGTATCCAACCAGGCTAAAGAACCAGACATTATATGACTAAGTTGCTTCTAGTTTTTTCTAACTACATCTAAATTAATGTTCAAACTTCTCCACACATCTCTAGAATGCCTGTTCAAGCAACAAATATTTTATATTTAATCATGTCTACCACAAACACCACATATAGTATCCATGTATCTGTTGAAAGAAGGGAGTACACATCTAGTTGGTATTATTACTTTAAGAAATTTTCGTATAAAGTTCTTGATCCTCAGAGAACTTTCCAAATACTGTCAGACATATTATTTTCTCTAGCTTGATTTAATATATTTTTTTTGTATGGATTTGAAATTTGTAGTAAAGTTTGAGAAATGATAGTGAAAATGAGAGGGTACCAAATGCACCACCAACTTTTTCATCCATCAACCTGTACGGAAAAAACCTAATACAATCATGTAGGTCAAAAGCAAAGACCCTTGAATAAAAATGTATATAGAGTTTTTCTCTTTTTTTACATAATCAATATGTTTAGACTAAAAGTCCGTGAACTTAATTGTTTGTAAGAGTTATTGGACAATCTCATAAATTAATATCCAAGATCAATCTAGTCGTACCCGAATTAAGAGGATCCGAATTCCAACAAGTATGAAACTTGCAATGTATATTTCAAGATGGGAATTCAACGAGAACGAGTCTTTTTTTTGTGATCTCAAATAATAAGGATTTTAAACTATGTATGCTCATTACGTACTACTTGTGTTATTCCTATTATAAAGACTAACCAATATAATACGAAAAAGGAAATACATATAAAAGACACCGGAAATTTTGGTAACCCGAATTCAGAATGGTATATAGTTGAGCCCGAATTAACCCTCCAACTAATTCATCTGCATCCATGTTCCTAGCGCCTATTAAACCTTGATAGATTCAACACACTTGATTCCCTTAGCTAACGTCCTTTACAGCCTACAAGTTGCTTCAACCTTAGTGAAGACTTTTGATACCAATTTAACATATAAACCTATTTGATATCCCTTTTGATTTTTCAATCTAGGTATGAAAATCTGTTTGCAGTAGACAAAGTCCATCAAACTCATGAATCTGTAATACTTATACTTAGTTAGATGAGAGACTTGGATTATTAACCACCTCATAAGAACAATCAAAACAAATCAAAGAAGAGTATAGATATATATATCTTGAGGAATCACAAAATCTGTGACAAAGAGAACTTTGGGATTTCTATCTATCTTATTCCTGATCTGAGATACGAAAACCTCAAAGATCAATAAGAATAAGATCTGGATACACGAACTATAAGGTAAAAGATAATCTACCGGGCTTCACGAATCTCTAAGTCAAGTTTTAAAATTCGTAACATAATTATATTTCACATAGGAGACCTAGGTTATAGAGGACAATTTTATCTTTGCACCACGGTTTGCAATAACATTCCTTAGTTATAGAGATGAGTTCACAAACATCGTTTTTAGACATAACCTACTCAAGTTCGCGGACTGGGTTCGTGGACTTAAGTTCCCGGACAGAGTTCACAAACTCCAGCAGAAATTCTCGGGTTTGAGAACTTCGCCAGTTCGCGGACTGAAGCTTACATACTTCTCCGGTTCTCTTGATCAACAAAGTTCGCAAACTTTGGTTCAAGGAATCAGGACTTATACATATATGTGTTTCCACAACAATGCTTATATCCTCCATTGGTTATATTGTATAAACTCTCATTTCAATCATTAAAATATTTTCAGAGGACGTTATATAGTTGTTATTCACAAACCATTTTTCGTCAGAGCAATTTTCAAAGTGATTGAAACTTAAAATGACTTTCGTCACTAGGTAAAAATGAACTTGGCTAAAGCGAAAGCTTTACCAACACATATTTCGAGAAATAAATAGGCAAGGTATACTCGGCTTGAAATACCACATGTGTATAATCTTAGTCTATATAGTAAAACGACTTTTGTCTCAAGATATGAGATAAAGTAGATAGACTTTTGAGTGATAGATAAGTTCAAGTCTCCACATACCTTTTAGTCGATGAAGATCCGCCAGTTCCTTGAGTATTCCTTCATCTTGTATGATGATTCCCATGAAGTTCTTGATCTCAACTACACTTTATATCCTAGTCCGAGACCTTATCTATAGTAGACTAGAAATCAAGACTTTATATTTTTGATCACTAACATTGACAAACATGCTCGAGATAGCAACGCATGCGAGTTCGACCGAGCAATGCTATAACAAGTGTGAATCTTCCATCTTGGCTTAGTCATTTAGTCATCCAACCTTTTTCCTTGGGAGTTAGGCGCTGAAGGATTGGGGAAAATATATGGTTGGAAGACCTCCTATGTTTAAATTGAACCTGGAACGGCCGTTGTCTTCGAGAAACGAAGTTTTCCACCGAGAGATTAATCTCCCAATGTGATCGCCAATTTATTTGTGGGTAAAAATGGCTCACAGGTTTTCTGGTAAAAAAATAGTGGAGGAGGCAAGTGCTCACTGAAGCAGGTACTCAGAGTTGTGAATCATCTGAACCTTTAAACAAATGTACTGCACGGGAGTACTTTGAGTTCGAGAGACTAATCTGTTGGACCCTGGACTAAACCAAGACAATGGACGTTTCAGGTTCAATTCGGTCACAATAGGAGGAGAATGATCGTTTATAGGGAGGAAAGCTGAGATTGTGTGGATATCAATGAATATTTATTTGTAGGTAATGTGATGTGTTAAACTACTGTAATGATGGTGCTCTGTGTAGACGAGAGAAATCTTCTGAAAGTGTTTGATAACTTGATAGTGATGAGTCATAGTTGTTATTCGTTATCAGAGCATAGGCTCATAAACCTATTTATAGCAGCACATCAATTTCCTGTAAGTGGTAATGGTTGAAAGAAGTGGAAAGATGGAGAAGTGGGAGATAGTGTCGAAACCACTTACACGTTGCATGGATGACTTGGCTTGATCGAACATCTACTTTCTATTTTCTCCTTTAATTGACAACATGAATTACCACGACTCTCAACGCGGATGAACCTCATATCGCACGTGTTGTAGGCCACCAGACCAAAACCCTAGTGATATCCCCCCATGTGACGTGAATTGTTGTCTCATGTGTGAGTGGTCAATCTTTGACCTAAGACTATGAGTCTTATAAACTGATCAGACAAAGTTCAATATTATGATGAATGAAGCATGGAATGTTGAAAAAGCAACATGCTCCGCAAACCATGGATGTTGAATTAGGTCATTGATGACCATGTCATGTCATCATGCTAATTGAAGCAGTAATGGTAGTCAAATGACTTAGTGATGGTTTTATGAGATTACAGGATCGATCATGAACCATTTTGTTGGTGCACTGAGCACTTATGAAAATAGTCATCACTGAATGACCATTGAAAGTATTTCTCGATCCATGTGTCATGAGTCAGTCGAATGACGATGAGAGATTATAATATTAAAATAATGGTTGACAGACGAACCAAATGTTGGTTGATGGACTAATAAAATACTGATATCGGGATCAATGTTAAATTCTCAAATATTTCTAGCTGGATCAACATGAGAATTACTGTAACTCGAATACTGATAGTTGAATCAATATGAAGGATATTGTTCTGAGCAATTAAATATTGATAGTTGAATCAATAGTGGTGGTTCTGAACCCTGTTGGCCGTGACCCACTATTTGAAGCAATTAGGGTATTTCCAGATGAAGCATTGATAATTAGGGAAAGTATTGCTAGTCAGAGCAAATATTGCTAGATCCATGAATGATTGGTAGTAAGACCAAATAAATATTAATTAAAAATATTGGCCTAATATTATGTAATTAATTAATTAAAATACTGATTGTTGAATCAATGTTAAAATATTGGTGTTTGAACATGTTTAGAATTATGCTAGACAAAGCATTCAGTTCAAAACCCTAATTATGATCATTGTATGATCGACTGAGAACCAACCAATGGATGAAAGAGGGACCGCTCTACTAATGGACCATGTAGTATTTGGATGCTAGACTGAGCATTTAAAAAACTCCTTTGCAGAGCATCTGGTGAAAGGATGATTAATTTTTGTTTAATCATTACTAAAATTGTGCTTGCCTGAGCAATAGGTATTGATAAGTGAATAACTCATATGATTTTAGTATCCACTCCATACTTGTTTTAGCTATTATTCTTGCATATTTTCGTATTATTACTCTTGTTTTCTCTTATTTGTCTCTATTATGTGAATCATCCAAAAAGGGCTACAAAGTGCTAAAAAGAGCTAAGAAGAGAAGTATTCCAAGTATCCAAGTGCCAAATTCCAAGAGAAGTGCGACGAAAAGGAGCAAAATGCTCAAAATCAATAGACGGTCCAAATACCAAGCTTAACTCATTCAAATTCAGGATTTCTTATCACCATCTTGAATAGAATTGAAAAATAAAAATAATTCAAAAAGAATGAGGTCATTCCGAGTTCGGACGAAGAAGTTACAACCAAAACAAGTTTTATCAAATACCGAAGACAAGCCAGTTTTCAAACTGGTATGAATACTTATCACCCTGAATTTTATTACAAAACTTAAGTTTGCAAACTGATATGAAATTTTTAGAAGGCCAAAATTCACGGTTAGGGTCTTTCTTTCGTAGTTTCGGGTCGGGTTCCTTAACCGACAAAGATACTTGATGGCCAAGAAATGTAAACCTATAAAAAAGGTATTAGGACATGAATGAAACAACATCAAGGGATCACGAAATTTTAAGACTTGGAGAGAAGAAACTACACACGGATCGAAAGCTGAGGTTTCAGAGCGGTTAATCAATCGTAACGATATCTCTAAAATTTTCTTATATGTATATCATGGATGCTTCTACATCCATGAGTAGATAATTCCATACTTGATTGAGGATAAATTCTAAGTTGTAAACTTGATTTGATTTAATAATGAATCTATTTTGATTTCTTCAAATGATTATCGTTGTTTCTACTATGATTAATGATTGATTGTTCTAGGTGGCCAACTAAATCAGTTTATTGATTAATCTAAAGCTAGTAAAGAGTTAGGATATCCGTGTAACAGATGAATAACCCCTACACAAGTAGAAAATGTGAAACCATGCAGAGGGATTTTGTGGAGCAATCACGTGTAGAAACAACACTAGAAAGTGGATCTTGCGCTTAGAGTCTAACTACTAGGATTAACCTAAGTCACAAAACATAAAGCTTTCGACTAAGCTACACCTTGAATGCGCTACTATTTGGTGGTTTGGACGAATAGAATCTGGTACAACGCTTCGGTATCCAGTGACCAAAGGACTTTAGAGAATAACACTTCTCTAGCTGCTTTTCTACTGTTGGTGATAATCTATGATTAATGACGAATATATAAATATATTAACTCATTGACAATTTATTAATGAAGAAGGATTCCTCGATCATATCTCTCTATATTGCTTACTGTTAGAGCATAGCTCGGTTGAACCCACCAAGCTTTGGTATGTCGAGTTTGGTTTTCATATTTTAGTGAACCAAAACTCATTTAAGAGTCGCTTGATTTAAATGTACTAGAGTCAACTTCATATAGGTTAGCTTAAAAGTATTAGGATGAGACATTACAAGTATTGCGAAGACTTGAAGAAGTACGGAGCAACAACCAAAACATCATCCTTCCACTTGAGGTTGGTGATATTTGACTTGAACTGTTTCATTCCCTAACATATCTTTCAAGTCGTGCATATTGAAAACATAAAACTGTGAAGCATGAACACTCTAGATACACATAGTATTAAGGAATACAATATGAAGTTTCTTACTTAACCATTAAACTTTGTATATAAGACATCAAAATAATCTTATGAATGCTATTGTGATTATGTATGGGTATGAGGTGAGGATTTCATCCTAGGGAACAATGTTTACATGTGTTCAAAGGAAGTAAGTTCATGATATGTGTTGTGAACCGAAAAGGAAATCGACAGGCGTTATTGGGGCTGTTCTTCATTGCATATCTTATGAACGACCAATATGTGCGATTAGTATAACCGTTCATGACTTGTTTGTGTTCTTGTTAAAACTATTCACATGAGGCTTGACTTATGTATTGGTATGACTTTTATTAGTGAAACCGATCTTAAGTAATCACCTGGGGTATGATCGGGTTTGTGTGTGTCTGACCAAATTTGAGAGAGGGGAACCGATCCTAGTAAGAGGTGCAGTACATCATAAGGGGAACCGATCCTATGAACATGTGCAACACATTTTTAGGCAAAGGGGGACCGATCCTATGGACATGTGCAGTGCATACAAGTTAGATACCAAATATATGTGGGGAACCGATCCTAGTACCTAGTCAGCCGTATCTTTGGTAAGCTAGTGTGACTATGCATAATACTCACATGGAGGTAGAACCGAAACTTATTTTGGTAGAACCGTTACACCCATGGTTTGTGATTGAGTGTTACTTGATCAATCACATAGTTCTTGAAAGTCAGATGAACCAATTCTAAACTTGTTTGGAAGTGTGGTAAATCGGTTTCAAGTGAGTAAGTATGAAAAAGGACTTGCAAGAGAAAAATGTCAACACACTTTGAACATGTGCATGAATGTGTATCTTTTATTGTTCAAAGATATTCCTTAACAACCAAGAAGGAAGTAAATCCCAATATCGAATTTAAATAAGTTAAGAATCTTTTAATTAAGGTTTTTAATTATATATGGAAAATAAGAATTAGTAATGTGCATTTGCTAATCAAAGATTTTCCAAGGAGAATTCGATCATAAATTTGGACAGTGCATTCACAGGAATTATGAAAACCGAATTTGGGTTAATATGGAAATATCTTGAGAATATTTTCGGTTTTGGAAATTCCTTGGTGTCCAAACTTCCTTGTCTATAAATACTTTGAGTTTGCATTTCTAGCAAACTAATCCTTCGTGAAAGTAAACTTCCTTTGTTGTACTGTTACTGGTGAAGCCGCCTATTCGGAGAGGAGAGTAACCTAATTAGGCGAAAACTCTTACGGCCGCTCAGTTTAAAGTCTTCTTTGGGATTGAGAAGCTCTAGTGTGTACCGTTGGTGGAAAACTAGATAATTGCGGTTTATGTTTAGTTTTCATATTGATTGGATTGACTAACGGCGGTTGAACTTTGATTGCACCTAGTTTTTTTATGCTTGAGAATCTTCTCTTCTGATATAAGATTCACTCAAACAAGTTCAAGGTTTAGACAGGGATCTTTAGATTGTTGTTATATCTAAAGAAGATCTTGTGATAATCCATTGTTAACAGACTTCGTTCTGTGTGTGACTGATCACAAGAGATTCAAGTAGTTGTGTGCAGGTGTTTATTGAAGATCTAAAAAGATGTGAAGACAAAGAAGAGATAAAATATTTTTGACTTGGTGTTTTTATAATCTTTGGTGTGCACAATACTTGTTTTGGTAAAAGAGGATCCAATTAATAATCAGTTTATCCTTGTGGTAGATTGGATTGATTAATTGAGAAGATCGGCATCAACACAATTCTTTAGATTAAGAGTGTTGTTGGCTTAATCTTAACGATTGCCTTTTGGTGATTGAACATAAGATAGATCTTGGAACCTGGCAAAGGAGTTTATGTTAAGATAAATAGAAGAGCCTTTGTGCAACTCATATCACTTGGTTGAAGCGAGTTGATACCAAACAGATTTGTTGTTCCTTTACTGTTTGGAATACGAACCAAAGGAATTGGTCCAAGTACGTGACTTGTTTACAGGTTGGAGGCGTGGGAATACAAACGGAACTAGGTAAACTATAGGTTTAGTTGCTTGGTCTCAACTATACGAAGTTGGTTCATTTTGTATAGCGGCTTAATCCTGAGGGTATTCAATTCTCACCAGGTCTCGGGGCTTTTCTGCATTTGCGGCTTCCTCGTTAACAAAATCTTGATGTGTCATTTACTTTATATTTCCGCATTATAATTGTTTTATTATAATTAAAATAAATTGCACAAACGTTAATTCATATTTACTTGATACGTGAATCATATTGAGTTTGGTTAAGTCCGAACCTTTGTATCAAATAAACATACTTCGTTGTTGTATTGTATCGATCTCGTATCCATAGACGATCACACGAAGTGTGAACCGATTAGTTGCATTGTCTCAACTCAGTCCATAGACAATCACTTTCGGAGAAATGACCTATAGGAAGGAAAAGTTTTAGCTTGAGGTATATTTGGGTACCCTCGCCTTTCCACTTACAACTTAATCTTCTCAATTGCTTTATTTTACTTTGTTCAAAATCTAAAACAAACCCCCCCCCCCCCCCTTTTTGTGACACTTTGCCAACTAAAACTCACTGCTCTTCGTGGGAACTATCCTTAATTCTATTATATTACCAGTTAATTGTGTGGAAGCAAGTTATTTAATTTGATTGCACTTACGACAACCAGCATGTATTAGAACCTAACCATGAAAGATGGACCGTCCAAGGGGTGTAGAACCGGCCATTGGTGGTCGTGGGACCATCTGATGGTGAGGGAAAGACCATTCCCAGTTTCAAGAAGGAGTTTTAACCAATTATGGACTCCGAATGATTAATTAGGTCAAAAATCATCAAAAGGGGTGGGACCGGCTTTTGCAAGCCAAGGGGCCGACCATGACCGGCCATGGTGGCATGCCCGTGTCGCCATGCTCTCCGCGGACCAATCCTGAGAATTTTGGCATTTTCTGATGATCCATGAGCATTATTTCATCCTTGTATGAAGAATTTAAGTTTAACCGAAACTCTTAATAGTGATGGAAGGATCACTTATTAAAAACATTAAAATAATATTATTTTAATATTTCTCATAATGGTAGAAGGACAAGTCATGATGGTTGTAGGACCACTTTCCTTGTTAACCATATGGTTCGTAGAGCAATATTTGGAAATATGGAGTTTTGATTAAAGAGGAAACACTAAAAATAATATAATAATAATAAAATAATAGAGAAAAAGGGGAAGGGACCTGCCGAAACCGTGGCATGACCGGCCGTCCGTCCGTGTGGGCCCACTCCTATGGTTTTCCTTATTTTATTTTATTATATTTTATATTATTTTATCTCTCTTCCTTTTCCTTCTTTGATTAAACTCCTAATCCTAGTTCTTCCATGAATGCTCCTTTGAGCATTGTTACTAAATACACCCATACATTTTACTCGGGGTGCCCCAAATGGCCGGAAGGTAAATATCCATTACTTTCCATGGAATTCGATCGAGAAAAACCATGGATCCTGAGTAGGTGAATACTTAGGGTTTAATTATTGTATAATTTATAGGAATTCAATCCGATGAATACTGCGACTAGATTTAATTAATTCATTGCTCTATACTAGCATACAATATGTCTAGGCGCATTTAGATATGATGTGATCAACATAATATACTATTCTGGGTAAGTTCAGAGACCATGAGTGAATTCCGAATTCTAATAAAATGTGTCGAATCTTTCAGCTTTAATAATACAATGCATGAAACATTAAAAGTTCTTCCTTGGAAATCCTAATATTGTTATTATATATTACTATCGCCATGATATTATAGAACTGCGATTCACCCGTTGTGATGATACAAATTTCTTATTATTCTGATATTGATCAGAGATACGTAATTTTCAATGTGATACGACATTCGTCAAAAATCCACCATCAAAATCTGGTTTTCAAGAACTCCCAAATTTTTGGATAGTATTTTCGCGCCTATAATAAATATATATGATGAGAGACGATCTCCTTGCCTTATTCCCCTAGTTTGGGTGATGTAACCATGTGAAGTTCCATTGATATTAATAGAGTAGGTAACTGTTGATATGCACATCATAATATAATCCACGAAGGTTGAAGGAAAGCCTAAGGTGGTGAAAGCTTGTTTGATGAAACCCCAGACCAAGGAGTCATAGGCTTTTTTATTATCTAGCTTTAGGGTCGTTTTGGGATCTTTAGTGCGGTTTGAGGTTTTGATGTAGTGAAAAAGTTCGGCAGCGACAATTATATATGTTGTCGTGCATGGATCTTTGTGGTACAAAGGTACTCTGATACGGGCTTATCAGAAATGGGAGTAGCGGTCTAATGCGATTGACCAATATCTTTGAAATAATTTTATAAGTGACGTTACATAGTCTTATCGGCCTAAATTGGGAGGTTTTTGAGGGGTGATCAATCTTCAGGATTAATGTAAGGTTAGTATGGTTCATGAGAGGGTGGATGCTAAGGGAATTAAAGAAACTTCGAACCATCTCAATCAGTTGTGGTTTGGTTGTTTCCTAGAAAACTTTGAAAAATGTATATCCATCCGGTCTTGGGGCACGTTTCGATCCTATGGAGAAGAGTGCTTCTCTGATCTCCTCAGGGGGTCATCTCGAATGTTAACTTATTACATTCTTAAGGGATTAATCTTGGTGTTATTGCTTCAAATAGGCTTTCATCAATTATTGTATTTGGTGCAGTATACTGATCTGTGAAGTGCTCAATCCTGAGCTTAATAATTTCTTCCTTTTCTACAATCCAATTGTTTTGATGATCTTGGAGTTGTTGTATGTTGTAACATATTTTATGGATTTTAGCCTTGGTATGAAAGAAAGTTGTGTTGCGGTCTCCAGGCCGAAGCCATTGTATTCTGGATCTTTGCTGCAAGTAAATTGCGTAGAAATCAAGTATATTTAAGTGTTCAATTTGGAGTTGCTTTTCATGTTGAATCCAATTTTCCAATTCAATGCCAGTCTGCATCGCATATTGATGTTGGGATGCTTTGATTTTTACGGTTGATTTTTTAATCAAAGTAAGTAGGTGGCTGAAGTTGATCTTATTCCATTCTGTTAGGGTTTCGTTGGTTGATATGAGTTTGAGCTGGAGGTTTAAGAGTGGTTCCGAGTCATGTAGCTTATCCTATGCCGAGTTAACCACTTGATGAAGCCAAGGATGAGATAACCATAGGTGCTCAAATTTGTAATTATTGCTCCTTGCAATCTAAAGCGTTCGTTTGGAATAGGATATGAGCATGATCTGACGCTATTCGCGGAAGATGAGTGATTCCAACGTGAGGGTTGGCTGTTCTCCATCGTTGGTTTGTTATTTCTCGATCGAGTCTTTCTTGGATATTTTCTTAGCCTTGTTGGTTGTTTGTCCAGGTGAATGGGTCCCCTCTGAAGCCAAGATCTGTATATCCCATTTGGTCCATTAAATTGATAAATGGTTGCGTTTGCGCATAGGTAATTGGCCTGACACATTTTTTCTCCGATTGTTCCATCACTTCATTGAAGTATCCCAGGAGTATCCAAGGCGTTGAAGTGCTAGGAAAAATTGCTAGAAAATCTTCCCATAAAATTTAATAGCTCTTCTGCTTCTTTTGTGTTATGGTTCAAAGTGAGAATATGCTAGTTGGGTAGTTTTTTCATGGGTGATTATAGCTATGGTTTGATAATCTTTCGGATGCAAATATCTTTATTATAGCTCTCTATCCCATCATATAGTTTCCCGCTTAATAGTAATGATCTCTTTACCATTCCTCTCTTCTTTTCTCCCCATCTAATTCTTTTCACCCAATCTAGTTCTTTAAAAGTTTGTATGGTTTAGATAGCTCTGAATTATAGCATAAGATGTTGTGTTGTTTGCTTGTACTAGTGTTTATAGGTGAAAATAGCTTCTGCTGATTTTGGTAATTGCAGGTGTGAAGGTGAGAAACTGTTTAAACCCTAAACAAATGTACTGCAAGGGAGTACTTTTAAGTTCGAGAGATCAATCTGTACAAGTCCTGCCTAAACCAAGAAATGGCCGTTCCAGACTTGCTTCGGTCACAAAGAGGAAGAGAATGGGTTGGTTTTGGGGAGGGAAACAAGGAGAGTGTGAGACCAGAATAGTTGATTCTGGGAGAGCAATTGGGTTTCTACAACTTGTTTTCAGAAAAGTAGGAGTTCTCACGAGGAGAGCTAGCCAATAAGTATTTTGAGTATTATCTTGTCCGAATGACCTTGTTGTCAAATAGAAATAGGTAAAACCTATTTATACAAGTTGTAGTAGAAACGTACCCTAGTCTCATTAAGGAGTGAGGAGTAAATGGGAGGAGGTGGTAACCGTATGCATGGACTTGATTATTCCATAAAGTGGTTAACGCATGAAATTGATTTTCATGAAACTGCTAACGTTATGGAATTGATGTTCCATAAGGTTGTTAACTCACGGCTTTATGTCCCATGAACGTTTTCCCACATAACTCCCGTATTTACAAGGCGCCTCACTCTTATGACACTTCCTTATGAGGGGCGTAGTGTACGCCGCACGATGTAGACCACCAAACCAATACCCAAAAAGATCCCCCAGTTTGTGTTGATGTCTCGAATGTTCTTGGAGAACATGTAATACATTTTTGTGGCTTTGCAAGTCGAGTTCGGGGAACTTGCTATCCTGGTGACCTTCGATGGTCGAGATTTTGTATCTTGAGAGGTGCGTTGCGCGCCTTAGTTTCGGTAGTGAGGGCCATCGTGGTGGCGCGACCAGGTTGGCATGTCGTCGCAATGGCGTGGACAAACTTAGGTTTTGGACCCAAAAGTCATGAGGTGACTTTAGACGGTCTGGATTCGCTCATGGGTTTGAAGGTTGGCCATTGATGGTCGTATGCCTTTTGTTTTGGTGGACGCGTAGGGAAGGCGCGATCAAGGTGTTGTTTAGACTTGGCGCGTGAAGCCAATGGTCTGCCATGGGCGTATGGCATGGCTGGGGCCAAGGAAAGGGGCGCTTGGCTTGGCATAGTGTGACTAGCATAGCTGGGTCCAAGGCATGGGTGTTTGGCTTGGTGCGGCTAGCTTGGCTAGGTGCGGTTTGGCTTGGCGCGTGGGGCCGAGGGTAGCCGTGGGCGCATGGCGTGACTAGCTTGGGCTATGTGCGTTCCCAAGCTAAGGTTTTTGGGCCAAAGTCGTGAGGGGACTTTAGGAGGCCAGGATTTTCTCCTGGGATTGAGAGTAGCCATTGATGCGCGCCTTTGTTTTAGAAACCCTAATTAGCACCCTTCACTAGAATCGTTGTAGAATTCTAGTACGGAGTCTGATTTTGACGGTCCTCCCCTCAAATCAACCGGAAAAGAATTTCCTATCCCCTATCACGTGGATATTTGGGTTTTGAACTTGCTCGGGAGGAGAAAACAGCCCGAGAGCAAAACTCATGAAGAATTCATGAGGGATGACGGCATGGCCAGGCTATCATGGCATGCCTTGGCGCAACTAGGTTGGCATGGCATGCCTTGGCGTGGTTTGGCACATGGGGCCAAGGGTTTGCCATGGTCGCATGTCATAGCTAGCTTTGGTTAGGCGTGTGACCAAGCTAGGGTTTTTGGGCCAAAGTTATGAGGTGACTTTGGGCGGCCAGGATTTGCTCCTGGGATTGAAGGGCAACCGTTGATTGGTGCATGCCTTCTCTTTAGTAGCCGTGGGGAAAAAGCCAGCAGGGTGGCGCGGCATGAGGGCCATGGCGAGGCATGGCGCGACTGGCTTGGTTAGGTGCATGACCAAGCCAGGGTTTCGGGGCCAAAGTCATGAGGTGACTTTGGGAGACCAGGATTTGCTCCTGGGATTGAAGGGAAACCGTCGATTGTTGTATGCCTTCACTTTAGTGGTCGTGAGGAGAATTCCAACAGGATGGCGCGGTTAGCATAGCTAGGGCCAAGGCAGAGTGCGATTGGCATGCCGCGCCTAGCTTGGGCTAGATGTGGCTGGCATGATTTGCCATTGGCACAAGGGTGCGGCTAGCATGGTTGGCATGCTTTGGCGCGGTTGGGTGTGGCTGGTATGGTTTTCCATTGGCACACGAGATGTGGCTAGCATAGCTAGGGCCATGACACGGTACGATTGGCATGGCGCGGCTAACTTGGGCTAGGTGTGGCTGGAATGATTTGCCATTGCCACAAGGGTGCGGCTTGCATGGTTGGCGTGCTTTGGCGCGGTTGGGTGTGACTGGCATGGTTTGCCATTGGCACACGGGATGTGGCTAGCATAGCTAGGGCCATGGCATGGTGCGATTGCCATGGCGCGGCTAGTTTGGGCTAGATGTGGCTGGCATGGTTGGCATGCTTTGGCGCGGTTGGGTGTGGCTGGCATGGTTTTCCATTGGCACACGAGATGTAGCTAGCATAGCTAGGGCCATGGCACGGTGCGATTGGCAGGGCGCGGCTAACTTGGGCTAGGTGTAGCTGGCATGATTTGTCATTGGCACAAGGGTGCGGCTTGCATGGTTGGCATGCTTTGGCGCGATTGGGTATGGCTGGCATGGTTTTCCATTGACACACGAGATGTGGCTAGCATAGCTAGGTCCATGGCACGATGTGATTGGCATGGCGCGACTAACTTGGGCTAGGTGTGGCTGGCATGATTTTCCATTGGCACACGTGAGAATTAGGGCTTGGTTCGTCTAACCCTAATTTGAAAAATATACCCTGGTAATTATTTAGAGACACATTAAAGGCTTTTATTTAATACGCCTAGTAAATGCTTGTTTTAAAAGTCTGCTAGGGTTTAGTGTTTTACGATTTTAACCCTATACTAAAAACCACCATCAACAACTAGTTATGATTGATCTTCTGTTGGTTCTTAATTTTTATTTCCTCTCTCGTGGGTGTTTTCCATTACTCTCAAGATTTTTGGAAGTAGGGTAAAATTCGGTTCTAATCTTTTGGCCCTAGTTCTAATCTTTCAAATTTTGCTTTTTAAGTTTAATTCTGTTCAATGAATTATGGGTGCTAGTTATAGTTAAGTGCATGTTTTCGTCTTGAGTTAAAAGTTAGAACCTCTTATAAACATTAGTTATGCATATTTGAGTTGTCGGTTTTACCTGCCGAATTTCTGTGTCAAAATGAAGATTTCATCCTCAGTTCCCAACCCTAAACTCCTCTGATCAGTCTAAGCCCCCAGGTAAGTCCTCTTAAACTACTAGTTTTTACATCCTCTATTCCAATATGATATCTTTGCTTTATAAATCAACTAACTCCGCTGATATTTTAGTTTGTAATTTTTCTTGCAATCTGCTCGTAATAGTCTTGCTTACAGCCCGTTCGTAATTATGCTATAAAATTTGTAATAGTCTAGTATAATTTTCGGGGATTAAATCTTTAGGAGGTGCTTGTTATCTTATTTTTGTCGAACAAGCAATATATGTTTACTCCTCATTTATGACTCTTGTGATAGCCCTTGTAAGTGTTGTTTCATAAAGCACACCTTCTATGTTTTGTAAGTGTCATATTATAGCACACCTTTTTAGGCAATAATTATAAAGTGCACCTTATAAGTTATAGGTTATAATTGTACTTTAAAAAAAAAAATTAAGTGTTATCTTATAAAGCACATTTTTTAGGTTGTAATTTCTCCGTTTTTTCATGTTTATGGTTGCTTCAAATTGCTAAGGTGGGAGTTAACTGTTTTTTACATGCTCGGAGCAACATTCTGGTGCCTCTGATTCTTGTAGAATCCGCATTCTATCGGCAACTAACACCAACCTGCATCACCAATCCACAAGCACACAACATACAGACATCCTTGCACACATTTCTCTCCCTATAAAGTCTACTCTCTTCTGGCCCAAACCCATTAAGTTCAACCAACAACCCAAAAGTCCCACCCATACTATCTGCACCCACCTACACCATTTCCTACCCAGCTCCATTCTCCAATTCCATACCATTCCAACCCACATAATATGACTACTCTAGTTTGGAATTGTCAAGGTTTAAACCAACCAAAAACAATTCAACACCTTTGTGGGCTTATCCCAATGTATTCCTTTCGGAAACATTGGCCTATGAAACTCAAATGTTGTGCATCGCCTAAACATTACATTTTCAAAAATCACTGCCATTCCTAAAGTAGGTAGTAGGGGGGTTTTATGCCTACTGTGGAAAAACGAGGTCCAGATCCTAATGAAAGAACCCTATTTTGGGGCAGACCCAAAAATTTGGGGGCATACATATAGGACAAAAACATGGGTGCCAATAGTATATCAAGGGTGGCCTTTATCCTGCAGTTTTCAAAAATGCTAAAATACCCCTTATGAGATTAGTGTTTAATTAGTGATCATTAAAATTCTAATCCTAAAATCATCCCACTAATTACCCATCCCACTAATTAACCAACCACCCACTAATTAACTCACTAACCATTACTAATTAACCCTTCTCTCTCACTCTTCTTCTCCAAAAACACAAACAAAATTCCGAAAATTTCTTTGTTCGATTAAGTTCTCGATTAAACACATTAATGGCACCTCGTGTTAAGCGATGCCCTAGAAATATGGTGCTGAATCCTGGTATTGCTTTTGTAGCATCTCAATCTAGGGTTTTTGGAGACGATGGCGATGAAGAGGATAGTGGATTGATTGGTGTTGGAGAGCGAGAAATAGAGCCTGATTCTTTAAAATTGCACATAGAAAGGTATTTCCCACAAACCCATTGCTTGGTTTTTCGTATTTCGTTGATTTGTGATGAGTAATCGATGATTCCTCACAGGTTTTGGAAGTTCGAGTAGTGTTGGTTGAAATTTAGCGGTAGAACTTCTTTTTACAGAGACGAAGAACAGTTAAACTTATGTTTTTGAAAATCGGTTCTTGCTTAGAACCTTTGTGTTCGGCTAATACCTACCAACCTTTAAGCGAACCTAACAAATGAAATTTACCAGGGTGGTTGTCGGGTTGGTGACTCGATTAGATTACTTTTAAGCCGAACTTATCTCTGTAAACACTTCGAAAATCTTGCTTTGTATGCTCCAGGTTCGGCTAACTCGTGATGATGAGTTATCAGCCGAACTTATCTCTGTACTCTCAAGTTTTTAAATTGTATTCTGGCCATAACTTCTTCGTCCGATGTCGGAATGGCCTCATTCTTTTTGCGTTGTTTTAGCCTTTTCATTCTCTTGAAGATGACGATAATATATCATTGATTTGAATGAGTTTACATATCCACAAGTACAAAACTTTAGTTTTATTATATCATTGATTTGAATGAGTTCACATAAACTAGAGTTTTGTAGTTGTGGATATGTAAACTCATTCAAATCAATGATATATTATCGTCATCTTGAAGAGAATGAAAAGGCCAAAACAACGCAAAAAGAATGAGACCATTCAGACATCGGACGAAGAAGTTATGGCCAGAATACAATTTAAAAACTTGAGAGTACAGAGATAAGTTCGGCTGATAACTCATCATCACGAGTTAGCCGAACCTGGAGCATACAAAGCAAGATTTTCAAGTGTTTACTGAGAGATAAGTTCGGCTAAAAAAGTAATCTAATCGAAGTCACTGAACTGACAAACACATGGGGTAAATTTCATTTGTCGTTCGTAGGGAAAGGTTAGTAAGTATTAGCCAACACAAAGGTTCGCGCAATCGATTTTCAAAACATGTTTCTAACTGTTTCTTCGCCCGTAAAAAAAGAAGTTCTGCTAAATTTCAATTTAACACTACTCTGGAACTTCCAAAACCCAGAGGAATCATCGATTATTTGTCACAAATCAACGAAATACGAAAAACCAAGCAATGGGTTTGTGGGAAATACCTTTCTATGTGCAATTTTAAAGAATCATGCTCTATTTCTCGCTGTCCAACACCAATCAATCCACTATCCTCTTCATCACCATCTTTTCCAAAAACCCTAGATTGAGATGCTACAGAAGCAATACCAGGATTCAACACCATATTTCTAGGGCATCGCTTAACACGAGGTGCCATTAATGTGTTTAATCGAGAACTTAATCGAACAAAGAAATTTTCAGAATTTTGTTTGTGTTTTTGGAGAAGAAGATAAGAAGAAGAGTGAGAGAGAAGGGTTAATTAGTAATGGTTAGTGAGTTAATTAATGGGTGGTTGGTTAATTAGTGGGATGGGTTAAATTAGTGGGAATGTTTTAAGATTAGAATTTAATTAAGTGAAAAGGTAGTATTATAATTTAAATTAGGCAGGGGTATTATAGTAACTTAACACGATTTAGGGCAGCCCTTATAATTTTGTGTGGGGTGCCTGTTAAGGGTGTATGCCCCAAAATTATTGGGTCTGCCCCAAATTAGGATTCTAATGAAATTCCAAAACTACATTCATGCACTCGTCACACTCCACTCCACTCGAGCCCATCATTGGCTTTGCACAGGTATGTATGGTCCTCACCAAGGCTCTCTTTTCTTGTTTGCCGTGTTAATAAACTTTTGACTTTAGCGGAGAATATTTTTTTTGGATTCTGTACTTTGTATGAACAGCCCCCACAAAAAATACATCAGGCCCGGAATCGTTCTTTAATTTCATTCATCCATGTACGGTTATATCCGATATCAGTAGTGTTTTGTGAGATACTGCATCTACGGGAGACTAATAGAAATTATCACCAATGTAGGGCTAATCCTTTCCGGTTACATGGTTTCCTTCGTTAAGCATCTAAAGCTAGTTTACCAATAGTTGTACCTGCGATGTATCCACCAGACCAAGCATTTTGAAAGTTGAACCCTCCTGTCACTCCGTCTATATTTAGTACCTTCAAGAAAAATTCCAACCTTAGATGTCATCTCCATATCAATTATTAAATGCAAACGTAGATTACTGTACAAGTATACAGTCTGAAAATCTAGTTGACCAGAAACAGACATTTTTGGAATCTTCTTTCAAACTTCAGCATCCCGCAAAGGATAAAGTTATTTAAATTTGCCTATGGTAATGAATTTTCTCCGTTGTGATTATTGGCTATTTTGTGCGCTATATTTTGCAACCAATTTCAAAAATAACCTGCCACCTTTGTATTATGGATCCACTTCATACTTGTTTAGAAAAACAACTACGTGTAAGATGATAATGATAATAACCAAGACTCAATGATATTTTGGAATGATAAACAGATAGGCAATACCTCTCCCGCAAAGAATAGATGGGGTTGTATCTTGCTTTCCATGGTGTTCAGTGAAATCTGCATAAAAGTAGAGAGGGATATACAGGTGGGAAAAAAGAGTGGCATCAAGGAGGGAGAGAGATCAAGGAGAGGGAGGGACGGAGGGAGAAAACCTCAGACAATGGGACACCACCAGCAGTGACGAACTCATCTTTGAATTGTCCCTACATTATGAAATACGAAAAAATCAATTTATCTTTATCGATGGACAATGGGCAAGTACGAAAAGAAAAGGTGAACATCACTCAAGAGCGCACCTTTCCTTTCACTGCAAATGGACACTGCTTAAGTAGAGAAGCAACGGACGTTATAGCATTATTTGAAATAGATGCCCACAAGGTGTCTCCATCTATATTCTGCATAAGAATCAGGTAAAGAATTAATTTCAAGAAAACTATTTATTTTGGTTTTAACTATTTCCCGTCCTAATTTTTCCTAAATCCCATCCAAACCATTTAAATCATTTTTTGTTTAACTTTATCTAGGTTGGGTAAACAAAACTCGCTTTATTATTTGGATAATCATCTTCATCAAACCAGCTTCCTTCCTTCTTCCCCTCCATAATCGTGTGTTAAGAAAATAGAGAAACATCTAATCCTAGATTAACAATCAACACTAAATCATCTGTTATAACAAAAAGAAAACAATATAATCCTATAAGTAATCAACCACTACCACCCTATGTAACTGATGTCAGCTCCACTGCCGCACCACCTATACAGAATGAAATTGAATTGCTAATTATCTTTCTCTAATGGACTTTTGGATATAAATTTAATTTATATTTCAATTAGGTTTTTGATCATATCCCATTATCCTTGAATTTAAGATTTTTGTTAGAGGGAGAGCAAAAAGAGATCCGAGGAGAGCAAAAATCGTAGTTGACTCATTAATTAGGACCGATCCAACTTACTCATATAAATCGGACTAAGATACCCTTATTTGCACAAATTTTTCACACAAACATGATAAATCTACTCTGCATTTGTTCATGCACCATCGTGATAGCTACTGTAGTACAGGTGAAGGCCGTGAAACAAATTTAAAGATCTCTATTATTAATTGTGTGGATGACTAACCCGGAATTTGTAGAACATTCTAAATCAAAATTAATAGAAAAATATGAACAAAAATGATTGATCCAGTAAGAAGCTTTAAAGAGCTACATATGAAGTCTCATCACCGATAATACTAACTTCAAACAATTCTCGATGTTAATCCAAACAGCAAAGCGATTTTACTTACCTGCCAATTTCTTCTATGTAAAGATCTTCACAAAATAAATTAGGTCGAGACCTAACACTACCAAAACATATTTAGAATCACTAAAGAGAAATTAAGGAATTGACCTAATTACTATTGTTAATTGTTGGTGAGACAAACTGCGTCCAATCGTTAACTAAAATCAAAAAGATGATGCCAATCAGAGGATATATCTCCTAACTGTGTTGAAAAGTAAAGAAACCTATATTGAAATTTCCAGTTAGATCATCAAGATCATAAATAACTATAGTATAAAGAGATAGCACGACGGCGATTTCTTTCTCAATTCCTAACTCTTCCATCAAAAAAAAAAAAGAAAAAGGAAATAGATCCCAGATCCCAGTACCGAGACATAACGATGAAAGACTTCAGTTTTTCTGTTCCGGGTATTTGATCAAGGGCATTACTGTCCGACTCACCCAAATAGTTTGAACCGGTCCTATTTCATGAGTTGAGTACGATTTTTGTGCTCCTCGGATCGCATTTTGCTTTCCCTCTAACAAAAATCGAATTTTACAATTTTATATTAGCCGGTTGATTTGTTTTGGTTGTTCACTATGCACAAAATAAAAGTTTGTTTTGCAGTTGATCATCAAGCCAGATTAATGGCAATTTGGGAATCAGTTTCCGCCTTGATTAACAGTGAGGCGATGATAATAAGAGTTCAGGTTAATTATAGAAAATAATGGAGTGAGTTTTGTTTACCCTATCTAAAATGAGTTATACAAAATATGATTTATGTAGTTGGGATGGGATTTAGGGAAAGTAAGATGAGAAATAGGTGAAACCTTTATTTTTCAATGAGACTTATACACTACTAGTAATACCCATGTGCGATGCACATGCTTGAATTTGATTCTTTTAATAACACCAAATTTAATAATAATGAAACAAAAAAAATCTTAATTTTTTTTTTAATATTCTTGTTTGTACTCATTATGTAGATAATTCAAAGAACTATCCAAATATACTAATTTTACAAAAATCCGATATGTATTTTTAAAGATATCTAAGTTTTAATTTTTTTGATCTATTTTTAAAACAATGGCATTTCTGTGAATATACAAACATTAATTAAAGGCTTATTTAATGGGGGTATTGTTGTCATATGAAAAGGTTTCACCAAACAATTACCTATTTTCTTTATATTAGTAAGATATTCTGAAATGAGATGTGGGGAATTCAATTACCTCACGGTCCAGTACATATTTCCAAAATCGCTTCACAATGCCAAATTCTGAAGGGCTTGAATTAAGGAATTTCTGCTTCTGTGGAAATGGTATACAGATACTAGTTAACCAAGGTATAATAGATTTTAAAGTTAATTAATATGCTAAAATGCAGCAGGATATACTCAGCAAGGAAGTTAAATAGCATCTTAATATAGGCTGTGAAATCTTAAACTTCGTTAAAGATATGACAATATCCTGTATTAAAGTTTACAACGGCAAGACATGCTTTCAGTTCAGGTTAAATCATTGATAGAACAGCGACACCACAGATGAAGAATGTGAAATTAAAAGAGAAAGCCAATGGATGCTTGAAGGTCTAAATAATGTAAGAATAGCTTCTCCGAAGAAGAAATCAGAATGAAGGTGTACCACAGGTCCACAAGAAAGTAAAAGCTTTGGAACAATATTTAAGATTTGAGCCAAACCGCAAAGTGATCCTTGTGTTTAAGAAGGATTGATTTTGCATCTTCAATGTGAGTATCTGGTATGAAATCCACAAAAAGTGTTCCTGCATTTACATGCAAAAACTATCACGGAAAGAAATAGTAACCAAAGAATGAGGACTAAAAAATAAAGAAGAATCCATCTTTCCTTGGTACTCTGAACTGAACAATTCACGAGCTCCCCATGCAGATAAACGAAGAATTGCCGGTCCACTAAGTCCCCAGTGGGTAACTAACATTGGTCCAACCTAAAACCCATGAAGTATTTGTTACAACATATAGATTCTTGGAGGGAGTCTTAGCAACATCAGCAAAATAATCATGCCTGAGTAAATTCTGGTATATTTCTTCGGAGATTTTCCAGCTTCAGCTTTACTTTCACTTTCGGAAATGTGATCTGCGAACAGAGGAAGAACAAGAAGATGAAGAATCTTCTGAATAACGTAGTTCTCTCACATGTAATTACAACATCTTTGTGAATCAGCAGATTCAAGTCGATCACAAAAGAACATTACCCCTGATAACTCTGACAACTGTTTGTCCTCAATCTTGAAGGTGAATAAGCTTGGTACAGGATCTAATATGGAATGACCAAGTTGAGTAGCAAGATTGTAACCCTGAAACAAAATGAAAATTTACCTGAGTTTTTTTTTTTTTTTTTTGGCATCCATCTAACAACAAACAAAAGTAAACTCTGAGAATTAACAAAAAGCTTTCTAAACCTGTAGGCTACTTCCACTTGCTATCATTAAATAGTCAGCTTCAACATATTCGACAAAATCAATCATCCGCTTCTGAATCTTGATTTGAAACTTCCTACTGGTGTTGGTAGTAGATACATTTGTCACAACTTTTCCTGTCTGCAGTAAAACTAGAAGAGAAAATTAATTTCAGCATCAAAACTAAATTTCTTTCTTTAAATTCAAGAAAACAATGTTAACACATAAACACAGCAATTTATAAAATCATAACACTATTAAATATGTATCTTGTCGTATAAGGTTGATTAGGTGTTTCATCGTACCTCCGGTTCTCTTTGCTTCGAGCAGGAGACAATCAATAATCGAAGATGAACTATTGCTGACAGGAAATACTCTGCCATCATCTTCAGTCTGATGATAATGATAAATATACTTCTTAAGCTACACTTCTAAAAGAAGAAGAAAATGAAATGTGACAAGGGGTCCTTATAATAACCTTAAGCTGCACCCCATGATCAGAAAACCAAGACATAGTATCTGTTGGCCCGTGAAGATTAAAGAAAGACCCACGCAATTCTCGACCACCTCTTGGGTAGTGATTTGCCAACACCTACATAAAAAGGTGTGGCATACGGAATTTGCATCAGACTAACTGAAACAAACAATAAGAAGATATCTAAGGATTCTTCACTTATAAAATATCAAATATACTACGGATATCAAGCATATGAATAACTGCAGATATCAACGATATCACACCCTTTTATCAGGACAGTGCCCATTTGTCACATTGCATCTCCCTCCACCGGAAATCTTTACCTACACATAGAAACAAAGCAAAATCCAATTCACATATAACTAGAGATGAAATGCAAAAGGTATGCAAAATTAGTTAGTGGTCTTTCAAAATTACATTCACTACTTCTTTTTCATTTTTTTTTTTTTTGAAAAGATTGATTGCACATTCACTATTTTTATCACCAAATAAACTTATGTCCACAGTTAGTAATGTTGGAACTAACCTTAGATAAAGGTTTGGCTTTCTCAATAACTAAAACACCCAAATGAGGAGCAATAGTTTTTGCTCTAATAGCTCCATATATTCCAGCTGCTCCACCTCCAACGACCACTAACAACTCTTCTTCACATGTCTATAAAAATACCACCACTACCAATCAATAAAAATACTCAAATAACAGTCAGAGAACCTGATTAAGAACACTTAAAATGAGTAAGTCAACAGCCGAGCTTACCTGGTTCTTTGGTGGGGAAATGGTTGAAGAAGAAGTGGTAATGAATCTTCTTCGGCAACTACTACTTCCCTTGTTGCATAAATTGCGAAACGGGAAACAACCCAGACTATTATTATAGCTTCTTAATGTTAACATCATATTGGCATTTCTGCAAACATTTACTGGGCACAACTCAAATATACATACAATCCTCAGCGTCTACGGTTCAGGATTAACTAGGGAGTCGGAATTTGGTGGTGTTACTTGCGTACCTTATCAAAGTCTTGGTTGGAGGCGGAGCTTCAGGGTTTTAACTTTTAATTTTGAACAAGGTTCCGCACCGCAGTCTGTTTAACTGTTTCAGAAAATCCAGTTTTGGTCCAATTAAACAAGAACCCTATTTTGGGGCAGACCCATTAATTTTGGGCATACACCATTAGCCCTAAATATTGTTAAGTTGCTATAATACCCCTGACTAATTTAAATTACAATACTACCCTTCCACCTAATTAAATTCTAATCCTAAAACAATCCCACTAATTAACCCATCCCACTAATTAACCACCCACTAATTAACTATTACCAACTAATTAACCCATCCTAAATTCTAATCTTAAAACCTTTACTTAACAAAAAAAAAAAAATTAAGTTTTAAAAACCCAAAACCCTTTTCTCTCCCTCTTCTTCTCATATTCTTCTCCAAAATTTCTGAAAATTTCTTCGATTAAGTTCTCGATTAAACACATACATGGCACCTCGTGTTAAGCGATGCCCTAGAAATACGGTTCTGAATCCTTCTCTAGCTTCTGTAGCATCTCAATCTAGGGATTTTGAAAAAGATGGAGATGAAGTGGATACCGGATCGATTGGTGTTGGAGAGGGAGAAATAGAGGATGAATCTTTAAAATTGCACATAGAAAGGTATTTCCCACAAACCCATTGTTTATTTTTGCGTATTTCGTTGATTTATGACCTGAAATCGATGATTCGTCAAGGTTTTTGTGAGTATCAGGTTCATGTTCGGCAGAAATGTCGCTGCCGAACTGTTTTTTTTTACACGGGTGAAGAACAGTTCGGATGTTATTATGAAATATTTTGAAAATCGTATTAGCCGAACCTTGGTAGACTTACTTCTGGGTACATTGTTCGGTTTATTGTGATATAGTTCGAATGTGCCGAACCTTTCTCTGACAAAGGCTAAAATTGTTGTGCATTTTATTCGGCTCATATTGATAAAAATCGTATGTGCCGAACTTTAAATTGTTTATGGCCAATAGGTTCTTCTAACTCAAAAACTCCCAAACCTCGAGGTGGTGGCACAAATAACTTACATGCAGGCAAAAGGGGAATTGACACGACTTGCTCTTTGCCCGTAGAACAAGAGGATCACAATGATGAAGAATAAGGTGAGGAAGGTCAAGAAGAAAAAAGAACTAGAACAAGAACAAGGACAAGAGAAAGTTGTTAAATCAAGGGAGACAGGTAAGCATATTCCTCATCCGGATAATGTTATACCTCCTCGCAGTGATGGTTTGCCCCATGGTCTCCCTGAAGATGGTGGAAGAGTGTTGATTGGATACAAGGAGTCATGGGCCAAGAGAATTTACGAGACTCCGGATCACAGGGATGCAATCTGCGTACTTAGACACCAAACCGCTGCACACTGGGATATTTTCAAAGAGGCTCCTGAGGTGGTGGCTTTAGTACAAGGCTCTGTTTTATGGCTTGTTATTTTCTATGCACAAGAGGAATTTGATGCAGTTACAAACTCAGCCTTTTGTGAGAGATTCTGTCCGGAGACTTACACATTTCATCTCCCCTTTGGCGAGATGTCAATTACTCCAGATGATGCACAGAAGATTAGTGGTCTTAGAACGCATGGGAAAAAATGTGTACTCAGTGGTTTATGAAATGACTTGGGATGAGTTGTATGTACTTGCTGAGGAAACTCTTGGTTGGCCAAAAGAAAAAACAGAACTGGAGTTTGCCTGCGCTGCTAAATAGGTGAAGTTTGTGGATTCTAGCACAAAGAAGTTGAAAAAAAAATCAAGTTGACCGCTTTGAAAAAGTGTTTTGGAGACACAAAGGAGAAAATTTCAAAGGGGGAGTTGGTTATGGACAAGGTCACATCTAATCGCACTGCTACCGCATATTTGTTGTATACTTTAGGAAGTTTTATATTTCCCGATAACAGTGGGAACAAGGTTAATGCTTAATGCCTCCAATTGTTAAGGTATTTGAAAAGATGCCACAAGTACTCTTGGGGAACCGCGGCCCTTTCTTTCCTATTTGAGAAACTTGGGATTGCGTCTAGGTTAACAAGTAGAAACATTGGAGGTTATTTCACAATGCTTCAGGTAAGTTTACATATTGTAGTTCCATTTTCAAGAAAAAAATCGGCTTTCAATTTTGATTCTTGTGTATGCCGAACCAAAGGTTCGGATGTGTCGAATATAGGTTACTTAGCCGAACTTAGTAGGTTCGGCTTTAAATGTTTTTTTAAATTAGGCCGAACTTGCTTCTGTTTCCCAGAGTTAACAACCTCCATGATCCAATTCTATTGATCCTAATAAATAAGTTTTGTGTTTTGTTTTTTATATTTTTGGTGTAGGTATGAATATATGACCATTTCCCGGATTTGAATTTAGCCGAGGAATATGCTAAATGGGTGGACACATTCCCTTCCTCGGGCAAATGGAGTTTCAAGGAAAATAAGAAGAGGAATAAAAAGAAAATCTTGATAGCGTTGAGAGAAAAGTTAGACTCTTTGAATGTTGAACAAGTTGTATTTCAACCATACAAAAAGGATGAAGAAGATGATGAAGTTGTTGAGGATGAAGATATGTCGTTGGGGATGTACTATGGGCCATTGTTTTATCCCGAAGGCTTTATATTGTTTGATCCCCGTCGAGTTCTCCGTTAATATGGATTTATCCAAACGATTCCGGTGCTAGAGGAATCAAAGTTCAAGTTGTTGCCCAAGTGTTCTAAGGGAACAAAGAGTACGGAAAGTTCATGGAATGCTGAATATGATCCCGATCCTACCATAGATTTTTGGAATAAATTGGAAGATAACAAATTAAGTTGGGTTGACTTAGAAGAGTTGCGTGAGGATCCTTCTGAAGTCGACCCGGCTTATATAGATTGGTATAACCAAATCTCACATCCTTTAATCATTAATAGGGAAAGTCAAGCTTTGGTAGACGGTAAGAGGGGAAAGCAAACACAAAAGGAAGTCGAGCCGAAGACGAGGAATAACACAAATGGCATGGTTGAAGATGTTTCGAAGTCTTACCGAACTATGGTATATTGAGTGCATACTTTTAAACTTTTTTTCACTATTTTGGTCTATTGTTGCTTATATGTTTTAACTAAATTTTATCAGATGGCTGGGGGTAACGACGTGTTGAAGGCTATGAAGAAGAAAATTGATTGCAATGTGGATATCGCGGTGGAAGAGCAAGAATATATGTACAGTCGTTGGGATGGAGTAATCAACAAAGGTGAAGGTGCAAGTGGAAGGGGTGCTAAAAAAGGTCGTGGTGGCGGAAGAGGCGGTCGTGCTTAATAGAGTATTATGTTAAATTGAAGTACACTAGGTTTTAATGGTTTAGTTTTTAAGTAATGTTTGATTTTAGAACAATTTTATTTACTTGAAGAAAACAATGTTATGTGTTTGGTTTTAAACACAATGTTTTAATGTTTAAGTGAAATACTAAGCTTTGAGTGCACTGCGATATGCAAGTTACAGTTCAAAGTTCGGCTTATTAATATGTTATACGTATTAGCCGAACCCGATACTTACCTTCAACAGTTTGGTTAGTTAAAAGCTCGGCTTATTAGTATTTAACTCGTATCCGCCGAACCTTATACTGTGACACTTCATTATCCGCCGGTAATGTAGCAATCTTCTCTAGCTCTTTCAACTTGAGCGGTTGGATTATACCTTGGCATTTCTTCCTAACATTATTCCATACATGAAAGGTACAGAGAAAGTTTTGCGCGTTCGGAAATACCTTACTTATAGCAAACATCAATGCCACCTCTTGTTCGGTTACCATGACCTTTGGAAGAGCATCCTCCCGGAAGATTAACTTCACTTGTTCCAATTCCCACACATAACTTTCTTTCAACTCATCATGCAAAAAACAAAAAGCAACGGTGAAAGGTGACTTGGTTGACGTATGACCAACAACGTTCATCAAGGGCATCTCATACTTATTGGTCTTGTAAGTGCAATCCAATGTGAGAACTTGTGGGAAGCATAACGCCAACTTTACGCATTCCGTATGCGCAATAAAAAGGTGCGTCACATGGACGAATTCATCCAATTTCTTTTGGAAAGCATAGTTCTTCTTTTGCGCCAACCACAATAATTGTTGCATCACCAACCTACCTTGCAAATACTTTCTTCTCAAAGTACTTCTCGCGTTATATATTTGTTGTAACGTAGTCTTGTTATTCTTATCATCCGCCTTCAACTTGCTAAGAATTTTAGAGGGAGGCATACGTGCTCGTGTCATTTTATCTACCTCCGCATATTCATGAGGTTTGAGTCGTCCGGCTCTATAATGTCCATGATGATCCTTTGGAAGTGGGTGGTTATGACGGCAATCCATATCTTTATTCATTGTGAAAATTTCTTCATCTGCGTTCCAATTTAAGACGATCTTGAAAGGACAATTTATCTTCCTTGTTTTAGTCTTATATTTTTTCCCGGTCTTCCCAACATATGGCTTACCTTTTTTCTTCTTGCTTACTTTCTTCCCGCCCCTCTCACAAACCATCTCAACCCGCTTCTTTCGGCTTTGTCTACCTTTAACTAGGACACAATTGATTTTCCAAGCATGTTCCTCAACCCATTTAACAGCTTCTTCTTTGGTTTTCCACGTCTACATATCCACAAGTACAAAACTTTAGTTTTATTAATTATTTTGCATACAACATACTTGAAAATTAATAAAAAAATAAACTACGTTTTTTACCTACCAAGTCAGTTTGGAATTGATCTCTAGTATCTTCATGAATTACATCAACAGGCGGTGGTTGATCCTCCATAGTTTCCATTTCAGCAACAATCTACAACAATATCTCACAGGTTTTGGGTAAGGTTCGGCTAACACGAACTCATGGTTCGGCTGATTCGTGTTTCACTTATAAAGCCGAACTACATGTCAAACAAGGATTCGGCCTAGTTGGGACTAATCTTATAAGCTGAACCATAACACTTAAAAATTCTAAAAAATTCTAGAAACATAAATTTATGTTCGGCTGTAGAACGAGTATGCCGAACATTACACTGTAACTCGTATGTTTTTTAAGATATGGTTCGACTACAATGTTTACCTCAAATTTGAGCCGATCCATGAAAAAAAATTGGCGCTAAAATAATTGAATGACAGATCAGCGTACATATTTCTAAAACGAATAAGCCGAATTGTTCTTGATTACTATGGTTCGGCATATATATTATCTTCCGAACCTTACTCTGTTGCGCCGAATTAGTTACAAAAATCTTAACTTTTGGTGAAATCAAGCTACAAAACGAACATTAAACAACTTATACAACCATACCTGTGTATTATTAGCATTGGCTTCTTCATCTATGTACTCATCTTCGGGATTTGGCTCCATAAATGAATCATTTTGAGCTTGAGAAAAAAGTTGAGTGTGGGTAAAATCATTTTCATAATCCAACAAATCAGCCATTTCCGGATCTCCATCGTAATTGATATGTATTTTCTTAGCTTTACGTGATGAAGATTCACCTTCCTCACTCGAATTTGTATCACACATCTCTCAATATTCACAAAGATCACAAACAAAGAAAAAAAAAATCCCTCCTCCTTCTTTCCTCCTCTCCTTCTTCTTTTTCTAAACTCACTCACTAATTTAAAAAAAAAACTTATTATCATTAATTAACACTAAACTAATTTTAGTCATTAACAATTAATTAATTTTTATTATCACTAATTAACCACTAATTTAATGAGGGGTATTTTAGCATTTTTTAAAAATGCAGGATAAGGGCCACCCTTGAAATACTATTGGCACCCAAGTTTTTGTCCTATATGAATACCCCAAAATTAATGGGTCTGCCCCAAAATAGGGTTCTTAAACAAGGTTACGAAGCTTAATAAAAAAGATAATGGGAAGGCCCAATTATGATCGTGTAGCATAGGCCTAAATTGGCAGTTGCAAAAAAAGAAAAGAAATTGTTGAGTTAATGTTTTGTTCTGGTCTGCAGTCATTCATGTTGCAGTTAATATTAATATGCACTAAGAAGTGTTGCACATATAAGTGTGCATCTCATATTAGTACACAGTTAGTTATGTTGCATTCAATAATAGTATGCTCACAATAGTGACGCAATTAGAATTAGTATGCAGTCAGTAGTGATGCATTCAGTAGTTTGTAATAGAAATTGTATGGACAGGAGAAGTCCGGATATGTTTTTTGTACTAAGTCTTCTATGGACCAAGTATAGAAGAGAGAAAGATGTAAGTTATCAGAAACAAAAAGAAAAATAAATAGAAGAGTGTGAAGAGTGGCCAAGAGCCCTCACCTCCATTCAACAAAAATTACTTCAAATCTATTATACTAATTCAATCATAAACCCAACAATTGGTATTAGAGCCAAGGTCAATTGAATCTGATTTTGGTAGTAGGAAAATTTCAGCAAAAAGGGAAAAGATTTAAACCCAATTTTACAAAAGAAAAGTTAGGGTTTTAAAACAAAACAATGGCAAGTAGTAGCAATTCAAATCTTTACATACAAAAACCATCAATACCACTCTTTCATGGTGAGAATTATGATTTTTGGGCCATCAAGATGAAGACTTTATTCATATCTCAAGATGTATGAGAAGTTGTTCAAAATGGGTATGATGAAATTGAAGATACAAGAAATTCAACTCAACAAGAGAAAGATTCACTTAAGGAGAGTAGAAAGAAGAATGCCAAAGCATCCATGGACATTCAACAAGGAGTTGGAGAAACTATTCTACCAGGGTAATTCATTTCCCTGAAGCTAAAGAAGCTTGGGATATTCTTCAACAAGAGTATGGAGGAAACAAGAAGGTAAGAGAGTTGAAACTTCAATCATATAGAAGAGATTTTGAAAATATACATATGAAGGATAATGAAAAATTAAATGAGTTTTCTTCTAGAGTTATTGAAATTCTTAATAACATGTTGATGTGTGGTGAGAAAATGGAAGAAAGAAGATTTTGTGAGAAGATCTTGATTTGTATGCCGGAAAAATTTGAACCCATTGTGGCGGTTTTGGAAGCAACAAAAGATCTTTATACAATGAAGTCGCAAGAGTTATGGACTCAATTGAAAGTTTATGAAGAAAGGATGTCTCGACACGCCGAGAAGTCGATTGAAATTGCATTTTAATCAAAGATGAACTTGAACTCAACAAATTCATCAATGAATAAAAATGAGTACAAGGGTGATGCTTCATCTAGTTTCAAAGTAAAGGGAAAATGGAAGAAAGTAGGAGCAAGCTCCAACAACTACACAATGAGTGATTTTTCACAAGCACCAAGATGCAACTTTTGCAAGAAGAATGGTCATTTGGAGAAGAATTGTTGGAATAAAGGAAAACCTAAATGTCATCATTGCAAGAAGTATGGACATTCAGAGAAAGATTGTAGATACAAAGAAGATGATAAACATGCTGGTAGAGCCGAAGAAAAGGAAGATACAAAAAATATTGTATACTTGTCAAAGTGCTATGGAGACTTCTAAGAGTGAAGTGTAGTTTGTAGATAGTGGTTATACAACTCATATGTTCAGTAAGAAGAGCTTGTTTATTGATATGGATACATCCATAAACTCTCTTGTGAAGATGGGGGATGGAAACATGGTTCAAGCTAACGGAAGAGGTACAATTTGCGTGCAAACTATCAATGGAGAAAAGAAACACAAAGACAAAAGACAAGTGATGAAGAGTATCAAGATGGAGAAGATTAGAAGCTTTCCAATTTCTTTGAAAAGGAGAAGAATGTTGAAATGAGGATGGAAACCATTGATGAAACATGGTTGTGGAATAAAATACTTGTGCATTTGAATTTCAATAGTCTCAAGGTGCTTTCCAACAAAAACATGGTGCAAGGACTTCCACAACATATCAACCACAAAGACGGAGTGTGTGAAGGTTGTACACTTGGGAAGAAACATCGCCAAACATTCCCAAAAGGTGTATCATGGAGAACAAAATAACTTCTTGGTTTGGTACATACCAATGTGTGTGGACCAATGAAGATGCCAACTCATGGACGTAATAGATACTTTATCTTATTCATTGATGATTTTAGTCATATGACTTGGGTGTACTTCATGAGACAAAAGTCCGAAGTTTTTAGCATCTTCAAGAAGTTTAAGAACCTTGTTGAAAAGCAAAGTAGTTACGACATCAAAGTTTTGAGAAGTGATAGAGGCAAAGAGTACAACAACAAAGAGTTTGATAAATTTTGTGAAGGTGAAGGCTTGGAAAGGCAACTAACCATGGGTTATACTCCTCAACAAAATGGTGTTTCAGAGAGAAAGAACCAAACCCATGGATATGGCGAAGTCCATGCTTCATGAGAAGGGTATGCCTAATGTGTTTTGGGCCGAATTCATTAACACCCCATCTACTTGATGAATAGATGTCCAACAAAATTCGTATGGGATAAAACTCCAATTGAAGCATGGGGTGGAAGAAAACCATCAGTAAGGCATCTTGACGTTTTTGGTAGTGTGTATTATTCTCAAATTCCTAAAGTGAAGAGAGCAAAGCTTGATGAATCAAGTTAAAAATGTGTATTTCTCGGTTATAGCCTCCAATCAAAAGGTTATAGGTTGTTTAACTTGAAGAACAACACAATGATTACAAGTCGTGATGTCTTGTTTGATGAAGGAACTTCATGGAATTGGGAAGAAGGTAAAATTGAGAAGAGAACCATCATTATTGATGAAGAGCAAGAAAATTCAGCAACAAATGGAGTTGAAGAAGGTGAAGAACTACCTCAAACACCTCCAAATGCAAGACTAAGAGCATCTCCAAGTATGTCTCCAAGTACAAGTGCATCAACATCACCACCATCGGCACCAAAGAAGATGCAAAGGTTGAGTGAAGTGTATGAAAGATGCAACTTTTGTATGGTTGAATCGGAAAATTTTGAAGAAGCATCAAAAGAACCCGCTTGGATAAAAGCCATAGAAGAAGAAGTTTTTGTCATTGATGAGAACAATACATGGGAGAAGGTAGCAAGGCCAAGTGACAGAGAAGTTATTGGTGTGAAGTGGATATACAAGGTTAAGTGCAATGCAGATGGATCGGTTCAGAGATACAAAGCAAGGTTAGTGGCAAAGGGATACTCACAATAATCCGGCATCGACTACAATGAGACTTTTGCACCGGTTTCACGTCTTGACACCATTAGAGCCGTGATTTCTATGGCTGATAGGTGTCTATGATCATTTATCTATAGTTTATGCTTTCTTTGCGAGTTTTCTTGTAAAATATGTATCTTATGATTGTTTTTTAGTATTTAGGTACTTTGGAATCATTTGGAACAAAAGAGGAAGAAACAGTGCAAAAGTCTCATCTCATGTGCAACTGTTATTGGAGGCGGATTATTTCTCATTATTTTCTTTTATTTCTTCATCTCTGTCTGAAAAGTATGTCGGCTTTAGTGATGCAACTTCTGTCTGAAAAGCATGGCAACTTTAGTGATGAAAAGACATTAAAGGGAAGAAGTGAATATGAGAAGTAAGAGACGATATCGTTGGTGTAAGAATTCGATAAGAGCAAAAGCATCATTCACAGGCGAGCGATGTTTGGAACCAGTTAAAATTGTGTAGTAAAGGAGCGGAAGAATGAGCTGTTAGTTGTGCAAAACTGACGATTGAGTGATAAAAGAAGTTATCATTCTTTGGTACCTCTTATCTACTCTCTTTGGGTGGAAATATTCACTTTCATTTCTTACATCAAACCTAAAAATCAGAGAACCTAAAAAAAATTCAATTCCCTTATCATTAGTTTCTCTTTTTCCTACTCCACCTGAAACTGAGACGGTGGCATAATTTCTCAGAGAAACCTAGAGTTTTAGAGAGTGGGTTTTGATGTGAATCAGAGAATAAAGGGGTGTTGAATCAGAGATGGCGATTTGATGTGCATCTGATATGAGTTAGGGTTTGATTGAACGGGATTTAGAGACTGATGGAGAAATTGAATCGATAGAGAAATGGAGGCAGCGTCTGAAACCTTTCCTTATGAAATCTATGAACACGGAGAGGAGATGGTGTTCTGCTGGTGATATCGGTTAAAGATGGAGAAGGAAATCAGGATGGGGTTTGCTGTTAATGGAAGATTCAAGAGATGGTGTTGGTAATGGGGTTCTTAACCAGATTGGTAACTGAGATTAGTGACCTCACAGTGAACAAGATGTTGTTGTGATCAAGCCATGAAGAAATTGACATAGAATAGAGCTATGGGTACCAGTTGGAACCTAGAAACAAGAGGAATTTGACCAAAGATTGGGAATTCTGCTATTCTTGATGACTGGAGAAGCATAATGGTTGGAGCTGTGGATCCTGGTGGATTAAGAGCTTAATTATGTTTGTTGTCAGAGTTGAATTTGTGAATGGGTTGGTCTCGGATTTCAGTATGGTTCTCAAATGAACTAAGAATCAAGGAAGAGAATGTGTGAATGGCAGTTGAAGTAAATGGTGGTTTTGGTCACTGAAATTGTTATGATGTGTATGTGTGTTGTTCATGATATAAAGTGAAGCTATGAGTACAAGCTAAAGCAGGTGGTGACTGAACGAGTGATTGTGTTTGCCTGAGATGACCTGGTGGTGGTTCAGAGAAGTTGGTGTGATTCAGAGAAGTTAGTGTTGCTGTTGTGAAGACCAATTCAAGCCATGAGAGCAGCTATGAAAATGATACTATAGATGTATGCCTAGGACTGTTACAGGGAGAAGGAATTATGGGTTATGGAGGTGTTGTTGCACTGTGGTGGTTTTAAAGAGATGTTTGAAGCTTGCGATTGCAGCTGGATTGAGTTGAGTAGCTGCTGTTACAAGGAGGAGGTTCATGAAATTGAAGATGCAGTTTGATCTCAAATGGAATTTGTTGTTGTGTTGTGCAGCAATGAGAGTGTATTGCAGTTAGTCTTATGCCAGAGAAGTGGATGTATGCTTTACATGGAGTTTGAGATGGAAGAAAGCAAATGGGTGCAAGCTGGTAATGGCATTTGTGGTTTTTAGGCAGTGAGAATGAGCTACATGGAATGATATTATTGCTGAGAAGCAGGTGATGAGTCTGGTGTTGGTGGAGCATTGGAAGTCTAGTTTGTGCAGTTGAACTGAAAAGGTGACTTGCAAACTGGTGTTTGAAGGAGGTGGTTCCATGATACTATTTACTGAATCTGGTGGAATTTGGGTTATGCTCTTGGATTGAGATGGAAATGTGGATTGAGTTCAAGATGAGACAGAACTGATGGCTCAAGCTGGTATGTTGGTGACTATAATGGAATTGTGCTACAAGTTTGTGAATTGATTGAAGCCTATGAAGAATTAGAAAGGGGAACTGAGATGGGAATCAAATGAGACAGTTATGGTTGCAGTTCAGATTGTAAGGGAGAATGTATGTGGAAATGCAGAGATTATAATGTTGGAATTGGAAGAGCTAGCATGGAAGTGTGTTGGTAGTCATGAAGAAGAGATTGAAGTTAAGTTTGCAATAGGGATGAATTGAGTTGCAGATATATGAGTTGAGTGCTATAACTGGAATTAGGTGAATGCATAGCCATCATGGTTGTGGCTGAAGCAGTGATGCGCAATGCAGCTCTGGCATGTGCAAGACTATGGCCTGACAAGTCAGCCAGTTATCTTACCTGAACAGCTGACTCGGTTACAACTCAGATTATGACTCGGTATGACCAGGTTGACCGGGTGGACTTTGACGGTCACCTGAGATACTCACTGGTGCCGGATTCCGTCCAACTTCTGGCGAAAATCCCAGTTTTCCGGCGACTACTTTTGGACATAATTTTACATGGGTTCTTCTCACACATGGTTAGATGGGCTTGGTGGACTTTTTGGTGATGGACTTTGAAGACTAGACCTAATTGTAGAAGTTAGAGGAAAGCTACAAAAAGGGAGGACTTCTACTTCTTTTGATATCACGGATTATTCTACTGGAGTTTTGGAGGAGAGCGGCAACTAGGGTTTGATTTCATTTATTTTTCATGTTCTTCATTTTATTTTTGATTATGATTATGATGAACTCAAAAGTTATGAGTAACTAAATACTTATTATTGGTTATGGGATAAAGTAGAGTTAACAAATAATATTTGAATCAATGACTTAGTTTTGTCTCAATATTTTATTGTTTGTGATTCATTTTTAATATTGTTGTATGATTTGATTGTTTGTTTGGTTGAGTCCGGAATCAATCCGATTTGCATTCATATTTAAAGCTAAATTAGGGTTATCAATACGAAAAAGTTATTTATCCCTGATTCTAAGTAGCATAATTGTGGGTAGTGCTTGTAGTGATATATCCTACTAGTCACATATGAATCATAACTTTGGTTAAATCGAATTAGTGCTTTTACACATTTTGATTGCCTTGATTAGTCTTATTCTATAGAACTTATTGCTTTTAGGGAGTTAAACTTAATTGTGCATTTACACTTTAGGTTGCTTTCTAGGAAGAATTCACTTATGCATGTTTTAATGTGGTTGTGATGAAATCAGGTAATTAGCGGGATATTCTTGCGATCAAGGTATCCTAGGACTTTTAGTAAATGAGAGATTAAAATTTCAATTCTAGTCGTTGATGAAAATATATGTTTGTGAATGAAACTATCCCATGACCAATATATTCTCCTTATTCATTATTTTAACACTTTATTGCTTTCAATTTATTTTTATTGCTTTGAAATATCAAACCCCCCCCCCCCATTGGTTACTAAGAAACTGAAATTTTCATAACAACAAAAGCCTCTATGTGGATACGAACTATATCTTATCGCATACTACTTTTATTTTAGTTAAGTAAGAAAGTGTAATTATTTTTGCTCGGCTGACAACCGACCAATGGCTTCCCAAAAAGGTTGGTTTCTTTATCAACTTGATGTCAAATCGGCATTTTTCAATGGAGAACTCCATGAAGAGGTCTATGTAGATCAACCACAAGGTTTTGTGATTTAAGAATGAGAAGAGAAAGTATACAAGTTGAAGAAAGCTTTGTATGGCCTAAAGCAAGCACCGAGAGCTTGGTATAGTGATATAGATGGATACTTCAAAAGACAAAACTTCAACAAAAGCAAGAGTGAGACTACACTATATGTGAAGACAAAAGGTTTGTCTATTCTCATAGTTGCATTGTATGTTGATGATCTTATCTTTACTGGTAATGATGTTCATATGATTGAACAATTCAAAAGAAAAATGATGATGAAATATGAGATGTGTGACATGGGTTTACTCAAGTACTTCCTTGGTATATAAGTTCATCAAGGTGAAGATGGAGTGTTCATTCTCAAAGCAAGTATTCCGAAAAGGTGTTGAAGAAATTTGGTATGCTTGGTTGTAACCCCACATCTACACCACTTCTAGTGAATGAGAAACTCAAGAAAGATAATGGAGGAAGAAAAGTTGATGAGACTTACTATAGAGATCTTATTGGAAACTTGTTGTACCTTACACATACAAGACCCGATATCATGTTTGCTTAAAGTATGCTCTCTAGGTTCATGAGTTCACCTAGTCATCTATATCTTGGCGCGGCAAAGAGGTTGTTAAGAAGAAACCAACCATAGTTATATCCACGGAGGAAGCGGAGTGTATTTTGACATCAATAGCTACATCTCATGTTGTATGGATAAGAAGAATAATGGAACACATTCAAGAGAAGCAATAAGAAAGGACTGGAATTTTTTGCGATAACAAATCAACAATTGTTATGTCCAAAAATTCAGTTGAGTATTGTAGAGCAAGGCACATCAAGATCAAATATCAATTCATTCGAGAAGCAGTTGAAGATGGAGATATAGAACTCAAGTATTGCAAGACCGAAGATCAATTGGCGGACAGATTCACTAAAGCTCTTCCAAAGGGGAAATTTCATAATTTCAGAGAATTGTTAGGTGTTCAGGAACATCACATTAAGGAGGAGAATGTTGAGTAATGTTTTGTTCTTGTTGCAGTCAGTCATGTTACAGTTAATATTAATTTGTACTAAGAAGTGTTGCACAATATAAGTGTGCATCTCATATTAGTACGCAGTTAGTTATGTTGCATTCAATAATAGCATGCTCACAATAGTGATGCAGTTAGAAGTAGTATATAGTCAGTAGTGATGCATTCAGTAGTTTATAATAGAAATTGTATGGACAGGAGAAGTCCACATATGTCTTTTGTACTAAGTCTTCTATGGACCAAGTATAGAAGAGAGAAAGATGTAAGTTATCAGAAATAAAAAGAAAATTGAATAGAAGAGTGTGAAGAGTAGCCAAGAGCTCTCACCTCCATTCAACAAAAATTACTTCAAATCTATTATACTAATTCAATCATAAACCCAACAAAACTCATCTGCTTTTTTGTATTCTTATATGATACTTATACCAAATTAATTAATATTTAAGAAGAATATATGAATCTGTTGAGAATTATCAATAAATAGTACAAAACTAATTTGTTACTCCATGAATTACTAAAAGTGAGTAACTAATTTTGTTAGAGCACTGCTCAGTCAAACTCGCATGCGTTGCTATCTCAAGCATGTTTGTCAATCTTAGTGATCAAAACTATATAGTCTTGATTTCTAGTCTACCATAGCTAAAGTATCGGACTAGGATAAAAAGTGTAGTTGTGCTCAAGAACTCCATGGCGATCATCATACAAGACGAAGGACTACTCAAGGAACCTGTGGTTCTTCATCGACTAAAAGGTATGTGGAGACTTGAACTTATCTATCACTCAAAAGTCTATCTACTCTATCTCTTATCTTGAGACAAAAGTCGTTTTACTATATAGACTAAAGATATGCACATGTGACATTTCACGCTGAGTATATCTAGTTTATCTATTTCTCGAAATGTGTGTTGGTAAAGCTTTCGCTTTATCCAAGTTCATCTTTGCCTAATGACAAAGTCATGTTATGTTTCAATCACTTTGGAAATCGCTCTGACGAAAACTAGTTCGTGAAAATAACTATATGACGTCCTCTGAGAATGTTTCAATGATTGAAATGAGAGTTTAGACTATATAACCATTGGGGGATATAAACATTATTGTGGCAACACATATATGTATAAGTCTTTAACACTTGAACCGAAGTTTGTGAACTTTGTTGTTCAAGTAAAACCGGAACGTGTGCAGCAACTCAATCCGCGAACTGGCGTAAGTTCTCAAACCTGAGAATATCTGCTGAAGTTGAAGCTCAGGTGCAGTCCGCGAACCCAGTCCACGAACTTACGGAAGTTCTCATCCCGAGAAATTCTGCTGGAGTTTATTAACTTCAACCGGTTAGCTTGAGTCCGCGAACTCAAGAGGTTATGTCTGAAAACGTTGTTCATGAACTTATTCTTAAATTACTAAGGGATGCTTTTGCAATCCGTGGCTTTATAGTTCATGATTAATGATTCGAGTGAATCACATCGTTTTTGATTCAATTGTGTCTCTTGTAGTACTTGTGATCTCATAGCAATTGAATAACTGTCTAACTAGTTCATTTGAGTCATTTGGACTAGTTATGGTGAAGAAGAATATGATTGATATGAAATTTATCATTTGGCTAACCATTTTGTTGACTAATATTGAACCAACCATTGTACACGTTTGGGTACGGTTACACAAACCAAAAACATCAAGTACATGTGTGTATGGCAAGCTAAATTTTCGATCTAACGGTTGAGAGATATTAGCTTGTATCTAGTCAGGTTTCATCTAACGGCGAATATTGAATGCTTTGTTACTAAGCTAACATTGATTGCAAACCCTGATTTGAAAGACTATATAAGGGAGAACTCTAGCTATTGGAAAAAATAATCCCCACACACTTTTCTTGTGTGATACTAGTTTTTTCTAAGATAGAGTCGATCTCCATTAACCCTTGAGTTTTCTCTCTATATTCGGGTTAACGACTTAAAGATTTCATTGGGATTGTGAAGCCAAACCGATACTACTTATCTTGTAGTTGAGTGATATGATATTTCTATTTCTATCGTACGAGTACAATTGTAATAATTGGCTTGAGATTTCTATCTCCGATAGGCAAGATAAAAGTAGTCACAAACATCTTCATATCATTGTTTGTGATTCCTCAATAATATTCTTCGCTGCGTCGATTAAGTTTATTGTGAGATGATTGATGAAACTGAGCTGTTCTTTGGGAATATAAGTCTGGTTTTATCGATTGGTTCATGTTCACCTTGATTTATCAAAAGACGGAATAAAACCCATAGGTTTATTCGTTGGAGACGAATTTATCTATTACCTATAGACTTTTCTGTGTGAGACAGATTTTTTTTCTAAAGTCTTCGACTTTGGGTCGTAGCAACTCTTAGTTGTGGGTGAGATCAGCTAATTAAGGGAATCAAGTGCGCAGTTTTTAGCTGGGATCGGAGGTGTAGGAGCACAACTGTACCTTGGATCAGTGTGAGATTGGTTGGGGTTCAACTACAGTCCAGACCGAAGTTAATTTGGATTAGGCTAGTGTATGTAGAGGCTTAATACAGTGTATGTTTAATCTGGACTAGGTCCTGGGGTTTTTCTGCATTTGCGGTTTCCTCGTTGATAAAATTCTAGTGTCTGTGTTAATTCTATTCTGCATTATGTTTTGTTATATAATTGAAATAATACAGGTTGTGCGTTGTTCAATCGATTAGAATATCCGACCTTATTGGTTGTTGATTTAAATCGATTGACACTTGGATATTGGTCTTTGGTACCATCCAAGTTATCTCTTTTTGATTAGGCTCGCGAATTATATTTGCTTGAGTAAATCAAATCGAGAGATTGAGATAATAACTCCTTGAGTATTTTCTATTGATTGATTCTTGTTGATTATCTAGAAAACAACTCAGAGTTGTCCATACAGATTGCTAATCGAAATATTGGGTGAGGTTGTTAGACCCCCGCATTTTCAATTGTTATCAGAGCAGGCAAGCACGTTAAAGACCTTATAAGTCTGTGTTTGTAGCGATCTGACTCTATGGACAGAGGTGTTATCTCAATAAACGTACCACCAGTCTTCGATGGCTCTAATTACTTATGGTGGAAAATTGATATGCAAGTTTTTCTTCAAGCACGTGATTTTCAATCATGGGTATATGTTGTTAATGGCTATGATCCTCCCGTTGCTACAGAAGGAGAAAATGTTCTAAAGAATATTGGTGAATATACTCCTGCAGTGGTTCTTGATGCAAAGCAAAACTCTGACGGTTTGAATGCGATCATACATGCCATTACCCCAAATCTTCAGCACCACGTGTCTAATTGCACTAAGTCGCAAGAATCTTGGGATATCTTAGCAACTGTATTCGAAGGAAATTCCAGTGAAAAGGATGCAAGGATTCAGAACCTTAATTCCGATTGGGAAAACCTTCGTATGGCAGATGGAGAAATATTTGATGGGTTTAATCACAAAGTGTCTGAAATTGTTAATACATGTTTTGCATTGGGTAAGACTATTCCTGAAAAGGACATTGTGATGAAAAATCTCAGATCACTGCCATCTAGATATGATGCTAAGAAGCATGCCATTGTCGAGGGAAATAACCTTGATACTCTTTCCAGAAATTCCCTAACTGGAAAGTTGAAGACTTTCGATTCTGAACTGGAACAAAAAGAGAAACGACTTCTATCTAGCAACCATGTTGTTGCTTCTAATCGTAAGTCTCTACATCCCAAATTGATTGACAAAAAGGATGATAATTGTTTTAATTCAGTTTTGTCACTGTTTATTCAACAACTTAAGAAATATCTTAGACAAAATAAAAGAAAGTCTCAAAGGAAAAATAAGTCAATCAATAAAGAGGTTCAGAAAAGTTATGCTTGTTTCAAGTGCTATAGAAGTGTTCATGATACATCTGAACATCCAAATAAGGAAGTGGATGAGTTAACTAAAGCATGGATGGCCACTCTTGACTATTGTCCTGAGGATGATATCTATGAAAGTTCTCTCAGTCTATTTGCTGATAATCATGATTGTCCTCCTAACAGTCCTGATCATTCCATGATAAACAATCTTACTTCCCCCGAAGTCTTACAACTAGATAAGGAAGTCATATCTAAAAGGATTAAAAATCTGGAAAATAAATTGTCAAAGTTAAAAGTAATAACTTGCAATCATGATTCTCGCTGTCAGCAAAAATTTTCTGAGACTATACCCTTCTTAAGTCACTCAGATAATAGGGATGGTACAAAGAATCACAATGACGTCCCTAATCTTGCAGACTCTACTTGTGATTATCAGGACCCTGCATTGAAAGTTTGGGATACTCAGAAATAGAAAAAACTGTCTTCTACAAAACATTGGTTGCAGAAGAAGAAAAAGAAATCTCATACAAAATCCTCTGCCTTTATAAAAGAGTTTTCCAAAAGAATGCATAGTTTGCAAAAATCAGCAATCAAGGTGTTCAAATCTATGCTAAAAATGGGAAAGGATGATGTACACTCATCTTTCTTAAAAACAAAACAGAAACGGATTATAACTTCATCACCTCAAAAGAAGTTACCCAATTCAGAAAAGAATTGGAATATATACAGTTTATAACACTGTATTAAGGATCTCTTTGTCTATCCCTCGTAGATAAGGAAATCATAATCTCTGAGAGGGTCGTGATGAAACATTTATGTTCCAGTTTTTAAGGTCTTTTTATAAGGATAATCAATTTTTTGTTAGGGTTTTGGTCAAAGGTTAGTTTGGAAATTTATCTTCTCAGTTTCCTTTAAAATAAAGTTTTCTTAGTTAAACATTTCATCTATCTCTTCCATCATGTCCTCCTCAAGTATTTATAGCAATGAAAATGATGTTTGGACTGTTCTATTTCCATCAAAGAAGATACGCCTTGATTCTTCATATAATGGTGTGAATCCTGATTCTCATAATTCCTCCCTAGATGGGAACATCTCTGTTTCTCATTTTTATAAGCTCTCCTTGACTATGAATCTAGTCTTGGAACAAGTTCGTGCCCTAAAAGGAGAAATAGAAACTTCTTCCAAGAGACTTGAAGAAAAGATGGATAGTCTAGAATCTAGAATTGATCTGATCGAAGATAATCTTGAAGAGTACAGAGAATATGAGAAGAGTATACAAAGTAAGTGAAATGTTTTTATCTAGTAAATCTTCTATGTTTTCTATTTTATTTAGAAGAATAACTAGTGTTTTGGAATAGCAATGATTGTGATTACACATAGCTATATCCAATAATTTCATCTTCTTGTTTTTAGATTTTTTGGTTTAAAAATTCTAAGTTTGTTTGGAAGATGATGGTTGCAGTATTAATCTTTGTGATTTTATATATTGCAATATTTTGATGGGATTTGTATGTTTACATCCGTGAACTTGATTATCCCATATTTTGTCAAAAGTAAAGTCGTTCACGTATTGGTATGCAAATATTGATAAAGGAATGAATGGACTTTTGACAAAGCACAAAAGTTAATCCTATATTGTCAATTATTGATGTAAGATAGGTTAAAATCTTTTGTGATTCAAGGATAAAGTCTATTATGTCACTTTGTGATGGAAAAATATAATAGGTCCTTGTTTTGTAATCCACGGCATAGAGCTTAATTGTTCCATATTATTATGTATTACCGTGAAGGTTCCATTGTGTATCTCATGTTGAGCACGATACGACTAAGTCGATTTTTTATTGGCATGGTTGGTTGTTCCATGAGATGTTATATGTTGAGCATTAAGAACTAAATTAATCAACTTGTGTGGTTATTTAGTTTGTATTCCATGAGTTCTCTCATGTTGAGTACATGTACGGTTAAGGTTGTCATTTCCTATGATAATCTTAGTCGGGGTTCCAGAATTTCTTATGTTAAGCCCAAATGAACTAAATCAATCATCTTGTGTGATTATTTAGTTAGCACTCCATAGATTTTTCTCATGTCGAGTGTGGAAAATTGAATTGATTACTTTGTAATTAGTTTAATCATGTAATCCGGTTAGAATATTTATGGGTTTTCTTGTGAATAATATAATCGATGTTTTAAGTCTCCATAAGTTTACTTGTGTTGAGCATATTTTGTCAAATTAATCTTGGTTCGCTTTGGTTAATATGATTGAATATTTTGGATTCCAAATTCATACTTGTATACAATTTGTTGAGTCTAAAGAAATCCTTTCTTTCTCTTGAAATTAAGGTCTCTCTTGTTGTTTCTTTGGGAATGGCATCTTATGGGGGAGAGTTCTTTTGAACTTGCGCTTAATTTCAAAATCTTTGTGGGGAGTGCGGCTGTGGAATTTTTAGGGGTTATCTTGTATCTTTATAAACTCCTTGATGAATGCATTTAGCCTCGGCTTTATGATTGCATCTAAACAAGATGATAGAACATTTACCTTTGGTCATGAAATATCTCTTACGGAAATTTCATTAGGATCCCGTTCTTGTACCTTTGACAATTTTATTGACAAAAAGGGGGAGAATTAATTGTAGTTCACACTACAAATACATATGGTTTTCGGATCATTATATAAGGGGGAGTGGTTTCCATGTGAGATGGAGTATTGACTAAGGGGGAGTGAAGTATCACCATAGTATTGTTGTTGAAGTTGTGATGCAATTGGACTTTGACGTTGTGTAATAATACTATGACACTGTATAACAATGATTGAGAACCAATGATTTTCTCATTGTTATAGATACGTATTTTCAACAACGATAATACTAAACTTACAACCTTTGGGATCATTGGACTACTTGGAAGTGACGAAGATTTCGAGTATTGTTGAAGATTAGTCATGTGGAATAGGAGTTACAAAGTTTATTTATATAATTTTTATATTCCATATGTGTTAATAGTTTTGCCACTAAAATTGACAAAGGGGGAGATTATTAGAGCAATGCTCGGTCAAACTCGCATGCGTTGCTATCTCAAGCATGTTTGTCAATCTTAGTGATCAAAACTATATAGTCTTGATTTCTAGTCTACCATAGCTAAAGTCTCGGACTAGGATAGAAAGTGTAGTTGAGCTCAAGAACTACATGGAGATCATCATAAAAGACGAAGGACTACTCAAGGAACCAGTGGATCTTCATAGACTAAAAGGTATGTGGAGACTTGAACTTATCTATCACTCAAAAGTCTATCTACTCTATCTCCTATCTTGAGACAAAAGTCGTTTTACTATATAGACTAAAGATATGCACATATGAAATTTTGAGCTGAGTATATCTCGCTTATCTATTTCTTGAAATGTGTGTTGGTAAAGCTTTCGCTTTAGCCAAGTTCATCTTTGCCTAGTGACGAAAGTCATGTTATGTTTCAATCACTTTGGAAATCGCTCTGACGAAAACTAGTTCGTGAAAACAGCTATATGACGTCCTCTGAGAATGTTTCAATGATTGAAATGAGAGTTTAGACTATATAACCATTGGGGGATATAAACATTGTTGTCGCAACACATATATGTATAAGTCCTTAACACTTGAACCGAAGTTTGCGAACTTTGTTGATCAAGTGGAACAAAAACGTGAGCAGCAACTCAGTCTGCGAACTCAGTCCGCGAACCCAGTCTGTGAACGGGCGTAAGTTCTCGAACCCGAGAATATATGCTGAAGTTGAAGCTCAGGTGCAGTCCGCGAACTAACGGAAGTTCTCACCCCGAGAAATTCTGCTGGAGTTTATTAACTTCAATCGGTTAGCTTGAGTCCGCGAACTCAGTCCGTGAACTCAAGAGGTTATGTATGAAAACGTTGTTCATGAACTTATTCTTAAATTAATAAGGGATGCTTTTGCAAACCGTGGCTTTATTGTAGTGGCGATATTTCCCACACTACACCTCTCACAAGAATTCATTCAATTAAGTCATTTTTAGATCATCAAACACAATTTCTATTGATTAATCTCACAAATTTTACAAGATAGAAGGGAAATAAAGCTAAGGAATTAACAACTGCTCTAGATTTTCTCTCTCCTAATGACTTGCTCAACACTCGAAAAATATCTCTCTCTTACCTACGCCTGTTCAACTCTTTATATAGGGATTTACATAGTGGATGACAGCTAATCTGTCCTTTAATTTCGGATCTGACTTGCGATATCCTCGCAAGAGTTCCATTGTATACCTTCGCAAACACTCTAAATATCGCAGAGTCATTACACTTTTCTCATGTTTCTGTCATCGTCATTTGTTGCGTCATTCTTCAAATTATGCTGCGACACTCGCAACGTGTTGTTAACCAAACTTCGAAAATATGTCCTTCTTGCGATATTCAGATCCTACATCTTGCCTCTTTTCATGTCTTCTATGCGAAGGGGGGAATGTCATGAGAAATTATACTTCAAAATGACGCAATTGTTCACCTTACCTTTTTTTATCTTTTTCTACCGACAAGGTTCCGTGAATCAAGTATAACTGTTTACACGTGTTTGATATTCTCATATTCACCGGCACGTTTAACATTAACCGGTCGTCTTCTTTTGACTATTTAAAGAGAAATCTGGAAGAAAGATAAATTTCTTCTTTTATTTCGTCTTCATCTTCATATCCTCTGCAAATCTTCATCATCTGCAATTCTCCTTTTTTATCAGATTCATCTTTCTACTATTGTTCTTTTCCGCCTTCATGAAATCACCCAGGTTAATTTTTTCTTTTTCTTCTTTGGATTTTGCTAAAATTGATTTTGTTTTACTGAACTCATCTAGTTTGTTCTTTGTGTAATTCCCATACTGTTTTTGTTTCAGCAAAAGCTTTTCCAATACTAAATTTACAGTTCAGAACCCTAATGCTCCCAAAAGTTCACAACCCAAGGTTCATGCGAGAAAAAGAAAGTCTGCGAATGACAAGGTAGTAAGAAACGTGGATCTTTTTAAATAACAATAATGTTGCCTTTGTTTCTTATCTGAGTTGTGATTCGCAGGGTGATGGGAATGCCGCTAAACCTACCAAGAAATCTCGCCAACCTAAAACTGTTTATTTTTTGTTTCCTTTCCCAAACTTGGTCTTTCAACTTCTTCTTCGCAAACTGATCCTCTGCCTCCTGTTTGCGAAAATATCGCAATAAGTTCTGATATTTTAATTAATCCTTCTATGGAGGAAATTCCCATTGCACAATCTATTGTGAATGAAACCTCTTCATACCCTGTGACCAATACTTCTCAAATTCAGTCCACCATAATCTTAACCATTGACCTGCCTCACACTTTACCCTCAAATGACATTTCTTTAACAGAAAAATACGATCATCAACTTTTTATTATTACTGCTGCTTCATCTGAGTCTCTCCATTTTTCTAAGGAAACTGCGGACGGAGTGGCCATTTCCTTCAAGGTTTTATCTGACATTTTAGTTGATGTCAATAAATCATCTGCGGACCCTGTCAAATCTGGTGTCTACGAAATTTTAGGTAAATATTTTGGTTCTGATAGGATAGTTTCGCAAACATACTTAGAGAAAGAAGTTGAAGCTTTGAAGGAGAGTCTTTGTCTTGAAAAGTAGAAGTTTCAAAACTTTTCTCTGGAGTGCGAGCTTCTTCGCAAAAAAAAATGATGAATTAAAGGTATGAACTTTTTTATCTTAGTTCTCAACTTTCCTCTTAATAAATTTGTTCTTTCCATGTTATTCATTCTTTAAGTCTTTTTTCACTTGTAAAGCTTTAAACCATAAACGAATTATGGAGAGATATCAATTTGAATCTGCCGCTGAAGAAATTCGCGTTGATAGAGATATTTGGGTGGATCAATATAACTGATTAGATAATCTTCACACATATTTTGTTGATCAAATAGAAAACCCTACCAAAGAGAATACTCAATTAGTTCAGGAGCAAAGCTCATTAAGTAGCGAGATATCTCACCTCTCTTATTCTTTGACTAAAGCTAACTTAGAGATGGAAACTTCATCAGATGAAAACAGAACTCTATCTCAGGAGAAGCGAACTCTTTTAAATATGGTGGAGATCTCTTCGCGGAAATCAAGTGTTCTTCAAAAGGTGTGTGATAGTCAAGAACAATCTCTTCGCCCGCTGAAAAATAAGCTTAAAGAAGTAACTGAATCATCTATTGCTGAGAAAAATACACTTATTCAAGGTAGGATAACTTTAAGTATAAAAGCAAGTCAGCTCAAACAACAATACTCCAAATTAGAAAAATCTTATTCCTCTCTTGCGAAGGAAAATACTTTTCTCATTTCTAAAGAAAATAATCTAAAATCTCTCCTGAAGGGTTTAGTTGGAGATAAGTTCGATGATGCAATGAATCACTGGGAAAATACTTGCTTGGAACTAATTCAAAATGTAATTTCGCAAAAGGAAGGTAGTCATTATTTTGACTGCCTCAACCATTTCTTCTTTGTTAAATTTCCTTGTAATATTCTTTTGCGAAATATTCTCCCAAATAACATTTGTTCTTATTTTTCGCAGAATCTGAAAGGAAGCTTCATTCTTCCATTTCTACTTTGGATTCTAAACTTGCAAAGTTTGCAAAGAAAATGGTTTACTTGCTGCTCATCTTGACCGTTCTCGTGATCGATCAGAAACGAAATATGATTATCTTGAATATTTCAAAAATATGGAGATTAGAAACCGTGACAGAGCTTTCCTTCGCCAAGCTCATCTTAGTGCTGAAGTTCTTGTGAATGAGATTTTTCTGTCCAAATCTCTCTCTCATGTATCACTAAAACCTCTTGAAGTAGATGAAGATGAAACTCCTCGTGCTGGTGATAATGATTTTGAATATGAAAGTGGTGAAGATGGTGTTTCCCAAGAAGATTTAGGAGAAGAAGAAGAAGAAGTCCCTAATAAATAAGGAAATGCTGGTGATGAAACAACTACTGGTGATAAGCCAAATGAGGAAGAAACCAGAGTCAACCAGAATGAGGAGAACACTGGCAAAGATGATAAAGCTGGTGGAGATGATAAAGCTGGCGTAGAAGATATTGAAATTTGAGCTCTAGTTTTATTTTCTTGAATTATTCTTCCTCTTTCTTTTCTTGTGAACGATGTACTTTGGACCACTTTTGGATTCAATTATATTTAAGAACTTGCGAGAAAGATAATGACATCTTATTTATTAATTCCCATACTTGGCTCTCATTATCTTTCTTGTGATACATGATCAACATGAAAAATGATTTGTACTTAAAAAATTTATATTATTATGTGGTCTTATTTTTCCTTCCTAATTAAAGGTCTTATTTTTTCATCTTTTACATTGCGACAAAATCGCAGGACGTCATGTGGAAACCCATTTATCTTGCCTTAACTTTTTATTCTTTTGTATTTTTGTTGCGACAATATGATAGGCCTAAATTTTCTTGCGAAATTAAAGCCTTATGACATTGCCGTCTTGCGATGAAATCGCAGGACGTCTTTATACTTGCATGCAATGACCCATTGATCTCGTCTTATCTTCTCTTTTGTATGTTTGCCTCTTCAGGAATGTTGCACAAATATGACAAGTCTTAATACTCCCGTGAGTAAAAAGTCTCATGACATTTGCATCTTAAGACACTTATCAGCTCCCTAATGGAGGGTGCCGCCCTTATCTTTCCTTTGGTTTCCCTTTCAAGGAGACGTACTTCTCCCATACAAGACTAGATCCTCCCATCCAGTCTTAACAACAACCAGTTGTGTTCGCAGCCTCTTATCCCTGTTGCCTATATGGCTTATAGTTACGAGACTGCACCCTAAGTGGGGGTTTCTTCGGTCCGAGTGCATCATAGCCAAGACTTTCCAAGAATGGCCAGGGTAGTTTCATATGCCCCGGACACCCTTGGCTCAACCATGTACCTCGACGCCTTGGTCATACTCTGTACCCCTTAGGAGAGATCTTATTTCCTTAGTCACCCAACTCAAGTCATGTGCTCAAGTTGAGAATCCAAGGTGTCTCTCCTGGATGGGCTTTCATTGACCCCAAATCTCCATGACTCAGGTTCCAGCAGCGGTGTAACCTTATCGCTGAGCCATGCAACAGATACCCCCTTCTATGACGTACTTTAGGTCTTACATTTGCCTCTGGAGAAATTTTATTCCCAAACTAGGGTGTACGCCATAAAGGTTCGTCCTATTCTGGATCTTTAATGATCATTTCTTGCGAAATGATCGCACATTTTCATTCTGTTTTTGATATTTTGCAATCTCGCATCTTCTTTTTCATAAAATTTTGTATTCATTCACTTCATTTTTATCATTAAGCAAAATATATTTTTGAATTTTTTGCAACAAATCAATTATATATCTTTTTTCTTTTTCTCAATATTTCTTTCACTTTACAGTTTAAATTTTTTTACCTTTGCCACTTTCTTTCCCTGTCCTTTTGTTGCTTTTCGCCACAGTCTTTCCTTCTGCGACATTTTCATCATTTGTTATTTTCAGCAATCTTTGACTTTGCAGCATTGCTTCTTCTCTTTGTTCTACTAAATCAACCATCAATATTTCACTTCTTTGTCCTTCTTTGATGTTATACTTCCAATTCTCCTTCTTGGAAGCTCTTTCTTCGCAAGATTCCACATCGATCTCATAACATTTCCTTATTTCATTCCAATATCCCTTTATGATTCCAATGCCACTGGGATGAGGAAATTTGATGCATTGGTGGAAAGTTGATGCTACACCTAGAATCCCATGTATCCAAGGTCGGCCAATCAAAGCGTTGTAAGGCGATTCTACATCAACTACACAAAATAGGATCTTAGAGAATATCCCCTTTAATGGAATTCCCATAGTGATTTCCCCTTTAGGCTTATTGGAAATACCATTAAAACCATAGATTTTATAAGTTGAAGGTATTAGATCCTCATCTCTACCTTCCATAGTCTTATAAGTATGATAGAATAAGATATCCACAGAACTTCCCGTGTCAATTAAGACTCTATTAATTGCCCATGTATCTTCAGCTTCATCCTCATCATCATTTTCATCCTCCTCTCTATCTTATTTTGGTGTTGGGTTTATCTCCAATCTTACCACTAATGGATTGTCTTGTGTTTCTCCTCCTGTGGGAACTTCTTCTGTGGTGAAAGAGATAGTCTGCTTTTTCCATTCTTTTAGTGGCGAGATTTTCGCAATGTTCATTATCTCTCTTCCGTCAACATCTCTTGCGAAAACCCTGATTAGAATATTATCATGAAAGTCTTCAATTATTTTGTATGAATGTACAATAGAATTACAAAACAGATTCTTCGCCTTTGCTCCAACTTCAATGACAAATGTTTCTCCTCCTTTTGTCGCATTAACTCTGGGAATTTATGGTGGTGGTGGTAAGAGTTGAGATTGTGGGTGCCCTATTAGAAAATGATTTAGCTTTCCTTGGTCTATCATTCTGAGAATGATTCTCTTTATGTTTCTGCAGTTATTTGCAGAATGTACATGAAAGTGATGATATAATAGCAAAATTCTTGACTTCTGTTATATGGTTGTGGTTCTCTTCCCATGTTCCATGGTGTTGGTATATTTTCCATTAAAATTATTACTTCCCAAAAAAATTCCACACTAGTGTTCAAAGGCGGCATCTTGATCTCTTCCCATATCATTTTTTGACTTCCTGATCCTCTCTGATAATTTTGTCTTTGTCCTCCATAATTTTCATACGGCTGATCAAGTCTTTGAATTTTGTTGTTTCCACCTCGACTATAAAAATTTCTTTTTCTTTTAGATTCTTCTTGATCTTTGCTTCCCATAGCTACTAGCTTCTGTTGATTATCATTCTTTTCTTCTTGTTGTACTTGCGAAGTGCTCGCCACTGTGTTTATCAATTTAGGTAATAAGCTTGCACTCGCTGTATTTGAAATTGTATTCGCAACGGGATACGATTCCATTTCATTATGTTTTTCTTCAAGAGCAATGTACTCTTCATGTAGCTCCTGTAACCCTGTCATTGTGATTGTATTCTTGATTCTAAAAATTTGAATGTATAGTAGATTGGTTGCGAACATTGCATTGATGAATGATAAAATGAGATATTTCTCATCCACCCATCCATCCATATCGATGCACATTGTCTTCCACCTTATGGTTAGATACTTCAGACTTTCTCCAATTCTCTGCTTTAATCCAAACATATCTTCAATTCCTGGTCGCGAGGAGTTGTTAGTTATATACGCCCCTAAGAATGTAGTTTGCAAATGGTTGAAAGATGTTAAAGTATTCCTAGGTAGACCTTCGAACCACTTTAGCGCTTTTCCTGTTAAACTTGATGCGAAATACTTGCACAACACATCATCATGATTCTCCCACTGTAACATACATCTCACATAAGCTTTAATGCGTTGAATTGCACAAGTTGTTCCATCAAAGATGCTAGTTAACGCAGGCAAACTGCACTTTCGTGGTATTCCTCCTAATTGTACTTCTTGTGTGAATGGAGTTTTCACAGCTTCTTCAATGGCCTCATCTAATTTCCTCCTGCCTCCCTCTCTCTTATTATTCAGCATTCCTATCATTTCTGCCAGTTCTCTTAAGATTTGTTCATTTACCCCAGACGCTGATCCCATTGGTCTCTTTAATTCTGCTTCTCTTCTCATGTGTTCTTGCCTGTTTTGTGTTGCGAGATTTTGATTTTCTTCCCCATTAATTTCTCCTTGTCTTTCTCTGCGATCTTCTCTTTCACTTATTTCATGAATTCGCACACCATTATATCTCTCATTTTCTCTTCTGCGATTTTGCTTACTCCTCATCAATTCTATTTGTTGTCTTTTGATTCTCCTTTGTATTCTATCATATTATTTATTGATATTACCATTGTTTCGGTTTTTCTCACGTCTTCTTTCTCTATTATCATGATTGTTCTGACGTATTGCTTATTGGAGTTCTCTCTTCTCCATTTTTACTCTCAATCTCTCTCTCTCGCAGGCTAAACGTGCTTGTTCAGCATATTGTCTCTCGATTTCTTCTTCAATTGCTTGCTCATTTCTGAGATTTTATCTCCCATATAATATTCTTCTTCCTTCTTCTTGGTTTTCTTCATCACCTTGGTTATTTCATTCTTGACGATGCCTGTTTTGAGGAATTTCTCCATGTGGAATATATTGAATTTCAATCATTTCTCTATTTTCGCGACGTTCTTCATCTGGATTTTGCACCTCCTGCCGAATATTTCCATCAATATTTTCTACAAGTGAGTTTCTTCTTTCTTCCCTTATGATTGATCTTGAACTTGATCTTGTAGTGCTTCTTGACCTTTTATTTTGTAATCGCATATTCTCCATTCTTAACTCATGATTCTTCCTTGTCAAATTAGCACGTTCTCCTGCTTCTATTGTCCTTTTTTCGTGTATTCTTTGACTCAATGCTTCTAATGCTTCAATCTCTTCATTTCCATGAATTATACCTCCAACTACTTCTTGATCTTCCTCTACTCGTCTATCATTTATTAATTGTCGTTCTTCCTCCGCTTCATCTGTTGGATCTGACTGCCATGTGTGTACACTCACTCAATCATAATCCATGGTTCTATTTTGCGCCGGTGTATGCTGAATTGGTTGTTGAATTTGATTTTCTCCATCATTTCTTGTATTCATTCTTGATGTTTCTCCGGTTTCGTTTCTTCTTTCTCCAAGAAGTCTCTTACTCCTCCTTACAGTAGTTGGTTGTCTTGAAGCATTTCTTATTCTAGCCATATCTTAAATCTCAATGAATTGCTAAAAATTGTCTAAAACTTCTCACCAACTATTTCAAATTCTCTCAAATCACAATACTAATCTTCACACTAGAACAAGGAATAGTCCCTATTTCTAGCGCCAATATGTAGTGGCGAGATTTCCCACACTACACCCCTCACAAGAATTCATTCAATTAAGTCATTTTTAGATCATCAAACACAATTTTTATTGATTAATCTCATAAATTTTACAAGTTAGAATGGAAATGAAGCTAAGGAATTAACAACCTCTCTAAACTTTCTCTCTCCTAATGACTTGCTTAACACTCGAAAAGATCTATCTCTTCCTTATGCCTGTTCAACTCTTTATATAGGGATTTACTTAGTGGATGACAGCTAATCTGTCATTTAATTTCGGATCTGACTTGCGATATCCTCGCAATAGTTCCATTGTATACCTTAGCAAACACTCTAAATATCGTAGAGTCATCACACTTTTCTCATATTTCTACCATCGTTATCTGTTGCGTCATTTTTCAAATTATTCTGCGACACTCGCAACGTGTTATTAACCAAACTTCGCAAATATTTCCTTCTTGCGATACTCAGATCCTACATTTATAGTTCATGATTAATGATTCAAGTGAATCACATCGTTTTTGATTCAATTGTGTCTCTTGTAGTACTTGAGATCTCATAGCAATTGAACAACTCTCTAACTAGTTCATTTGAGTCATTTGGACTAGTTATGGTGAAGAAAAATATGGTTGATATGAAAGTTATCATTTGGCTAACCATTTGGTTGACTAATATTGAACCAACCATTGTACACGTTTGGGTACGGTTACACAAGCCAAAAACGTCAAGTACATGTGTGTATGGCAAGCTAAGTTTTCGATCTAATGGTTGAGAGATATTAGCTTGTATCTAATCAGGTTTTCATCTAACGGTGAATATTGAATGCTTTGTTACTAAGCTAACATTGATTGCAAACCCTGATTTGAAAGACTATATAAGGGATAACTCTAGCTATTGGAAAAACTAATCCCCACACACTTTTCTTGTGTGATACTAGTTTTCTCTAAGATAGAGTCGATCTCCATTAACCCTTGAGTTTTCTCTCTAAATTCGGGTTAACGACTTAAAGACTTCATTGGGATTGTGAAGCCAGACCGATATTAATTATCTTGTAGTTGTGTGATCTGATCTTGCTATTTCTATCGTACGAGTACAATTGTAATAATTGGCTTGAGATTTCTATCTCTGATAGGCAAGATAAAAGTAGTCACAGACATCTTCGTCTCATTGTTTGTGATTCCTCAATAATCTTCTTCACTGCGTCGATTAAGTTTATTGTGAGGTTATTGATGAAACTGAGCTGTTCTTCGGGAATATAAGTCTTATCGATTGGTTCATGTTCACCTTGATTTATCAAAAGACGGAACAGAACTCATAGGTTTATTCGTGGGAGAAGAATTTATATATTACCTGTAGACTTTTCTGTGTAAGACAGATTTGTTTACTAAATTCTTCGACTTTGGGTCGTAGCAACTCTTGGTTGTGGGTGAGATCAGCTAACGGAATCAAGTGCGCAGTATCCTGTTGGGATCAGAGGCGTAGGAGCATAACTGTACCTTGGATCAATGTGAGATTGGTTGGGGTTCAACTACAGTCCAGACCGAAGTTAATTTGGAGTAGGCTAGTGTCTGTAGCGGATTAATACAATATATGTTTAATCTGGACTAGGTCCCGGGGTTTTTCTGCATTTGCGGTTTCCTCGTTAACAAAATTCGGGTGTCTGTGTTATTTCTATTCTGCATTATATTTTGTTATATAATTGAAATAATACAGGTTATGCGTTGTTCAATCGATTAGAATATTCGACCTTATTGGTTGATGATTTAAATCGATTGACACTTGGATATTGGTCTTTGGTACCATCCAAGTTATCTCTCTTTGATTAGGCTCGCGAATTATATTTGCTTGAGTAAATCAAATCGAGAGATTGAGATAATAACTCCTTGAGTATTTTCTATTGATTGAGTCTTGTTGATTCTCTAGAAAACAACTCGGAGTTGTCCATACAGATTTCTAATCGAAATATTGGGTGAGGTTGTTAGACCCCCCGCATTTTTAAATTTAATTTTAATCGTACACTATTTTAGATTTAGAGACAATTAAGTCGGTTAAAGTTGGGGAAGCAAAAAAAAATTAGGATCTGGCGCCGGACTAGGGAATCCTAATGCTAAAAATAGATAAATTAGTCGTTTGATTGGCGATCAGCCACCATAATCCTTTGAATTGGGGACTAGACACCATGTAAGCAAAACCTAACACAAATGTTGATTGTATTGATTAGTAAATCCTAGAACAAACTATGAATATATAGAGATAATAACTTGAATCCTAAGATCAAGTCTATGAGCAGATTTTCCAGTTTACCACCTATAGTAGGATTGGAAAACCATTATAATGGATGGACAAACCCTCAAACAAAAGGTTTTGTTTATCACGTCTTAGATTGAGTCGATCGATTCAATCTGAGACGACCGGATCCATCAGCACCGATCAGCTCACATTGAGCCGAGGCTCGGTTCCAACAGAACTACTGCTCGTGTCTGATTGAACCGTTCGGTCTAAACTGAGTTGCCAATGGATACTAATTCCCTCCTTATAAATTCAGTTGATTTCAACTCCAAATTCACACCTTATACACTTAGAAAATTCTTATAATTTCACTTCAATCTCTTCTTCAACACCCACAAAGATTTAAAGTTTCACTTCACTAACACCTTCAACATCCACCTCTTATAATTTCACTTTGTAAAACACATTGTTGGAGAAAATGGCAAGTCAAACAGATACACAAAATGCTGCATCACAAAGAGTTCGTAGTCTGAAGTTCAGTTTGGACGAAGATAAGGCAATCTGCAGAGCTTATGTCAATGGTGTTCAACAACCACATCATACGCTTTGAGAAAATATTTGTATACAATTCTGTCAGAAAACCCGAAATCCAAAAGAACGTGATGCTTCTGGGTTATCACATCATTTTGGTACAATTAGCAAAGACATGAACAGTAGGGTTGCTTTGATGCAGATGAAACGAGAAAAAAAAATGGTGATACTGATGCTGATGTGGTAAGTTGCACTTACATACTGTTTAGTTGATTTTTAAATTTTTTATCAATTTGTTGCAATAGATAATTTATGTATTTTTGAAATTGCAGCAACGAAAAACAAGAGAGGAATGGCAAAAAACTAGAACTTCGATTTTCAAGCACGAAGCATGCTTCCACATCCTCAGAAATCTCCACCGATACAATCCTGATCTATTGGATGGATATGTTATACCAAAGGAATCCCCTTACGAGATCGGTGGATCTCAACCTGGTAGTCAATTCTAGCATGGTAGATCCCAACATGGTTCTCGAAGTTCTCCTTATTCTCACCAGAAACAAATTCACACCCTCAACCCAACACTGGTGTATCGGTACATGGTAATTATAATCTGAATATTAATGGAAATGCCAATATATGGTATGGGATGGAGTCGGTGTGAAGAAAGGAATAAAAAACTCAAAAAGGCATCTCAAGATGCTGCACAATCATCAACTTCAGTTGATTTACCCCTTCAAGGTTATTTTGAAAAACAAGCAAAAAATAATATGGATAAATTAGTTATACGTAATAAAATGGCTTCAGAAATGAAGAAAGGTCGTAAGTATGTTGAAAAGCATATTTTTAATGCACACATGCGAGGAATAGTGGGAATGGACACTTCCAAGTTGAATCGGGCACAACTTCGATGCTGGAAATATGAATTTGATACAATTCAATCAAAGAAAACAACGACCAACATCAGCTGACGGATATTCTTCTGAGGAAGAAGACGTCCATGAGGAGGATATCGATAATGCCATCACACTGATTTAGTTTAACTTGTTGTGTACAATCCTTTATTTTAAATTTAATGTAATCCTTTTAGTTTTAGTTTCAATTTAATCCTTAGTTGCAATTTAAATTATCAGAGTGCACGACTCAACTACCGAAATAAATGTACATAAGTTAAACTACCGAAAATAAAGTACACGAATTAAATTACACTAAAAAATATATTCAATGAGTGTTTCTTCTACCAAAACTGTAATATCCCGATTTCAGCAATGCTCCGCCAAATGGAATATAAGTAATGATTTGTCCTTTCCTAATACAGAGGTATTTTAAGCACAATTGGCTCCATAGTTGGCAGAAAACTTTGCAGTTAAGCGTACTCAGGCGGGAGTAATCTTGTGATAGGTGACCTCCAGGAAAGTTACTACTGGATGACCGCAGTGGTGCCCATTGAAAACCCACACTACCGGATAACCGCAGTGGATAAGTGGGGAAAATATAGGTAGAGGGACGTGTCATTACAAATGGTGTCAGATCCGGCGATGATTCACTTTCCGAGGGTGTGAAGGTACGCTGGACGGGGTTGCTCCAGGTGCTTTTCTCATGAGGTCAGGAAATGTCGGAGATCTAGGCTTGAATATATTCATGAGAAGAGGACAACTCCAATTTAAGGTGGTGGTATTGTAATACCCCAATTTCAGTAGTGGTCCACCGAATGGAATACAAGTAATGATTTTTCCTTTACTAACACCGAGGCCTTTTCAGCACAATTGACTCCAGAGTTGGCAGAAAATTCTGCAGTTAAGCGTGCTCGGGAGGGAATAATCCTAGGATGGGTGACCTCATAGGAAGTTGCTACTGGATAACGGTAGCGGTGCCTATTGAAAACCCCACACTGTCGGATAACCGCAGTGGCTAAGTAGGGACAATATCGGTAGAGGGACGGGTCATTACAAAAATCATCCAAAAGTGAGCAGCGAGATCCTCCCTTGGTCTTAAATGTAAACCTCTATTTTGAATTCTCTCTTTCACTATTCTGTAATCTCTTGCAGGCACACCCCATGCGAGTTGAACATCTTTCCTCAAATCTTTATCTGGATAATGAACCCAAGTTTTATCCGCCGAGTTTTCTCGATTACCATATTATGAAAAATGATGCAGGTGAGCATAATGTTGTTCATTTCTATTGGCTTAAACGAACAATATGGTCCAAAAATTATATGGAACTTTCTCTTTAAAATTCCAAATGCTCGTTCCACATCCTTTCTACACGTCATTTGTCTTTTGTCAAACAAACGTTGAGCATGCACATATTCCTTGTTTATAGGTATCTCATCGTAAGCTTGAAATAAAGTTGACCACCACGGATAAATTTCGTCCGCCAAAAAATATCTCATGTTATAGTGATTTTCGTTCATGGTGAGCATTTCCATACTTCAATTCTTCGAAAAACGGTGATTTTTGCAAGATATTGATGTCATTTTCGCAATCCTGAAGGCCGAAAAAAGCATGCCATATCCAACAATCGTAAGAAGCCGCCGCTTTCAAAACCACGGTTAGTTTTGTGTATTGTCCATTATATTGACCTTGCCAAGCATACGAACATACATGCCACACCCAATGCATGCAATCAAGTCTACCTAACATTCCAGGAAATCATCTCTTCCTATTCTCAGCTAGTAGTCGAATGACAGTATCTTACATGGTTTGCCGTAAAAAAACGTGGACCAAAATGGTTGACTATAGTTCTACAAAAGACTTTGAGATTATCATATGCAGTTGTTATGGCCATACGAATGTACTCACACAAGCATCCGCATGCACACCATAACCTATAATCCTAAAGGTTGTGGTGACCTTTTGTTCGGGACTACGCCCTCGTATGTTTCGTGCATCAAATTGATAGTTAAATATAGGGTTTACCAGACAAAAGCCCCGTTTGGGATTGATTTTTTTTCATCAAAAGCATTTTGTAACAAACTTTTACCAATAATTATGTTTGGCAAAAAAAATTCAAAGCGCTTTTTACCAAAAGCACTTCCATTTTATGCCTGCTTTTAAAAGCTAGTGGTGAGTAGCTTTTAAAAGCCGAAAAGCAGAAGCTGTGGACCCACAAAAAACTGAAATAACAAATTTTCTTTTTTAACCCTATTATTATGTTAATATGACAAGATTTGTCCCTAGATTTCTATTATATGGTACGCGCGAGGAAATACAAGTGATACATGTTAGGATATACAAGTGATGTATATTCTAAACCTGCGTAAATAGAAAACATAGTACGCAACATGAACATAATGATTTATTTTTTTGCTAGCAACGAAACTAGAGAATATTACTTGGATTATTTTATTTTTTAATTTTTTTTAAAGCAATATTACTTGGATTAATGTTATAAAAAATGTTTATTGATGATTTTTGTATAAGAAGTTCATAGTGCCATAATACAATAATATTAATACTAAAAATACTATGATGATAGTAATAATAATAATAACATATTTTTAAATATGTCTATTTTCGTCATTAGTTATATCAACATCACTTCACATGATAATTTACCAAACATAATTTCATTGGTTTTTAAACTCACAACACTTTTAAGATTAGAGTTTACGAAATGTCTAACCATTTTTTTCCGCAGTATAGCACAGCACAACAGAAAAAGCGCTTTTACAAAAGCTACAGCAGTACCAAACTCGCCTAAAGATCTCCAATAACCTGCATGACCAAGTGTTGTGGCATTCGATCGCGATGTTGAAAATCCTAATCACGAATCATTTATTTGTGACCTTCCTCTCGAAATCTCCACGTATATTTTCTGAACAATACAACTCTTGGTTCTGGATCTCATGGAACTTGCCTGGTGTATAATTGTAGCATGGCATTGGTTCTGGATCTCTCATCGTCTAAATCGACATCCATTTGATACAGCTGCTGCATAAACGCTTCTTGTTGTTGGAAAAATGTTCTGCTTATAATTGAGTTTCTTCATTTTCCATATCACTATCGATAATGAATGAAATGAATGAAAACAAGAGAGATTTCTTTGTAGAGAATGATACGTAATTGAGTGTGTTTAGAATCGGTGGATTGAGTGTGTTTATATAGGTGTAGAACGAAAGATAGCCGTTGGGGTATGTGAAATAGTAACCATTGGCGTACCATACAAGGATCTGAGATGACCGTCCCTATATGGTTCGCTCGGCTTATTGTTCTTTGATAAACCATCTATTAAGGGACATCAAAAATATTGTGTCTTGTTTAGAGATTCCTTTGATAATCACAATTGAGATTATATCTCACTTTAGCGACTTCGTTATGTCTCCTTTAAAAAAATCACTAGTCTCCAAACAAGCCTTTATATCTCTGTCTAGAGGTTTCCTTATGATCTCAATAAGATCTAATAATGTCTCAATTAAGAGAATTTTGTATACAAAAATTCTCTGTGATTTCAAAAGAGATCAATTCTCAATGTGAGACATCTCTTTTTTATCTCAAAATATATATACATCGATATCTCGATTCAGAGAATACAACAAACTAAAATTTTATGACCCCAAAAGAGATCTACTTATGTCTCAATTATGAACCTATTGTAAACTCTTTATGTTTTCACTTTGATATGTTAATGTATCTTTTAAGGGACTGCAACGAGATTCCTTATGATCTTAACAGAGATTTGTTAATGTCTAGCTTAAGTGACTACTACGAATTCCTTATGATCTCCACTGAGATCTGCTAATATCTCACTTAAGAGACTACAACAAAATTCTTTAGCTCTCGACTGAAATCTGCTAATGTCTCACTTAGGATACTACATCAATATCAAATTCTTTATGATATATATATATATATGTCTCTGAATAGACTTTCTTTACTCTATATGAGCTGTCTCCGCACAGACTTTTTTGTGGTCAATATGAACTATGTCGAATTCTTCTACTCAATATGAGTTATATCAAGTTTCTATGCTCAATATGAGACTTATTTCTAATCTCCGAAGATATTTTCTGTAATAAACATGAGATGACTCTGAAGTACTTTCTATTGTCATTATTATGACATATGCCTTCGCAGAAATTTATGTGCTCAACATTTGATTCAGCTTCAGAATCATCATTCATTATGCTTAAACATGATTATATAGTTATCCTTATGCTGAAATTTTTTCTTATCCCTAGTATTTGCATATCCTACAAGTTTAAAATCACCATATATAAAGTATTCAGCTCCTACTAAACTGAAAACATTCTTCATGTAGTTCTAAGTTAGGTACAACATCAACATGACAATATTCATAATCACGATTAATACTTTGCTATTTATTAGTTTATAATCGTAAATAAGAAAATAACAACATGATACACAACCATTTTGGAACCATGCATCATCAATAGATTCAGCACGAGAACACAATGCACAACACTATATGTTAGAGCATTGCTCGGTCGAACACACAAGTATTGCTATCTCAAGCTTATTGTCAAATTTAGTTGTCAAGACAATATCTGATTTCTAGTCTACAATTAGTTAAGTCTCGGACTAGGATAAAGATGTAGTTGAGAAACAATGGATCACGGCAGTCACCATTGCGTTCTACCATTTGAAAGCAAAGATCAGCCGAAGCTTTTGGAGAACTTCATCAAAAAAAGGTAAGTGAAGACTGAACCACATATTAGACTATCATGCATATACAAGAATTTTGGGTCAAGTTCATCTTGATATTTAGTTCTCGAAATATAATGACTAAGCTTAATGAATATTTGTTCATACTTGATGAATAATTTTGGTTAAGGACAATTTATTGTTCGCAATCAAAATCATGATTCAAGTTTTATCATTCGAAAATATCCTGGAATAGTGATATGTGTCACTGATGTTATTCGAGAATATTTCGAATCGATTTAGAGAGAAATATAGAACTACATTTAGATTCGGATATAAGACAATGTTATCAGTCTTACAAACTGGGAAAACTATTATAATTCTGAACCCATATTGCATGTACTCGTACACGTAGCAGAGTAGCTATTTGTCGACTTGCAGATTTTTGGTACGCATATACTTATGCACATCCTGTAAAAATATGTTTAACTCATGAATCGAATCGGTATGCATACCTGTATGCAAACTGAAAAGGAACTGTGGTAATGGAACCGGTTTGGTATCCATACCGGTACACGTACCAAAAAAAATTTGTGTTCCAAAACTCAGTTGTGTATCCATACCAGTACACGTACCAAAATAGTTATGTGGACTCCGAAACCGGTCATAGTCTTACCGGTACACATACCTAAATAGTTATGTGGATTCGAAACTTGGTTTGGCTTAATAGTTTACAAACCGGTACACGTACTGTGACTGACCTGACTCACGAACAGCTATGGTATTTGTACTTTGTACAACTACTAACCATGTCGATTATTTTCAAGTGCGATAAAATTATTTATACGAGATAATTAACATTTGACCAATTCTCTAAAAACACTAGACTTATTTGATCACATAATTGTGAACTCAAGTATAATGTATTAAGTGTTCATGAAAATGAATATTAAGCTTATAAGTTCAAATAGGCTAGTTTCGGCTAACCACCTTGAACATAGTCTTTAAACACGATTCGGTTACGGTTTCACCTAACCAGTGTGTACATCTTGTTTATGTAAATCATATTCAATGATTCATCTAACATTGGATATTGATTACTTGGTTCCAAAGCTATCTTAGCTTAAACCTAAAGCAACCTATGCTTTAAATGATTATAAAATGGGAACTTCAAGCAACTGGATCTTTGAATCCCGACACTACTTTTTGGTGTGTCCTAGTTGTAACTAGAGTCGTCCACTTCCTAACCCTTTTAGGGTTTACCGACTACAAAGACTTCATAGGGATTCATGAAGCCATGTCCAGTTATATTTTCTTGATAACTCGAGTATCCTGATCTTGATCGATTTTTGAGCTGCTCACTTGATCAAGATATATAGAAATTATCTAAGTTCTCTTCATCTTAAAATTTGTTGATTACACAAGTTTTATACTTGTGAGGTAAATAATAATCCAGGATGCACTTCGGGTTGCATAAGTCCGGATTTTGAGGTTATCTAGACTCTATCTATTGCTATCGATTTCCATCACCTTTGATCAAACTTTTTGATCGTAAAGGAAATCACATATAGGGTTAATCCGTGGGAGGTGGATTGGTTTAAAATCTTAAATTGAGTTGAAGCAACTCTTAGTTGGTGAGACATCAGCTAAGGGAATCAATTGTGAGGAGTCCTGCTGGGATTTAAGATGCGTAAGGAATGCGAATGTACCTTAATCAGTGGGAGACTGTATTAGGGCTCAACTACATTCTAGTCCGAAGTTAATTGGTAGTAGGCTAGTGTCTGTAGCGGCTTAATACAGTTTGGTGTTCAATCTGGACTAGGTCTCGGGGGTTTTCTGCATTTGCGGTTTCCTCGTTAACAAAACTTCTGGTGTCTGTGTTATTTCTTTTTGCGCATTATATTATTTATCTTTATAATTGAAATATCACAGGTTGTGCGCAAATCAATCATAATAGATACATACGACCTCATTTGTTGGATACAACTTGATTGATTCTTGGACATTGGCCTTTGGTACCGTTCAAGTTATATCTTTGTAATTAGGTTCATGGACTTGATTATGTAAACGTTTTTAATTGCAAGAAAGAAAGAGATATAACTCTAGACAATATTCCTTGATTGAGTTGAACTCTCAAAGTTGTGTTGAGTTTTTCCATGCAAATTTCCTAAGAAAAATTTAGTGGTGTATTTTGGTACCCCCGTATTTTTAATTGGTATCAGAGCAGGAAAATACGTTAAGACCTAATAAATATGTGTTTGAAGCAGTCTGACTATATGGATAGGAGTACAATCTCAATAAATGTACCACCAACATTTGATGGCACAAGTTACGTATGGTAGAAAAAATTTATGTGTTCCTTTTTACAAGCGCATGACTTTGAGACATGAAAACTTGTAGTTATTGGATACAATGCACCAACAATTGTTGTAGACAGAGCTGCTGTTGCGAAGCCATTAGTACAATATAGTGAATCTGAAATAAGTGCTTCAAAGCATAATTTTGACGGGTTAAACGCTATTATCCGCGCCATAATCCCAGATCTTCAAAACCATGTGACCTCGTGCACTAGGTCTAAATATGCTTGGGTTATCTTGGAAACCGTATTTAAATGATATACCTCATAGAAAGAAGTTAGGCTTCAAAACCTAAATTTTGACTGGGAAAATCTTCGTATGTTTGATGAATATTCGTTTGATGAGTTTAATCAAAAAGTGTCTGGAATTGTTAATGCATCTTATGCGTTAGGGAAGATCATTCCCCAAAATGACATTATGATGAAAAATCTCCGATCTTTACTAACAAGAAACGAATATAAGAAACATGCCATTGTGGAAGGAAATAACCTTGAAACACTTTTCATAAACAGTCTCGTTGAAAAGTTAAAGATCTTCGATCACGAGTATAACAATCACCACTCCTACACGACCCCACTATTCCATCTCTTCACCTCCTCCACTTCCTATGAGATGAAGGTTGCGCTCAATGACTTGTATAAATAGGTCAATCACCTATTTCCAAACAACACAAAAAAAACCCAAGTGTTATCACGTATCCAGAATACTCCCAGAACTGATAGCTTTTATTGTTCAAGCCAGTTCATCATTCTGATACAAGTCATAAATATCCAACACCTTCATAATCTCAACACCTTATTCGCTTCCCTCCCTAAGATCAACCCCATCTCCTTCACTTTGTAACCGAAACAATTTTGGAACGACCATTTCTTGGTTTAGGCCAGAATTGTATAGATTGATATCTCGAATCAAAAGCACTCCCGTGCAGTGCATTTGTTTAGGGTTTAGATTAGTTTCTCATCCACACACACCCAAATTTACCAAAACCATCAGAAACAGTTTTCACCCATAAATAATTGGCGACCACAGTGGGAGATTAATCTCTCGGTTGCAAAATCAGTTTCTCAATATTAATTTCAAGTTTCCTCAATTTTGAAGGGATGGATCTTAGGTCCAATTCAAATATTAATCTATTCATTTAATCACTAAGTCCAGCTTCTATTCCATGATGTATCCTCGCTATCCAAATTCTCCTGAAGCCATAGATAATCCAAACCTCATGGAAAGTGTGGCCAGAATGCTAGAGGATGTCCTATCAAACCAAGCTGGTATCGCTAGGAGGCAGAGTGAGACATTTCATCTTTTAAATGATAAAACAGTTCAATTAAAAGAAGGCTCGGCAAGCATATATCCGGGGAGTACCACAAATGACGACGCAAATAATGTTGAATCTTTATATGGGAGTCGTGTCTTTACCAGCGAGGACGCATAAAGAACGCATGGCCACACCAGTGGATCAAGGAGAGACGAGTAGCATGATCCGGCTAACGACGGAGGCTATAAGCAATTACACGGAGGAAAGGACTTGTCAAGAATGCCGCAACCTTTATCGGATAAGGAAAAAGAGCTATCTTATGAAATCTTGCTGGAATATTTGTATCTCAAAACCCTTGCTGAAGTACAGAAAGCGGTTCAATCTGCCACGACTTTTCAGCCAAACAAAGAACTGCCTGAAGAAGGAGAAATCAGCCAAGAGTCACATGAATACAGAGGCTGGGAATACTCGACTCAGACACCTAATGGTAATACTATCGCCGATACGAGGCTCTCGAGAGCAGCTGCATCCAAGAAAAGATGACCAACCAAGCGGACCGCATATATGTTGACACACACTTGCCCTCCAACTCCGAAACGTGCTTCATATCCAGGTCAACAGGAGATATCACGACAACATCTGTTGGTGCAAGTAAATCCTGGCTCAAGATACCCACATTTATCATTCTCGATGAAGAAAGTATTAGAATTATTGGAGGTATGGGTGCGAGATGGAGAAGTACAACTGCCTCATGTGTGGCGACAACCGATTGATCAAGAGATGATAGATCTGAGATATTGTCATTATCACCGTTTTCTTCACCACCCTACCAGTGAATGCAACGCCCTGAAGTGCATTGTCCAGAAGAAGCTTAATTCAGAAGACTTGCCTCCTCTCTCTGAAGATTAGCGCGTGAAATTTCTTAAAGTGAGTATTAGGGAAGGTATAATTTCATGCAGATGGAATTTCGAAGAACAAGTAAATTCCATTAAACAAATTTACGAGAAAGATAATTTTAGAGCCTACTGGGGACTTGGCGTCCCGTACTAAGAAAGAGATCCAATGATGCAAATCATCGTAGGCATTATGTTTTGTTTTCCCCTCAGACGTGTTCCTTTTCACACGATATTTGCAAATTCATATGCCATATATGACATCGTTAGAATAGTCACATTATTTATAATCAGAATGCAAATCCCTTTTAAAAAACAAATCTCTTTCAGGAAAACCATTCATACAAAACTATCTCAAAATTCAACCACCTATTAGTTCAAAACCTGAAAACAAACCATGAAAATAATTCCTCACGTCACTCAAAGACACCTAAGAATAAAGGAAAGGCATAAATTAATCAAAGGAAGTCGTCCAGCAACAACTTGGTATTTTTGGCAAAAACATCTTTCATATTCTGGAGAGCGGTTTGCTTCAGCCTCAACTCCTGAGACAATTGTTCGACTTCTGCCTCTTGTTGAGTAATAAAGTCCATAGATGGAATATCAATCATTTCTCCTTGCAACTTATGGATTTCAGCGAATCCTTCACAGAACCAGGAAGCGTTGAACTCATACTTCACGAACACATCTCGGTGGAACTCCTAGTTTGCAACTACCTCTTCATAAATGGTGTGCTCAGTAACGATGCTCATGCCATAGATAGATGATAAAGCTTCTACAACACGTTTGACTAATGCGAAGTGATTTTTAAGCTTCTTGAAGATGGCGATGTGATTGTGCTTCTTCCATATCTTGGTGTATAACTCTTCTTACTTAGCTGGCATGATGAACCCTCCAACTAGCACATGATCTACGAAAGGAGCATCAAAAGGAGGGTCAAAAATGACATCAGCAACGGTGGAGTGCACAACTAATGCCTTGGAAGTCACAGGAAGCTCTTTAGAGGGAAGCACATTTATAAGCCCCACAGGTGTGACATCTCCAGTATCCCCTGAATTGTCATTCCCCTCAACCTCGAGGTTAGCATCTATCATAGTCTCATCTCCCGGTTCTCTGGAACAATCAATCTTTCTATTACACCTGGAGACGCTTCCTTCGTTATGAACCGATCCTTCATCATCCTCGTCATCACCTTAAAGAGTTTCAGTATTACCCGACTTCTCTTAAGCTGCATTATGACCACGTGCCAGCCTCGTAAAAACATTCTCTTTAGGGAGCCCCTGATTTCGAATAAGAATCACCCTTAGTGGAGATCGTTCAAGATGAATGGAATTGGAGGATTGAAGGGAAGAATTCTAAAGTACCTGCATATGAGAAAAATTGAAGACCATAGAACCACATGCCTGCTTCTTGGACCTCGCTCCTGCATCCTGGGGACTATAGTCATCAGTAGTGTTAGCTCTGGTTCATTTACCCGGAAGCGGCTTTAATCGTTTGTGCTGCTTCAGAATCTAAGGAGATGGCTCGCCACGGGGAATTATCACAACTTCTTCCGAGAATGTCTGAAAAGTTAACAGTTTCTCCCTCCAAAAATTCTTGTACCTACTAGTTACCACTAGCTTTCTTCTGATGGGCAAGAATGGAAGGCTCTGTTCTGGCGTAAAGATGTTAGCATTGAGAATAGATGGGATGAGATCCTTTGAAGGCATTGGTGGACGACGGAATAGAACACTGTCATGTACCATGTCTATAAGGCACCCTGGGTGTAGTTAGTAATGTTCGTATACATCTGGCACATGTGTCATTCTATCTCCCTAATATGTATTGAGAGTGTACTTCTCTTGGAGAGGATGGAATAGAATTTGTTGAGTATTTGTTCTTCCCACATTTGAGGTTTTATCTTCAATTTCTACAGTGTATATCCTGTAGGATTGAGCCTGATTACTTATTTGTAGTGTAGATCACTACAAGTGGTATCAGAGCAGGTCTTTCCTTGGATTGATCATGGATGATTTTAGTGCTTCAATGAGTGAAAATTGTGAACTAATTAATCTTCGATTGGATTACTTAATTGAATTGGGAAATAATTCACCAAATCGGAACCAGAATCTCCTAAATTTGTTGGACCTCATCAATTATGCAGAGAGGAAGATAGAGCTTCACACTAGAAAATTCAACCAGGTACCGACATCGGAGGAAACTTCAATCGAAGCTGCTGAGGTTGCAGAAATAACGAAGATGGAGGAGGTAATTGACAACGAAGAATTTTTTGAAGACTCAATTAACTCGGAGTTAATCATCGATCTCAGTAGAAATTCGTCAACCCCATTGGAAGAAGAAGACAATTATTCTCTTGAATTGGAGTTGATTCCTCCATATTTCTTTGTTGAATCTGAAGATGTTGATTCACTTACTTGTAGGATTTTACCATTTGAAGAAGTTGAAACACCAGAGCAAATTGAGTTCTCCAAGGATTTCATTACTCACCTCATTCTGAATTGTAAGTATTTTCTTTATCTCCATCTTGATTTTACGCATTCCATATTTGGTCGTGGAAAGTTTGTTGATAGGTCAGTTTTCGTTGATGATTACCATGGGAGAACTGTTGATGAGTTAGTTTTAAAGCATGAGTATAGATTCAATTCATTGTTTAGGAATTCATTTGCAATAGTTCTGGTTGAGGATGGTTATACTGGTAATGGGAATTATCTGCTTGTTAAAATGCTTCAATTGGGTATTATGTGTTTCAAGGGAAAATATGTTATCAGTCACCAAATGGTTAGTGAGAAATATTATCACCCTTGTTTCAACTTTACAAGTAAAGTAATTGATCTCAAAAAAGATTCTTTAACTACTGACAAGTATCCTTATTATGTTAGAAGCATTTCTAAGTTCAATTTAGATATGCTTACTTCTTGCTTGGTTAATTTTAATGGATCAATCCTAACTCTAATGAATGATCATGATGGGAAGTATGTTAATGAGCTTATTTGTGAACTCGATTACTAGACAGATTTGATGTTCAGTGAAACAATTCCTAGTATAGTTACCAACAGTGGCGTTGCTGGTACTGCTCGGGCATTATTTATTAAAATGCCTGACAGTGTAAATTGGAGTTTGGGCTATGGCGGAGCTGATTTTCTTCTGCAACTTCAAAGGGGTAAGGAGAGTTATAATTCTTCTATTGATAATTGTCTCTTTCTTATTTTGGATTCTACTCACAGTGTGTTTGATAGGGGGAAGGAGATATGCCTTATTATCCGGGTTTCTTATTTTGCTAAACTTGATTCTAAGTTTGAGTATCGAACCAAAGTGTGGGTTACGGATTCAACGCTTTTCGTGTTAGATAAACCTGGAAAAATGCTTATGTTGGGTAATGTTTGTTTAAAATGGACATTATGTGTTTCTTCTCACTCTTGTTTCCACCTTATGGGTAGAATATTTGATCGTGGAAAAGGATTTGAAACCATTAAGGGGTCTTATTATGTTGTTATAAGTAATTCTTGTTCATGGGTACTTGCGTGTTCAATTTTAATGGTTCATTTCCATGAGAATTTTGTTTCTAGACTTGTTTATCATGAGATCAGTCAGGTGCAAATTCATGCTTCTCTGTATTATGTGTTGTTTCCCTTAGATGCGTCTGGGGTTTGTTTTGTTCGACTGCTTTTGGGAGTTTTTACTTTATCACCAAGAGGTTATATCCAGTATGGTTTTAATGGACAGATGATGGAAATGGTTTTAGCTAAACTGTCTTCGAGGTACGAATCATCAAAGGGTGATAGCTGGTCGGGATTTCTTGAGGGATCAATGAGAATTTATCTTACTTTTGGTGAAACCAAGTTCCCAACTACATAGTTGGTGGTCTTCTCGAGGGTCACTATGCTTAAGCCTGAGGAGGTAAACATGATTTTTGTCACCACATTATATGGATTCCTTACTTACATACTGCACAGAAAAAATAATGTACTTCTTAGATGGCTTTGGCGAGAGATGTTCATCATATTAGCTACCTATAATTTAACCAATGGTAGAGTTGTGTGGAAAATTCCCTTGAAGGAGCTTAGGTACCTCTAGGCTTTTCAACCGGAAACCTTTATTGTTGCTCCTGACATTGTGTTGCACACCGAGGGAAAAATCATGAGCCCTGGAGAAATCATTTTCCTGCGAAGTTGTATGTCAGGATACATTCCAACCTTCTTTGATGAGCTCCTTACTATGGTTCCTTATAATATTGACAGAGCCGCCCGCCAAATGGGATTCGACCAGGGTGTTTGTAGTGATCTACACTGCAAATAAGTAATCAGGCTCAATCCTACAGGATCCACACTGTATAAATTGAAGATAAAACCTCAAATGAAGGAAGAACAAACACTCAACAAATTGTATTTCATCCTCTCCAAGAGAAGTACACTCTCAATACATATTAGGGAGATAGAATGGCACATGTGCCAGATGCATATGAACATTACAAACTATACCCAGGGTGCCCTTATATGGGTGCCCTATAGACATGGGACATGACAAATACCAACCCCTTACCAGAAGAATAGACCGGTCCCCACGGGTGGAAATCTATGGCATACACGTTATCGAGAAAATCAACAAGTCTCAACCTGGGTTTTGGATGTCTATTCTGCCAACGGAGTATCCTTGAACCGCCATACAAACTAGAGAGTGAAGTTGCAGGAATATGGGGGTAACCTTTGAAATGTTCCCACAAACACGCTTGAGAAAATTAATGTGGATATGCTATTCCACTTTCTTATATCCATTGGAAGCATGCATGTCTACCTCCAAAACATCCAGATGAGAATACAATGATCCAAGGAATAAGGCGCCCAAAGGGAGAACCACACCTTTCGCCAATTTTATAGCAAACATGATGAGGTCGTATCTTATAGTCTTCTTCCCAGAGCCGTCATCGAATATGTCCCTAGACATCCACAAGGACAGAAACGCAACTACGATGAGTTCATCATCCAGTTTTTGACCCAGCCTTGGTTTTGCAGGATACCACTCAGACACCCACCAAGTATAAAAGCATTTCATATCCTTTTTCTGTTGGTCATACTCTCCCGCCTTTTGAAGTATAGCATCGAGGATGGCATTTTCTGCGGCAGATAACTCATAGTGAAAACTTCCAGCAATAGAAATATTCATCAACACGGATACGCTTTCCAGGGTAGTGGTCATTTATTTCCATCTACAAATGGCCATGTGCATGGAGGGGCGCCATCAAGAAATAAAAGTGATCAAACCTGCAGCGTTTTTCTTAATGTGAAGAGTTGCATACGCCATAACAGCCTCAATGATCTGCGCTTTGGTCAAGTTGTCTTTGATACGCTCATTTCCCAACATGCACCTCATTGATGAGCACGAAAGTGCGACACATTTTCACCTATAAATACATTAGCTATGACTCATTTTATCACTAATAATCTTGTTTGTAGGTGTTTTTGTCAAATAAGCTCTTATGGAGAAAGTTGCTCGAAAAGTGGTTTTTGTACCCCGGAGGACACGTGTTATTCGGACTCTCAATGTCGGTTAAGGGGAACCTCAATTACTAAGGTGTGCCCAGTTGCTAAGGGGCACCTTCTTTGTTATTTGGAACCTGTGGTTATTTGCGCCCCATGAATTGATATTAACACCCAAATTTCTAAAGGGACACCCACTCTGGTTAAGGGGACATATTCTTCAACCTTTTGAATTTGGAATTTGGCGGGAAATTTTGGTTTTAATAGAGCAGAATTAGGGTTGGACTTTTGGAGGAGTTAGAGGGAGATTCAACGGCTGAAATCAAATGGGTTTGCTTCTAGAGTCTAAACAGAGATGGTAATGTGCTCCAATTCAGTTAAATTTGGCTGGATAATCACCGGTTGATGAAAACATGGAAGAACAGTTTTGGAGGGAAAAATGTGTTTGAAACTGGCAGAATTAGGGTTCGGATTTTGAAGGTGTTCTAGTGAGATTCAATGGCTGAAATTTTTTGGGAAGACTTGGTATAGCTTCACAGTCGTGGTATGCTTATTAGTTTTGACCAGAATTGGATAAATCATCAAGTTTGAGTAGAACAAGTTGTTACGGGTTTTGCTTGAGAAAACCCGAGAGTTGCTGGTTTTGATTTTGGAGATTTCTGGAGTGATTCAATCACTCCAGTAGATTGATATGGCATGTTCCGCTTATACAGAGTTGGTATAGTCATTAGATTCATCTAAGTTGGGCTCGATAATCGTTGGGAAGAAAACAGGGGAGTACGTATGTAGTTGAGTTGATCACGGGATGACATCGGGTTTTGGACGTGTATTGCACGTGTTTGGTTACTACAGAGACGTGGAGGAGTTAAAAAAGGATACTATGCACGTAATTAAATATTTCAGATTCGTGCCAGAGACAAAAAAGGGAAAGAAGAATATTACGAATTAATGCCGAGTAATGGAGAAGATTTTGAAGTAATGAGGCGTTATTCTTGGACCTGCTGAGTATAAATAAGAGATGGAGTAACATAGAAGGGAGATCGAGAGTTGGGGAGGCTACAGAGCTCAAGAGGAGAAGTTGCAGAAACTTCTCTGCTGCTGCAGAGAGGTTGAAGACGAAGAACACAGTCGACTCAGTAGGACTGTCATTTTAGAACTATCGTTGTTCATCTCATGAATGATAGTTTTTCTGCGACAGTTTCGAAATATAGTTCTTTGTAACAAAAGCTTAAGCTGTAACGGTCTGTTTGTAGCGGCCATTAACCGTTGCCAATTTCCGGTTTATATTGTTTTCTCTTCTTTTCTTCATTGTAAGCACCATTTGAGCTATAAAAAAATATTTTGAGTGTGTCTACAATATGAGTAGCTAAACCCCTACACTGGGTCGATGGAGGAAGCCGATTTTCGCACATGGGTGAATTTATTCTATTTTCTATTTGACTTTTGCACTTATTTTGAATTGATTTTTGATTTGATAAAATTAGTTGTGATTCAATTAGATAGGTTATGCTTTGAATTAAGATAATATATGCTTAGGGGATACAATTAATGTTTTGAGGATCTACTTTGGCAAAACCAGAGTCGATATTTTATTCACTGAGCGATAATTGTTGAGAATGAATAATTGAACTTCGTGTTGTGAATTTGGTGGAATCTAAGACCCAGTGACTCTCTTCTATTTATTATTTTATTTAAACCTTTTAATTTAATCTTAACAACATCCGAGAGAACGAATCTTTAATTACTATTACGAAAACTGAAAAAAAAACCTTAAATCACTCATCCATCCTTCATAAGAGCTCAGTAGAGTGTGAAAAACCTTGAAATCAATAGGAGAAGGCGGATACTCATTCTTTCGAAGACATAATCTCATCACGTATGCTGGAGAAGATGACAAAGCAACCTCTTCATTTTCTGAGCCTGAAAGTAGCATTATCTGATGGCTAGGATGTTTCCTAACATTCGAAAAAGGCACGGTGAACATCTCATCATCTATATTGGGCATGTCAACACCTCCCGACTTGGCAACAACATTATCCCCAGGTGACATCTTAACAAGGGCCTCTTTGTTCATTTTCAAGCAACTACAATGAAGCGCAATGGAAAAAGAGTCACTACTTCGTACTAAGGGAGAAATCAAGCAATATGGATGTTAGTGGTCAGAACCGATGGATATATATATAAAAAAAAATCGTCGCGGAGCATACTCCTACACGTCCAGTTAAGCACGATCACCCATGCTCTAACGTTCCCTTGGCCGTGGAACGAGTATGCACAGTGGGGCCCATATTCTTTCAGGGTTTGTGTTTGTACCCTTAATATTCTACACAAATAAATGGGCTAATATGGGCCTCCAAGGCTCCTACTAGTAGCAAAGGAGGGTTCGTTGGGCCTAAGGTGCTTCCCTTGTTTACCCAAGTAGTGTTAACTAGGCCTAACAAACACCTTGCATGGAAGCCCATGTGCATAGGTTCAAATCAAGCAACTAGGAAGCCCCCTCACATGTGCCACGTTATCACGACACCTCTCCACCGACCGCCACGTCATCACGACACCTCACCACCGACCGCCACGTTAGCTACCAAGTCAACAATATCCGGAAGGCCATAGTCGAAAATCTGACAAGTCAACTGCCATGTCAGCTGCCACATCAGCAGTGTTCGCCACGTCAGCACCCAGTCAGCAGAAATGTCCACATCAGCCTTCCGTTAGTGGTTAACGACGTCAGCATATACCCGGTATATTCTATTAATTAATAACGGCGTCAACTTTTTCTATTAATACTTAACGCCATCAGTAACGACGTCAGCATGACATTACGCATACCTGAATGGCAGCAGCGAGATGATCGGCGGATGCCGGCGGCCAACTAATTGGAAGTTAGTCGGCGATGAATCGTGTATTTCGATTAATCGGCGCTTAATCGCGGCGATTCTCCTCCCTTTCTGTTTCAGTGTTGCGCGGTACATTTTAATTCGGTAGCCCTCGGATCATTCCACACCATTCTTTTTGCCTAACGGATTTCTACGCCCCATTGTGGGCTTGGCATAAACACATTCCATAACCCAAATGAAAAGCTTTTAGAGTATTCCAAAGGGCATGCATGGACTGTTATTCAACTTGTGACAGGGAGGCATGTAGGGGATTTATGCTAGGGCGTCATGCATGGAATTTATCACAGAGGCATGCAGGGGAATTATGACAGGAGAAGTTACTATAGTAGGCATGCATGGATAGTTACTGGAATTGATGTCTGCATCTGTAAAGGAAAATCTGTAACATATAAATGGGGAGTTTTACAACCAAAAAGGTAAGCAATCTTCATACCAAAAATACTTGTTATAAAAATCCTATTCTGACTTTAGCATCGGAGGGTTTTTTGCAGGTACCCCCCCCCCCTTCTCCTTTCTCCAGAAATTACTTGAAGATTGAATCAGCGATCGATTCCCAACAAAAGCATCACAAAAATTCTGTGTTTGGGGTAGAAGTTATTTTACCTTACAAACATTTTTCATGCATGCCGTGCAAGGGGCAAACGATCGCAGCGGGTTTTATATGGATGGGTGAACAAACAGGTTATTCATGGGAGTTATGCCTATGAAAATTAAGCCAAGGTTTTCAAATCATAACCTAAGGCTAGGTTTTTGTATGCTACGACGAAAAGGGGGAAAAAAACAATATATTCATGTAGGATTCATGGCTTGTTTTACTAAGCAATCCTAGAAATATCAATATCTTTTTTATTAATCTTACTGGTAGAGTTAATCATGATATGTCTCGTAAAGAAGTTTTGTCTACAACAAGATAATTTTATCAAGATCAAGGAGGTTTACCTAAGAACTGGAGTTTGCATCCACAAAAATATATAACGAACATGAAGACAAGGAAAAACAGACGAAGCACCTACATGTTGTTGACAAACGAGCGACGGCGGGACGGTCAAATGACGATGAAGTCCGGTATAATGACGGCAACAAGGGTTGAGCGACGGAAGGAGAAGCTAAACGAGCGAGGGGGGGGGGGGGAAGGGGAGGGAGGGAGATAAGTAGGAAGAAATATAGGGGTTAACACCCTTTTATACACAAAATAATTGAAGAATCCTGGTAGAATAAGGATTCCTTTGTTAGCTCGAATGCCCAAGGAAGGAAGCCGGTCCCACCAAAGGTCAATGCTTACGCATGCACGTTCACATGGACAACTACTAGCGGTCGGTCAAAGCTCCTCCGGGTAAGCTTCCTTTATCTCGTCCTTTTACGTTGCATGTCACCATCTAATGCCTACCCCGCAATAGTACAACCATTATGTGCTAGCCAGGGGACTTAATGTTGATGGTGGATTTTAGTTCAGGGCTAAAATTGTAAAACCAGTATTTTATGTGATGTCATCCTGCAAAGGGAAAGGTCGTTTAAGAAGTGGTAGAGTGCAGAAAACCTCTTCACTTTATTTGAAGCAATTCAATAAATACACAAAATTCACCCAGAATGGTGCGTGCAACAGCAATCCCAAATATTTTGTGAATTTTATTAGTATTAACAATTAATGCATGATTTGCCTAGTATCTTCCGTGTTGTGTTCTCAGCCGAACTCTCATTATTGACATGACATGATGACTGAGTGTTCACTCTCAGCATGAATCTCCGTGCCAATATTGAGACATGCACGAAGTACTCACACGGGCTACATCACCCTCTAGCAGAGAGAGTCTCACATCGACGCACTTTGGTTAGCCCGATCGAGCATGCTTAATTTCCTTAAGAGAAATATAAACCGTCTGTGTCAGTCTCAGAAATGATCACGTCCACGCAAGTTGAACCCATGGTTTAACCAGCCTAGACGAACCCTAGCAGGAGCAGGCTATCACCGTGATGACCACCGACGGGCCCACTTATGCCCTAGCCAGTCGAACATCACACGCACATCTTCTAGCACTGTCAAATGCCAACCCTAAGTAGGGTGGCCGTGCTGCTTTGTGGAGAATCGATCGAACATAGATCTCTTAAGGCAGTCTTAAAACCATCACGACCGTCCAACTTTGCCAGCTTGGTTGGACGGATTAAATCATTCCATGAATGATTGGGGAAGCGCTAACATACATGTTGGCGGGCCCACTCTCCCTATACCCGATCGGTTTCTCATGGCGAGGCCATGAAGCATTAAAAACGTTTGCTCAAACTATGGCGGGCGTGATGCTTCTAAGGGTCTCGGAATTCCACTAGTGTCTTAAATTGATCACAACCATTCAACTTAGCCAGCCTATTTGGATGGCTTAGATCGAAATTAGGACCATTAGGAAGGTGCACATATGTTCACTGTCAGCCCAATATGGGCCCCACACGGTCGGTCCTCCCAAAGGCGAAGCATGGCTTTCTAAACCGTTAGGCCAAAGTCAGGCATTTGACTGTTTAAAAACCCTAATTAGGGTTTGCGGCGTTGCATATCTATCGTAGTTCGATTGTGTCCATCCATCTTCGCCAGCCTAAACGGAGGGTGTAGATATAGATTCAAGAGGTCCCAAGGATATCGACGTGATCACCATGGTACCATCTGTGCGTGTGACCTTCCGTCCAAAGTAGACCATGTCCAGGCACCTCGAAACGCACTCCCAAAGGTGGCATGTCGTGCGGCCTCTAAATCCTTTGCGGCAATGGATTTTTTTCGCAAATCGATCATGACCTTTCATCTTTGACGGACAAGTTGAGTGGCCTAGATCGCATCTTCATGAGACAAAGCGATATGGACATGTACTCCGACAGGCCGTTTACACGCATGCCCGGTCGATCCCACCAAAAACAATGCCCATGCTTGAATTCAGTTAAGCCAAAGAGGGATGCTTGCGCACCTCTTAAAAAATCTAAAATTCCATCAACGGTCGTAGATATATGCCGTAAACCATCTTGTCCGTCCAACTTTTCCAGCTTGGTTGGATAACCTAGGTTAAAATCTAGACGATCAATGAAGCACCTCGGTGATCACCGTCCGCTGCTCTTCCACATGGAGTGATCTACCAAGGGATGGTTCGCCCATGCGGCCTCCAAACGATCATTCGAAGATAGTTGGACTTGATGCTATTCTACGACACTTAATCCGCGACTTATTCGGTTAAGCTTTAAAACAGCGATGCTTCATACGTATTGATTATTTTCGATGCATTACATGCATTGAGTATACACAGTATTTCATGAATATCAATTCCTTAAATAACTTAGTTATTTAACTTAGCATTGTATGATATTTTCTGCGGTGGGTCCCATGATCCGCTCATTCGAGACATCAAGCATGTCACAAACTGGGGGATACTTACTGGGGTATTGGTCTGGTGGTTTACAGCGTGCAGCATGCAACGCGCCATTACAAGAACGTGTCAAGAAAAGGTGGACAGTTAACAGTGATGAGGGAAGTGGGCAAAGGTGTGATCGTATAACAATCACCACTCCTACACGACCCCATTACTCCATCACTTCACCTCTTCCACTTTTTATGAGATGAAGGTTGCGCTTAATAACTTGTATAAATAGGTCCATCACCTATTTCCAAACAACACAGAAAAAACCAGGTGTTGTCACGTATCCAGAAAACTCCCAGAACTGATAGCTTTCATTGTGCAAGCCAGTTCATCATTCTGATACAAGTCATAAATAGCCAACACCTTCATAATCTCAACATATTCTTCGCTTCCCTCCCTAAGATCAACCCCATCTCCTTCACTTTAAGACCGAATCAAGTCTGGAATGGTCATTTCTTGGTTTAATCCAGAATTGTATATATTGATCTCTCGAATCAAAAGCACTCCCGTGAAGTCCATTTGTTTAGGGTTTAGACACACACCCAAATTTACCAAAACCAGTAGAAATAGTTTTCACCCATAAACAACGATCACACAGCAAGTCAAAAAGATACTGAGAAAGTACAGACAATCTGATATCAAGATGATTCATTTATTTAAGACGAAACTTATCTTCAAAGAAATAATGCTCTCATTATTTCACTTAATAACTCTGATGAGCTTATTTTTGAACATCATACAAAAAATTCTTCCCCTCGTGCAGAAATATCTGTTGATTCTGATTCAATATCTGATTCTGAGTCATAAAAGGAGATTTTAGAATTCTTGAATAAAAGTGAAGAAATTCATCGAGAAAACCTATGTTTGAAGAAAATTGTGGAAAAACTCGAATCATCTCTTAAAGTGGAAAATCTTGAGTTAGAGAAACTGAATGAGAAGTTCACTGAAACCGTGCATGACAAAGAAAATGAGATTAATACCCTCAAGTGTGATCTACAAAGGCTCTCAGGAAGTTCAGACAAGATCTTAGCTATGTTGTTTGGGAAAAAGTCATTTGTTAACACTAATGGTATTGGGTTCTCCAGCAAGTCCTCTATCACCAACAACTATTTCATTCATATTGGCTCATACAAAGAGGAAACAATTGGTTGTGATAAACAGGTAGCCAAACCTTCTAAAGTTGAGCTCTCAATGTATTGTTCTTTTTGTGGATGCAAGGGACATGTTCAATAAAAATATCGGAAATTCAAGAAGAATAACTCAAGGATTGTTAAACTTCAGAATAACATGCATACAATGAATCAACTTTTAAAGAATAATCCGAGAACTTCAAAGCTGAGGAGACAACGGAGCAAAAGAACCAAAAAAGGTAAGATTTATGAACACACAAAGGGCCTTGAAAAGTCACCAAGTGACGCAAGCGGTGAGTGGAACTACTTAATTGTAGTAATGAGTACTGCCTAAATACTTTAGCTTGAGAAAATGAGGTTACATAAAAACTCATCACATTACCTCTTTTGGTGACAAGGCTACTCAACTATGAATTTAGCACTTTTGTAATCTATTATAGTTGTGTGACTCATCTCATAATAATTCCATAGAACTGTTAGTGTGAATGATTTTGTCGAGCCAGCTCCAAAATATAGAATACATAACTGTGTTCCATAACCAATTAATGGTCCTTAAGTATTTTTTAACTGTCTCTTGTGCTCTAAACTATGTTTATTCGAGCTAAGAAGATGTTTCAATATTTTGTGATAAATATGATATAACCCATAAAATCGAGTAGCCACAATTTGTATATTAAAAAGTTAGTCAAACATTTGTGTATTATATTTTGGGCTCACAGACGGCAATGTTTATGTTATGTCCACTGGTTCACGAACCGTGTTAGAAAAGGTTATTTTCTCCTTTTTATGGTTTAAATGCATGCTCTTATCTCGTTAAGAAATTTCGATTCCATGGCTCCTGTAACAAGAGGAATCACCAAGAAGGAAGCAGTATAAGTTGTCAATGTATACCTATGTAAAGGAATCAAATCATCAAGGAATCGAAAGAAGATATCAACCGCGGATGAATAAGGTTCTTCCTTAACTTTTCTTTTATCTATTTCTCAACAGGATAATGATTTTAGGGTTAAAGTGAAGAACTTAGTATCCAAGAGGAATGATTGAAGTTTCGAATCAATCGCCCCTTCGATGAGATAACTTACTATGAACACTCGTTGGCTCAGTCAAAAAATACTATGAGTAAACTGAGGACAGAACTTAGTGAGTTAACAGACATCTCTGAAGACTTTGAAAAACTAAATGGTCCTATCATCGATGAGTTTTCAACAATGAGAAGGAATTCTCTGCGCAAGCAATAAAAAACCCAATGCATTTCTAGGAAACTTCTTGTGAGAATTTATTCTTACTTTTAAGAAGGATAACATAGGGTTTGGTATAGCAAAATTGTGAATACACAAGCTATTTTCATATTGCATGTTTTTAGTTTTATTTATTTAAAGAGTTGTTGTAAGATGAACTTGCAGTATGTAATCATGATGCGTGTCGTAACCACAACAAATTAATCGAGATATTTCCCACTAATTAACTAGTAATATAGCGGTAGTAAGAATCATTCCCACAAAGAGATGTGTAATTTATAGGTTATTTATATTAGCAAAACAAAGGAAAACACAAAGGGGGGGTTGAATAAAAAGAATAACAAATAAAAGAAAGATGATCAAGGAGTCCTTCGTCGTTACCAAATATTGACTCAATATTATACTTATATATCATCATTAGAACCATTCATCACCAACCGTAGGAAAGCATCTAGAGCAGTACTATCCCCAAAGTTCCTCTTGTAATCGGATACCGAAGCTCTCGCATATCAAGTTTTGTTCAACCGAACCACCAATTAGTAGCGCACTCAAGGTGTAACCCAATTAGAAGCTTTAATCTATGTGAACTTAGGTTGATCTTAGCATTTAGACTCTTAGCGCAAAATCCACTTACTAGTGTTGTGTTCACACACGATTGCTCCACAGAATCCCTCTGCGAGGTCTCACGTTCTCTACTTATGTAAGGATTATTCAACAATTACATGGATATCCTAACCCTTTACTAGCAATAGAATGATCAATAGATTAATCTAAGGTACACTACAAACAATCTAATTAATCAATCACAAACCCTCGAAATAGCGAAAACAAACGATTATGTGATTAAAACTCCGAATAGATTTATATATATAATAAAGCTTCGGGCTAGAACATTGAATTTATCCTTCATAAACAAAGGTTTAGTTACACATAATTGCAAAAGTAGGTTTTGATGTAGAAAATGTGATATGAGAGGTAAAGATGAGATCGGATCCATTCTAATTGTTGTGGAAGTCCTCTTATATAGTTTTCATGAGATCTAGGTATTAGAATTCATTCGGGTCCAAGTTTCCTTGATTTGGAAGTCAAAATAGTCAAAAGGGACCCAATAGGTTTGTCTCGGTCGGCATTGTTGAATCCCCCAAAGCAATGCCAAAATTTGGAAAATACACCTTCTCTGCCCGAAAAATGGACACTTTCGGTATTTCTTTAGCAATGCCGAAAGTTGTGATGTAGATCGCCGTTTTTCGTCTCGACTGTTTTGTCCTTAACTTCTTCGTCCGAACTCGGAATGACCTTATTCTTTCGTCATTCACCTCATAATTGAATTATCTTCAAGATGGTGATGAGAAATCATGAAGTTGGATGAGTTGAACTTGGTCTTCTAGTTCTTCTTATGTTTTCGACCTTCTTTACTCCTTTTCAGCGCACTTCTTCCACTTCTTTCGTCTTTAGATACTTGGATCTTTGAGAACTTCATTTTATAGCTCTTTTGGATATGTTTTCACTCTTCTTAGGATGATTCACCTGATATGACACATAAACTAGAAAATAATCATAATAACAAGTAATATGCAAGAATTATAGCTAAAACAAGTATGAAATTGACATTCTAAACATGTAAATTAAGCACTTATCAAATCACTATTGGTTTAATTATTGCAAAAATCTTATGAAATATATGTGCCTTTACGTTTTTTGCGAATCGAGATGATATTTCATATATGCACAAAAGTTAAATCTATTATGTTTTTAGAAACGGAAAATAAAACAAACTCTTTGAGAATTTTATCGCAGTATTGATATACTCGTGATCACAGTTCTGTGTTTTTACTGCTTGACACACTCCGTAAGATTTTCTTATGTTGAGTCATGCCGATTAAATTTTTGTCTGTAACTGCCGTTGAGATTATTTTAAGTCGATTTTTCGGATACAAATCAGTGTGATTTTTTAAAGTCTAACAAAATCCTTTTTTTTTTCATAAAGCAATTAAGGTCACCCACGTTGTTCTTTTGGGAATGACATCAAATAAGGGAGAGTTATTAAATGAACTTATGCTTAATCGTTATATCTTTTTGAGGAGTGTGGCTATGGAATTAAAGGGGGTGCTTGTATCTTAAATCTCCTAGATGAGCTCTAAGTATTTCTTACTATGTGATATCATTTAAATAAAGTTGATATGAAGAGTTGCATTTTAACTATGTTATAATGTAGTATCTCTAAATTTCTTAAAACTTGACATATCTTTTTGTGGTATTTATTACGATCCCACGATTTTCGTACCTTTGCCAATTTTGTTGACAAAAGGGGGAGAATTATTTAGTAGTTTCATACCACATATATATGGTTTACGGATCATTATGTAAGGGGGGGAGAATCAATAATCTGTAGGTTTCACCTATTATGCAAAAGAGGTAAGTATTGATTAAGGGGGAGAAACATATCACCGTAGTATTACTTCAGAGTTGGGATACAATTGAACTTTGGAGAAGTTAATAATACTATGTTTCAGTGCAACGACGATTGAGAATAGTTTTTAATATTGTTATCGCTACGGATATTCAACAACAACGATGCTGAGTTGAACATGTTCAAAATCATTGCAACGTGAAATTACGAAGAGTTCAAGGAGTTGAAGAAACTAAGGAAATCAAGCATGATGGATTCGAGGAGTTTTCAAAACTTTAATTTTTTTTATCCATATGTATTGATAGTTTTGTCATTAAAATTGTCAAAGGGGAAGATTGTTAGAGCATTGCTCGGTCAAACTCACAAATATTTCTAACTCAAGCTTGTTGTCAAATTTAATTGTCAAAACTATATCTTGATTTCTAGTCTACAATCAGTTAAGTCTCGGGGGTGAAGATCAACCTATGATCAACCGAATCTTGGATAGAAATATAGATAAGAAACATTAGATCATGGCAGACATCATTGCATTCTACTGTTTGAAGGAGAACATCAACCAAAGCTTTTAGAGAACTTCATCAACAAAAGGAAAGTGAAGACTGAACCACATATTTATCAAGTTATATTCATTTTTCTATCATTGAGATGTTGTCGCGTAACTAATTAGACTATCATGCATATACAATAATTTCGATTCAAGTTTATCTTGATAATTAATTCTCCAAATATAATGACAAAGCTTAATGAACATTTGATCATACTTGATAAATTTCGGTTAAGGACAGTTTATTGTTCGCAATCAAAATCATGATTCAAGTGATCATTATTCGAAAATAGCTTGGAACAGTGTTATGTGTCATTGATGTTATCCGGGAATGTTTCTGATCGATTTAGATAGAAATATAGAACTACATATAGATACGGATATAAGACAGTGTTATCAGTCTTACAAACTGGGAAAACTTTTATAAGTCTGAACCCGTATTACATGTACTCGTACACGTAGCGGAGTAGCTATATGTCGACTTGCAGATTTTTGGTACGCATATACTTATGCACATCCTGTAAAAATCTATTTAAATCGTGAACCGTATTGGTATGCATACCCGTATGCAAATTGAAAATAAATTGTGGTCACGGATTCGGTTTGGTATCCATACCGTTACACGTACCAAAAAAGTTATGTGGACTCCGGAACCGGACATAGTCTTAAGGAATCCATATCGGTACACATACCTGAAAAGTTCTGTGGATTCTGGAACTTGGTTTGGCTTAATAGTTTACAAATCGGTACGTATACTATGACTGGCCTGACTCACAAACGGCTATGGTATTTTTACTTTGTACACCTACTAACCATGTCAATTATTTTCAAGTGCGATAAAATTATTTCTATGAGATAATTAGTATTTGATCAATTCTCTAAAAACACTAGACTTATTTGATCACATGATTGTGATTCTAGGATAATGTCTTAAGTGTTCATGAAAACAAATATTAAGATTATAAGTTGAAATCGGTTGGTTCCGGCTAACCACCTTGAACATAGTCTTTATACACAGTTCGGTTACGGTTTCACCTAACCATAGTGTATATCTTGTTTATGTAAATCAAATTCAAAGATTCATCTAACGGTGGATATTGATTGCTTGGTTCCAAAGCTATCTTAGATTAAGCCTAAAGCAACCTATGCTTTGAATGCCTATAAAAGGGGAACTTCAAGGAACCGGGATCTTTGAATCCCGACGATACTTTTTGGTGTGTCCTAGTTGTAACTAGAGTCGTCTTATTCCTACCTTTTTAGGGTTTAGCGACTACAAAGACTTCATAGGGATTCGTGAAGCCATGTCCAGTTATCTTTTCTTGATAAATTGAGTATCCTGATCTTGATCAATTGTTGAGATGCTCACTTGATCAAGATAGATAGAAATCATCAAAGTTCTTTTTTGACTCAAACTTTATTGATTCAGCAAGTTTTATGCTTATGAGGTGAATAATAATCTAGGCTGCACTTCGGGTTGCATAAGTCATGATTTTGAGGTTAGCGCTAGTGGATAATTGGTTTTTTACCACTTCCTGGCCTTTTCAAAAACAACGGTTGATGGGATGAAGTACTTATCCATGATGTCATTCACAGTTGTTTTATAAAAAAAAAATTAAACTTGTTGCGATATCAGTTGTTTTATAAAGGCGGATTTTTTATTGTCTCCCGTAGGTTTTATCTGAGTTGTCAAACGATTGTGAGGAAAAGAAGATTCTACGATGCATGTTTTTGGCGAGATTTTTCACGCCATAATCAATGGTTAGATGGTGAGCCTAAATGGATCAACGGTGACAGATGAGAATCCTCATTTCTATCGACTCTATATCTCTCTCTTCTCTCTCACCTTTCTCTTTTACGTTTTTCTCACTTGTTCTTACACAAGAAAGAAAACTCAGAGACGAAAAGAAAAATCAAATCCATAAAAATAATTTCAGATTAAAAAAAACCTTGACTAACTAGTGATTCAAAACCCTATTTATCTTCTATATCCATAAACCCCTGTTCTCAAAACCCTATTTTTGTTCTGTATCTATAAACCCCTTTTCTCAAATCCCATTTCTCTTCGTATCTTCAAAATCCCTTTTCTTCATAACCCTATTTTCGATTTTAATTCTCATCAGGTAATGTTATGGTTTTAGAAAGTCAATTTTTTTGTTTTGTTTTCAATTTCTTTGATGTTAGAGTTTGAATCTAATTTTTGTGTTTTTTTTTTTTTGAATGTAGAAGTATTTCAGGTGCAGATTAATCTTCAGGTATAAGAACTCCATCACTTTGATTCTATTTGAATTTGGTAGAGGTTAATTTCGTGATATATTGTCCAGTTCATTTCTTAAATTTCTCTATTAGGGTTTTAATTGAAGTTCGTTTGCTTTTAATGTTGTGTAGAAGAGGTGCAGTAATTTCTCAAAGATCTTCAGGTATAAAATCTCGATCAAAGATTTGTTTTAATTTTTCTATGGTTTCAGAATCTTGAATAGCTTTTCATACTTTACTTTGATTCGTGTTTAGTGTGTTATCATGATGTTCTTATAGTTGAATTAGGATATTTTTCATGTTCTTACAGTTGGCTTTTGATTTTGTGACGAAACCTCATGTTCTACTTTGAGGTAGTTGTGTTCAAGTTATGAAATTGTGTTTGTATAGCATGAATTGATTTGTATTGATGTTCTTCTTTATTCTATCATGATTTGTTACAGTTTAGTTGCATAGATAGAAAGATTATTTGCAGATGTGTAAGAAGTGATTGTTTGTAGTTTAGTTTAGTCATATTCACGGTGATTGTGGTTCCTTGTACCATTGTCATGTCCGAAAATGAGAAAATTTTCATACATGATATTATAGCAATATGGACCATTGTGCTTTCTTAGTATTTCAATTTAAATTGAGTAATTTCACATTACAATTGGACGTAATAGTTGATTTCTAAGTTTATTTTTTTACTTTATGATCTGTTTTATTATTCGTATTGCTGGAGGAGGAACAGTTGACCATTTTTGATGCTCTGCAATGGTGTTAGATCATTCTTGTTCCTTTCCCATATTTTTCAATTTGGTCACCTGTAATTTTTGGTTATGAATCTATTTTGCGTGTTTCCACCTTTTTGTTTTACTGAATTTGTATTCCATTTAGTTTTATAATTGTACTCTTTAGTAAAGATAGCATATGTCTTTTGAGTGATCTCTGACCAAAACTACCGAATTTATCCTTATTTTGTTTGACGACGATAAACATGCTATTGTCGTCTGAAATTTGCCACATAAATTCTCTATTGATATTCATTGATTCACAATTTTTCTTTCAAAATTTGTCACCCACACATAAAACTTATGTATGAGCCAAACTTTATCTTGTCTATGACATTTTAGGGACCCAAATCACCAAGAAATGATATCAATATGTATTTGTAACTCACTTAGGACATCTGTGTTAACACTTACAGTGCTTCAAAGAACGAAAAATTTCAATGCCACGCAACATTGGTTGGCACTATTTTTGACTTTCTTGCACTAGCTATCCTCTCCGGAGTCCGAACGGAGCAGTAGTGGTTTCTAGCATGTCATAAGTGGCGCCAAGGTGTAGTTTATGTGTGTTTTTCACATAGTAATTTTTTTTCTTGATTGGAAATTTAACCCAATTATGTCTTGTTATGGTTGTATTAGTTTCTAGCATGTCATAAGTGGCGCTAAGGTGCAGTTTATGTGTGTTGTTCACTAATTTTTTTTTCTTGATTGGCAATTCAACCCAATTCTGTCTTGTTATGGTTGTATTGAACTTTGTAAACTTGGAAACTGATAGTGATGCCCTGAACTTTCGAACTTTTATTTTGTTTTTTGGCATTTGAAAATAGATAAATAATATTAATTTTCCTGCTTGTTTCAATGTTAGGGCAACTAAATTTTTCTGCTGTTGAAATTTTTAGTAGCCTTTGGTCGGTTTTTTTATAGTGTTTTGAACCACTGTTGCATTGTTTAAACGTATATGGTTAGATATCAATATCTTACATGTAGGTTTTGTGTCATGATATTGTGTATCATTGCTGTAGTTTTTGTATTGTTGCTTATTATGGGTTTTTTTATCAGATAATATGGCTAGGCGACCTAGAAGTAGCAGCATATCTCGTCGATCTGGAACTCCTACCACAAATAAACCTACCTAGACTCCTTTGGTTGATACACGAAGGTCTCCATATACTAATGGTTCAGACAGTCATGGAAGAAGTCCGATTTTAAGTGGAGGGTCTGGGTCTCATCCATCGTCTCAAGGTGAACATTCTCCTAGTGGAGGTTCAGAGCCGTGGCATGAGGCTCTATGTCAGAAAAATAGTGAACCTGAAATTAGTGAAGAAGGCATGATTGGTAATGTAGTTGTTTTATCTTACTTCCCTAAATATGTTACTTATTTCAAGTTTTCTTAGAAATTTTAATGATTTTGTATTATTTTGTATAGGTGATCAGTGTCTGCTAATTGATTTTAATGACATAGGCCAACCTATAGGACCTACCAAAAGGACGTATGCCACCAAGCTTTGGAAAATAACAAGAAATCTCGTCCCACCAGCATATAAAAGTTGGAAGAAAGTTCCTCCAGCATTGAAGGAAGAAATCTGTAGGAGTCTCTCCAATGCATACATGGTTCCTGAATATATCAAGGCCAAAGCTTTGAAAATGGCAAATCTGTCATGGAAAAATGCTAAGACTAAACTAAGGGAGATATGTGATGACTGTTCCATTGTTGCTGAAATGAGAAAAAGAATACCCAAAAATTTGAAGAAAAAAGACTGGGATTCCTTTGTTGATATTGTGAGTAAAGGCGAAGATAAGGAGGTTAGGGAAAAGATGAAGAGAGCAAGGTCAAAGCTAAAAGATACACACAGTACCGGTATGCGTGGTATTGCACAACGTCGACATGAAATAGAACAAGCAAGTCCTACTGGTAAGGTATTAAGGGTTGGTGTGTACTTGGATACACATGTGTACCGAGAAATATCTGAAGAGGACCGTGTACAGTTCGATCCCCTATCTTATGAAGTAACATCAAGAGATTATGTCGTAAGTTCTATGTTCAATGAATAAATTGGATTCACTAGTTCCACTATTTGTTATCCTCTTATGCATAATGTTGGTTACATTGTGCAGCGAAAGGTGAGGGAGTTGAATGAAACAGATGAGTTTAGAGGCGAGACCGATCTAGATAAAGATGCAGTTACGGAGATGGGTTGAGATGATTATATATTACTTTATTGTATAATAAAATTGTTACTAACTAATTTTATATATATGATGATAGGTACTTGGCCATGATGGAAGAGGTGTTGTTCGAGGCTTGGGAGGCAGGGTCTCAAAGACTGAGTTACATGCATCTGCAGTTAGTAGGGAGCATATGCGTAAGGAGAAATTGAAGAATGATGCTGTAGAAAATCGTGTCCATAATCTTGAGGAGACGGTTGAGGAGCTAAGAGCCTTAAGTCTCAACCGTGGCACCAACAATGCTGATAATAATACTCAGGTATATATTCTTAGCACCTTTAGTTAGCACTGGAAAACAATGGATGAACATCGGTCTGATTTAAACTAAAATGATCAACTTAGAATAATTAATTTGGATTGTTTCTTATTATTGGATGTATTTCTGTTTATATCCAATGAATATGGATGCTCAAAGAGTCCAGTATGTTGTATTAAGGAATATGCGCAAGGGTACAATTGCATTCGGACGTATTGATAGGAATGCTGATGAAAATGATGATTTTTATTTTCTCGTCCTCATTGATAAAATAGTGATACACACTGAGCCGCTCTGCGTTGGAGAAGGAACTATTTCTAGTGTGAAACATAATGACAAGATTTTATGGCCCAAGCACTCTGTTGGACCTTGACCAGTAGTACTTGATGCAAATTTTTAAAGTTGAAGGTTTCCGGTAGTTGAAGTGAATATTTTGGAGCTTTTTGGGACTTTTGGGGTATACAAAGGGATGTTGTGAAGTATATGGGGAACATGTAACTATCTTGAAGAAATATATGGATATGGTGTAAGTATTTTGGGACAGTTGATACGGTGCGAGTATTTTGGGATCTAACTTGTGGTTTTGAGTCTCTTCTCTTCTTTTGTAGTCGCTTCTCTTCTTTTGTAAAGAAGAAATTAAAAACTCAATCTTAATTATCGGATAATTTGCAAGTTTAACGGTTTATTATGTAGATTCAGCAGGTCTTATAGCCCTGATATTATCTAATGAAATATCCTGATGGTCTCTTATAACTTGTTCAATGTCAAGAACTTCTTATGCTTGTAGTTTTAGTTGCAGTTTGTATTTAAGTTTGACTTGCAGATTACAAATGCATTCATATATCAATTTCAATGCTTGATGTTTATAAATTACTGAAATCCAGTAGTTGCAGTTTGTAACTTAGTTTGGCTTTATAGATTACAGATCCCATTATTTGTAGTATGTCCAGTGATCTCAAGTCTTATTACAGATTCCATAAAAATGAATTTGCCAAAATTTATGTGGTTGTTGGCATGCTATTGAAGCTAAAAATCTATAGGGATGAATAACAACATAGCACTGGGGATGAATAAGCTAACTGTCCAGCATAGGGATGAAAGAAGTTGTTTGTCTAGCCCTCTTACACCCATACACTCTTCTATGCAATTGTTCTCCAGTTTTTGGAAGTGGGAAAGATCAAAATGTTTTTGCCGATGTACTTTCTGGATCTTTTGTACATGCTATTGAGAAGATTTTAAGGGCCTTCACTAAACTATTTGAGCAACTCAGTGATGGCTCAAGGAGTGAATAATCTGATATAGCCACTGCGAAATTATTTTCTGCCTCTGAAACTTGTCCACAATGTTCTTATCTGCTGGGTGGCAATACGGCAAGGATTGTTGATATGGAATTAGACGTGAACGAGGATTATAAAGATATGGATTTCACTATCAAGGGGAAAGGTTTCAGCCCAGTCAGGTGATGCTGAGTCATCTGACTCAAGTTAGACTATTACAGTCAGGTTTTGAAACAAATATGTAAAGAAAAACAAAACCTTATCTCGTCATTCTCTTTCATTCTCATCTGGGAAACATGTTCTTCTCATTCTCTCTCAAATTTTGAAGATAATCAATGACACCTACTTGAGAGAAATTTATTAGGGTTGCGTATTTACTAGTCGGGTTCTGATTTCAGAGGATTTATGAAGGCTCAATAACTCTGAGAACAATATCAGATCTCAAATCTCTGGCTCTTACATTAGGGTATGTACTTGAGTTCAAAATTATTAGGGCAACTACTTGGTTCAACTTTATAATTAGTTATAGCTTAATTTATTTCTAATTCAGTTGGAAACCCTAGATAAATTCTGAGTTAATTAGGTTTTTGAACTGATTTTATGTTTCTTAAATTTGGGGTTTCAAGTGGTGAAAACTTTTGGAAATTGGTATCTTGTTGCTTGTTAATTTTAGGATTTATACCCTACCTTTTGGATAATGAATGTTTGTTATATAAGTTATTGTGTCAATTCCCTGAGTAAGTAGATGCTTACATAGCAAAAAGGCGCATTTGCTAGATACCTGACTGCATAAACCCTCTTGTTACCTTGTTAGAAATTTGTATGTAGTGGGTATGGATGCCTGTTAGACCTGTGTTCTGCAACCCTCTTGTGTCAACTCCATGTGTAAGTAGATGCTTATCGAATAGGAGAAGCATAATTTATATTTGTCTATGTCTGTGGGTTCTGCTGTATGTTTTTTTCTTACTATCTTGCTCAATTACAGTACTAGAACTGATTGTTTTTGTCATTTATTTGTAGATGTCAGGACGTCGTATAAATCCTCCTAGTAAAGAATGGTTCACCGCACGTAAGGGTTCACCGATATTTGTTGAAGGTGTTAAATCTTTCATTCAATTTACAACTGACAGTCGTGGAGAAGATATAAATAAATTTCATTGTCCTTGCATGAAATGTCAGAATTACAATAGTCGTCCAAAAACTCTTGATGAAATACATGGGGATATTCTTGATCATGGGTTCGATGTGACATACCGAATGTGGATCCATCACGGTGAGAAACCTCATGAAAATAATTCCACTTTTAGAGCTCCTGCATTACCCACTAATAATATTGTGAATGAAGCTTCTTTTCCGAGAATGGTCGACTTGTTCTTAGACACACTAGGTCGCAATGAGCTTGGTAACCATGAAAATTGTGTTGTTGATGAAGATGATTCTGATGATAATGTTGAAGATGGTTCTGGTGCTAATGTAGAAGGCGGTGATGGTGCTAGTGTTGAAGATGGTGTTGATGTCGATTTCATAAAGAGGATGTTGGATGCATTACAACCCCTGTATCCAGATTATGGTGGTGAACATACAAAATTGTCGACAGTGATTGATCTGCTTAGTATGAAAGCAAGGTATCAGTGTTCCAATGTTTTTTTTAGAGAATTATTAAAATTTATGAAAACCATTTTACCGGAAGGGAAAATGTTACCATCTACATGTGCTAAAGCTAAGGGTATGCTTAAGCCATTTAACTTGTCGGTCGAGATTATCCATGCTTGCTCTAATGATTGCATACTTTATCGAAAGGAGTATGCTGATTATGATGAGTATCCTAAGTGTCATGCAATTAGATGGCAAGTATCTCCTGAAAGGAGTGATCCAAATGCTATAAAAGTGCCAGTGAAGAAACTATGGTTTTTCCCAATTACTGAAAGGTTACAGCATTGGCATGGTACTTAGTGGATTGTTGAGCAGATGTACTATCATTCTAATGTTGAAGAAAGTATTACACACATGCGACATCCTGTGGATTCTTCTTCTTGGAAGTCAATTGATAGGAAGTGGCATGAGTTTGCTGCTGAGAAACGTAATGTGCGTCTAGGACTAGCCACTAATGGTTTTAATCCTTTTGGAATGATGACTACGCACATTACTTGGCCCGTCATGGTTTTTCCTTTTAACCTTCCCCCATCAGTATGCACGTCAAAAGATTTTACACTGTTAGCACTACTTATTCCTGGTCCAAGTGGTCCCAATGGCAATATTGATGTTTATTTGCAGCCTTTAATTAATGAGTTAATTGAGTTATGGTTAAAAGGAAAGATGACATATGATGTGCACATAAAGACTTCCTTTACAATGAAAGCAATTTTAATGTGGTGTATACATGACTATCCGGCTTATGCGTATATGTCTGGTCTGCGAACATCTGGAAAATTTGGTTGTCCGATGTGTGGTGAAGATACTTAGGCTCTGAGGCTGAAATGGGGTAATAAGTTTGCATACATGGGTCATAGAATATTTTTAAGAGATCGGTCTCACCCTTACAGACGTGAAACCGACAAGTTCAATGGATTTAAGGAAGATAGGGGTGCACCAATTCGTTTGAGTGGCGTTGAATTATTTGATAGGATAGCAACAATAAATAAGGAATTCGGGAAGATGGTAAAGCGGTCACTAGTTGATTCTCCGTATTCAAAGATATCAATTTTATACAATCTGCCATATTGGAAGGTAAGTGAATGTGTGGTTATTTTTAGGCATTTGATAACTTTAATCAATATGTTCTTGTTATTTGTAAGTTTTGCTAACTTATTTATTCTTAACTTTAGTTTCTGCAACTTCGTCATAATGTGGATGTGATGCATGTAGAAAATAACTTTGCAGAGAACTTGTTTGGGACTTTCATGAACCACAAGGATAAGTCTAAGGATGGGGATCCAACGCGCAAAGATTTGGAACTTCTGAACTTAAAACCTGACTTGTGGTTGACGGAAATAAATGGTAAAGTAGAATGCCCCTCCTGCTCCTTATTGCTTGCCTAAGAATGAAAGAGAACTAGTCTGTAAAACTTTTAGCAAACTGAAAGTTCCTATTGGTTATAGTGGAAACTGGAAAAAAAAAGTGGATATGAAAGAGTTACAATTTAAGTGTTTGAAGTCCCACGACTACCACATGCTTATGCAGGGTTTGATGCCAATTTTTCTAATGTACTATTTCAAAGAGCATAAGCTTTTGCGTGAGGCAATACGTCAATTGTCATTGTTTTTCAAAGTTCTTTGTTCTAAGGTTATTGATCATGAAGAGCTTCGTCTAATGCACGAACGTGTTTATGTGTGTTTGAGATGTACTTCCCACCGACATTTTTTTGTTACGATGACTCATCTTGTCGTACATTTGGCCGAAGAGGCACTAACATTGGGACCAGTTCAATTTAGGTGGATGTACCCTTTTGAGAGTTATACTTCTTTAACTGTTGATCCTTTCAGTTTTTTTATTACTTTATGAACTTATGTATACCTTACATATATAATTGTTTTTCTAATTGCATGTGCAGTATGATGAGAACCTACAAGGTTTATGGTCGGAAAAAAACTATATTGAAGGGTCTATAACTGCACAATATGAGGTCTATGAAGGAGCGCGCCATTGGATGAAGTTCATTCCTGAGGGTAAGCAAAAGTCTTATAAGTGTCATGGAAAGATATCATTGCACGGTGAGGTTTATGAAGGTCCGGAACCGCCTAATTCACAAGGAAAACCATATCAGTTAACTTCCTTACAGCATCAACAAGTTCATCTTTGGGTATTGAGACATTCATATAAAAATACTGAATGGGAAGAGTAAGTAGAATCCTTAACTTTGTCTGTGAACAATTTCTTTACACCATCTTGACCATATAATCTGTTTAGTGTGAAGTAACCCTGTCATGTTCCATTATCTTTATTGTTTCACAGGAAATACAAGGAATACAGTAATACTTTTAACCGAAGATCAAGGAGTAAGCGTCGAGATTAAATTCCCTGGTTAAGAGATCAACTTCTAGGCACTACCATGACAGATTTTCATAGGCTTGTACTTGGTCCTTCCTTCAAGACAGTTTCCTATAGAGCGTATTCGGTGAATGGTTATCTGTTTTATATAGCAAAGGCATGGCAGTTGATGACTACACAAAATAGTGGAGTGACCATGGATGCCTTCACCATCTTTAGAGCAAGCGCCAAAGATACAAACTTGGTGGGCGATGATACTTCTTACTTTGGCATTGTGAAAAAGATACTTGAGCTCGATTATGAAGATTTCTCAGAAGTTGTTTTTCTCTGTGACTGGGTCCGGGTCGAAGACAAAACAATTGCATCATATGTGGATACAGAGACAAACTCGAGGTTCGTCAACTTCGAAAAGTTTAAGAGAAGCTCAAAAGAAGTTGACGAACCCTTCATCCATGCTTATCAAGCTACCCAAGTCTTTTATTGCGCTGATGAGACTAGAAAGCATTGGAATCTTGTATTAGAATCTCCCAAAAGATCTGGCTTAAAGGTGAATGCTTATGAAGATCCATATGTGTTTTCTACATCGACGAATCAACCTTCTTTCTTCAACATCTTTAGCTGACGACGAGTATTGGATGGAGATTAGGTAATATCTCTCGACTGAATGCTTGAATTTTTCTTGTTTTTATCTTCTCTGTGCTTGAATGCTTGCAGCACTTGTAATGGTCTGTCGTGGTCTTCTTTATATGCTTATATTCTCTGGAATATATGGATAACTAGAAATAATCACCTTTTTAGGAATTGTGTTTTTAGTGCTGACCAGGTTGTTGATTTAGCTTACAATCAGGCTTAATAGTACTGGTTTTTGGTTGAAAAACAGAAACTAAGGAATGTCAACCTAAAGATTGTTGCTCACTTAAACTGGAAATGTCATCTTTTTCCTTTCTATAAGTTGAACTGTGATGGATCTTCATCGTTTTACTCACTTTTTGCAGGAGCAGGTGGTGTAATACGACATTCATCTGGTTCTTTTGTAGCTGCCTTTTCTCACCATCTTTTTTTGAACTCTTCTACAGTTGCTGAGCTCTGGTTCCTTAGACTTAGCAGAAGGAGCGTTCCGTTCAATTTTCTTGCAAGCATTAGGCCAGGTACTAAATTGCGCATCAAAGTTAATTTGTTTTCATTTGCGTATTTGTGTTTCATTGTATTTTTATGCGATCCTTTGTGTTTGCAGTAAGCACATCAATCCACCTTCTTGTGTGTTGTTTTTTACATAATCCGTTAGTTGTGAATGGGTGTAGTGCTTGTTGCAAATTTTTGGTTCCTTCAACGTGCACTTGTCTGTAAGAGGTCAACAGTGGTGTTGAAATTGAAGTGATCAAGAATATTTTTAGGTCATACTATGTTGTTAGGATTTTTTTATTAAACCTCTAACGCCAAACTTATTTTTTATGCAGGATAGCATTTCGTTCAGTTGGGGAGCTCAGTTCATCTTTTGTCTGTAGGTTGGGTTTCAGTGATTGTAAGAAAATTAGCTTTTAATAATGCGCAGGTATAATTATAACTTAGAATGGTGTGAATTCATTACATGTGCAAAACTTTTTGGGGTTTTTGACCTAACTGTCAGCTCGATTAATGTAAATCGAGTTACTGTTGTAAAAAAAAAATTCGATTTTGGATTGAATGGTGAATGTTTTGTTATCAAATGAGCATCTATTAAAGTTCAGTTTAGTGAATTTCAAATTTTATGCCAGTCAGAAATAAGTTGTGAATCATATTTTCTAAATTTTAATGAATTTCAAATTTCAGGCCAGTCAGATGAAAAACTAGTCATACTGGGATCCAGATGAATCACATTTTTAAAAAGTATTCAGCCCATATAAACCATTTCTCAAAACTGGCGATTAACTTTTATATTTTCTAATTTAAAACTTTAGAAACCACTGTGAATGTCAATGTTATCAATTGACTGTCAGAGAAAGTCGTATTTTTAAAGATTTCAACTTATGTGAGACACAGTCGTTTTGGAAAAAACTACTCCCAAATTCCAACTGATAAAAACAGTCATTTTTGATGATAATACCTCTTGTCTTAGCAGTGGTTTAACTTCCATTTTCCACTAGTTTCTATCAATTTCCATCAACTTCTATCAAACTTTTTGATCATAAAGGAAATCACATATAGGCTTAATCTGTGGGTGGAAGATTGGTTAAAATCTTCAATTGAGTTGAAACAACTCCTAGTTGGTGTGACGTCATCTAAGGGAATCAATTGCACAGAGTCTTGTTGGGATTCAAGAGGCGTAAGAAGTGTGAATGTACCTTAATCAATGGGAGAATTGATTAGGTCTCAACTACATTCCAGTATGAATTTAATTAGTAGTAGTTAGTGTCTATAGCGGCTTAATACAGTTTGGTGTTCAATCTGGACTAGGTCCCGAGGTTTTTCTGAATTTGCGGTTTTCTCGTTAACAAAACTTCTGGTGTCTGTGTTGTTTCTTTTTCCGCATTATAATTTTTAGGGTATATTAATTAAATACCCTTAGTTTTTGTACCCTTCAAAAATACCCCTATCACATTATAATATATCCCTCCTCTTATATATAAAGATTATCCTCTTAAAAATAAACTATTTTAGTAATCTATTACACATAATTTTTTATTTTATTTTTCAAAAAGCAAAAAATTTCTTTCTCAATCACTCCACCAATGGCAATTCACCATCACCACCACTCCACAACCATCACCACCACCACCACCACTTCACAACCATCACCAACATTCCACCATCACAAATCCGCCACAACTCATCATCACCACCGCCACCGCAATTGCGACCACCATCTCCTCCAAATCCACCACCGTTGCCGCCAAGTTGATAACAAATTTGAAAATTTAGAAATAAGTTAGGTCCATATTTTTGTATCAACAACCGAAGTTGATCCAGATTTTCGTATCAACAACCGAAGTTGACACTAAATTTTGGTGTCAACAACCGAAGTTGATATCATATCTGGTGTCAACAACCCAAGTTCTTACAAAAATTGAAAACTCGGAAATTAGTGAGGTCAAGATTACGTGTCAACAACCCAAGTTGACACCAAAATCTGGTATCAACAACAAAAGTTGATCCAAATCTGGTATCAACAACAAAAGTTGATCCCAAATCTGGTGGCACTACCACCTCCATGCCGGCATCACCACCACTACCACTTCCAACATGTGAGATAATAAATGAAATGATTTTCATCTAAATTTTTATTAATATTGAAAGGGCATTTATATGATTCAAAATTAAATGGATTACATTTTAGAAGATGAGGGGTATAATTATTGATGGATACGGGTATTTGTGAAATCCGTGAAAAGGAGGGGTATTTATATATTTTACACTAATTTTTATCTTTATAATTGAAATATCACATGTTGTGTGTCAACAAATCATAGTAGATACATCCGACCTTGTTTGTTGGATACGACTTGCAAGTCCAATTGATTGGTTCTTGGACATTGGTCTTTGGTACCGTCCAAGTTATCTCTTTGTAATTAGGTTTACGGACTTGATTCTGTAAACGTTTTAATTGCAACAGAGAGAGAGATATAACTCGAGACATTATTCCTCAATTTGAACTCTCGGAGTTGTGTTCAGTTTGTCCATGCGAAAAAGTTGGTAGTGTATTTTGGTACCCCCCGCGTTTTCACTATGCAAGTTCAGAAAAAGGAAGTAAAACATGATTAAGTCATAATAGGTTCAATGACTTAGCTTATAGTTCCTCTTGCTTGACTAATAACATAACAAAAAAATCTGGATATATATATATATATATATAATCAAGAGGCTGGAAGAGGGCTCAGTCATCACTTAACAACCATGTGTCATCCAACTTGTCCATCATTAGTTGGATGACACCTCACTAGGTGAGTCATGCTTAGTCAACATGACTCCTAAGTTATTCTTAAGCTAATCTTAATATCTTGATTTAAGTCTGATATGTTCTTTATTTGACACATACTTTATCCATCTTAGATTAGAACTAAACATAGAGTAGCTTAAGTTAAGTCTTAATTTTTGCTAAACAAACAAAAAATCTAAAGATAAAAATATGCTAGCATTCGACTATAAATACCTACACACCACTTAAAAGATGCACATGCCATTTATATAATCAGATAACTAGACGTGTAATATTCTTAAGTTTAACTTTTTGTCTACACCTGTTTTTTACTCCCCAAACTGAGGATTCTAAATGATCTCCGAAGTAATCATTTATTTTTATTAAGGGACTTCAAAAAAATTGTGTCTTGCTTAGAGATTCATGTGTCTCATTCAAGGGAGTTCTGTATAATCACGACTGAGATTGTATCTCGCTCTAGAGACTTAGTTATGTTAGCTCTAAATAATTTCATTAGTGTCAAAACAAGCTTTTGTATCTCTATCAAGAGAATTTTTTTATGATCTCGAAAGGATCTAATAGTGTCTCAATTAAGGGACTTTTATAAATAAAAACTCTTTATGATTTGAAAAGAGATCTACGTCGATATCTCGATTAAGAAACTACAACAAACAGTAATTTTGTATGACCTTAAAAAATATATACTTATATATCAATTAAGAAACTACAGTGAACTCTTTATGATTTCACTTTAGATCTGCTAATTTCTCACTTAAGAGATTACAACGAGATTCCTCATTATTTCAACTGAGAACTGCTATAGTATAATCTCTCCGGAGGAATACTCCATATAGGAATAAACTCTATATAAGAATAATCGTTTTGTTTTAAAATGGATTTTTTGATTTTTTGTGCACAACTTAATACGAATATCTTCATACTCATTTGACTTCAATTGTCAATTTTCGATTGATAATTATGATGTATGTGAATTATTTTATTACAAATTTTGTATATACATAAAATATATAAAAAAAATACTCATTTAAATAGTTTTTGTATATATATAGATACAATTTTGTGTTTCCTATGCATATGCATGAATATGCCCAAATACACATAAGAATTTGTTTATTTTGGTCTATTCAAGTTAGACCTCCATATAAGAATAGCGTCCCTATAAGGATATTTTTTTGATTGTCAAGATATCACTTAAAGGTTCATTTATTTTACTACAGGGTTTGTTTGTTGTGGTCGAAGCTTAATCGAGAATGGAAACCGCAATGAAATCTTGGTTCCTAGGAAGATAAGGAAGTCAGAGAGTAGAAGATGAAGGTGGGAGAGATAATGATTTTACAATAACATCTTGTGTTGTAGGGATAGTTTGATTCAAAGGAGAAACTTGTTGTGCAATTTCTGTTGTAGTAAGCAAGGAATTCGAGGCAGAAACCCATTGATATTTGATCCAAAGGAAAACCTGAGCTGTATAATCCACTTGTTAAATTTCTCTCCGGTAATCCACTTATACACCAACTCCGCCGTAACCACAATCGTAGATATAAAAAGTTGAGAAATATACAATCGATAGCCAAATTACCTTGCACATAACCAGAAGAACGATCCATCATGCTCCGTGTTTTTGAGATGAATCAGATTTTTGAACTAAAATTTCTTATGAGATATGTTTCAAAAGAGACTTTCTTTACTCTATATGAGCTGTCTCTAGTGAGACTTTCTAAGCTTAATATGAGAAGTGTCGACTTCTTGTACTTAATATGAGATACATCGACTTTATGTACTTAATACGAGATTTATTTCTAATATCCCAAGAGATTTTTTGTACTCGTGAGTTGTCTCCGAAGTACTTTCTGTTTTCATTATGACATAGTCTCCCAAGAGACCTTTCATTATTGTTCTCAATAAAATATAACAACAATAACAAGTGTAATTGAAAAGAAAATAAAAGTATCATACTCCCATTGTTCTATAGAATTCTTCTAGTATAGAATATGTTTATACTTTATTATTCTTTGTTTAGATAGTATGACTATCCAACGACAACTATCTCTATTCAGATGATATGCATTACAATATTGAAGTATCAATCACTTCTTCAAAAGATAGCAAAACCCCTGTTACAATATTCAGAGTATAAATCATACAAATTTATTACCACCACAAGTTCACCTTTGGGCATACCCATGATACAAGTGCTAGTAAAACTTTTACATGGAAAATAAGAATGGATGAACTACCATAAAACCATAACATACATGCTTATTATCACTTAAACAACTATACATATAACCAAAATATATAGTATGCTAGCAAGAAAATATAAACGTTTTATATTCAAAATAAAACTCGGCATCGCAAATTCACCTTCGGGTAAAACTGCGACATACTTGAGTCTTAACAAGTGTAAAACTAACATCTGATACCAAGTAAACAACAAGACTATTAAACCTTTGGGTCTAATAGAAAAACCATTCACCATATGAGAATGCTCCATATCAGATTTTATAAGTACATATTGAAAATTCGTGGGGTACAACAACCACACCCAACTATTTCGTTCGGCAATATGTATGGACTAAACTCCAATATAATTCTAAGAGCACCAAGTTACTGAGTCTCAATCAAGAAAATATTAAAGAGATTTATCTCTTGCTCAACACAATCAGTAAATCAAATGGATATAAATCCATGAACCTGATTTTTATGAGAATAACTCAGATGGTACCAAAGACCAATATCCGAGTGTCAATCAAGTTATATCCAACAAACAAGGTCAGATTTATCAACTGTGATTGAACTGTGCACAACCTGTGATATTTTAATTATATAAATAAATATATTGCGGAAAGAAATAACACACACACCCGAAATTTTGTTAACGAGGAAACCACAAATGTAGAAAAAACCCAGGTGCTAGTCTAGACTTGAACACCACACTGTATTAAGCCACTATAGACTCTAACCTACTACAAGTTAACTTCGTAATGGAATGTAGTTAAGCCCTAACCAAGTCTCACACCGATTAAGGTACAATCGCATTCCTTATGCCTATTGAATATCGCAAGACTCCGCGTACTTGTTTACCATAGATGACGTCCTTTACAGCCTATAAGTTGCTACGACCTATAGTCGAAGACTTATAAACAAATCTGTCTCCCACAGATAAGTCTATTTTATTTGTTATTTCCGTTTTAAGATAAAGATCAAGGTTAACAAGAAACTCAACTAATAATCCGGTCTTATACTCCTGAAGAGCAGCCTAGAAATATTAATCACTTTATAATAACCTAACTGATTAATAGAATAAGTTATTACGGAATCACAAGAGTCTGAGATGAAGAAACTGTCGTGCTTACTTTTTATATCTTACATGTCGGAGATAAATCTCGAGAAAACCCTAAAGAATATTAAACTCAATACGATAACCTAACTGATTAATATAATAAGTTATTACGGAATCACAAGAGTCTGAGATGAAGAAACTGTTGTGCTTACTTTTTATATCTTACCTATCGGAGATAAATCTCGAGAAAACCTTAAAGAAGATTAAACCTTAAAGAAGAAATTCATGAACCTGATTGTTATGTGAATAACTCAGATGGAACCGAGTGTCAATCAAGTCATATCCAATAAACAAGGTCGGATTTATCAACTGTGATTGAACTGTGCACAACCTGTGATATTTTAATTATATAAAGAAAATATATTGCGGAAAGAAATAACAGACACACCAGAAATTTTGTTAACGAGGAAACCACAAATGTAGAAAAACCCTAGGTGCTAGTCTAGACTTGAACACCACACTGTATTAAGGTCGGATAAAAAAGTAAGACTAGGATACACAACTATAGAGAAAATAGTTGGACATTGCTTCACGAATCCCAAGTGAAGTCTTTAAGTCGTTAAACCTAGTAATGGTTTTCAGAAAAACTGAAACCTAGGTTAATGGAGAATCGACTCTAGTTTGCAACTATGACACACAAGGGTGTCGGGATTAGGTTCCCCAGATGCTAGAGTTCCTCCCTATATAGTCTTTCAAATCAGGGTTGCTTACAATCAAAGCTAAGATAACTTAGTAACAAAGCAATTAATATCCACTGTTAGATGAACTCCTGATATAAGATTCATGCTAAGTTTGCTTAGAAAATAAGCAATCAATCTCCACCATTAGATGGTATTAGCTTGATACACACAAATGAAATATACCTATATTTAGATACGGGTGAAGCGTACCTAAACGTGTATAACAATTTGGCTCAGTTACAGTTAACCATATGAACACTTTTAGCTTAGCCATATTCATCTAACACTTTTAGATCAAATACGATAATCAATCAATCATTATAGATAATCAAATGAATATAAATGTGTTTCAAGAGAGTTGTTCAAATGTTCACTATCTCATAGAAATATGCATGAACAATTTGAAACATATTCGGTTTGGTTTGTAATTGTACAAAGTACTTATATACAAGAACTAATTCATGAACATAATGCCACGGTTTGCAAAACAAGTTCGCATACCTTAATTCATTAAAGTTCCAGGGACTTTAGTTCGGAACCTGAGTTCACAAACGGAACTTGAGTTCATGAGTATGAGTTGTCATACTTAACGGTTTTAGAACCTAACCACTGAGTACAAGAACCACAATTCTGGACCTTGCCTAGTCTTTCAGTTCGCAAATATTGTTCGCAAACCACAGTTCCGGACATATCACAGTTAAACCCGTTCGCAAACACAGTTTGCAAATAAGAGTTCCGGACCTGAACTAGTACTTCACGGTTCGCATACTAGGTTCGCATACTAGGTACGCATACTATGTTATATCCAGACATTGGTAGTAGTTAACTCTCATTTAACTATTGAATTATCCTTGGAAGACGACAATGGTAATCTTACACATACCACTAGCTTCAAGTAATTTTCAAATAATTAATTGATCAATACGAAACTTCCCAAGTAAACATCAAATGATTGTCTCACACAAATCATGTAAGATGTTCAAGGTAATTTTCACATGATCATCTTGACTTAATATTTAGTTTTCAACAAATGAATTGTTTACAACTAAACTTGTCAAGTAGATGATGAAGCTTTCTAAGCTTTAAACTTGTATTTCGAGAAATATATAAACGAGATAAACTCGACTCGAAATTTCAAATGTGTATAACACAAAGTTTATATAGCTATATGACTTAGTCTCATTAGAAGGTAGAATTTAATAGACTTCTCAGTGATAGATAAGTTTTAGTCTCCACATACCTTTTGTCGACGAAGTTCCTCCAAGGTCTTCAGTATATCTTCTTCTTCAATTCGTAAACACCGTGAAGTCTAATGCTCAATTACACGCTTTTATCCTAATCCGAGATAAAGCTATAAGTAGACTAGAAATCAAGTATATAGTTTTGATCAACTAAACTTGACAAACAAGCTTGAGATAGAAACTGTTGCGAGTTCGACCGAGTAGTGCTCTAACACATATTACCTTTGGGTTAATTTATACTCATAAACTCCGAATGAATCACAAGCTAACCATACCAATTATATACGTATTATCATTAGAGCTCTTTTATCACTCTCAAAGCATAACTTTGGAAACGGTTAGTCGAGTAATGAAAATGTACAGATTATCTACAATAACAATTTTCAGAAACTAAAAATTAAACGACATAGTTGCTTTAAACTAGTATACTATGAAAGTCCAAAATTGCAACATAAAGGAAAACCTACCTGACTGTTGCAGCAAGAATGACATACAAGTTAAACATCTTAGTATTATTCATCCATGAAGAAAAATGAATTTTGTATTCTTGACCTGACAAGTGTAGACATTATAAGTTACATTTGTTGTATCTTTCCATGGACAGTTTTGAATAAAATGGTGTATTGTTGTTTGTGGAAGCATCAACAAAGACCAATTTATAGGTTGAGAAACTATGCTCTGGTGCCTCTTGTTCCTAGATTGAAACTTCGTCTCTTTATTAGAACTGAAAGCTCTTTTTTTTCTTTTAAGATGTGAGGTTTTTTCCATGGTTATAAAAAATGTATTTGGATGAATATATGTCTACTTTAAAAGAAAATCTCAAGATTCAGATATTGTATGTGATTGCATCAGTTGGTAGTAGAATACGCTTAATACTTACATGGAAGGCTATTGTACTGGTCTGCCAAAGTATGCTGGAGATGTTACACGATTAATTTCAAATACTTACAAATCAAGAATTTGGTCACCTAACTGAGAATCTCATCAAATTCATCCAAAGAATCATCAAATAGAGTGTCGTCCCAATTATCCTGAACTAGATCCTGAACTAAAGTGTTAATCATATTCACTTCCTCTAAATCATCAGAAGGTTGTCCAGTAACATTAAATACATTTAGTTCAGTGGTCATATTACCAAAGGATATGTTAATAAGCCCGGTCCTGCAGTTGATGACGACATTAGTTGTGGATAAAAATGGGCGACCAAAAATCACCGGTATTTGAGCACTAGGGTTCTGAACATGCTGAGTATCGAGAATAACGAAATCCACTGGATAAATAAATTTATTAACCTCAAACAGAACATCCTCTATGATACCACGAGGTACTTTGACAGACCTATCAGCTAACTGTAGGTTCATTTTAGTCGGTTTCAACTTACCAAGACCTAGCTGGTTATACACATGATATGGGAGTAAGTTAAAACTAGCTCCTAAGTTAAGTAATGCCTTATCCACTGAATAATTACCGATCACACAAGATATAGTGGTACATCCAGGGTCTTCATACTTAGGGGTTATTTAGTTTAAATGGATTGAACTTACCTGACCAGCTATAAATGCTTTCGTATTGACGTTAAGCTTACGTTTTCGTGTAAAAATATTCTTAAGAAACTTGGCATAAGTAGGCATTTTCTTAATTGATTCTAATAAAGGAATATTAATGTTCACCTACTTAAATATTTTCATTACTTGGTTGAAAGTCGACTCTCTCTTTGTTGGAGCTAACAACTGTGGGTACGGGGATCTGGGCACAAAATGATACCTATTAGGAACCACGTTGATATCACTAGAAACTTTTTCAATCTCTTAAGCTAGTGGTTCCTCTTGGTCCTCTTAGTAACTCGATCTATAGTGTGTCCACTATTAGGCATGCATACCTTATTATCTACCGTTTTACCACTCCTAAGGGTTGTGACAGAATTCAATTGATTAAATGTTTTATCTCCTCTAAGATTGGGTAATGGTTGACTAGGGAACTTACATATTTCTCTTACAGACTCATTGATCAGACTAACCTGGTCTTTTAATTCGGAAATAGCCTGAGGGTTTTCTTGTCCTATCCTATTGCTAGCTTGTAAACTCTGCTCAACCGAATGCTGAAACTTTGCAGTCTGCTGGGTTAACAAGGAGAGAGACTCCTCTAAAATGATAATCGTCTTATCTAAAGAGTTTTGAAACTGTGTTTGACTTGAAGGATTCTTAGTTTAGCCAAAACCGGAGGAGCATTAAAATTACTAAACTGACCTTGACTCTGGCCCATGAAAGGTTCAGATGGTTTCTCCAACCAGGATTATAGGTTTCTGAATATGGGTCAAACTTCTGAGAGTTATCGTATCTAGTGTTATTGTAAATAGCATTGGCTTGCTCTTCCATAGTGTGACATTCCCAAAAAGGCTCTATTTTACCACAAGTGTGACCCAATTCTAAGGCTTCTAAACTTTTTTCTATTGCTGCAATTTTGGCATCTGAGTCAAAAGATCCTTCTCCCCTATTAATGTTTCCTCTACCTTGAAGAATTTTTTTATGGGGTTCCCTACTATTTTTCCATTGTTGTGTCTTTTCGGCGATGTCATTCAAAAATGTCATCGCCTGGTCAAGAGTCTTATTTTCAAACCCACATGTATACTAAGAATCAACCGTGGTTGTTATTGCGTAATCTAAACCCTCATAAAGGATCTGAACTAACCTTACTTTTTCTAAGCCGTGATGAGGACATTGTGACAGTAAATCATTGATCCTTTCCAAATACCTATATAAATATTCTCCCTCTTGTTGAGCAAATGTGCAAATTTGCTGCCTAATAGATGATGTTTTGTGCATTGGGAAAAACTTATTGAAAAAGGCAAATGTAAGTTGTTCATATGTTTCTATTGACTTGGAAGACAAACTATACAACCAAGACAAACTTTACCTAAGTTTTAGTTCTTCATCATCTAGGTTTTTAATCCTTAGAGTACTACAAATTTCCTCAAAATCCATAACATGGAAATAAAGGTTTTCATTTTCCTTCCCTAAAAAGATTGGGAGCATCTGTATGGTCCCGGGTTTCAGTTCATATGTTGCATAAGTTTTAGCTAACTTAATGCACGAGGGACGAGTGGTCCTAGTAGGATTCAGCAAGGCTTTCAAACTTTCCATTTTTGGTACTATTGGAGTACTAGGGATATTTTCCTTAATGTGAGAAGAACGTCCAAAAATAGGTTACTCTAGATTAAGGTAATCAAGATTCTTGTTTCCTAAAATAAAATTTCTAGGTTTCTCACGCATAAACCGACCTAGAGCATCTCTCTTACGTTATGGCATACAAGAATTTAGCAAAAATATGTGTACATGCAAATTATGGGCTCACTAATTTAGGTAAGCTTGGGTTACCTACAACAAAATATACATATAGTCAAAGACTGGTCTCAAGTACAAGGCTGAGGTTTGTGGTGTTTCGGATGATAACGAAGGATTCACCTTACTAAACCACTTGTTTTCCTAAAATCGGTGCCGGATGAAAATGCAATTGGTGTGTGCGTGCTTTTTTACAATAAATAAAATACTAAAAAAATAAAATAAACAAACAAACAAATAAATAAATAAATAAATAAATAAGAGAAAATTAAAAGTCCAAAATAAGAAATAAAGAAACTAACAAAAATAAAAGTCCAAACAATATCTTCTGTTTCCTCCTTTTTTTGGCAAGTTCGACTTTCCAAACCTAAATACAAGTCTGCATCGGCGGCGCCAAAAATTGATGTAGTTTTTTACAGTGGTAAATAAGAGTTCGTTCAAAGACTTGTAGGGATTTGATTTTAGACTTAAATTATAAAACTAACTAGCAAATAAAGGAAAGACCGTAACAAAGTTGAGAGATACTGGGACTCGGGATTCCACCAAGATTCATGTTCATGTGGTTCGTATATCAATTCTTAGACAATTATAGCTCCAAAATATTTTGACTCTAATCTTTGCCAAGGTAGATTTTGTAAAACATTAATTGTAAATGGTAAGCATGGACTATCAAAATAGTTAAGCTAAGCATAACCCATCAAACTAAATCACAACAAATTAATAAAAATCATGAGTCAATTTAAATTAGTGCAAAAAGTCATAAAAAGAATTAATATAATTACCACAGTGACGAAAAATGGCCTCCTCCATTTTCCCAGTGATGGGGTTTAGCTCATCATACTCAAAACACTCTCGAAAGATTGGTACATAGCTCAAATTGTGTTTTAAAGATGAAAAATATGCTAACTCAGATATTTGCAACACTTATAAGTGTTGCAATAAGCTTTTACAGATAACGATAAAAGGTCTATGTTGTAGAATAAATGACTGCTCTCGGGCGTAGTAAGTTCTTCGTGATCTTCTTATACACCAGCAGAAACCCGATTCCTGCAATTTCAATTTCTCGACTCTGTGTTCTTCAAAGCTTCCCCAAACTTTTCATACCTCTTCCGTGACACCAACCCCTCCTATTTATACATCACCGGCTGATTGAGTCTCCTAAAATTCTGATTAAATTTATCATTTCTCTTTTCGTGCAAGTCACCAACAAAATATTCTTTCTTGATTTTCTTACGTGTATCTGAGCTGTTTAATTCCTTACAAACACTTTTGGATTTGTATAAATCTCCAGAAGAGTTATCTTCCCTTAAATCTCCTTGAGTTTCCAAAAATACTCAAACATATATGATATCCTTTATTCCTTTTTTTTATAGAAAATCCGGTTACCCAACCAATTTCAATCGAGTTCAACAATCACATCAACCCTGTTTAGGCCTAATGAGTAAGCCCAAACAAAATCAGCCCTTTAGTCTTCTTTAATCCCCCTCTGAAATCTCAACCCTAATTCCGTTCTTTCGCTTCCAAAGTTTCCCGCCAATTTCTGGATTCAAAATGTTGAAGAAGATGGGTGCCCCTTAGTAGATATAGGGTCCATTTAGCACTTGTTCTGGGGGTGCCTAAATCCGATTTTGGGTGCCTTTAGTAATTTTTTTGGGATGCAAATAACACTTTTCTGAGGCGTCTCCAACATACTTACAAGGTGCCTATAGTACATCTTTTGGGTGCCTTTAGTAATTCTCTCTTGGAGCTTCAATCACCAGTTTTCGAGCAAATTTCGCCGCAAAAGCTTATTTCTCCAAAAACACCTATAAAGACATAAAAATACATAACATAATTTTGGGATCATACGTAACAAAACCGAGCACTAACAATACATACAATTGAGATCAGATTAGACACATAAATGTGTCTATCATTGGTTTTAGGGAGGGAAACATATGAAGAGAGAGATCATAGAATCTAGGGTTTGAAGAAGAATTGCTCCGAGAGTTTATGAGAAAGTTGTTATGTTAGCTTGGAGAAATAGAGGACCTATTTATAGTTGAATTCTCTAAGCTCTAGTCGGTGAAGATAAGGATTGCTTGTCGTACCGTGCGGAACAATTTTCTCGTCTCTTCAGGATTAGATAGAGATAAACTAGATTGAGTTTATCTCATTATTCCACCACCTTTATTCTCTTCTACAGTGAGAAATAGGTCGGGTATTTCTCACACATGCCATAGACCTCCAGATTAAAACCCTAATCGATATCCCCCCATTTGTTTGAAGCTGAGTCAACCTTTGTGATGTTGTGTTAGGAGAGATAAATATTCTCTTTTAGCCGAGTTGGCCAGGATATAGAGATATTATATTATTTGTGAGCATGACTAGGATGGATCACGTTAAAAAGGCATGAAATGCCTCAGAAATCGTATGTAAGGGATCAGAGGAGGTGAGGTTGAGCTCCCTATCTCCATGTCCGGTCACATATGTCACGTGGAGATCATATTACTGCTTATGGGTCCATCTGTTGAGCATGTGGATCTCAAGAGAAGTTATCTACATTTTTGGATAATCGTGCACAGTTCAGGACCAATTTACTAGTTGTGAGTGTGTTTGAGACGCTGAGAAATAGGACTGAGGCCTAGATGAGTCTTGTGCCTAAGTCTTATACTTGTATAAGACTCTTTAGATGAGATGGCTAAGCTCAGATGAGGCTATCTGAGATTTAGCCGATGTAACTGAGGTTGTCTGAGATTTGGCAGACGCGTCTGGAGCTGTCTGAGATTTGGCTGACATGTCTGAAGCAGTCTGGGATTTGGCTGAAGAGTCTGGAGCTATTTGAGATTTAGTTGACGGGTTTGAGACCGTCTGATATTTAGGTGATGGGTTTGAGATCGTCTGATATTTGGACAATGGAATGGAGTTTGTTCAAGACTTGTAAAACATGATAGAATCTCTCCGAATTCAGATGGGACATGTTTGGGAGAGAAAAGAAGGCTTGCACGCCTAACAATGTCTCTGCGAGACTCCAGCTCACATGTTTGAGACTTCGGCTAACAATGTCCAGCGTATCTTGCAGAGATGTTCTAGGAATAAAATGTGTATGTATTTATGGGGCCGATATGACCAGCGTATCTTGGAAGGATATTCTAGGAATCTGTCGAAAAGGCCCAGAGGTAGAATAACTAGTGTATCTCGCAGGGATGTCCTAAGAATTATTCGGAAACCTCATTAAGTCGAGTTAAAGCCTAGAGTAGACATGGCCAGTGTATCTCATGATGATATAATATGAATCAGTCCTTGATCTCAAATAGTATGAGTCGCGCTTACAGGAGACATATATGTCTCCGCTCTAGGTCATAAGTCCACCGGGGTTACGCATCTACAGAGCCTACATGACCAACAATATCTCGTCGAGGATGTATACTTGGAATCATGGCATCACAACCAGCAGCGTCTCGCGAAGACATGCTAGAATTCTGGATATTCTGGTTCATAAGTCCGCTTGGGACGTTTTACACTCTACAGAACCTACATAACCGGTAGTTTATCTTCGAGGATGTGCGCTAGGAATCACGGCATCATGACCAGCAGTGTCTTGCGGGAACGTATACTAGAATCGTGGTTATGTGTTCCTTGAAGACCAAGGGCTTAGTCTCTCCCGTGAGAGTTGAATTTTGTCATATGATCTTAAAATAACACTTTTACCCTTTATTCAACTTTCACCATCGTAATTCCCCTACTCAGCGTAGAACCTTGATTGTTATATGATGAGCATATAGATGGCGTCGAATCGTTCAGTCACCAAATTACAATTCACTCGTTCTTTGAGACTTTCAGAGTCCCTGGATTGATACTTAGTCTTCATTCGTTCTGACTCTGAACTTGAAGTCGACTATGGACTTGGAATCCTTCTATTTGCATTGGGAGATGTTAATGGCATAATAATAGAGTCCTAATGAGATAAAATTTCCGTCTTAATGGAATGAAAATTTTAATTAGGGTTTATTCAGCCAAACCCTAATTTTCTGTCTTTGTGCATCCTTGAGCTTCCGAGTTTGTACAGACGAATATGTGGGTAAGAGAAATTTTTGAGCGGATCCTAGGGACTGGAAAAATTCTATGAGAATAAATAGGCACTTACTTTTGAATTCCCAGAGCCTAGATCCCATGTAAATTCTGAATTCAGGCTTGTACTAAACCTAAACCCTAATTTTTCTTTTGTTTGTGTCTGACTCCTTCAGACACTCCATAGAGGATTGAAAAGTCTTGGAAGGTTTGCATCTATCTTATGGGGTCGAAAACTTGTGTGATGAGAGCTTGTTTTATTCCTCGTACCAATCAGACGCCTCTTTATCAGAGAAAATATATACTTTTGAAACTAAGGGTATTTTGATCAAAAATCACTATGAGCTTGATTTTCTTTGGCAGGAGAGAGGCCGGGATATTCCATAGGCATATTCACGGATTGAAAGAGGGAGAAAAGCACGTGTTTGATCCTGTTTTTGAAAATTATGAACTTGAACTTCCCTGTTTGAGCTAAATTCCCTTTATTTTCTCTGAAATTCTGCTTTTCTGTGTTCTGTTTCAATCCCGTTCTTCTCCGAACACTTAGAAAATTCAATATTCACATGTATGAGGCCTTTGGAATTAGTATATGAGAGCTTGGTCGGTCTCTGGATGTATTAGGGCCTTCTTATTTGAAAATACCCAAAATTGTGAAATAATGGTCAAAATCCCTTATGAGCTCGTTTTTTTTGAAGAGCGATGAGATAAAAAGGGTTGAGAGAGGTTTATAGAACCGTCCAAAAGAATGGGGACAGGCTCGTCCCCCTCTCTTCTAGAATAAATCCCGTTTTCGTCAAATTCTTGAAATTAGGGCTATTTTGGTCAAAACCATAATTCTCTTCGACTTTTGTCCCTCTGAAAATATTCGAGAGAACAAGTGATGTCCCACTGGCTTGGGAAACCATTTTCACACATAGGAAGGGCTTGTCCACGGATTGGAGAGGTTTTGGAAGAAGGGAAACCCTATGTTTCCTTATTTGAGCCAAATCCGTTAATTTCCTCTTCTGACTCTAATTCCTTTTCCTTTTTCTTTGAGAAATTTCCTTTTGAAAAAAAAATGAAAAGAAAAGTATTTTGGACATGTACTAGGTTTAAAAACCGGTCCACTATGTTCCACGAATTTTATCCATAATAAAATTCCTTGTTTGAGTTGAATTCCTTTACCTTCTCCTAAAACTCATTTCCTTGCTTGGCTTGAACTTTAGTTGGAAAACCATGTGTATGGGTCTGGTGCCATGAGTGGATAAGAACTTTATCACCTCTTTTAGTAGTAGGTTTAGAAACCTATAATTATAAACCACAAGCGCACGGTGTCTAGAACATCGATAACGGCAAATACGGGTCGATCCTACGGGGAGTTGGATTGGTGAAACTAAACTTCTAAGATTCTACTAACACTAATTTAGAGAAAGCGTTTGTCGATACAACGAGAAGATTGATGATTATATTAAAGCAATAAGATTAAGAAGCAATAAAAGATAATCTAGGGCTTTGAATCCACCACCTAAATGCATAGAAATTTCCTAATTTGATATGCTAGTTCTCTTTTTAATCAAGGAGCTATAAAGGTTCTAGCATCAAACTACCTTGACGATGTGATATAATCACTAACAAATATGATGACTTAGTATCAGCAAAAGATGTCAATTCCTAGCATTGCCTATTGGTTTAAAGCATAGATAATTACAAATTGAACTAAATCATTTCATATACAAGCTTGAATACATAACAAAGGATTATTCTAACTACCATGGATGCTTCACATACAAGGTGAAAGTAATTTTCTAGTATTCAGAAATCAAGTCATGCTTTTCAATAAAATTCCATGGAGAAGAAGTAAAATCAAACAAGGCAAAATTCTAATTAATAAAAGGGTTTCATGTCTGCCCTAGCAGAGATTTTTAGAACATAAGTAAAATTGAAATTAAACCTAAATGAAAAAGCGGGGGTCTAACAAATTCACCCAATATTTCGATTAGCAATCTGTATGGACTAACTCTAATATACTTTTAAAAGAATCAACTAGACAGTCTGACTCAATCTTAATAAAAAGTATATCAAGGAGTTAATATCTCTATCTCTCGATTTGATCTATACTCAAGCAAATAGAAATATGCGAGTCTTTATCAAATACAAGAGATATAAACTTGGATGGTACCAAAGACCAACTTCCAAGGATCACTTTCAAGTAATCATTAATATGATTCGAAGACAATGCAGGTTTTATCGAAAGTCGGTAATACAAGGAAAGACAGTAAAACATATCGTAGAAACTTCTTCATAGACTTCATAAATAACAGTAAACATCCATGTATGAGATGTGTGTTTCCGCACATAAGGAAAGAATAATATTGTGTTGCATCTCCCTAGCCATAATAATATTGCGGTGTATCGCCCTAGCCATAATAATATTGCATTGTATCACCCTAGCCATAGAATACTGATATTGTGTCGGCACACATCTCATACCACACAAAGCACACAAAGATATGCATGAATTTCACAACACAAAGATTGATTTGTAAAACAATAATGAATACAAGAGAGTTCATTATCGATTCCCACCTCTTTTGATGACAAGCCCCGCCTACCTCGAGATCCAAGATCCAGTGGTTCATTCTTTATATCGATCGTTGTTAATAATGATTAACTGTTAACCACATAAGCACTCTAAAGATTAGCCAAAAGGCTTAGACAAGGCTCATAAGAAAATCTCATACAAGTCTTTAGTTATAAACTAAGTGAACTATCTAATGGTTCTAAGCCCATCTATGGTTCTACACATTTTCATTATCTATCTTTAGCACACAAAGGTTTACTAATCCAATTAGATTGGTTCTACAGTCCATTAGATATGTCTTATGAATATCTACGACTTTGTAGAAGAAATCAAAAGTTAATTCAGACCATAAGGGTCTAACTCACCAAACAAGTAAAACTAGTCCCAAGCCCAAGTCTACTCAATAAGCCCATTACACAAAGCCTGGGCCAACTGGGTTAGTTAACGGTCACTGACGGTCAAAGGGTTCAACTAACAGTAAACGTCCAGTCAAGGTCAAGTCCTGGTCAATGGTCAAACTCGGTCAACTGGTCAAGGTTCACTGAGTCAAATCGGGGTCAACACAGAGGTTCGACTCAGTCAGATAACCGGGTCAGACATGGTATATCAGTCATACATCTGACTGGTAACAGGATTTTGCTACAGGCCCTTGCTCAGGCCAAATTAAGCATCCAAAATACTCATGACTCAAACTAAGACTTCCTAATAACCAACTTCTGTTTCCTTATTTTCAATTCCACCAAATTAAACACAGAGCATCATGTTTAAACATTGCACAATCATTTTATCTGAACTTCAATTACAATACAAACTAAGCTTACCCGTATTTACAGTAGCAAGCCTCCACTGGAGCTATTATCTATTCCCTATAATCATCAATATCACTTCATGGCCTTGCCATTCTCAGCTCCATCATTACTAGTTCTTCACTGCAATAGCCAACCAACATAACCTTTGCAATTCCATTAGTTACACCTGCAACATTCATTTCACAGGTTCATTCCATCTTCAACATCATTAACATCCCAGGTAATTCATAATTGACATTCATTAAATCCTACATCTCAACTTCAACTGCCATTCAAAACCTCTACAACTATAGTTCACTATTAGCTCAACTATTCTCATTCCACTTGAGTCTACCTTTCCAATGGCAACCACACACAAATAGGTATTCATACTGCAATCAAGCAACTATTGCTTCCAACATCATATTCCCGTAATCAGCATAACCTTCAACACAATTCCATTCTTCTCTCATAACGATCACATACACAACCACCAACACAAATTCATCTCCTGTAATTTTCAATTCCTAAATCACTAACATAAGACAACTCCCAGTATCTCAAAATAACAACCAAACTTCATTCTACACCCAACTCAGACCTTAATTCGATCAACAACCACATATATTCAATCAATGAAACTAAATAACTTCACCAATTAAATCAGAAGAACAATTACCTCAAAATATTCCGCTCAAGCGATTGAATTACCTTCTTCCTTTCCTTGAGCTGATTCGACACCTCATCTTCAACCAGCATCCATTAACTTCTCATCACCTTTTCAGTCTCTCAGAAGACCCTAAGTAATCCCCCAAATTCTCTTTTCCTAATTTGAATTTTGAATATCAAAACAATCTCCAAATCGAGTAAACCCATCTTATAATTCTTCCTTAACCAACATCCTCGAGGACAAAACCCTAATTCCTAATTTCTTCTATGTGAATAAAAAATCATATACTAAATCCCCTCTTTTGTGTTCAATACACAAAACCCATCCTTAATTCCATCTTATTCATCATCAATCGAACTTCTACACAACTCTCAGAGAAACCCTAATTCTACTCTTACTAATTTACTTCCTCCTTCAATTCTGAATTGATTATGGACACCATCACCATCACCATCGACTACTGAATAATCTTATTCACCTTCTACTGATCACATAACCATTATCTCACCCCTCAAATCACCAGAGGCTACGGATATAAAAGAAGAAGATCAGAGGAATAAAGAAGAATGAAGAAGAAGAATAAAATAGAATGAGAGTTATTCTCTCGATCGGCTAGGGATAAGGCCGACAAAAATTCTAAAGGCACCCGTCCAAACGATAAGGCCAGCCAGGCGGTTTGTCTATAAAATGATTAATCTTCCCTTCCTACTTATCCGGTGATATCTTCTTTGTCCGGTATCCGACTGACACATTCGAGTAGTCTATTCCACGTAACTTTTCGAGATCTATCTAACGATACTAGTTTCGTATCTAGATCGTTGTTAGATTAATTTCTATTAATTAACGTTCGTGCAAAACTAATCGAGTAATTAATGGCTAAATCGACTCTTGACTAGTCTAATAACGTTGACGAGCTTGAGGGTCATTACATTCTCCCCACCTTAGACATTTTCGTCCTTGAAAATCAAACCATTCTTCTGGTCTTCAAAAACTCCCCACCTTATAGGATAATCCCATCTCTTGTCTAAGCGCAAACAACAAGAAACAAAGCACTAACCTATATGGCTTCTACAACTAAAATTTGTAGCTCTAGGTTAACTATGTTGATTTTAAATTCTATTAAATAAGGAATTCTAAGTATCTTAAACTAATTTCTATTTTATAAAATATTTCTCTCTAATTACAAGGAGGAATCCTACAAATCTTTCTAAGTGAAATTATATCTATCGGTTTCCTAAAGAATTATACCAAGCTTTTATGATCAGTCATCTCTGAATGCAGTTGCCCTGTTAAGGTTGGCCAGTCCCAACAATGCCTCCCTACGAACAGAGAGAACACAACCTTCACTATTCTCTAGTGCTAGATTAATCTACTAAGATTAATTAAGTTCTAACTTATTATGACTAATTAATCTCTAAATTTAATTGTAACTGATTTAACTTAAAATTTTACTTCATAAATTTTATAGCATTTTAAACAATTTAATCATCAAAATTTATTTATTTTATCAATATAAGTAATCCCAATTTGATTTTACGTCAATTTATAATAATTTGATACTTTTAATTTTATTGTAATACTATATATGAATTTCCCAATTATTAACTATTATAAATTTACTACCAGCTCATGTATTCAAATACTATTATCAACTGTGTTATTATTCTCATTATTCTTAATCTTCTAAATATAATTCTACATTATTCATATTGAATTTGTATCCTATATCTTGATAAATATTGACGTTGATAATTTATAATGATTTAAGTTTCAGTCTGCATAAAATTATTATATATCTTAATAGTCTTTAGATTTTTCTATTAATGTAAAGTATCATATTAATATAACAATTTAGTTTCGTTTAATTATAACATTATTACACTAAGCATCTGAATACTATTATTACTATTTCATTTTAGAGATTTATTGGATCATTTGTTAGATTAAAATAATTTGTGATTAGTTTAATTTACAAAACTTAATCGTAGATAAGCGTAAATAATTTTTCATAGTTATTTAATCATAATTATTATTTCTATCGTTATATATCTTTAGTGAGATTTTAGTTAAGTTTAAGTTCAATATAATACTACTTAAGAAATGCTAAACATTACTTATCAAAATTATCACATTTATTATGATTTATGATTACTATTATAATATTTTTATTATTAACGTTGATGGTTGAACTATCATTCACTACTCTTTCAATTATTATTAAGTTCCAAGAATATTATTAACATTTATGTGATTATAAATTGTTGATTTCTATGTATAAGTCAAGGTATTCAATAATTTTTATGTAACTTTCAAGATTTATCAATTGTGTTAATCTCACTATTTTTCTATTGGATTATGTACTTGTTCATACTTTTTATATTAATTATTATCAAATCCTAAAGTATTGGTATACCCTACAATTTTTACTTTAATACATAAACAAACAATCAAATAAATAAATCTTTTAATTATTAATAGCTTTTAGTGATTAAGATTTATCTCACAAACCCAACCCAGTTCTAACTAATCTAGTTCACTAACTGGCACTGGCTATTTCTATCTTTTCCCATATAAGATCTAATAGTGAGCTCTGATACCAACACTGTAGCGCCCCTAAAGCTAGCAACTGTCTAATCCAAGAGATTAACAAAAAAATGAGGCACTAACGATCTAAATCATTTACTTAAACATTCAATTAAGAAATCTGCTATAAAACTTAACCCAAAAACTAGCCCCACTCTGAAATACACATAAACAAGAACTCCTCTCAAATTTTACATATATAATAGTAATTTAGTTTGCAAATAGATTATACAACATAATAAACATAGTAGAAGACTCAACGCCACGAAACTTCTGCTGCGCAACTCTGATCTGTCTCTGAAACTGAAAGTGGGAATGGGTGAGCACATCATCCCTAAAAGGGATGCCCAGTAGAAATAACAACTAGCTTTCAAGTAATCATTAATATGATTCGAAGACAATGCAGGTTTTATCGAAAGTCGGTAATACAAGGAAAGACAGTAAAACATATCATAGAAACATCTTCATAGACTTCATAAATAACAGTAAACATCCATGTATGAGATGTGTGTTGCCGCACATAAGGGAAGAATAATATTGTGGTGCATCGCCCTAGCCATAATAATATTGCGGTGTATCGCCCTAGCCATAGAATACTTTTATTGTGTCGGCACACATCTCAAACCACACAGAGCACACAAAGATACACATGAATTTCACAACAAAAAGATTGATTTGTAAAACAATAATGAATACAAGAGAGTTCATTATCGATTCCCACCTCTTTTGATGACAAGCCTCGCCTACCTCGAGATCCATGATCCAGTGGTTCATTCTTTATATCGATCGTTGTTAATAAAGATTAACTGTTAACCACATAAGCACTTTAAAGATTAGCCAAAAGGCTCAGACAAGGCTCATAAAAAAATCTCATACAAGTCTTTAGTTATAAACTAAGTGAACTATCTAATGGTTCTAAGCCCATCTATGGTTCTACACATTTTCATTATCTATCTTTAGCACACAAAGGTTTACTAATCCAATTAGATTGGTTCTACAGTCCATTAGATATGTCTTATGAATATCTACAACTTTGTAGAAGAAATCAAAAGCTAATTCAGACCATAAGGGTCTAACTCACCAAACTAGTAAAACTAGTCCCAAGCCCAAGTCTACTCAATAAGCCCATTACACAAAGCCTGGGCCAACTGGGTCAGTTAACGGTCACTAACGGTCAAAGGGTTCAACTAACAGTAAACGTCCAGTCAAGGTCAAGTCTCGGTCAATGGTCAAACTCGGTCAACTGGTCAATGTTCACTGAGTCAAATCGGGGTCAACACAGAGGTTCGACTCAGTCAGATAACCGGGTCAGACATGGTATATCAGTCAGACATCTGACTGGTCACAAGATTCTGGTACATGCCCTTGCTCAGGCCAAATTAAGCATCCAAAATACTCATGACTCAAACTAGGACTTCCTAATAACCAACTTTTATTTCCTTATTTCAATTCCACCAAATTAAACACAGAGCATCAACTTTAAACATTGCACAATCATTTTATCTGAACTTCAATTACAATACAAACTAATCTTACCCCTAGTTAGCAATTCGGGGTACGGGTATTAGTTCGGCGTCCGTGCAGCCAGATTACAATACAAACGAGTTAGAATTATATGGATTCGGGATATTATATGGATTCGGATATGTCAGATTCAGTCAAAAATCCGGTCAACGATTTGTTTTTCGGACAGTAGTTCGGAACGACATACGTACGTGTATATCCGTTTTATAAATGTGAGTTCGGCACTTAAAATTTGACTTACATATATGATAAATTGATAAGTATTATGACGTTATTACGAGACTAATTTTATTTGTATATATTTTATAAGATGGAAAAAAACATTTTAGCGTGATTATTTAACAAGAAGTAAACAATTTAATCGCATAAATGTATTATAAAACAAGTTTATAGACTTTTAACAAAAATCAAAACATAAAACACTGGTTAAACAACTACCGATAGAAAATTTTAACTGAATAATTGTATTTAAGTATAAAGTATATACAAAATCAAACAAAAACCAATCAACATAACTCTGGTTTGAGAGTCGCCTATGGGAGTTCTAGTTCGGAAATATGATTCGGATTCAGTCAGTTCGGATACGTTCGCGAATCATTCGTGAGGTTCATATAATCCGGGAACTATGTTCCGAGTTCAAATAGTTCGGAAGTATCATTCGGATTCGGTCAGTTCAGATACATTCGCGAATCATTCAGTAATGATTCGGAGAATTGCTAACTAGGATCTTACCCGTATTTGCAGTAGCAAGCCTCCACTGGAGCTATTGTCTATTCCCTATAATCATCAATATCACTTCATGGCCTTGCCATTATCAGCTCCATCATTACTAGTTCTTCACTGCAACAGCCAACCAACATAACCTTTGCAATTCCATTAGTTACACCTGCAACATTCATTTCACAGGTTCATTCCATCTTCAACATCATTAACATTCCAGGTAATTCATAATTGACATTCATTAACTCCTACATCTCAACTTCAACTGCCATTCAAAACCTCTACAGCTATAGTTCACTATTAGCTCAACTATTCTCATTCCACTTGAGTCTACCTTTCCAATGGCAGCCACACACAAATAGGTCTTCATACTGCAATCAAGCAACTATTGCTTCCAACATCATATTCCCGTAATCAGCATAACCTTCAACACAATTCCATTCTTCTCTCATAACGATCACATACACAACCACCAACACAAATTCATCTCCTGTAATTTTCAATTCCTAAATCAATAACATAAGATAACTCCCAGTATCTCAAAATAACAACCAAACTTCATTCTACACCCAACTCAGACCTTAATTCGATCAACAACCACATATATTCAATCAATGAAACTAAATAACTTCACCAATTAAATCAGAAGAACAATTACCTCAAAATATTCCACTCAAGCGATTGAATTACCTTCTTCCTTTTCCTGAGCTGATTCAACACCTCATCTTCAACCATCATCCATTAACTTCTCATCACCTTTTCTGTCTCTCAGAAAACCCTAAGTAATCCCCCAAATTCTCTTTTCCTAATTTGAGTTCTGAATATCAAAACAATCTCCAAATCGAGTAAACCCATCTTATAATTCTTCCTTAACCAACATCCTCGAGCACAAAACCCTAATTCCTAATTTATTCTTTGTGAATAAAAAATCATATACTAAATCCCCTCTTTTGTGTTCAATACACAAAACCCATCCTTAATTCCATCTTATTCATCATCAATCGAACTTCTACAAAACTCTTAGAGAAACCCTAATTCTACTCTTACTAATTTACTTCCTCCTTCAATTCTGAATCGAATACGGACACCATCACCATCACCATCGACTACTGAATAATCTTACTCACCTTTTACTGATCACATAACCATGATCTCACCCCTCAAATCACCAGAGGCTACGGATAGAGAAGAAGAAGAACAGAGGAAGAAAGAAGAATGAAGAAGAAGAAAATAGAATGAGAGTTATCCTCTCGATCGGCTAGGGATAATGCTGACAAAAATTCTAAAGGCACCCGTCCAAACGATAAGGGAATCCAGGCGGTTTGTCTATAAAATGATTAATCTTCCCTTCCTACTCATCCGATGATATCTTCTTCGTTCGGTATCCGATTGACACGTTCGAGTAGTCTATTCCATGTAACTTTTCTAGATCTATCTAACGATACTATCTAGTTTCGTATCTAGATCGTTGTTAGATTAAGTTCTATTAATTAACGTTCGTGCAAAACTAATCGAGTAATTAACGGCTAAATCGACTCTTGACTAGTATAATAGCGTTGACGAGCTTGAGGCCTAGTTTGCAATTCGGGATACGGGTAGTACTTCGGGACGGCATACGTACGGGAATTATATGGATTCAGATAGATCGGATTTGGTCAAAAATCCGGTCAACGGTTCGTTGTTCGACGATGATTCGGAACGGCATACGTACGTGCATATTCGTTTTATAAATGTGAGTTCGGCACTTAAAATTCGGCTAACATATATGATAAATTGATAAGTATTATGACCTTATTACGAGATTAATTTGATTTGTATATGATTTATAAGATGGAAAAAAACATTTTAGCGTGATTACTTAACAAGAAGTAAACAATTTAATCGCATAAATGTATTATAAAACTTATAGACTTTTAAACAAAAATCAACACATAAAACACTGGTTAAACAACTACCAATAGAAAAATTTAATTGAATAATTGTACTTAAATATAAAGTATATACAAAATCAAACAAAAACCAATCAACAGAACTCTGGTGAGAGAGTTACCTATAGGAATTCTAGTTCGGAAATATCATTCGGATACGGTCAGTTCGGATACGTTCGCGAATCATTCGTGAGGTCCATATAATCTGGGAACTAGGTTCGGAGTTCAAATAGTTCGGAAGTATCATTCGGATTCGGTCAGTTCGGATACTTTCGCGAATCATTCGGGAATGATTTGGAGAATTACTAACTAGGGCTTGAGGGTCATTACAGATCTATACTCAAGAAAATAGAAATTTACAAGTCTTTATCAAATACAAGAGAGATAAACTTGGATGGTACCAAAGACCAATATCCAAGGATCAATCAATTTCCAATCAATAACCAAAGGTTGGATTTCATAATTGATCGATACAACGCACAACCTGTGATATTTGAATTATATAACAAAATATAATGCGGAATAGAAATAACACAGACACCAGAAATTTTGTTAACGAGGAAACCGCAAATGCAGAAAAACCCCGGGACCTAGTCCAGATTGAATACCACACTGTATTTAGCCGCTACAGACACTATCCTACTACAAACTAAGTTCGGTATGGACTGTAATTGAACCCTAATCAATATCACACTGATTCAAGGTACAATTTCACTCCTTACATCTCTAATGATCCCGAATGATATTTTAACTAGATACTACACACTTGATTCCCTTGTTTTTTGTTTGATTTTGAATCTCACCCACAACTAAGAGTTTCTTGAGTGTTTTATGTGTTAATTTTTGTTTAAAAACCCAAAGTTGAAGACTTTAATAAACAAATCACGCAAAAATGTTTTTTTCATCATCATATGCAAATAAAAAGTCTATGATAATAGATAAATCTGTCTTCCACAGATAAACCTATGAGTTTTGTTCCGTATTTTGATAAAATCAAGGTGAACATGAACTAATCGATAACCCGAACTTATATTCCCAAAGAACAGTCTAGAATTATCAATCACCTCACAATAATCTAAATTGTATGGTAGCGAAACTAGATATTGCGGAATCACAAATGATGAGACGAATTTTTTTGTGATTTTTTTTATCTTGCCCTATCGGAGATATAATCTCAAGCCAATTATCAATTGAACTCGTATGATAGAAAATGGCAAGATCAGATCGCTCAACTACAAGAGAAGTAGTTTCGTCTGGCTTCACAATCCCAGTGAAGTCTTTTAGTCGTTAACAGACAGGGTATCGAGAATAAACCTACGATTAAAGGAGAATCGACTCTAGCAAACAAACTAGTATCACACAGGAGGTGTGGAGATTAGTTTTTCCAGATGCTAGATGTCTCCTTTATATAGTTTTCAAATCAGGGTTTGCAATCTAAGTTACCTTGGTAACAAAGCATTCAATATTCACCGTTAGATGGAAAACCTGATTTATCTAAGATAATATCTTTCAACCGTTAGATCGAAACTTAGCTTGTCACACAAACAAATTATATGTGTTTCATCTAGGTTTGAGTAACAATACCTAAACGTGTACATTTGGTTGGTTCACAAATAGTTAACCAATGGTTAGCCATATGAGCACTTTCATATTAACCGTATTCATGTTTCTCATAACTAGTTCAAATGACTCATAAGAACTACAGTAAAACTTTTTTAAAATAATACTCGATAATATAATAGTCTCGTTAAAATTATAAAATATTCCAGTTCTGATTCGGGCCTTTAGTGTTAAAATAATAATTTCGATAAAATTATAATATAATACATTTCAAAAGTTCCCCATAAACATTAATAGGTCCCAAATATTATATAAAATAATAGTTCCATTAGAAAATAAAAAATAATTTTCATACACTTTAAAAACAAATGCATATCGTTCTAAAAATATTTCCGTTCATATCTTTTTATCTTTTTCTATATTTTCCACTTTTAAAAATCTGTTTCGGTATTTATCCTAAGATACTTTATTTTTATTTTTTAAGATGAAAATTCTGGTTTTTTCCAAAGAAATTTTTTAAATTAAAAATTATTCTTTAAATTAAGAGGAAGATCACATTAAATTAATATATTATTATTATATGTTTAAAATAATAAATTATTATTTTATCGATTAAGTAATATATCTTTAAAATAATATAGGATTTGGGTGGTCCCAAGCTTATTATTTTATAGATGTTTTACTGTAGTTGAAGAGTTGTTCAATTGCTTAGATCTTTATACATAAACACAATTGAAACAAAATCGGTTTGACTCACTCGAATCAATTCATGAACAATATAGCCACGGTTTGCAAAGATTGCATTCCTTATTGATTTATTGTTTAAGTTCATGAACTTCTGATTTGAGAAATAACCAGCTTGGGTATGCGTACGGGTACGTGTACCTTAGCTACCAGACTTTGACCTGGTTTTAGTTTCCAAACTCAGCAGAACTTTTCGGTTAGAAAAGTTTCGCCAGCACGCGTATGGGTACGCGTACCTAAGGTGACTGGTTTATGAGTTCGTAAACTCCAAACACATCAGAATTTTTCAGGAGGAAAATTCCACGCGTACCCAACCTGTCTCCTTCACCAATACCACATGCACACATATGCACACACTTAATTTCCAGTACATGGATTTATACACTAATGTGCGAATACACTATATATGCTTATATCTATAGTTGTTTACGTATTTTCAACTCTATATTCAATCATTGAAACATTCTTCTATAATGTTATAACAATGGTTATTCACGACTTTCGTCATCAAAGCTATTTTCAAGATTGAAACGTCATCATGACTTTCATCACGGGTAAAGATGAAAATGGTTAAAGCAAAAGCTTGCAAACACATATTTCGAGAAAAAGATAGGCGAGTAAACTCGTCTCGAAATAGAAAATATGTATGTATGAAAACTATCATACTTATACGAATTTTGTCTCAAGAGTAAGAGATAGAGTAGAATTTTGAGTGATAGATGAGTTCAAGTCTCCACATACCTTTTAGTCGGATGAAGTTTCACCGTTTCCTTGAGTAGTTCTCCGTCTTTGTAAGATAATATCCATGGAGTCCGGAGCTCTACTTAACTATCCTAGACCGAGACTTAGTCATAAGTAAACTAGATATCAAACATGCTTGAGATAGCAACGCAGTCGAGTTTTGATCAAGAAATATCCTAGACCAAGACATATAGTTTTGATCACTAATATTGACAAACATGCTTGAGATAGTGTTTGTGGGAGAAAACTACTTCTGCAGGTTTAGGTGATTTTGGGTGTGTGTGGATGAGAAGTGAATTTAAACCTTCAACAAATGTGCTGCACGATGAGCACTTTTGATTCGAGAGATAATCTGTACAATTCTGGCCTAAAATGAATACACGGCCGTTCCAGATTTGTTTCGGTCACAAGTGAAGGATGTGAGGTTGATCTTAGGGAGGGAAGCGAAGAAGGTGTTGAGAGTATGAAGGTGAAGTCTATTTGATGACTTGTTAACAGAAGATTGAGCAGGCTAGCAAATGTTGCAGGCAGGCTCTGGGTGTTGAATACGATGGTATTAACACTTGGTTTTTTATGTGTTGTTGGAAATAGGGAAGAGAGCCTATTTATACAAGTCGATAAGCCTTTATCACGTCTCTCGTGGGAAAGTGGAGGAAGTGGAGTGATGGAGGAAGTGGAGTTGTGTGTTAGTGTCACACGGTTACTCGCCCACTTCTCCTATCATCGCTAACCGCCCATGTTTCCCTGACACGATCTTGTGATGGCGTGTTGCACGTTGCACGCTGTAAACTGCCAGACCAATACCCCGGTTTGTATCCCCCAGTTGTGACGTGATTAACGTCTCGGGTGAGTCATGGGACCCACATGTGATAGCAAATGGTGCTAGGTGAAATAACTGAATTATTTGCAAGTGTTCATTCTACGCATGTGTTGCATTGAATGTGCTCAACATGCTGGAAGCATGGTTGCCTTAAAACTTTGATGAAAAAAAGTTGCGAGTTGAGGTGCCTCAACTAGCTATGTTCAGGCAGTGTTTTGGAGGCCGCATGAGTGGGACCCATCTTGGCCGATTATGCCATAGGGAAGTGTGGATGATGGTGATCACGGTGATACCTTGTTTGCCACCTAACTCCCTTCCTAGGCTATTCATCCAAGCATGCGAACTTGGACGGACGAGATTTATGGAGAGATAACCGTTGGATTAGGGTTTGGAAGGCTTGCGAGCTTCCTTTTTCACCCTAACGGTTTTATGCCTTGGGAGGCGTGCAAGGGAGGACCGATTGGTCCTACAGGTAGGAAGGACGCCAATCTACACGCCCATGTAGAGTTGAATCTCATTAGAGTGATCTGGGTCGCCCGTTCTTGCATGTGATGACGGATGGCCGAGATTAGAAGTGGCCTTACATGCCACCTTTGGGCACGCAAATCGAGACGTACAACAACCATGGGCACCGGCCGATTGGTTCATCGTGGAGGTGGGCCCACGGTGGTCACGTAGGTGCCATTAGTTGGTGACGACGCCTCCAAACCGTTCATGTACGGTGGTTCCAAGTTGCGTGGTCACAACTGTCGGCAAACCCTAGTTTTAGGGTTTGCGGGCCTGCTTCCTTTGCGCCACCGTAACTCAACGCTTGTGACTCCCATAAAGAAGACGTTTGCACCAGCAGGGAGGTGGGTTGGTGGTGAGCATGTGCATGCTTGGTTTGCGACCATAGGCATGATCTAAGCCATCCAAACACGCCTACGATGACGGATGGCTTAGATTAAAAGGGATCTCGCATGCTACTTTTGGGCACAAATTTCGAGATGGCTGGATGCAATCTTCAATTTCCGATTGATTGGATGTGTATCCGAGCCCACTATGAGCACGTTGGTACTACCGGCCGGTGGTTGGGACACCAAACCGTTCGTGTACGCCGGTTGCAAGTTGCTTGGTAGCAACTTTTTAGCAAACCCTAATTTTAGGGTTTATGGGTCCGCCACTTCTCTCTAACGGTTTTGTGGTTTCTACGGCCCCCTTGGGGAAACCAATCAATCCAGGAGGAAGGTAATCTGGCGGTGAGCATGTGAATGCATGCTACTCGGTCCCGTGTGCGATCAAGGCCGTCCAACTATGCCTGCGAAGTTGGACGGTTGAGATCTATTTTTTAAGCTTGTCTTTGCAGAACAACTTTTCATGACTAGCATGGGTAGTATTTTTTATAATCAACGGGGCTAATATAAGACGCCGTGATAGATGCTAAACGGGGCTAGTATAACCTGCCATGAGGCTTTACTCAATCGGGCTAGTATAACACCGAGAGTTTCAGCCTGTACGTGTATTTCGCACATATCTCCTTATTAATGCTTGGATATTCGTGTTGGTCTGCTGAGAGCAACACTCAGTCGTCATGCTGCACAAATAATGAGAGTGGAGAAGTACAGGAAATACAAGGCTGGCCATGTATTAATCAATAATGTTGTAAATTCACAGGGTGTATGGGATTATTGCTACATGCTCCAACCTGGATGAATTTCGTGTATTTAATTCACAGAATACTGATATTGTTTCCACATGCTCCATTCTAGGTGAATTAGTAAAGTAAAGAAGACTCATCACTTCATTAACGGTTTTATCCCTTACAGGATGTCAGCATATATTTATTTGGTTTTACAATTTTAGCCCTGAACTAAAATCCACCATCAACAGATAGCAACGCATTCGAGTTTGACCGAGCAATGCTCTAACAATATGTATGTCTCTGCTATGGGTCATAAGTCCACCGGGGACATTTTTACGCATCTACAAAGCCTACATGACCAACAGTATCTCGTCGAGGATGTATACTAGGAATTATGGCATCACTACCAGCTGCGTCTCACGAAGACATGCTGGAATTCTAGATGTTCTGGTTCATAAGTCCGCTTGGGATGTTTTACACTCTACAGAACCTACGTGACCATCAGTTTCTCTTCGAGGATGAGCGTTAGGAATCACAGCATCACGACCAGCAGTGTCTCGCGGGGACGTATACTAGAAATCGTGGCTATGTGTGCCTTGAGGACCAAGGGCTTAGTCTCTCCCGTGAAAGTTAAATTTTGTCTTATGATCTTAAAATGACACTTTCGCCCCTTACCTAAATTTCACCATCTACAACTATTAATATTGATTGTTGAGGATGTTGTGGACTGGAAGGTTATGATTTTGATTATTATTTGGAATAGTTGGATTGCAAGGACAATCGTTTTTTAATTTTACGGATTTTGATCGGAAGAACTTCACTGATAAAGCTTATGTTGTTGATGATGTATCAAAGCTACTAATTTGGATAGATCCATCCTAAGAGTATTGTCTATAACACTTGGATTCCTCCTCCTGGATTTTTTATAAAACTTAATGTAGATGAAACAACTTATGTTAATGGAGAAGCAGGAAGTGCAGGAGATCTTGAATGCAATGATGTGAGTTTTGTGACCGCTTTTAGTAGATATATTTACCATAATTATAATAATCTAGTAGAATTTTTATTGTTATAGATGGTTTAAAGCTCGCTATGCAATTGGGCTTGGAGAATGTAACAGTTGAAAGTGATTCTTAACTCATTATAAGTTTTTGTAAGGGACAGTTGCAGAGGCACTGGTTTTTTGAGAACTTACTGAAATATATAGGTAGTTTTGCTTATTGTTTTGCCAATATTTTCTTCCATCTCCGGTGAGGAAGGAAACTCTGCAACTGATATTTTGACAAAAACTTCTTCTAATGATCGTTTTATAGGTAATTGGATCGACAAATCACATGACTTCATGTGTCCTTTTTTTATATGATGACAATATGCGCGTGTGGTCGGGGTAGGGTTGGTTATTAGTAGAAGGACGAATAATTTTATTTGTAATGGATTGCATTTAACATAATTTTTTCAAATGAAAATAGCTAGAGTATAACTTCTTTAAAATATTTTGCTAAAATAATAAAATTTCTTGGTCCTGATTCGGGCCCTTAGTACTAAAATAATAAATTCGATAAAATCATAAAATAATACTTTTCAAAAGTTCTCTTTATGCATTATAATAAGTCAATAATAATATATAAAATTACAATGCTACTAGAAAACTTAAAAATAAATTTCATGCGTATTAAATTTTCTTAAAATCCGATTCAATACTGGTCTGTTTTTCTTTGAAACTCAAATAAAGTTGTATTTCATCCATAATAGATCGTAGTGCACTAAAAAATACGGAGTCACGTTGTTGTATTGCAACAAAAAGTGTCGAAGTGTGATTGGTACTTGTAACACTTGTATTGTAATTAGTCAACAATATAATTTCGATATTGTACTTACAATCAACATATTTATTTAACCTATAAACTAGGAATTATTCTATAAGATAATTGTAGATGCATTTACTACCACCTACATCCAAATGATAGAAATATTCTACTCATGCAAATGAAAGTATAGACATGATGATAGACACAAAGATATACGTGGTTCGGTATGATTACCTACGTCCACGGGAGTGAAAGGATGAATCTTATTACTTCAAGGTGTTACAATGGTGTTGCTCTCTCAAGTGAACTCACTTACAAATTGAACTAGCTCTCAACTTTTCTCCCTCATTTTCTGATTACAAGTCTCTCTCCTCACAACATGTCCTAACTCTTTTGGATACAAGTTCTTCTATTTATAGGGGAGGCTTCATACAACCAAACTAGGGTGTTAGTCACAACATATCTATCTTGAAGTCCTGTCCTCGGGCCCGCTTGCATCATCCCTTCTTCCGTCACTATGGCCGATGTGCTTTGATCCCTTTGTAGTTCCTTGTCCGAGGCGATCCGTTCGGGTGTTCTCTTGGTGCGATGTCGCCCTTCCAACCTGTTGCCCTTGCATCTGGACGATATGACACGTATCTTCTTATCCCTTTGACTACCACTCCTCGGTTGACCCAATACGTCTCATCTGCTAGCTTTGTCAGAGGTCTGTGGTCGAGTCTTGTCCGACAGCTGTAGGGTGATCACGCCCGATCCACGTGGCTCCTTAAATTTCGCGCCTTCCAGCCTCTATCCCGTGCTTCTTGTCTCTTCATGTTTGGGTATCTCATAGATTGAGATGTTGCCACCTAGACCTGGGGATAATTTACACCTACATTTATGCCCCTCCTTTCGCTCGTGTGGCAGACACGAGTGGAAGAAAGTCGTCCCCGCTTCCCACTTCCTCGTTCATGCCGAGATTTCCGCCATGCAGTCCCCCAGTAACTCTACTTTATTACCTGTAACCGTCAGCCGGTTACAACTTCTCTTCTTTAAATAGTTTAACTCCTATTCTCTTTCTTCTTCTTCACCATTTCTTTTTTAGCCTCTAGACGCTGCAAATTTTTCTTCGAGATTCTTCATAATCTTCTACCTCAGTAAATCCTTGTTTACTCGATTTCCTTCCTTCATCTCTTTATCTCCGAGTGCTACAGTGGTTGCAGTTCCATTTTCGTCGTCCCAACCTCCTTTATCGATTTGCGAGTCATGTACTATTCCCGTTTATGGATTCTTCTCCCTCGATGACTGAAAAAAGGTGCGTGGATGATTTTTTTCTTCTGAGAATGATGCTTTTTCCCTTGCTTCCCTGTTTTCGTTTGATAGTCCCTCTAAGTACGATGATCGCGCCATGAGATCTATCTTTCCTGATGATTCTCCTTCTATTTCGTGCAGGTCCGAGAAAAGGGTGAAAGATCTCTCTGATGAAGATTTCATTGAGCAGTTGAAAGATAAGTACAATCTCTAAAGTTACGAAGTTACCCTGATCTCGGGATAAAACATCCTCCTGAAGAAATCCGACATGGATAAGTATGAGCAGTCGGCTGACTACGTGGTCATTACTCAGGGTCAGCTAGAGCTAGGACTTCGTCTGCCTTTGTACAACCCCGATAACCCTTTTTATTATGAAGTTCTCTCCCATCTCAAGCCTTATCGTGCCCTGGCTCAATGTACTGGCAACACTTTTCGCATTATGGATGAATTGAGAGCTCACCGAGATGGTCACGGTTCTACCGCCGAGTGGTCGACCTACAAGCCTAAGCACGCTCCAGAGTATATTTTTGCCAATTTCCTTGTCAACTATCGAGCCGGTACCTCAACCAACGGTGATCTTGCCGGTTTTGCTGCCGGTCCCCATCGTCAGAGAACCATGCCCAAGGGTGTTGAGAGGATGATGCTGGATGCTGATCCCATGGGCCAAGGTTCTAACAGGCAAACCCGTCACACCAATGATCCAATCTATCCCCGAGTTCCACTCCTTGTCTGAGGTCCTATTTTACATGGTAGCTTTCCGTCGCCTTCATTTCCGGCCGAGCCCTATCCTTTCTGGGTAGTTAATGACGATAGGGCCCATAAGGTATGTGTCTCCTTCTACTTTCCTCAATTTCTAACTTGTTGGTTCTTATACGGGTTGGATATTTGTTGTCGTTAAATCCTCAGGGCGACTCTACCAAGGCTGCTGCATCGTCGAGGAAAAGAGGTACTAGCTCAAGGGTTGAGGAAGACCAGGGGAAGGTAACAAACACAGTGTTTTTTATTATAAGTACATGTACTTGCCCCTATTTTTTGCCTTCACATGTTCTGACGAGAAGCCTTGTGCAGAAATTCCCTAGGCGTGATGATGATGAAGCCGATTTGGAGGAGATTGACCCCCAACCTCTTAGACGTAATCCTCATAGGGGCAAGCATGTTGTTGCTAAGCCGCAGCAAAGGCAGAAACCAATTTTCAACATACCCGATGAAGATGACATACTTGGGGATAATTTCTCGGATGACAAGGGCGATGGGAAGGAGACGGGCGAGAATGTTGGTCCTGAGGTGGTCGTTAATCCTGAATTGGCCGACAAACAAGAACCCCTAAAGGCGCCCGAGCTAGGAAATACTATTAATGATGAATCAGAAGTACTTCATCGTCTGCCCCAGATTACTGGTGGGTCCTCGTACGGTGTTGAAACCTCTTTTACTGTCTCTGGCCCTATCATGAATTCTCTTGGAGCGATGACTTCCCCCGACTTTGGTGCGTATACTGATAAGCAAATGCTTGCTGCCGCGCCCCTGTATGGATATATGGCTCAGACTCTTGATACAGTGGTGAGTGACTTTGCCTGTTTGGGTGACGCCGTGCCCTTGGTTTATTCCTTGTCGTCGCCTACCGTTCTAACTTGTTTACTTGTATCAGATTCTTAATCGGGTACGGTTAGATGCCGCCAATCGTCGTAGGGAAAGGCAGCTAGTGGAATCTCTCCAGCTTCAATTGCAGAACGAAAAAAGTCACGCGCGTGAGCTGGAAATCAAAATCTCCGATGCCCAAGGTATGTTATAATTCCATAATTTAAGCTTAAGTTGATTGAGTTTATCGTGCCAGTATCCTGAGTCGGGTATCCTTCTTCTAGCTGAGATAGCTAGTATAGGTTTAGATGCTTCTTCGGAGTTTAGGATTATGAAAAGGAAATGGGATATCGAAAAGTATTTAGTGGAGAATCTTTATCGACGAATTGCGAATAAGGATGGTAAGATAGATCGCCAGGTCGGTGAGATCGAAGAGCTTCAGGATGAATTAGAACGCTATCGTCAGTTTGAGTATGCCCCTGAAGAAATAAATAATTTATGGGCTCACTTGGGTTCTTCCCAACGCCTAGCTGCTGAGAAGACCTCTTTGGTCACGAACTTAGAGCAACGGGTAGATGCTTTACAATTGCATAACCGAGACCTTCATGAAGATCGCAGACGAATACTGAGGGATAAAGATGTAGTGGAGCGATCTAACTGCGATCTGACGGGCAAAGTGGGCGAACTCAACAAAGCGGTGGGTGAACTAGAGTGGAGTAAATCGCAGCTTTCGGTGCTGCAAGTATCGCGTAATTGTCTAATGGATGAGTAGAGCGAACATAAGAAGTACTGCCACATCAATTATTTCAACGAGCAACACTATAATGAACTAACCATGAAATTGTCTAAGGTCGAGGATGAATTTTCCAAGTCGGTAGAATCGCTTCAGTCAGTGTTACCCGCCCTTTCAGGTCTTGTAGATGATGTGTTGAGGCCGTTCCTTAAGATTAGATTATGATTTGTACTTGTGAAATTGCTAAGCCTTATCTGATGAATAATCCCGTGTTGTTGTGATTTTGTAGCCGAGCAAAAACGTTCCCGGGAACTGGATCTGGAGGTCCGACGATTGAAGCAGGTCGAGGCCAATTTGGGCACCAACTTAACCGACGCGGAGGCTGCCAATTTGCAACTTACTCAGCAGCTTGAGGATAAATGTGTCGCCCATGCATATGAGATAGACGAGAAGGTTCAGTCGGGTATCAAGGAGTGGGTGGAGAATAAGTGGCGCGAGGTAGCGCAAAAGAGGGTCGGCACTGTTCCCCCCAAAGCTTGAATTCACCTTTTGTAGTGTTGCGTCACTAAATCGCCCCTTTCCATGGGTTGTAAATCGCTTTGAACACTTCTTCCCCGTTTTATTTCCGATATACTGCTTGTTTGTTTTATACGGGGGTGTTGCGTCGCCGATGTTGTTTTCTTTATTTCCGTTATACTTTGTATTCCTTGTGGTTTCATGACATTTTCCGCGCTTTATTAATTGACGCATGTTGCTTTTCGTTCTAGCCCTTGTTCCTTATGTTATTCCTGCAATTTGTTGATTATGTGTGTTAGTATTTTAACCGTTTCTGTCGAACACACCCAACAAGGAGGGTCATCGGGCCCAATGCCATGTCCTTATTGGGGCATCTCATCACTATCTATTGGATTCGGTGGAAGGGTACTAGCCAACCTAATTCTAGGATCGATTATCTCGAGCGGTTATCGATCAACCAGTCTCGGGCAAGTGGTCACAGCCACCTGCGATAGGGGTGACCTTTCAAATGTAAGTAGGACACCTAGCTGAAAAGACCTCGTGTCTTAACAACCTGCGGAACTGGTTTCCAACCACCAGAACCCTTAGGCTACCTCGGAACTTGCACACGGCCACTGCCCCGAGTACGAATAGCCAGGCGACTGTAAGGCACCTCGGTACTTCCACACTGGATTTGCCCCGAGTATGAATTCCCATTCGAGTGTAAGTCACCTCGGCACTTCCACACTGGCTTTGCCCCGAGTACGAATGACCATTCGAGTGTAAGTCACCTCTGCACTTCCACATTGGCTTTGCCCCGAGTACGAATGACCATTAGTCGCTCATGCCCTATCTCATACCCCTCGCGATTTTACAGAAATAGAAGATAAGAATGCTCACCTTTTCACCGCGTCTCCGCTCATGGGTGGTAGAGTTTCAAATACTTGATGTTCCAGGGTTTGGGCTCTTCTGTTCCATTGAGCCTTAGTAGCCGATACGATCCCTCGCATGCCTTAGACGCAATTATGTACGGCCCACCCCAATTTGGTGCTAGTTTTCTGCCCTTTTTGTCTCGCTCCCATTCAACCAGAAATTTGAGTACTTGCTGCCCTAGTTGGAACTCTCTTGGGTGAACCCGTTTGTTATACTCTCGCTGTAACCTTCTTTGATAGTTTTCCATTTTTTGTAACGCTATCTCCCTTGTTTCTTCCAGATCGTCGAGTTTTGCCAAAATAAGATCGGACGAGACGTTTCGTCTCCAAGCTTCTGTTCTAGTAGTAGGGATCATCCCTTTTGTTGGTAGAATCACCTCGGTTCTGTAAGTAAGCATGAACGGCGATAACCCTGTAGCTTCCCTCCGGGTGGTTCTGTATGCCCACAAAACGTTGTATAGCTCCTCACACCAGTCACCATATGCACCATCTAATTTCTTCTTCATGTTGTCGTCGATCGTTTTATTAGTGATCTCAACCTGCCCATTACTCTGAGGGTAAATGGGGGTTGCTTTACTCTTCCTGATGTTGTACGTGTTGAACAACAAATCAATATTTTCCCCTTGAAGTTGTTTACCGTTATCAGAGACGATGGCTGCTGGGATCCCAAAGCGGCAAATGATATGATCCCAGATGAATTTGAAGACATCTTTGTCTCGGATATGCCTTAGTGGTGCTGCTTCTACCCATTTGGTAAAGTAATCCGTGGCCACGATCAAGTATTTCCTTTGCCCCGTTCCTACGTGTAATGGTCCGACAATGTCTATGCCCCATTTGGCAAAGGGACATGGGCTTATAACAGAGTTTAAGGGTACTCCTGGCACCTGTATTTTCTTGCCGAACCGCTGACATTCTTCACAATATTTCGCCATTTCCTTCGCATCTTTGTTCATATACATCCAGAAGTAGCCCATCGTCTTTGCTTTGGACGATAAGCTTCTCCCCGAGCTATGATTTCCGGTGTCTCCATAGTGTAGCTCGTGCAAGATCGTGTGGCCTTCCTCTTTACTTAGGCATCGTAAAAGGGGCCCTAAGTAGATTTCCTATATAAGATCCCTTCCCTTAGCTCATAGGCACCTGACTTACTCTTGATTTTATTTATCTCGGGCCGACCTTTAGGTAGCTCGCCTGTTTCTAGGTATCGGTGTATCGGCTTTCTCCAATCGCCCTCCTTATATCGCTCGGATGTGTTAATAGCCACATCGATCCGTACTTCTGGTGTTTCTGGGATTGAGGGAGTAAGGAGCCTCATAACTCGAATGCCCTTTATGCTCGGGTCTACCATCTGTGAGGCGATGTATGATAGAGCGTCCGAGTGTCTGTTATCTTTTCGACAAATGTGGCGGAACTTAATACTCGGTATTTGGCTGATGTAAGACTGGGCGAGCTCCCAATACTTTTGCAATACGGGGTCGTGTATAGCGTATTTGACCGTAATCTTCCGGATCACCAACTGTGAGTCACTAGTTAAGTGAACTTCTTGCAGCCCCATTTCTACAATTATCCGTAAGGCATGGATCACCGCTTCATACTCGGTGACATTGTTTGTTGCCTTGAATTCTAGTCTGAACGAATGCACTATCTTCCTTCCTTTCGGCGTGGTGAACACTAACCCAAGGCCTGATCCCTCTTTGTTTGACGCTCCATCGACGAAAACTTCCCATCTTGTAGGACTATTGGCTGCTAATAGGTCGGCATGTTCTTCTCGTTCTTCCATCATCCCCGATATATCTTCCACCTCGTCTTCATCACTAAGTGGGAAGTTATCTAAGAAGTCGGCCATTACCTGCCCCTTGATCGCCGTCCTTGTTTCGTATACCACATCATACTGTTTGATTTAGGATCCCCATTTAGAGATTCTTCCCGATCGCCCTGCATTATCCAGGACTGCTTCAATAGGCGATTTGGTGAGCACCCGTATGCGATGAGCTTGAAAATACGTCCGGAGTTTAGAAGTGGCAAAAGCTAGTGCCAGAACCATATGCTCTATTCTGGTATAGTTTTTCTCGGACGGACTTAGTGTTTTGCTAGTGAAATATACCGGTTTTTCCACGTTCTCCTCCGTCTTTACCAATACTGCACTAATGGCATATGGTGTCGCTCCCAAGTATAGGGTGAGGATCTCTGACGGCTCGGGCCTTTGCGAAACCGGGAGGCTGGCTAAGTGTAACTTGATGTTTTGAAAGGCCTCTTCACTTGCATCCGTCCATTGAAACTGTTTTACTTTCTTCAGGATGTCGTAAAAGGTTTTACATTTTTACGACGACCGTGACACGAATCGCCCCAACGCTGCTATGCATCCATTTAGCTTTTGCACATCCTTTACCGTCGGGGTCTGCCTCTATCCCTCTGGGGTGATGATATATCCCAGGAATTTTCCTGATGTAACCCAGAAGTCGCACTTAGCGGGGTTAATCTTCATCTTGTGTTTCCTCATTGTCTGAAAAATCTCTCGAAGGTCTCGGACGTGATCCTCAGCTCGGAGACTCTTGACTAACATATCGTCTACGTAAAATTCTATGGTGTCGTGAATCTTGTTTTCGAACATGTCTCCCACTAATCTCTGGTAAGTAGCACCAGCGTTTTTAAGTCCAAATGGCATCTTAGTATAACAATACAACCCTCTTGGTGTGAAAAAGGAGGTATGCTCCTGATCCTCGGGCGCTAACGGTATCTGGTTGTAGCCCATGTATCCATCCATCAATGTCATCGCCTGGTACCCGACTATGGATTCTACTAATTGGTCTATGCTTGGAAGAGGAAAGCTTTCCTTTGGACAAGCCTTGTTCAAGTCACAAAAATCAATACATATCCTAACTCCTCCTTTTTTCTTTGGTACCACGACCATATTAGATATCCACTGCGGGTAATGGGATTTCCTTATTATCCCGGATTCCCACAACTTTTTCAGCTCGACCTCGACCGTTGCTTGTAACTCTGGTGCGATTCGTCTCATTTTTTGTCTAACGAGTCTGAATCTCGGATCAATCTTAAAATGGTGGCAACATACCTCCGGGTCGATCCCCTCTAAATCGTATACTTCCCAAGCGAATGCGTCTAAGTTTTCCTTTAACACCGTCATGAGTCGACTTGCTTGTTCTTCTGAGAGTAACGTCCCGATTCTACTATCTTTGGCTCCTCCATCATCCCCAAGTTCACCTCCCGAGTCGGCTCAACTGTCGAGAAATTAGATTTAGTCCCCTTGAATGGATCTGTCTACTTTAATTGCTATAAAGGGTCTTTCTCTTGGGTCTCACATTCCATGATCGCTTGTGAAATAGTTTCCTCCAACTCTTCTGCAGCTTTAACCTCTCTGGCTTTATTCTTCTCTCGTCTTTGTCGAGCTCGCCGATCTTCATTAATTTCGGCAACAACCTGCATGCATTGTCGCATCGCTTGGGAGTCGCCCACAACTTCATCTATTCCCTTGTAGGTAGGGAACCTTAATCTCTGATGATAGGCCGATGCCACTCCTTTAATCCCAGCAATCCAAGGACGTCTGATAATTGCTTCATAAGGCGAGGCGACATCGACCACACAAAAGGAGGTCATAGTGTCAAGGTAACCCCCACTATCTGAAACCCTCAATGTTACCTCACCCTTAGGGATGGTAATTGTGCCATTAAAACCGTAGATGCGATATGTTGAGGGGACGAGGATGTCGTCCGATAGTTTCATTCTCTTAAACGTGTCGTAGAACAGCACTTCGACTGAACTTCCATTATCTATGAGAATTCTTCTTACTCCCCATCTCTCAATTAATAATATGATGACCAAGGGATCACTGTGTGCTTTCCCATTTGCTGGGACATCCTTGGCCGAGAACGAAATAGATTGCATCATCCAAGGTTCCATCGGTAAGGTCTTAGCTACACTGAATATTTCCTTGCCATTGCGGTCTCTCTTATGAATCCTTGAAGTGATAACTGGTCCGAAAGTGTAGTCTTGCGTAGTGGAGTGTGAAATGGTATTCACAAATTGGGTTAACCTATCAATGCGGACTTGATGGACCGGCGCATCGGGTGCTGCTGTCGATTGGGATGGATGTCGGAAAAACTGTCTCAGGTACCCGTCTCGGATGAGGTGTTGGACGATATCCTTCACTTCTCGACAATTATTAGTGGAGTGGCCCCTATACTGATGGTACAGGAAGTAGTCGGGGCGGCCTTTGGTTTCTTGAAACTGGACTCCCCTCGATACTGGGTAATTGATATCGTTCCTCTTCTCGACTTCCTTGAATACTTCTTCCAAATGAACGTTTAAAGGGGTGTATGATCGGGATTCCTGCCTCGGCCTCTTCCCTTTGGCCACCCATACTTTCTTCTCATTACCTCTTGGTGGAGGGTCTGATCTCTTCTCGGGTCGCCTAGCCGGGTTGTCCATAACCGCCTTAGTCTCGGCACCCTCTTCAGTACTAGCTTCTTGTATTCCCCTATCTCTCGACTCAGCTTGGATTTCTTCTAAGGCGATGAAATGTTCTTGCATTCTTCGCATCTCCTTTAAGGTTTTTGGCTTTTTAGAGAACATAGCTACCCAGATGGGGTCCGATCTTCCCAACGCATTTTCAAATCCAAAGATAGCTTGATCTACCAGAACTTTTCCGATTTCAGTATACAGCTTCCTCCACCTATCGGTCAAGGTTCTCAAGGGCTCCCTGAACCTCCAGGCGAGGGTGAATAGTTTGTTCATTCTTGGCCGAGGTCGGATGTTGTGCATGTAGGTTTCAAAAAAGGCCTCAATAAGAGCGTCGTAATCGTCGATTGATCCGGGTAGAAGAGAATAAAACCAATCTCTCACCTCGCCCTCCAAACTGGCTGGAAAGAATTTACACATGACTACCGTGTTACTTTTCAATTGAATTAATGACATGGTATACATTTTTAGATGTTTGACCGCATATCCTGTTCCGTCGAATCTAGAAGGAAATGTAGGTAAAGTACACTTTGGTGGTAACGACATTTGTTCGAGTTCTTGGGAAAAAAGCGTCTTCTCGGCCTCGCTCATAATCTATGCCAATTTGTTCTCTTCGTTATTTCCCGATAGCTCCTTGATCTTTGCCTCCAACTCTTTGAGCTTGGCTTTTGTTGCTCGATCCTGTTGCCCATCCCTTCCTCATCAGTAGACGAGTCCTCGGGTGGTTCATATCTTTGTGGGGGGGGGGGGGGGTACGGGAGGTGGTGGTGGTTGATCTGATTGTCCGGACTGATTAGGGTTGCTCGGCGCCATCATAGGTGGTGATTGGCTTGATCGGCCATGACGACTCGACGTTCTTCGGCTGGACGAACCTCTTGATCTGGTCGGCTGATTCCTCAACTGATAATTTTCGAACTCTAGGGCAAGATTCCATTGCTGGAGCTCCCTTAATGCCGCTTCTTTCCTTCTTTGACTTTCTAAAATGGCTAATATTGCCGGGTCTGTGATTTCATGGCTAGAGTGTCCATTAGGGTGGTGTGGCCGAGTCTGTAATGGCATCGACATTGGTGGTGGGGGTAGTGTCAGATCAGTCGGATGGATGGGGGTAGGACCGACGTTGCTCGCTGATGCTCGCCCCAGCTGAATCTTCCTGAGACACTCCTGCTCTCTTCCTAAGGATTCCTGGTACTCAGCTTGTTGCCTTGTTCTTTGTCTCTGGGCCTGGGCTTCAAGTGCTTCCTCATCGTCCTCTGTATCAGAAGTTGTGAGCCCATCAATTTGGTCAACTCTCCTCTGGGTCAAGATGACCTGGTCCAAAGTTAGGGTGTCATCATCTCGCCCGAGATCTACTCCCTCATTAACAGTTGGCATGCCTCGTACTGCTGCCCTAGATTCCTCGAGCGGTGGTTGTCGACTGCCTTCTTGCCTCGGCCATGTTACCCCTGTATGCATGTTGCTGCTAGTCACTGTACGATTCCTTAACGTCCTTCCTGTCCCTGAAGTACTGGTCTTCGGGTGTGGCGCGCGGTGAGCCGAGTGTCGTCCCTACCTACGTCCACGGGAGTGAAAGGATGAATCTTATTACTTCAAGGTGTTACAATGGTGTTGCTCTCTCAAGTGAACTAGCTCTCAACTTTTCTCCCTCCTTTTCTGATTACAAGTCTCTCTCCTCACAATATGTCCTAACTCTTTTGGATACAAGTTCTTCTATTTATAGGGGAGGCTTCATACAACCAAATTAGGGTGTTGGTCACAACATATCTATCTTGAAGTCCTGTCCTTGGGCCCGCTTGTGTCGTCCCTTCTTCCGTCACTATAGCCGATGTGCTTTGATCCCTTTGTAGTTCCTTGTCCGAGGCGATCCGTTCGGGTGTTCTCTTGGTGCGATGTCGCCCTTTCATGTGGCCGATATGACACGTATCTTCTTATCCCTTTGACTACCCCTCCTCGGTTGACCCAATACGTCTCGTCTGCTAGCTTTGTCAGAGGCCCGTGGTCGAGTCTTGTCCGACAGTTGTAGGGTGATCACGCCCGATCCACGTGGCTCCTTAAATTTCGTGCCTTCCAGCCTCTATCCCGTGCTTCTTGTCTCTTCATGTTTGGGTATCTCATAGCTTGAGATGTTGCCACCTAGCCCTGGGGATAATTTACACCTACAATAATAATATATTATTTAATTATAAAATTATAACTTATTGTATTGTCGATAATATAATATCTCTTTAAAGTAACAATTTTTCTTAGTCATAAGTCTATTATTTTATAGAAGTTATACTGTATTCATCGTAGGTTTCGTGTTCGAAAATTTCAAGCAATTGGGAATTGTCATCTCCAAAATTATTCTTTGGATTTTATTTTATTTTTGTACTTTTTATTATATAAAGGGTATTTTTACAAGAAACTAGTTGGAAGTCTAGCAACAAGCTGAGCTCCAACAGTGTACAACACTAGTTGAACGGATTGCCATGTTGACCTACCAGTGAGTCTCATGAGGAACCAGCTAAGGGAGCAAACTAGATAGGGGTTCCGATTATATTGTAAGGGGGCCGCGCTAACTCTAGCTTCCATGTCAAATCTTCAGAATTCGCTATCGGGGACTCGAACTTGGAACCTCCTAAAATGCATCAAACCGAACCTTGGAGGAACAAGAATGATCAACTGAGCTGGCTACCCGTTTATTGGAAGTTTCGTATTATTTACACATGAAATTAATCCACACATTGCACATCTTTAACTATTTCCTCGCATATGCTTCAAGTTTAGAGTTTGTACTTTGTAAGCTGAACAAGTGGATACAACCCCGGTATACTAGTTAAATAATTATGTAGGGAGATAGGTACACACTAAGTTTATAATGTTGGTATTTTAATGTGATTTTTGTTAAAGGGATAGGAAAAAAAAGATTAGGGGAGAGTAAAAATAGTGATCGACTCACTAACTATGCTGATTCGTACAGTGAGTCAAATATTATTATTTCTACAATCAAAGTATCCTTCCATCAACATCACCAAGATTTCAACACTTCTCTCCTAAAATTCGAATTCCTCCACAATAATAGTAGGTAATGAACATCGCGATTTTGAAGGTGTAGAAGATAATATGGTTAACAGGTAACACTTTATTTTTCAAAACATTAGTCTTATCATTACTACCACCAACATAACCGTTTGATCATTACTACCAGTGTACCACCAACATAACTATACGTAATTATGACTTTGGACGTCAGTTTTTAACTCATGTCAAATATAACATGGCTTCTAATGGGGTACCATTTTACTTGAGGGTGTACCAATCCCTTACTAAAATATATTTTGTCTTATATACAAAATGGTACACCCCCAAGCAAAATGGTATCCTATTAGCAGCATTGAAATATATAACATTGTGAAATCAACATTTCATTGTTTTTGTATAGAAACGTACTCAAACTTTATTATTCCTATTCGCTATCATTTGAAACACGATGAACAATTGGGATCGCCTCTATTTTTATGAACAGGAAGCATCAAAAACTTATTTTTTACTTTGTTTCTGCTTCATGTTTAGGTTTGCGCGAAATATAGATTTGGCTATACAAACGTGAACTAAGTAAGGTTTGGGTTTTAAGGAAGGAATGAGGAGTTCTGATTTCTAACGGTTATGTTTGCGCGAAATATAGATTTGGATATACAAACGTGAACTAAGTAAGGTTTGGGTTTTAAGGAAGGAATGAGGAGTTCTGATTTCTAACGGTTATGTTTGATTCGTGCCTCGTGAGGGGAACATGTGTTAATAAGGATATTATTGTCTAAGTTAGCATTCAATGTGAGAACTGCTCAAGTTAACGAGTTGAATACGATTTTCTTGCTCCTCTCAAGTTACTTTTTGCTCTCCCTATAATAAAAATATTTTAATATTCATAATTTCATACCCAAAAAACAATTTCATAGAGTCGTCTAGCGGATCCAATTTCGTTCTCTAATTTCTGTAGGCTATAGACATTGAGCTGAATGTTCGAAGTTCAAGCACCAGTTTTTTGGTTAATTAGCCCTTGGATTTGAATTCCTGGGTCTAAAAGACAAGCAAAATATTGACAATGTTTTTATATCCAAAACTCTTAATATACTGTTCTAATATCCACAATCGGGTATTTCACCCAAGATGTGCAACTGTTTTTAAACTAACTGACTAAATTATCCCCGAGATGGGTTTTCACCGAAACTAATATTGGTAATAGATGAGTAAGAAGAGAGGAGTTAACCATGAAATTGAACTACTGCCATTAATTTTCACGGATGAACAGTGAGGATAATTAGGAGCTCATTCTTAAGTTCGATTGAATCTAAGAACATTACCAATATTCTTGAGTTTAATTGAATCTTTGATATTGAGAACTTACTAATCAAAAGAATCCCAATTCACAGAAAAAGAAATGGAGAAGAAACTATTATGAACCAAGTCAAAGAAAATTCCTCGATAGAGCCAAAGTTGAAGTAAATACTTGATTGATTGATTTTCTAGGGCACCCAATTTTCTTATTTGATTTGGTTTGGACAAAAGTTGAATAAAAAATCAAGATGTTGAGGCTGCTGATTCGAATGAATGTTTGATGTATTAGAAAGAATTAGTTCTTTTTTGAATGTTGTGTGTGAATTTAATGATTGCGGGTATGGAGATATTGAGGGTGATACGGATCAATGGAATTATCTCTTCATTCTCTGTCACATATGAAAGGTGTTTGACGATTTTCCTGAAAGACTAATTATGCTGTTGTTTTTTTGCCGTGACTATGGAGATTTGTTTTAGAGGGATTAAAGCTCGGTTTGAGATACAACATGGAGATACTAGTAATTCGTTGCCGCTGCTATGGATTTAAGGAGAAGTGAGCTAACATATTACAATTTGTTTTGAAGTTTTGATGGTAACAGTGGGTTCATGGTACCCTTATTGCCACCAGTTAGCCATTATTTTGATGTGGTCAGTGGTGATTGAAAGGCTCAAGTTTTAGGGGAATAGGTACCCTTACAGAAATGGATTCCATTTGGGAATTGTAGTGTTGACACATTTCTGTGTCGGTAGGACAAAAGATCTTTAATGCATCGGTACAATTTGGTATCGGTTTGGCACCGGTTTTTATTTGATACAAGATACACTATTATGCTATTGGATCAGTACATTTTGGTATCGGTTTGGCACCAGTTTTTATTTGATACAAGATACACTATTATGCTATTGGATCAGTACATTTTGGTATCGGTTTGGCACCAGTTTTTATTTGATACAAGATACACTATTATGCTATAGAATCGCCGATTTTTATTTGATACAAGCCACGGTGTTGGTTGTGCCAGAGAAAAGTAGTTGGATCACTTGAAATGCATCATGTACATGCTATGAAAAAAGTATCAGTAAACTACGTCCAAGAATCAAGACATTGGGTTTGTTAACAAGATGCATCCGAGTGCATAATGTATATTTTTTTGAACTTTTTATTGTTCTTCTTTTTTTCTTCTTTGATACTTGTTTTTGGTTGATACTTTGATAATGAATGTGATGGTAATGGTGGTGAATTTATTGCTCGAGATCATGAACTAATAATTTTGGTTATGTATAATATATTGCAAATGATTACTAGGACAAACCTAGATTTATCCGTGAAGTACATAAGATGCACCCGAGTGCATAATGTATAATTTTGACGTGAAATACGTTTTGGCTGGTTGCACCTGAGCGCATGATGTATATTTTTCCGATTGTTATAGGAAAAATGTTTTGGCCAGGTTGCACCTGGGTGCATAAGGCATATTCTTATAGAAAATAAAATTTGGCTAGGTTGCACCTGAGTGCATAATATATCCTCGGCGTGGCTTAAAATAATTTTTTTTTCGAATTTCATATCAACAATGGATCTTGTTTCTTAGAGAATTTCGAGCCCTTTCCAAAAATGTAAATTTCATTAAAATCCGACTTAAATTTCGAAAGTTGTGACTTTTTTCGCGATTAATTTTAAATTAGAGAGATGAAATAAATAGGAAAGAGAAAAAATATGATAAAGAATAAAATTTAAAGTAAGAGTATAAAAGACTAATTTTATTTTGTATATTTTTCACTCAAACACAAAATTTAGCAGTTCAATGCTACCAACCTTTAGAAGACTCTAGTCATATAACTCATTTTCCAGTTCAAACATCACGAGAGACCAACAAATTGACTTGTTCGTAGCACAAGCGAAAAAGATTCCAACATTTTTCAATTGTCAATGTCACCTTCAACTTCGAGGAGTACTCTTTTGTCCAACTGGTCCCATGATGAGTCCATCCACCGAAATTCCACAAAGTATATTCAATTTTTCTTCGTGGATTTATAGAGATTCTACATCCTATTATCGGCATAAATTTTTAATGGGGACATGACAAATAAGAAGTTGGCATTGTCTTTCTTATTAATTGTTTTAATTAATTATGTTTCCAAAAATATTAAATATAAAATATATAACCAATTAACATAACCAATATTTTCTCCAAAAATACACTTATTTTGTATTTATGGAAACATAATTTGGTGGAATCAATTAATATCAAAAATACATGTCAATTTAGGATTTATCCCCACGCCCAGATCAAAAATACATTTATAAAGGAACGTTATGGAAAACTCATAAAGAAACACCATATAGGTGCAGACAAACTTCTAGAAGGCAAGAGAAAATTTTGGCGGAAACGACAAAATCAAAAGAAAAACTCAAACCCTAACTTTAGTTTAGTTGAAACCGTATCATACTAATCATATAGTTATTCGTCCCATACACCCACATAAAAAAAAGGACTTTATAGAAAATATATATTAAAATAATAATTAATGTCTACAAAAAAAAGAATACAATAACGTTCAAACAAAGTATTAGAACCAACCTCTCCATCAAGGACCTTAGCACCTCTGTGAATGTTCCTTGGGTTTTAGTAAGAGACCTAAATATAAATTTCCATAGTTCTGAAGAAACACAAACTCAGAACCAACTTCTGCTGAAGTTTTAAACATGATAAGAGAATCTGATCTACATGATTTGGGTTTTAGTGGTAACCTTTTCACATGGACTAGTAATAGCCATGGTACTGGTAAAATAAAATCCAAATTAGACGGGGCTCTCACAAACAGTATATGGTCCATTAGTTATCCTAATTGTACCCTTCTTCATCTTTCCCAAAAAGGATCAGATCACACTCCCATCCTATTATCCATTTACAATAAACCCATTATATTAGGAAGAAATTGGGAATTCTTTGAGCATTGGCTACAAAATGAGTCTTGTAAAAATAAAATATTAAATGCTTGGAAATCTAATGCCTCGGGATCTGCAGCTTATGTTTTATCTGACAAACAATCAAATACAAGACATTTCTTATCACAGTGGAGTAAAAGTACTTATGGTCATATCCAATCAAGAATTTCTGATCTTCAACAAAAACTAACTCTTATTCAAGCCTCAAATGTAAATGAAAACAACACATCTGAAGTACTTCATGTTGAAAAAGAGATTGATAATCTAATGGAGATTCAAGCCAGTTCAAATAGGCAGAAAGCTATAGAGATCATTTTTATAACAATATGGATAGGAATTCTAAGTTATTCCACATCAGAGCAAACTAGAGAAGGGCCGAAACAAGATAAATTATTTACAGGAACCAGAGCTCATGGTGTAAGGATAGGAACTCCAGTAAAGATTTACTTGTTTCACACTTCAAAAGGATATCATCCACATTACACCAGTTGACAATTATTGTTTTCTGGAACATATCCCAGTTTGCATCACCAATCAATCCAATGAGAAGCTTATTGTCATTCCTTTTAAATAAGAGATACACGCAGCATTATTGACTATGAAACCTTGGAATGCACCAGGACCGGATGGATTCCCACCTGGTTTTTATCAATCATAATGGGACGCAGTTAAAAAAGATTTATGTAACACGGTGAAATCCTTCTTCAACTCTGGCTATCTTATCAAAAAACTTAACAGCACCAGGGTTACATTAATTCCCAAATCTTCAACATCTCATAAACAGAGGTATTTTCGTCCTATAGCCCTCTACAACATAGTGTATTAACTAATATCGAAGATAATAGCTCTCTGAATGAAAAAGCACATGATTACCATATAATCTCTCCAATGCAGTCTGCATATGTTCTTGGGAGAATAATTCCAAAGAATGTTTGCATGGTTCAGGAGCTTGTTAAAGCTATGAAAAAAAATAAATGCAGATCAGGTCACCTAGCACTAAAGATGGATACGTCAAAGGCATTTGACAGATTATAGTGGGTTTTTCTCACTGAAGTCTTAAGGAAATTTGGTTTCTGTGAGAAGTTATGTCATTTGGTGCTTCAATGCATCAGTACAACTCAGGTGGAGATTAATCTTAATGGTTCACCTACTAAATCATTCAAACCAACAAGAGGCATAAGGCAGGAAGATCCTCTCTCCCCATACCTCTTTATTCCTGGAATGAAAGCCTTTTTTAGACAGTTGAATCATTATGAACAAAAAGGTCAGCTAACATGTATGAAGATTTCAAGATCTGCACCAAAAATCAATCACTTAGTTTTTGCAGATGACTGCCTACTTTTCTACAAAGCAAATCTTGTTCAAGTCAATAAACTTCTATAAGTTATAGAGGAATTCAGTTCATGATCTGCCCAACTGATAAATTTCAACAAGTCTGCTGAATTTTTTGGTAAGATTGTAGAGCCAACTCACAATCAAGTCATTAATGGCACTCTCCAGGTAAGACAGCTTGACATAAAAGATGAGAAATATTTGGGTCCACCGTTTTTTGTTGGAAGAAATAAGAGGATCCCTTTTGCTACTCTTATTTAAAAAATGGAATCAAGGTTAACAAGATGGAGTTATATTAACATGTCTGAAGCAGGCAGATCTGTCATGATCAAAAATTTTACCAATGCCATTCCAGTTCATCACGTGACAAGTTTCAAAATTTCAAATGCAACAATTGATAAGATGAACTCTACTCAGCAAAAGTTCTGGAGAAATAAGAAGACCAATAAATGGAAACACTTTATTTCATGGCGAAATGTCAAAAAACCAAAGGAATAAGGTGGACTAGGGTTCAGAGATTTGCATTTATTTAACAGAGCCTTGTTAGCCAAGCCTGCTTGGAAATTATGTACGGATGATTCTTCTATCTGTGTTAAATATCTAAAGGCTAAATATTTCAAAGATGAGGATGTTTTCAATATTGGAAATAATGGTAACTCCACGTGGTCCTAGAGAAGCATCAGTAGTAAGCTGCATTTCATTCAAAAGTATAGTTGCTAGAGTTTAGGCAATGCAAAGAAAATCTCAATATAGAAGCATAGATGGATTGCAGAGCTTGATTCACCACCTGTTCCAAAAGACGACGTCACTAAACATCAAGATTTCACTTATGTCCATCAGTTATTCAATTAGCACAGGTTTATGGAATTAAAATCTTATATTTTCTCTCTTTGAGTCTGCAACAACAAGATTAATTCTTAGCATTCCTATTCATCACCAACACGAGGATAGAATGGTATGGACCCTTGAACAACACAGTGGGAGTAAGAATGCAGTCCATCTTAAAAAGGTTGTGGAATCTTCCACTTATACCAAGAATCAACCAGTTTCTTTGGAAGTGCATCACGGATATTTGTGACAAGTTATTCCGTAATACAAGACAAAAACTTTAGTTTCCCAATACGCTCTCAAGCCACTGAAACAACTTCTCACTACATCTTAGAATGCAGTCAGTCAAGAAGGGTTTGTTTTGCTATTTTAGGCATTACTATCCAAGATAACAGTCAACTAGCTGACTGGGTTTGTGATTGGTTTGATTGGTTGTTAGCTCACCAGATTGCATAAATAAATGTTTGCAAAATAGCCATTGTGGCTTGGTGCATCTGGACAGACATATGTGATAAAAAATTTAAAAGGCAGTAATTCCTCAGTGGATACAATCATTCTTAAGTGCAGGAAAGATATTTGAGAGTGTGAGATCAAGATACAATCAAAAGAAACATATTTTCCTCGTCTCCCTAGATCTAACATTCATTGTATTCTATCCATTATAGATTTTTTTAAAATTAACTCAGACGGTTCTTATCTCAATAATGTTGGTGGCATTGGTCTAATATTGCGTGATTTTGCAGGTTCTCATAGGGGATCAAAATGCATCTGTCTAGCCGAAGCGCTGAATCCTGAGCAAGTTGAGTGCAAAGCATTGTGGGAAGCAGTTCAATGGGAAAGATATTTACAAATGAAAATGGTGGAATTTGAGCTGGACTCAAAGCTTGTTGCGGAAGCAGTGAACAAAGACAACATCAACACAGACTGGAGAATCAGGAATATGATCCAAAAACCAACACCGCCAAACTCACTGTACAACTAATCTATTACAAACCTTTACAGTGATAATTGATGGGATACCACTGAGCTATATGTTATTGGACCCGTCTCTTTTGAATTTGTTAAAGGATAAAACACCCATACACTGAAACTGCATTGTGCAAACATTTAAAAATATTATAATGTTAATAGTTGACTGAACAAAAAAATTTGTTTTTCTTGTTTGGTGTCTTTTGGATAATTTTTCTTTACCATCTAGGGAAATTTCTCTTTGCTTCCATTTACGTTTCAAAGAGCCAGTCGGTAGCCACATCTGCTCCAGTTAACACAACCCAAGAGATTAAAGCTTTTGAGACCTTTTGGGACACCGGGACATAATTTCCCTTTGCCCGGGACGGCGGGACCTTTTGGGACACCAAGATATAATTCTAAAACAATTAGGGCTGCACAGAAACCGAGCCGAACCGAAAAACCGAGCCGAAACCGACAGAATCGGACCGAAACCGAGCCGAACCGTTCATCTAACGGTCGGTCACAGTTTGAATTTTCGTAACCGTTAGATCTTCGGTTCGGTCAACAGTTTGACCATCCAAACCGACCGAACCGAACTATAAGAATCGGTGCAATATGAACCATTGATTTATTTAATCTTAGCCCTTCATATATCCTTATATATAACCTAATCCTATTTCATAACCGTAAAACACTTTAACTCTCTCACTTCTTCAGTTTTCCTTCTCGCTCGCAAAGTCACAGACACACAGTTGCAGCAACTCCACTTCCCATCTTCATCCGCCCCCTCCATTACCATCACCACATCTCTTTACCACCACCAATAACTTCTAATCCCTTATCAATTACCACCACCAACAATAACTATTCGAGATCTACGAAAAAAATATTTAAGGGTTCTAAGAAGATGGAGAGATGGTGATTGATTAGTTTGATGTAGGGTTTTGGGGTTTATTTAAATTAATCTAGCAATCGATTGATGTGATTTTCTCTTTCTGTTTTTCTTAACTTTTTAATTTGGATTGGTCCATGGGTGTTGCAGAAATTTACGGTTCTAACAATTTTTTTTTTTTTTTTTAATTTCTAATTGTATGGTTGATTTTTGAGAGAGATAGAGATAAGAGGGTTGTTTGATGAAGTATCAAACTCTTTAGAACCATCATGCAGATCTGTTTTGGGGTCGGCACAAAGGAGCATCATACCTAACTATTATTATTGTTGGGGTTGGTTTCTTTTTTCTCTATTTCTGATTATTCATACTGATCTTCAACGCCACTACCACAAAAAAAGTCGTAATAGCAGAAAGAGGAGCAAGCGTCTGCAGTTGGATATGGAGTCAAAGTTTTTAATGTTGTTTATCATTTAATTAATGATTGATGTTTGTAATAGAAAAATATGAGAATCCTTCGTGGATTTGTGATTGATTGATGTTCTTCTTCCTTGTAAGTTAATCGATACATGATTAAATTGCCGGAGACTTGTTCTTAAACTAGTTTTAATGTGTTTATAAATTGAAACTCAAACTTATTGCAGGATAAACTTTTGATTTTTATTGTTTGATTTTTTTTTTCTCATTTGGAATCGGTGAAAACCGTAGAAACCGGGAAAAAAACCGAGCCGACTCGGTTCGGTTTTAAACCGCACCGTATCATGAACGGCTCGGTGGCAGTTTTGAAATTGAAAACCGTGGTGTATACAGTTCGGTCGACGGTTCTGCCTGAAAACCGGACCGACCGACCGATGTGCAGCCCTAAAAACAATATGGAACCAAATAATGTTCCAAAACGTCAGGCCAGGAGTATCTAAAATGCAAACATATTCACCTCATGGATATCATTTTCATCATGGTGGACCTTGTAGGATTCATTAAGCCTCCCAACCAATATTGTTCGAACTAATGTCTAATCTACTTCATCTTTATTGATTGAAAAGATTAGTCTTGAACTTTTAATATAAATTCGTAGTGATTCAAAGTAGATGGATTAGTTAAAATAATAATATGCCATTAAGCAAAAACCACTATGAAATCGGTGGTTTACACTTTTACTTAACGTAATCCCTAAACAAAACTCTTGACTCTCTTGTCATTTATATTGCTTTAATCTGGTGTCAGATTTGCTAGTGGACAATAGTGCGTACATTCTATTATTGTATACTAAAACCATTTTATATTATATTATTTTTATATTTATTGGATAAAGAGTATTACATTAACTAGTTGTAAGCCTAACAAGCTAAGCTCCAACGACATACTACTATATTAATAGAACAGCCACCAAACAGATTTGTAACCTAGTGCTAGATTGTGTCACAAGGAGGACAAACTAACATACCTTCCATGATTCATGGGTAACCTAGCCATGAAAAAGAGCATGGGATGGAGGGGGGTTCTTGGATAAAATATTATTATAAAAGGAGATTGTGTCACAAGGAGGACAAACTAACACTACCTTCCATGTTAATTTCTGCAATATTACGCCATTGGAGGCTTGAATCTGGGACCTCCTAAAACGCTTGAAACTTTAGGGAACGGAGATGCCCGTTCTTGGGAGGAGCGACGGGCGGTGTGTAATATTTTTGTAAAAGTTCGATCCAAAAATAAGTTGCTGTTGCTTTGGTTACTTGGGAGGCCCCAAATCAATTTACATACGCAACTAGCGTCAACTGTCTTTCTTGGTTGGCAAGATTAGAAGGACGAAACTCGTAAGGAATTTGCGGAGCTAAACATTTTGAATTTTTGTACTGAAACTCGAAGCCAATCACGTTATGATGCACACTTTCCACGCTTTCCACATATTTTCAGGGATAACCAGTGGATTAGGCTAGACTTAGTCTTTAAGATCACATTGTTTGTCTTGTCATCAAGTCTTGTGATTCAACAGATTATGTTCCTTGGTCAAAAAGCGTAAGGCCCCTTCCTATGGGTGTGTCAAATCAATAGATTTGCCACTTAAGCACCCATTATGGAGGGTCAAAGTGGCAAATTTGCCACTTTGCCAGTCCAGGTGGAGTTTCTACCTACCGGTCGAGCCTAGACCGGTAGGTTTGTTTGACACCGTTCGGTGTAAACTACACCGGTAGCGGTCCATACTAAACCGGTAATATCATCTCATCCAACGGTCATAATTTCTTCATCCTATAAATACGATATCAAATTTCACTTCAATTCACACCATTTCTTTAATCTCCATTCTTTCGCTCAACAAATCCAACATGTCAGTTGATCTCGAGCTCATAAATTTAACACAATCAAGATGAATCCATTTGCGGGAATTATGTTTTTGTTATGCAAGATATGGTCATTCTTTGAACAACATCAACATCAAGAGACTGATGGAGTCGTATATTTCATAGATTTCAAGAAGATACAATGAACCGAATAATCGAGATGCAAATGGATGTTGTGAACGCTCCAGAAATCAGCAGGGAGGTGAAGTTGTTTGTTGCTACACTAATCAAGGCTATCTAAACCGACAAAATGGTCAAAACGCATTTGATGTGGAGCAAATGTGTCGGCTCGAATGGCGCAATGAGTGGGAAAAGATTTTCAATTTGATGGTTGTTATCTTATCTTGAGGGTGTTGCCCGAATATGATCAGTTTAGATTAGCTGCCCAAATATGATACATCTATCATTTGTATCAAATTTTAATTTTAAGATATTATTAAATCGTTCGGTTAATTTAATCAGCTATAAACATTTGCATTTTATTTTAATATAAAACTAGTTCAGCTTTCATTGAAAGTAAAATTTTTAATTTACATTAGTGCCTCTTTCATTCATCTAGATAATGACATAACTTACAATAAAGACTCTAAAAGTAAAAATTAGGGATGATATTCTTCATCTTGTTTATCTTCTTCATTTCACCAAACTTCCAATCAATGCGCTCATGAACGGAGTCTCCTTTGTTTATCTTCTTCTTTGCCTTCAAATTCTCCTTCCCTTGAACATTTTTCTTCCCTTGAACTTTTCTTGGTCTTCTCTTTGTAGGTTTGATTTGATTAATATCCAAAACTTGTAAACTTCTTTGATTTTTACCTATTTCTTTATAACCTTCACATATCTTATTAAGGGCCGATTCAAGCACCACTCCAGAAAAATCTAGTTGGGTAGCCAAGTCAAGTTGGGATTCAAACTTTGCCATTTTGAAAGATAATAAGATAGAAAGATAGAAATTTTTGTGTAAAAAAATTGGTGTAATTTTTAGTGTGATTTTTGGCCCTTTTATAACGGTAGAGAAATAGCCGTTGGAGGTTTCAAATCAACCTAACGGTTGAGACTAAACCGTTGCCGGTGTAATGTAGACCTACCGGTCTTTGAGTGACCGCTACCGGTGTAGTCTCGACCGGTAGGTGGAGACTAAATCGTTAATAGTTTTTTACCATAGTGGCGCGGCCAGTTTGCCAGGCCAGCTGGCATGACAAATAAAGCATTTAGCCAGTTGCCAATAGGAAGGGGCCTATGAACTGCTATCAACTAATTTGTGTTCAAACAAAACATTTAGTTGGTTTGGTTCTTGAGTTGCGTTTTACGATTCAGACCCTATCAATATGCGTGGCATCATCTTTCCAGTTCCCATGTTTGAAGAAATATTGTAATGTATGCAGAAGCAATCATCCTTTGGATCCCCGAGTGCGAAGAAATGCGGTGTGAACCCTAAACCAATTTTAAAATCCCACTTCATTAATCTTTTTCCCCATCTTTTTTCTACAAAAGCTTGACCGCTATAGATGTTTGATCTTCTCTCCACAAAAGCCTGACCCCTTGAAGCATCCGTAGGATCACTAGTCACAAACAACAGATGTTATACGTCGGATGGCACTTGGCGATAAGCTCTTCTTACTCAACACGAGACGAGACGTCTATTTATTGTATTCGGACGTTTATCCTGGGCACGGACCGATAAACTAGTCGGTCCAGGGATTCAAAGATATTTTTTCTTTAAGGTACCTTTCCACGTCACCAGGAAAACAGATTGGGCTCATGTACTGTATTTTTTTCTTTATAATGATTCATGTGGTGGTACAAAACAACAAAAGTACACAAAAATTGCATATTCATTCAATATTCATTTCAATTCCCTTTTATAGCTAACTTTGCTTTCTCCTGTGACATTCGTTTCGAAACCCCAAACCACCAGAATACTTTTTTGTTTCTCACTCTAAAAAAGTTTAAAGTTTAAACACTACAGATCCTGGAATCACTCTCTCTCTGATTTTCTTTTTTTCACGATTCTTTTCATATCTTCGCTTTCTTGGTTCTTCTTCTTTTCTACTGGATTATATGTAAGTGTAAATGTAGATAATTATGATTTTGATTTGTTTCCATTTTTTTTTTATCCTTTGTTTCATTAATGGCGGTTTTCTGATGAGTTTTTTTTCTTTCTTTTTCTTTCTCGAAGTGGACAGAGTAAAAGCGGGATTTGGAGAAGAGTTTCGAAGGAGTTTTGAAGAAGAAGAAGGATGGATTCGGATGAGGAGAATGGTGATTACAGAAAGATTAAGATTGGTGTATGCGTCATGGAAAAGAAGGTGAAATGCGGATTGGAGGTTCTTAAACGTTGTCCTTTTGGGTTTCTTCTTCCTCCTCATTTCTTCTTTCATTCTCATCTCACCTCACTCTAGAACTCTCATCAATCTCTATCTCTCTCTCCAGAAATCTCACTCCGTGTAGAGTTCCGTTTTATTACTATTTGTGATATAAGATAATCAGTCTGGTTTGCTGATTTATCAATTTCAATGTATCAGGCATTTTCATCTCCCATGGGACAGATTCTTGATAGGCTTCAATCATTTGGTGAATTTGAGGTATCGAATCTGTTTGCTAAGCTAATCATTACTACGATTTTGAATTTTTAAATGATTTTGTTACCTTATTCGAGTTTGAATCTACACAATACTGGCAGTATCTAGTGTTATACTTAAACGGCTAGCCTCTGAAATGGATTCTGTTGTTGAAATTATGTTTGGTTTTGAGTTGGTGTTTTCTTGTTTATGGTACAGATATTGTATTTCGGCGACAAGGTTATTCTCGAGGAACCTGTAGAGAGGTATGAATTTCATGTTGTTAGTCAGAAGAAGCTGTATCTCAAATTGATGTATGATACAGTCATTGTTTGGTAGCTTTTACGATGTCGGATTATTGTATAATGTGTGAATAACTAATTAAAGACAGTCTAGTGTTGACAACCTTTAATTATTATTCTATTAGCTAATTTCCGAATGTGCTGTGATTGTTAATTTATTAGGCCTTTCATTCTTTTCCATATTTTTCATAAACTGGGCTATTACCTGTCCACTGCAAGTAAACAAATGATTTGCTAATGGACTATGTTTTCTCATTTCAGCTGGCCAATATGTGATTGCTTAATTGCTTTTCATTCATCTGGTTATCCTCTTGAAAAAGCTGAAGCCTATGCTTCTTTACGGAAGTAAGTTCAACTCTGTGGCACTTTTTATATGACAATTGTACTAGCCTAAAATATTTCAGTATCTGCTGCTTGTCTTTAGAAGGATGAGTTTACAACAGCCTTGTTTATTTTCTTGTGTTTTAGGCCGTTTCTCGTAAATGACTTGAAACAGCAACACCTTCTCCATGATAGAAGGAAAGTGTATGAGGTACAAGTATTTTCTTGCTTGAGGTACAATACAGTAGTGGTAGTGTTCTGCATACTAGAGATTTGGATCCTAACTTGTTCCTTTTGTTTAAACAAGTGTCTTGAAATGTATGGCATTCCCATTCCAAGATACGCTCTTGTGAATAGGGAATACCCAAATCAAGATCTGGATTATTTTGTAGAGCAAGACGACTTTGTTGAGGTTCACGGGGAGCGCTTTTGGAAGCCCTTTGTGGAAAAACCTATTCACGGTGAGCTTTATCTTTTGGGGTAACTCATAAGTCATAGCACTCATAAGTCAAGATTGTCGCTCATAAGTCATAGCACTCTCTCTCTCTCTCTCTCCATCCGCATGTATGCATGCTTCTTTCATCCTAGATGCTTTCAGCACTCCCATGAACTAATAGTATCGTTGGGTCATGGTGATTATTTGCACTTTTGGTTATAAGTATTGGTAGCTGATACTGGGATCAACGGGAATTTGTGTTTCATGGGCTCTATTTGCTGCAAGTTTGTTACTCTACAATGAATAAATAAAACCATGAATTACCTTATTGTAAAAAGGTTGTAACAAAATATCCTAGCTACTGTCCGCTGGGGTCTGTTTGTTGACTGTCACTTGAGTCTTATTTTGCGATATTTTATAACCAATATATATGCCTCTTTTATAATTTACGACGTTCAGATAATGAGTCGAATTATTATTGGCTTGCTCTCTTTCATTATTTGGTACTCTTTCAGCGTATCGTTGAAATTATGGTTAACTAGTGCTTTCGTGCAGGTGACGATCATAGTATAATGATTTACTATCCCAGTTCTGCAGGCAGTGGCATGAAGGAGTTATTCCGGAAGGTAACATGAATTGATCTTCTGGGGTTTTTCTTTTTGAACATAATGATCCGAATCTATTGTTTGTGGGATGACCTCATGTGTCAATACAGGTAGGCAATCGGTCAAGTGAATTCCATCCGGAGGTTAGACAAGTGAGGCGTGAAGGCTCTTACATATACGAGGAGTTCATGCCAACTGGAGGAACAGATGTCAAGGTTTTCTAATCCTCATAACCCTGCTACTTTCTCAACAAAATTGTGACCACCTTATCATTTAGGAAATTATGTAGGTGTTACAACATTCTGATGTCAAAGTTTTCTAATCCTCGTAAGCCTGCTACTTGCTCAAGGAATTTTTGATCACCTTATCGTTTAGGAAATCATTTAGGTGTCACAGAAATACATTCTGGTTGATGTATCCTCGTAGTTTACTGGTCAAGAAGTTTGATGATGATTGACGGCAAATTAATGTTAATTATGTTTGTCGCACTTGCGTCATCACCTTTAGTCCTTCTGCCAGTAATGACTAGTATGTTAGAGGATGCAATTATTTAGCAGTAATAGTGTGATATGCTTAATATGTATATCTTAGAGTATAATTTTTTTGAAATTTTCGTGACTTCTAACCATTAATTTGGTTAATAATCTTGGTTGATCTGTTCCTACACTCCCATAACAGTCTGGACCTCTTCTCATGCTATTTGCAGGTGTATACTGTGGGACCTGAATATGCACATGCTGAGGCAAGAAAGTCTCCTGTTGTCGATGGCGTTGTTATGAGGAATCCTGACGGAAAAGAAGTAATAAACTAAACCATTTAAGCATTAAAAACCAAGTCTTTACTCAGTAATTTGTGCATATTTGTAGTGGTGACTGCTTCAGTTCTAGCAAGTGGCACATCTTTTGGTAAAGCGATTTATCCCATATTGTGCGTATGTCGTCCTTGGTCCAGTATAAACTCATGTTTCCTTTTTACTAATTTGGTAGAACTTTTATGCAGGTGAGATATCCTGTATTGTTGACTCCAGGAGAGAAGCAAATGGCAAGAGAGGTTTGCGTGGCGTTTAGGCAATCGGTAAAGTTATATAGCTTTAGTCAATTGAATATTGTTTCACGAGTTACTTGTCCAACTTGATGTGGTCTTTTGTTTACAATTATGAAGTACAGATTGACATATCATTCTGACTCTTGTTCATTTTATGTTTCATGGTAACATCTTGTGTCCTTGATGTTGTATCTTCTGGGGCTGTGATATTCTTGTTCTGATCTTAGTTGCTTGGCTAAGAGCTAAGACTTAACTTTCTCGTTGATGCTTAGGTAGTAAATTAATTTGTATTATTTTGTAGACTTTTGACTTAAATATCATGTAAATTTGTTCAAACTAGTTAAGCCTGCAGATACTTAGTTGGCAATGTGGATAGGACATTTATATTTGTCAATGCACAACACTCATATTATTGCAGCATGTAAATGGAGCGAAAAATGTGCGAGTAAATAGATGATTGTTGGAAATATGAGATGAATTAGTTTTGTTTACATGGATGCTAATTGCTGAGCTTTGATATGAGAGCATGGAATAGTATGTCAGCTTTTTACCTGAGTGCTATCAGGGGGCTCATAACTGAGAATCCTAGTTATACCAGTTATAGCCTTAATGTAATTCCATATGATGTAGGTCCAATTATTCAGTTTTTTTAATTTTTATTATTATCAGTTCTACGTTACCTACTTCTGCCCACCTTTCTGAAATCTGTAAAGTGGTGCGCTAATAACGAAATCGTTTGAATGTGTGACTCCCAGGTTTGTGGGTTTGATCTCTTACGTTGTGATGGACGGTCATATGTCTGTGATGTGAATGGATGGAGTTTCGTGAAGAACTCGCACAAGTAATACTAATTCTCACCTGACTGTCAGTTTGTAGATCTGTGATATAGGAGCCGTCTCTTATTTTACCGGATTAGATTTGCACAACTCTGCTCGTTTTAATAGTTCCATTTTTTCCGCCTAGTGTAGGTACTATGATGATGCTGCTTGTGTCTTGAGGAAAATGTTCCTGGATGCAAAGGCCCCTCATCTTTCTTCAACAATTCCACCAACTCTACCATGGAAGGTAAATGAACCAGTCCAACCTACAGAGGGACTTACACGCCAAGGAAGTGGTATAATTGGATCATTTGGGCAGTCGGAGGAGCTTCGATGTGTAATTGCGATTGTCCGCCAGTAAGTATTACGAAGTTTCGTATTCTTGCTGCTTTATGTACCTTGCTCTCAGTATCACTTACACGTCATGTTTACTTTCGAAGTGGCGATCGAACTCCGAAGCAGAAGGTAAAGTTGAAGGTTACAGAGGAAAAACTGTTAAATTTGATGTTAAAATACAATGGAGGTAGACCTAGATCTGAGGTGCGTTTTTTCTTTTAGTCATCTGTTCACAAACTAGCCGTAAATGTTACGTTATTCTTAAACTGTTGTTTTCTTTGTCAGACAAAACTCAAGAGTGCTGTTCAGTTGCAAGACTTGCTTGATGCTACAAGAATGCTAGTACCACGTACAAGGTATGCTCCCTAAGCAGGTACCTAGGAAACTAGTATTCCAGGGTCTTAGCAATGCCTTGGATAGCTGATGATGTACACTGTCATCATCCATCTTGCATCTTGTTTAAGCAGTTACATGCGTGATAGCTTATATGACCATGGAGAAAAAAATGCTTTCCACATTTTCTGGAGCTAGACTTTGTGCTTTGGGTATGGGCTTGCCTGTTTTTTGTACGAGATTGTTGCGAGCCTGCTTGCCTCATTAGTCTTCAAAAAATTTACTTCTGTGAGCTGATTGCCTTAGTTATAAGTGATATATTTTTCAGACAGAAATATTTTTATGTCCGAGTTGATTGGAAATTACTCAGATGCGGTCGAGAAAGTGATAGTGATGCTGAGGACCTGGAGCATGCTGAAAAGCTTCGTCAAGTTAAAGCAGTGCTTGAGGAGGTTCTTTACCAACTTCAGTTTATAGCTTCCTAGCTATTTAATATGCATGTATAACAGTGGGACCAACCATTGGTACCTGCTGGAGACTATCTTAGTAGGAAAACAGGAGTCCAACTCATGACCTGAACTCTGTTGGTTCACTAGTTCAACCAATGCCCATTAGGTGATCAGTTTGTACTTTACTACTTTTCAAAGTCTAGAGAGACATGAATTGACATCCAATTTGGTGTTCACATAAACGTTCACCATTGGTATTCGTTTTGTATCATCACCAATCTTAACCTCTGACATTTCCTTTTTTTAATAGCAGGCTGTATTTTACTGTCATACTGTGCATCCTTATATTAATACCTTTACTCTTCTGTAACAATTTATGAGTACTGCTTTGAATCTTCTGTATCCAGGGAGGACATTTTTCTGGAATCTATAGGAAAGTCCAACTAAAACCGTTAAAATGGGTTAAAATATCAAAAGCTAATGGTGAAGGTGAAGAAGAACGCCCAGTTGAAGCTTTGATGGTTCTCAAATACGGAGGTGTTCTTACACATGCTGGACGAAAGCAGGTCGAATCCTCTTTACCAAAGTATTGTGCACAGGCGCATCTTTGTATAACTAGCTTGATTCACCTCTTGACTGACCTAGTTGGTTTTTCTTTATGAATCTGAAAAGGTTCTTACGTAATGTTCATTTTCAAAGTTCTTTCTTTTTTCTGTACGTTCCCTGATGTTTTTTTCCTTTCGCAGGCCGAAGAACTGGGTAGATACTTCAGAAATAATATGTATCCAGGTAATTCTTCTGAACTTGTTTTGATATGGTTAACTCAGAAAGTTCAACTCACATACTGACCTAAATAGTCTTGATAAATAAAATCTGTGGTCTTAGATTCTTTAGTTTCCCTGGGAATAGAGCCCTGGTTCCCTGGTAAGAAAGTTAAAATTGTATTTATGAAAATAGATGGGACAAAGAAACTTCATTGTGCAAGTGCATTGGAAAAAGGGATATCCTTTGAACCAGAATTTGAGTATTGGCATTTCCAGTTTATTATTGCAGAACAAGATAGTGATATCTAAGGGCAGCATACACAGATGTATTTTTCATCTTAAATTTGAAAGACACTTCTTTTGCTGTAGATTTACTCGATCCTTCATTTTGACAGTTGTTCAAAATTCCATGGTACTCAATAGTCTGCAAATCGAATTTCAATTAGTGGCTAAAAATGTAGTTGTTAGTTGTTGCACCCTCTAAATTCTCTAATATGGTGTTTCTTTTGCAGGTGAAGGTACAGGCTTGCTTCGTCTCCATAGCACTTACCGTCATGATCTGAAAATATACAGCTCAGATGAAGGTCGTGTCCAGGTATTACTCAACCGTCAGAACATGAGTTGTTTCATACTTACCGTAAAATTTGAATTCACACATTTAAGTTATTTTATTCCCTCATGTTTATTGTTATTGGTGGGATGACAAATTTTACTCCTGATGCTCATTTTATTTGTTTGTACTATCCAGATGTCTGCAGCTGCATTCGCAAAAGGTCTTCTTGATTTGGAGGGGCAATTAACACCAATTCTGGTTTGTGGTTCTCCTTCCTTTAATGGTCACCGAACCTTCGTTGATGTGCTTTACTCCTGTGTTCTTATTGGATTGCTATTTTTAAGGTTTCACTTGTTAGCAAAGACTCTTCTATGTTGGATGGGCTAGAAAATGCCAGCATTGAAATGGAAGGAGCTAAGGTTGGTCTGCCAATAAATGCTAATTTATGTTCTTATTTCATAGGTTTGTAAAGTTCATAGAGAACTATGTGTTTTTCACCAAGTAGGAGGAAAAACTGAAATACAAGAATATCGGAGATTCAGATATAGTAGCCTTTGCTTTTCTTCTTGGATCTAATATTTATTTACTTTTATAGGCTAGGTTGAATGAGATTATAACTGCTGGAGCAAAGTCATCCCATGGCAGTGGAACTGCAGAATTTCCCTGGATGGTTGATGGTGCTGGACTGCCTTCCAATGCAAGTCAACTTCTACAAAATTTGGTAAATTGCTTCACAATACTTTATTTAGTTACACTCAGAAGTAAAACTCCACAGTTTAGTAGTAATGCAAGATGCTTTAACTTTACATGAGGACAGGTCCAATTGACTAAAAAAGTTACTGCACAAGTAAAACTACTCGCAATAGATGAGGACGAGGAGCTTGCAGAGACAAGCTCATTTGCGGATGCAGTGCTTCCATATGACCAAGCAAAGGCCCTAGGGAAGGTTAACATTGATGTTGGTCGAATTGCTGCAGGCTTGCCTTGTGGTAGTGAGGGTTTTCTTTTGATGTTTGCTCGCTGGAAAAAGCTTGAGAGAGAGTTGTATAATGAACGCAAGGAGTAAGTATTTCCCATTCAGTAATTAGACAAATAGATGCACACTGCTTAGACTTCTTTCTTATCCTGAGTATAGTTCCTCTGAAGTTTCAATATGGTATGTGCTTTAGTTTACATGGCTTTTGCTGTTTCAGACGGTTTGACATTAAACAAATCCCAGACGTTTATGACTCCAGCAAGTAAGACACTCATATACTCTGTAGAGACTGTTCTTCAAATTAGTTTCTTTTAAGTACATGTGCTTGTTCATGCAAGATTTGTCTATTTTTTGACATTCAAAGCAAATCTTTCATGTCAAGGTCACGTTACTTTTTTTTTTTTTTTAGTTCTCGACTTTCTTGTACTATTATGCTCACTGGTCAGTTCTGTGTTTTATAGATATGACCTCTTGCATAATGCACATCTCAATCTAGAAGGATTGGATGAGCTCTTCAAAGTTGCTCAGGTAAAAAACTGTTCAGCTTCTGCAACTATTTATGCAGTTCCTGATAGTTTATCTCGGGAATAATGTTAATAAATAGTAAGCGAGAGGATCATGTAACTCATTTAGGAGCATCAAAACTCGAAGCATCTCGATGTCTAGGAAGTATATTCTCTATATTTTACATTGTTGGGGATGCATAATCGTGTTACATTGTTTCTTAGGTGAGATAATAATCAAACGTGGCCTGATCAAATTTTTTTTGTTTATATTGTTGCAGTTACTTGCAGATGGTGTCATCCCAAATGAGTACGGGATAAATCCAAAACAGAAACTCAAAATCGGCTCAAAGGTTAGTACACTGGTGTTTACATTATATATATATTATCCAATTTGACCTCATTTTTTTTATTATTTTTCTCGTCAGTTGGTCAAACCTGTTATCTATGATTTACATGCTGAAGTATCTGGACAGCATTCTTCTTGCTTAAAATTTGTTCCATCTGATATTCCAGATTGCCCGCCGTTTGCTGGGTAAGATTCTGATTGATTTAAGGAACACACGAGAAGAAGCAATTAGTGTTGCTGAACTCAAAAGCAATCAAGACCAGAATCCAGCATTTCCAAAGGCCAAAAAGGAGGATTTTGACTTTTTGGCAAAATACCAGAAGCATGAAGACACAAAAAGATCCACTAGTGAAAAGTCCCTGGACCAAGACGATGAAGAGACAAAATATCGTTTGGACCCGAAGTGCGTGCTCTAACATATTCTGTCGTGCATATTGATTTACATTGCAAATTCACTTATGTGTATTGGTTCTCTTAATTTCAGGTATGCAAATGTCAGGACACCTGATCGACATGTTCGAACGCGCCTTTATTTTACATCCGTAAGTCAAAACTCTTACTAGGGATTTTGTCGCTAGTTTTGTACTATATGTGTAATTTTCATTGATTTGTTCTTGTTATTCCTGAAACACAGGAGTCGCATATACATTCGCTGATGAATGTACTTCGCTACTGTAACTTGGATGAATCTTTACAAGGAGAAGAGAGCCTTGTATCCGGCAGTGCTTTGGAACGGGTGTTTAAAACAAGGGAGCTCGACTACATGAGTTATGTTGTTTTGAGGATGTTCGAGAATATAGAGGTAGGTTATTTTAACTTTTTTTTTCTGCTTCAACTTAAAAATCACTTGAGCATCTCAAATAACTTGAATGTTTTGTAATGTCATATTATTAATCATCTTCTGAGATTGAATTACACAGATACCTCTAGAAGATCCAAAGAGATACCGCATAGAAATGACATTCAGCCGCGGTGCAGATTTGAGCCCACTTGAGGTGAAGTCTCTTTTCTTTTTTCGTTCATGGGAATATTGGGTGCTGTTGTAAGCACTTGAATTCAAGTATTACTGTACAATATTCCTATTTTTTTCATGCTTGTAAATCTTGTTATCTTTATTTTGTTGACAGAATAATGATGGAGAGGCTGCGTCACTACATCAAGAGCACACATTACCAATCATGGGACCAGAAAGGTTGCAAGAAGTGGGATCATATCTTACATTAGAGACGATGGAAACGATGATTAGGCCATTTGCCATGCCTGCTGAAGATTTTCCACCCCCATCAACTCCACAAGGCTTTTCTGGTTACTTCTCTAAGAGTGCAGTATTGGAACGTCTTGTGAATCTCTGGCCTTTCCATAAGCATGCTAATGCTAATGGAAAGTAACTCTTGTAGCATGCTTATGGAAAGTAACTCTTGTCCCGCTTGGTCTCTTTTCTTCTTCTGCTGCCTCAACCTGTCTTTACATTTTCCTGCTGGCTTTTAGTGTAATAGAAACTCTGGTCATCTTTTTGTCTCTATTACATGTATATAACTCTCTTCTTTGTTCCTGTTATTTTCTTCTCACATTTTTGTTGGGAGAAGTTTTCATGTACTAGCGTAATGCGTACGAGCATGATGAATCCATGTTACGAGGCCCACACGTAAAAGGGTAGCAGTTTTGCACGCCTGCCTGGGTTTTGCTTCCATTTCAATTTACCGTCACCAATCGCCATTCTTAACGGCTTTAAAGTGAGCTTTTTTTTCTTTTCTTTTTTCCCCTGAGAAGTCATTAGTTGCCTTGAAGCAAACCAAAGCTCCGTATGGAACTTTGAGACAACCTTTTGATGCAACTTCAAAAGGAGGTGAACGACAAATTTTTGATGGAGCAACAGGTTACCCTCATTTTTGTAACCTGACCTAACTTGGCCTTGCCAAATGCCAAACGTCATTGTTTTTGTTCCCTTTTGTTGGTTTTGTCCTATTGAGATAAGAAAATATCCTTGTTTATTCTATAAGGGTGTTGGTGACCAGCTTGTTGCCAGGCTATCCACCAATTTATTGTAATCCGACCTTCCAAGGCTTTTTATATATAACTGCTTTTTCTATAATGATGTTTTTGTTTTTTGAAGAGACTAGATGATGACATTTTTGTTCTTTCGCGACTGTATTCCTTTTCAGATATTGTGACTCATGTTTAAGTGGTGACATCCGCCTTAAGTAGATTATGAAATATTCTCTGTACTTTCCCATCAGAAAAATGGGAAATCTGCTGGAATAGATTTGATTTCACGTGAGATGTTATAAAAATAGCAATTTGTTTCCCCCAGAGGAGAGGAAAGGTTGAAACATGTTGGGCCACCATATACTAACAGTATACACTTAAACTGTGCTGTTACTTATCGTTTGGAGTTTCAACCAGCATTATTGTGTTGTGCTTCCTGCTCAGTGCTGGTTCTGTCGCAAGTCACTATTTTTAAATCATGCAACGGTCATGAAGTGAGATAATCTTTCTTTTGTCTGCAGGAGTACAAGTAAGCAATTCCAAATTTAGACCCACAAGATGTGGTATTGGGGTGTACATGTGTATTTCATCGTTACCCCAAAATGATCCATTAATTAGTGAAACATATATTTGCTCGATTAGTTAGGAGGAAGATCCACTCACACTATTATTTTCACACTATCTCATATTTTTAAGACATTTTTCTTAATTTAAATTAAACAGTAACGTATTTGAAGCTAATATTTTGGGGATATATTCGCCTTATAAAGATCTACATGCCCATAAAAAATGAGCTCATTCCGAAACTTATAACTCCATCATCTACTACTTTGAAAATTGACCGTTGAAAGTCGACTAATTTTCAACCGTTAAAATTAAGATCGATAGATGGTGAAGTTTCGGAATGAGGTCTTTTTTTGAGGGTATGTAGAGCTTTGTAACACGAACATATTCCCAAAATATTATCTTCAAATACGTTATCGTTTGATTTTAATTAAGAAAATATCCCTCAACGTGTGAGATAATGTAAAAATAACAATGTGAGGGGATCCTCACTCATTAGTTAATTTTGAAACGCCATAGAGTTATAGGGCGGATTTGAGGCAGTGATTTGATTTAGGAAGAGCCAACTCTCCGTCTCACCTTTCTACCAAACGCTCCAAATCCCTCTTTTTTTTTAATAGGAAAGATAATGATTAAAAGAATTCAAAAATTACATGGAGTTCTTGTCCTGTTGAATGAGGACTTTTGCCCATTCTGGACTGTTATTATGCCAATTAAAACAAATTAACTGAGTTCTTGCATATTTGGATAATGAATCAGCCAAATGATTTGCATCTCGATGCACATAAGTGCATTTCCAAAAAAACTAAAGATCTAAGTAAGAAAATAGCATCATTAACTATGTTCTGTGTAGTCCACTTTATTGCATCAATATTGCCATTCAGTGCAGTTATTACGTTTTGGCAATCTCCTTCCAGCTCGATCTTCTCCCATCCTTCTTGCTTTGCCCAAATCACTGCCTCCAATAGTGCTTGAGCTTCCTCTTTCTCTGGGTGTAAATTGTTACATGCCCCTCCTCGCAATCCATTGTTATTACCTACATCATCTCTAGCAATTAGTCCCCATCCTGACATTTTATTTTTATTGATATGCGATGCATCAAAGTTTATTTTAAGCACTCCATTAGATGGAGGTTTCCAAGGATGACCAGATTGTCTAGTTGTCCCTTGATTACTAGTTCTTGCACATCTTACCATGTTCCAGTCATTTACCTGCATTGTGATATTGTTAGTTATCTCAACCACATTAACAGATTTATTGTCAAAGACCTTCGCACAACGAGTTTTCCAAATCATCCACATGGTGAAACAAACTAGTTCCAAAATTGAATAATCATTAGATACAGGATTATTGGTTACTCTAAAGAAACTGCAAACCCATTGATGAATATTCTGATGTTGAAAGGTTATGATGAGATTACTATTCACAGTGTTCCAAATATCAAGAGCAACTGAGCAATCATAAAATAAATGTTGGGGTGTTTCTTCTGCTATGTTACACATAGCACATTGGTTATCATGATGTCTAGTAACTCTAGAAAGCTTGGATTTTGTAGGAAGACATTGATGCATGAATTTCCACATAAAAAGCTGAATTCTTGGTGGAAGTTTATGCTTCCAGAAGAGATTCTAGTTGATGTTTAAATCATTTTTAGTTGGTTGAACCCTTAACTGATCATTGAGAATAACCTTATAAGCTGACTTGACAGTGAAAGTGCCACTATGAGATGGTTCCCATCTCATCTTATCCTTACCTGTTAGAGGAATTCTTATGTTTGTGATTTCCTTGACTGTATTTTCATCAAATAAAGCAGTTAAAGTATCCACATCCCAGTCTTTGGTTTCAGCATTGATTAATTGACTAACAAACTTCATACATGTTGAGATCATGTTGGAATTAGGGGGCTTGTGCATATTTGGGATCCAATTATCTTTCCATATATGTATATCAGAGCCATCACCAACCTCTCAAACATAATGTTTTTTAATAATGCTAAGACCAGTACAAATACCATTCCAAACCCAGGATCTCTGCTTTTCTACACAGTCACTCAGAAGGTTTAAGTTAGCAAAGTATTTCTCCCTTAGTATAATATCCCATTGATTATTTGGAGAGTTAAGTAATCTCCAAGCAAGTTTAACAAGCAAAGCAAGGTTAATAACATCAGTTTTCCTAATGTTTAAACCTCCAAAAATCTTAAGCAAAGATATATCATACCAACCTTTAGGATAAAATCCTTTAGCACCCTTTTTTTTTCCCACCAAAAATTCATCTGTATATTATCCATTTTATCAGTGAGTTCTTTGGGCATTGGGAAAACTACCAAGTGGTGACTAGCCAGACTTCCTAACACAGACTAAGCCATGACAGTTCTACCTGGTGGAGAAACAAAAGTTGTTTGCCAAATATCTAATCTACTTTTGTGACTATCTAAAAGATGAACAAAAGTATCATATTTTCTTTTTTGTAGCAGTAGTGGTACTCTTAGGTATTTTTCCTGTAGGGACATTCTTCTTATTCTAAGGATGTTTGAAATCTCATTTTTGATCTGATTTGGAATCTTGTCACTAAAAGCAAGAGCAGATTTATCAAAGTTGACAGCTTGTCCTAAAAAAGTACTAAACTGGTCAATTATGGTGGCTAATGGTGGCTAAATTCCTAGCATCTTTAATTCTAGGTTTAATGAAGACGAGGCAATCATCAGCAAAAAAACAAATGGGAAATAGCAGGGCAAGTGGAGGTAGCTTTAAAACCATGAATTAGATTTTTTTGTTCTGCATATAACAAACTTCTAGAGAATAATTCCATACATAAGATAAACAGATAGGGGGATAAGAGGTCTCCCTGTCTGAGACCCCTTTGAGGAGTATAAACCTTACCTGGAGATCCGTTAAGGAGAATGGATGTGGATACAGTGCTGATGCATTGTTGGATCATGTTGCACCATTCAGTGGAGAATCCTAGTTTTTTGAAACTAGCAGTAAGAAATATCCATTCAACCCTGTCAAATGCCTTAGACATATCTAGTTTTATAGCTACACAGCCATCTTTAGCTTTTGTTTTTTTCATGCTATGAATGAGTTCATGGGCAATCATAATGTTATCATGAATAAGCCTACCAGAAAGAAAAGTTGTTTGATAAGGAGAAATAATTTTATGCAAAACTTTTTTTAGTCTGGTAGCTAGCAATTTAGATATAATCTTATAGGAGACATTGCAGAGGCTAATAGGCCTAAAATCAATTGCACTTCTAGGACATTTGTTTTTAGGAATCAAAGTGATGAAATTGTGGTTTAATTGTTTTAACATATGTTGAATGTGAAAGAAAGCAGTTACCATCTTAACAACATCAGGGCCTACTGTTTCCCACATAAGCTGGTAAAAACCAGGTGGAAATCCATCTGGTCCTGGTGTTGTCCAAGGCTTCATTTTAAAAACTACCTGTTTAACTTCAGATGCAGAAGGAATAGCAGTTAACATAGTATTTTCAGCTTCAGTAACAATACCAGAAACTGTATCCAGAAAGATCTCAGGATTAGGAGGAGTGGCAGTCTTACTCATACTACTAAAATGGTCCATCAGCTCAGCCTCTATTTCCGTTCTATTATCAAGCCAGATGCCCATGTTATTCTGTAAGGAATCTATTTGGGTTCTTTGCCTTCTAAAGTTAGCTTTTTGATGGAAGAAAGCTGTGTTCCTTTGATCCTGAAAAAGAGCATCATCTTTGGCTTTTTGTCTCCAGAAGTCATTCTCAACATCATACCAATATTTCAGTTTTTGAGTTAACTCATTAACTAAGTTGATATTAGTATTTCTACTAGAAGTGATATCACTCAATTGAGATTCCAAGTTCTTAATCTGGGTTGTTATATTGCCAAAGTGGTTATAGTTCCAACTCCTAAGACTCTGTTTAGTATTTATCTGACATTGCACCAATTGAAAGGCTACAGAACCATTCATATTGCTATTCCAGTTTGACTTAATAATCTCATGACAACTATCATCTCTAAACCAAGCTTTATTAACTCTGAAAGGATTTTTGGTATTATTTCCTAGTTTGAAAGTGAGCAGCATAATAGGACAATGATCACTTCCTACAACAGTTAGGTGGTAAAGAGCAGCATAGGGGTAAAGGTTTCTCCAATCCAAAGTAACAAGAGTTCTATCCAATCTTTCTAAGATTAATTCATTTCCAGATCTTTTATTGGTCCAAGTGAAAGGATTGCCTATAAAATGCATGTTGTGAAGATTATTACTGTTCAGAAGAAGATTGTTGGCATCTAAATCAGACTGGCTGGGTTGGTTACCCCCTTCCTTTTCATATCTATGAATAATGAAATTTATATCACCTATTACAATCCACAGGTTATTGTATGTCATTCTAATATTACTCAGATGATTCCATTGTCTAAGTCTATCCACACCATTTATAGCCCCATACAGACAAGTAACTAAGGAACTACAATTTTGATTGTCTAACTTAACTAGACAATTTATCATGTTTAGATGTCTATCAATGACTTGCAGATTAATGTTATCTTTCCAAAGAAGGACAAGACCTCTAGAAAGGCCAATAGGATTGAAGAAAGTGGCATTTGGGTATTTGTATCTAGCAATCAGATATCTCATTATTTTTTCTTGATTTTTGGTTTCAGATAGGAAAAATTATATCTGGATTTTGAATTTTAATGAGCATGTGAAGATGATTTCTGGTATCCTTATTACCAAACCCACATACATTCCATGATATGATTTTCATATTTTTAAAAATAGGGAAATTGCAAAGATTTATGAAAATGGTGAAAACTTGTATGATATATTCAAAATGACAGAATATAAAGCAGTTAAAATGAAAAGTAATATGAAGTTTATGGATTACCTTAGTATCCCCTTTGGTGTTGTTAGCTTATTTCTCCTCAGTTGTGAGTCTTTCTGCAGTCTGTGTATCCAGTTGTTTTTCATCAAAAGAGGTAGCTGGAATGATGATTTGCTGGTTGCTGGGTAAGTTCTCAGCAGTAGTTGTTGCAATCTCAGTGATTCTCAACTGCTTTCCCGATCTGGCAGATTTATTTCCATCACCAATTTGCAAATGATTCTTGGGTGTAATTAAATATCCATCCTTAGGAGGCACAAATGGGGCATTTTTTATTTCTTTCTTCTTCTGTATTGTTGGAACAACATCATTTTCACTTCTTGCAACCGCCTTATTTTTGCCAGGTACATTGCTAATTCCAAAAAAGTAAGGCTTAGAATGGGCCTTTTTGAGGAAACCAACAACAACTTCACAATCCCCTTTGGTATGCTTCAAGATAAAGAAATTAGGACAAATACTATGGGGTTGTTTTTCATAGTACAATTTGATCCATCTTGTAGTACCTGCATTAGTCTTAGCCATTGCACCTCTTCGCAGTGGGTTGTTGATATCAATTGTGACACACACTTTTACACATTCTTTATCAATCGGGATTGCATCCTTTGGATCAATATCTATCACTTCTCCCATAAGCTTGCCAATCTTAGTTACAGATATTACATTCATATGTTCTGGTAAAAGCTTTTTGAGTTGGATCCAAAAGCATTGGTGATTCCAGTCTAATTCCTGGTAAATAATAAGCGAATCATATGGATGCAAGATAACCAGGTACCTATTGATACTCCAAGGTCTTGTTTTGAACACCATTTTTTTGGTTTCCTCCTTTTTGAACTTGAAAACCATTATGTTCTTGTCAATTTCTACAACTTTCACTTCACCCTCTGGAATAAAACCCCATGTAGATTTGATATGATACTCCACTGCCTTGAAACCCATTGAGACGTTTTCCATTTTTATCATACCAATAAGGCTATTATCCCAATCATCTGTTTCATTGCTTGTAACTTCCTCATAGGGTTGGTTTAGGATTTCTATATCATCGTCCAATTCTAATGCAACTTTCCTGAATTTTTCTGCAAGATCCGTCACTTGAGTATCATTATTTTCCTCCATTATACTGTTTAAATTGAGATTTCTAGGTTTCTCTAAACTTTTGTTTTTAGGTTATCTATATAGTTGCAAAAACTGCAAGGGTTAGGGTTTTGGTTACCATAATAGCAGGAATCATTGCGGGATTTTTGGTAGTAGAAAATATTGCAGTTTTTAGAGGATAAATCCCTGCAAAATTGGGGTATGGCTAACCACACAGTGAGAAATAAAAGGATTCTGTTTCCTAATTTGTAACGCAGTTTTTGAAATTTGAATTTTCCTTTCTTCCGCCCTTGATGGTTTTGACTTTCCATATTCCTGATACTGAATCATTTTTGAACTCTGATGAAACGGTTATGGTTATGGTGGTACCTCTTTTGATGGTGATTTCCTGGATACACAATGGCTTCAACAAGCAACTTAACTAGCAGAGCAAACACTGTAAACACAACTTTCAAATCGGCAAACGCTATTGAGGAGTAAACAATCTGTAAACACATAAAGGGATAAAACGGTAGGATTAGAAAAACATTTTCATAAGAAACTTAAGCAAAAATTGAAACTAAAAGATTGAAATCAGCAGTAAGTTAACAGAAATAAAACATATTTATGGATGCATGTAGATTAAAACTATGAACATCATATCATGGAATTAATAAATCGATAAAAAGAAAGGAATGATTTTAGCAAACTATTTTCACTGAGTCAGGATGCCAATTTGCAGAGCCCATCCAAGGCAACTCCGCATCACGGTCCAAACTCAAGGGTTCTTATTAGATGTTACGTTTTCAACCAACCTATTAAAATGGTAAACAAGTTACTGGGGAAAATGCCATCCAAAGTTTTTTTTACCAACTTTTAGTTTTTTGCATAATAAATGCCATTTTTACCCTACACTGTATATTATTCATTTCGGTATTTCATCAATTACAATGAAGTTCTGCTCTCAAAAAAAGAAAAGATATGGATTCAATGTCAAAAAAAGAATCCTATTACTAGGGCTTGAACCCAAATGGATTTTAGGGATTAAAATGCTATGCGTAGTCAAAAGGTGGATAGGAGGACTCTAGGAATATGAAAAAGTCAAAAATGCCCTTATTCAAATTTCAGTATTCATCAAAAAAATAATAATCATAAATATATAATTTTCTCTTCTCCTTCTCTTTTCATTGACAAATCATGATGAAGATGATCACGACTTCACCATGATGAAGATGAAGATCATAACAAGACAACTAATTATATTATCTTCTCCTCATCCTTCTCTTCTCATTCATAAATCATGATGAGGATGATGATCATAAAGAAAACCAAAAATTGTTATCTTCTCATTTTCCTTTGATCATGATAAAGACAATGATCATGTTGGAAATATATGTTTTAAAACAAAATGTATTTTCATGTATTATTTTTATTAAAATTATTTTTAATAGTCTTAATGATCTTCATAAAAGCAATTTATTATTTGTGATAAATTCCTTGACTGTTTCATGTTACAAGAGTAAATGGTTTTTTATTAAACCATATAATTGTTTTCATTTAAACTTTTTTAAACTCTTAAGCATAAAATCAGATTTTTGGTTGGAAAACATTAAGAGAGTTTTTTATTTAATATTTTGGAGTTTTTAAAAGAACAATAAGAATTTTGAGAGAAAGAAAACCACAGGGGTTTACTCAATAAATACTTTTATTGATTTCCAAAGAGTTTAATGGATTTACAAAGTATTGTGTTATTCGTTGTATACTTTTAAAATCTCTTTCAAAGTTTATGTTACTCGTTGTAGATTGTCAAAAAGTCTTCTAAAGTTTGTGTTACTCGTTGTAAACTTGAAAATTCAAAGACTTTGCATACTTACTTATTTTCAAGACTTTGAGTGACTTTTGTGTATATATTTGCCTTGATAAAAGTCTTGCAAAATATGTAAGATTTTGGAAGACTTCCAATTTTTTACTCTCTTTTATTTTATTTCATGAATACACAATCTAGAAAACTCCTATTATAGATGATTATAAATTATTTGATATGATTATACATTTTTTTAATTTTAATTATTATGTAAAAATGTACAATAATTATTATTTTAATTTATTGTTATACTTTATTGTATTTTATTGAACAAAAGAAATAAGTTATATAAAATAATAATTTATTTTTATTTAGTTGAAGTTTTTATAATAAATAAGCTACAATAAATTTTGTATTTATGTCTATCATGTATATTTGCATATAAAATTTGTTTTTATAACTCTGAAGGACTCTACAAATGTCTGCAAGACATTAGACAACTCTGCATAACTCCTCAAAATTTTTCTCAACTCTGTATAATTCTCACAAACTTATTAATTTTCATGACTCTTTTCAAATATTTACAAATCTACGAATGTTTTTATTGAGTAAACCCCTACTAGTGTATGATTATCACTTGTTTTCAATAAATTTGATTATGAGCAAGAATAGAAGTGTACAAGTATCACATACTCTCAAGTGCAAGAGTGATTGTGAAAGAGAATTTACTCGGCTGTTTTATCCTGGGGACGGCGCGACATGGAAGAACTGCTTGCACAATTTTGGGCAAGCCGCGAAACGTCTTAAAGAGAGCGACCTGGTCGTGACTCAGCCATAACATTTTTGTTTGTTTGGCTTTATGATTGTTTTGCAGGTGGATTTCGGCAATTGTTCCAACAATTTTAAGACGGTTTCTTCTGCCGTAGAGATCAATCGAGAAACGATTGCTGAAACACGATAAGTATCATTGTTTATTTTGTTTTATTGAATCATCACGGTATAATTATTCATTAACATTTTATCTTGATGCTTTGGATTTTATGTGTCTTCATAACTAAGATTGAATTTTAGTGTCTAATGTCAATAGACCATATATAGTTGTAACATGTTATAAAGTTTTCTATGAAACTCTTAAATGAAAATGAATTCGGTCTTGAAATTTATACAGTGTATGTTAGACATCATGAGGATCATACTGATTAAATTTAATAATTTTTGGATACCAAAAAGTATTTTTAAGGTATTTTACAAAGCCGCATAACGTTGCTGAAATTTTCTGAAGGGCGGAATTTTGACCCTAATTGATTTCGTTTGTCCCCATATTTGTGTAGCTATTTTGAACTTGTGTAGCATGAAACTTGTAGATCATAAACTTATCTTCAAAACCCATTTTGAAATTTTCCATTTGGATATGTGATTTTAAGAGATGTGGTGATTTGAAAATCGTTATGTATGTGTGTGCAAAATATGGGATGATACTTGAGATTAGAGATTAGAGATGTAATAAATTACATTAAAAATCATGTTTTGGTTATACTAATTCATTTTCTTGTTCTAGTAATGAAAAATAAATTTTTGTTAGTAATCAAACTAGTGCACCACATATGTTCGATAATATGCTCGATAGAATGTTATCAATATATGATGTTATAACTATAGAAGTTTGAATCTTTCTTTGATAGTTACGAGCAACTTGGAGTATAAATTTTTTAATTGATCTTTAAGTAATTATGTAAATGCATACCTTACCTTTTTTTTTGCTTCCAAATTCTCACATGTAAATGATTATGACATGTGAGAATTTACTTGAGCGAGTTTTTATTTTCCAATGAAATAAAAATTGCGAGCGGGGATGAATCAATTTGCCGAGCAATGGTTTTGATGATTTCTTTGTTGGCCTCGAAAGAGTGGACAATGGTTTATAACCAATTGAGATTCAAAGCAAATGAGGTATGTTTGATGAACTATTTGTAGTTACTGTAGTGATTAAATAATTTCATTCTAGATTGAAATAAATTGATTATTCAATCTTAGAATGAGTTGCAAGGAAACTAGATATTGAGAATTATTGTTTATGACAATATATGAGTGACTCATACAAGTTTGGAACTTATGAGATAGAATTTGACACCAAACCAAAACCAAAAGAATAAGAAACCTAGTGAAAACAAATATGAATACCAACTCTCACCAAGAAATGAACATAATTTTAATTATGAAGTTATTTGATATGTTTGCATTACATGGCATTGCAAGAATATCAAATATTGTTAACAATGCTTTTCAAGCTAAGTTAATGTGAATTGTGGGTACGGTGAGAGGTGATATATATTGTTGTTTTACACCATATTTGTTTTGATAGGTTATGGTTCAAAAGTTGAACCTAATCGTTTGAAAGAAAGTGGTGTTGAGTTATACTCACACCTCTAGGATTTTGGTATTGGTATGGTCTGAAAAGTTTGCTTACAGTAGAACTATCTTGTTAAAGATGTTCATACCACCAAAATGAGAAAGAATCTAGTTTCCACATATCTTGTTTTTAACAAGATTGAGATTAAAAGTTATGTTGAACTTGATCATTGCACTACTACAATAGAAATGTTATCAATGAAATGTTTGAACCAAATATTGTATTATTTATATGATATGACTGCAGCTTTGGAGTGCTTGAAATATGTGATTTTATCTTGCTTCTATGAAATTTTTGAGTTAGTGATGAGTATGAGCATGTTGTGTTTTCCTTTAAATTTCTAAGAATTTTTTAAGTGACGTGTATCAAATTTTACCCAACTCATCAAAGCAAGTAGACTCACGATCTTACTAGTTTACAAAAGCATCGGATGAAATAAAATGTTTGAGAATTTTTATGAGATATTTTTGGTGTTTCACGAAGTCTAATTTGGTGACTAAAATTGATCTTTTCCATAGTGAATAATGAAATGATGTCTTCACGAAAAATGTTTGTTTGGTCGTCCTCTATATTGTGCCAAAAGGATTTTGATATTGGATAATTACTTTATGAGTAATGAGCAAGAACACATAGTGCGTAAAATATGAATTTAGAGAAATTATTTGCGCTTAAAAAAAATTATTTCTAATTTTTGTATGAATGAGGAATCTTTATAGTTTTTTTAATTGGTATTAAACACCAAAATTTGATGTCTAACAAAGCCTGTAGAAATTTTTGAATGAACGTGGGTATAAATGCAATTTGCATAAGTAAATTCTCAATTTTAGATATTTTGGTGTTTATTTGAAATGTCCTTTGGTCGAGAAATAGTGGGGGTTCTTTACCCTGTGTATGTTTAACACTAAACTTAGATTAAAGAGCGAGCTAGAAATGGAGATCACATGATCATTAAGAATGAATTTTGACCTACGTAAGTAGGAAGACTAAAAAGAATTTTAGTCATAATTATTACCTTGTTTGAGATGCTTAGATCCTCGTAATTTTAATCTTTGGAAAAAAGGTTTTAAGAACAAAATTTTTTAGTTTGACAAATAGAGAAGGGGTAATTAATTTTAGATATTGTTTCTACGATGCGTGATTTGTTGTGTATATCATATGTAGAAAAAAAAAATTAAATGAGTTAAATGATAAATCTATGTAAACCAAACATGAAAAACATTGTAGTTCCCGTAAGAACGAAATGCATATAAGTTTGATTAGTCATCATATATTTTGACACAAACTCTTAAACAATTGAACGAGAAATTTGATTACGTGGTAAATTCAAATGGTTTCAAAATTGACTGATGTGACAAACACACACACATATATATATATATATACATATGCATAAGTGATTCTCTGAATTTGTATTCTAACTCGTACGATGTTAATGAAACTGAGAACATACTTAGCTTATTATTTGACATGAAATACTTGGATGAAGATAGTGTAAATGTTGAATTGAAACATTTGTTTTGGATCTATTCCACTAAATTGAAAACGAATTGTAAAGAAATAAAAAATATAGTCTTTAAAAACTAGTTTTCACTCATTTCATTCTAGTATTATAGTGCTTGTGATTGTGTGTGAATTGAACTAGAAAAACAAAATGAGCATGGTAGCATGGCATTGGTTATTGCTACGTGATAGACTATATGTATATTACTTCTGTAGTGGGGGTTACATATATGCAGATTTACTAATAATCCAAGTATGAATAATTAGTAAAACATTGAGAAGGTTATGAGGTGTCTGAAAATAACCTTAAACCTAGAAATACACTATGTAAAAATGTTTACCGCAATTCTTTAAGGATATTATTGCGATGTTGATTGAGATATCCTCTCAAATGAATCCTCCAAGGGATAGAGTGATTCATTCCTCTACTAGATAGAGAAAGAACATACATATTAATCCAATGCGATAGTACCGCGGCTATTGCAAGAGTTGAGAACCGTTAACTACAACGGTAGAGTCGACATATATGGTGATAGAAATGCATTTTTGATGCTATGAGAATGGATTATATATGGTCTGAAAAGAGTTATCGTTGATCCTTTGACGAAAGGATTGATAAGAAGGTGTAAATACATCTTATGGGATGATGTTGATGCCCATTGAGAATTGAGTCATTTGTGATGGATACCCACCTAGAAATAGGTTCAAAGGGTATAACGAATCACAAATGATATGAACATAGTTGTTCGTGATGGACACCCAACCTATAACTCAAGATTCCATAAGTAGGTTCAAAAGGTATTCCCTACCTATGAATGGAGATCCCAAAATATAGGTTCAAATGGGGCTAAGTCGCGGATAACATATGTAAAGATAGAATCATGATTTTGAGAATTCATCCCACGGCATGATATCCTGAAGCAGGTTGAGGTTGAGTTTTTGTTTCAAAAACTCTTAATGATGTTTATATCTCTATTTAGAGTGGGGTACTTAGCTACATGAGTACTCTTGATAAACTCACCTATATGGATGTGAAAGTGTGTCCGCTTTCTATGATAATATGGGCAATTCTCTAGATCATTCATTAAACCGGGATTTAAGCACATGGTCGTAATGTGTTGGCTTTAGACTTTACACTAGTATAGTTATGTGTGTGTCAGACAATCTTTTATCTCCTAGAGTTCAAAGACTTATGTTCACTCTATGGTCATATTTTTCGAGAGTCTAACACTATGTAAAGGTTCAAAATCGAAAGATACCTTTACTTATGCACATCACTATATAGATCTTGCTTAATGTTTTAAAAATATGAGTGGGGAATTGTTGGAAATATATGTTTTAAAACAAAATGTATTTCCATGTATTATTTTTATTAAAATTATTTTTAATAGTCTTAATGATCTTCATAAAAGCAATTTATTATTTGTGATAAATTCCTTGGCTATTTCATGTTACAAGAGTAAATGGTTTTTATTAAACCATATAAATGTTTTCATTAAAACTTTTTTAAACTCTTAAGCATAAAATCAGATTTTTGGTTGGAAAACATTAAGAGAGTTTTTTCTTTAATATTTTGGGGTTTTTAAAAGAACAATAAGAATTTTGAGAGAAATAAAACTAGTGTATGATTATCACTTGTTTTCTATAAATTTGATTATGAGCAAGAATAGAAGTGTACAAGTATCAAATACTCTCAAGTGCAAGAGTGATTATGAAAGAGAATTTACTCGACTGTTGTATTATGGGGACGACGCGACATGGAAGAACTGTTTGCACAATTTTGGGCAAGCCGCGAAACGTCTTAAAGAGAGCGACCTGGTCGTGACTCAGCCGTACCATTTTTGTTTGTTTGGTTTTATGATTGTTTTGCAGGCGGATTTCGTCAATTGTTCCAACATATCATAATTTCATCATGATGAAAACGCTTATCATAAAAAGAAAAAACTAAGAAAACCCACAATTTGTTTTTGCTTTTGGATGGTTAAAAAATCCGATTCGATGAATTTCGGGTAAAATAAAATAAAATCTGAAGGTGTTTACGGTCGGGAGTTCTTAGAATTCCCAACCGTTAATTTAGATTACAGATTGGTTTTCCTAGCCGAAAACAATTACAGCTAGTATTTCCCAGATGTTATTACACCCACGGCTGGGAAATCCTAGCCGTAAGCTATTATGATAATCAAAAAAAAAAAAAAAAAGAGAGGATGAAACACGGCTTGGTTTTCCTATCCGCAATTGAACTTGCGACTCGTACGTTCCAGCCGTATCTAAGACTTGCGGATGGATTTTCCCAGCCGTAAATGGTTCTGATAATTAAAATATATAATGTATAGGTCGACAAGGTTTTCCTAGCCGAGATTGCTTACGGCTTGGTTTTCCCAACCGTAAATTGTTGAGTTGCCGCTGGGATGTAATGTTATGCCAGCCGTATACAATATTTTCGGCTGGAAGTTCATCATTTCCCAGCCGAATAAATGTCGGTTGCGGCTGGGATTTGATGTTTTCCCATCCGAAACTGTAGAAAACCCAGGTTTTTAATGGATGCTTTCCGATTTGAATCAACAAAATCCACCATATATAGGATTATTCTGAGTAATTTAAGGATATGTTTCACCCTATGTAGTCGATCTCGGGCATCTCGACCGAGATTTCGGCGGAATTCCGGATATTGCTTTTGGGACAGACGAAAACCAAAATCTCACCTAAACGAAAAGTCTCCGGTTATTTCGACCGGAATCTATACATCTCGGTCAAAATCGGTGTGTCTCGGTTGGAGTTATTCTTTTATATATATTTTTTTCCCAATTTCAGAAACTACTATCAACAAAAATTACCATAAAATCTAATGATATATCATAAATTTTATAACAATAATTCCATCAAATAAGCATCTTTAATCCATGTAACACAAAAAAAAAAAAATTTAAAGCTATGATAACAGAGAGAAAAGATCTTAACTGAATGAATCTCTATTGATCGTATATGCTATATGATAACAAAGAGAAATGACCTTAAGTGAGTGAGATCTGATTTTCCTTTAACTAAAGTACATCAATCAATATATTTTTTCCCGAAAAGATACACCAATCAATATTAATTGAGAATAACTTACAAGCTGCTAATTAGTTTATTTAACGACTAATTGATATGGTTGAATAGTTTCAACCTTTTAACCACTGGATGCTTCAATATAATAGATAAAGATTGTGGTCGGTGGTTGTGTGTGTGGAAATGGGGAGAAATAGATTAGAGAGCGTGGAGAAGAAATGGGGCGAAAGAGATAAAAGAAAGTGAAGAGAATAGGGAAGAAATGGGGAGAAAGAGACTAAAAATTGTGGTTTTTTACTTTTTAGGAATTCAAGGCTTCTAGGTTAAAGGCGGAGTAACTAGGAGTAGTGTAACTGACAGATGGATTTAAGATCCAACGTGTAATTTTCACCACAATTATATATTAGTGTAAAATTTTAATCCGAAATTACACCGAAATCTCCCCGATACAAAGTTGTGCCAGGCCGAGACAATCTGAAATTGACTACCTTGGTTTCACCATATTAGGTGGTTGATTTTCATAAAAGTTAAAAAGAAAATCCTCAGAATCATCTACTTAATCAAACAAAAAAGAAAAGAGAAAAAAAAATTGATCAATTTTTTTATTTTTTATTTTCATAAAATTAGTAAAATGATTAATCCTAATTCATATACTAATTGTAGGTGTAAATTATCTACAGATCCAGGTGGCAACATCCTAGACCCAGTGCACCCAAATACAAAGAAACGCGAAGTATAGAGCAAAGATTAAAAAGCGCGAGATTTAAGGAAGCCACGTGGATCGGGCGTAATAATGTCGGACAAGACTTGACCCAGACTTCGATAAAGCTGACAAGATAAGGCGGGACGGGACAAACGAGGAGATACAGTCAAACAGGCAAGAAAGTGTGGAACACATCGGCTGATCATAAGGGCGACTATCGAGACAGCCGACATCGCGTCAACAGAGGACCATAAGAGATTGGCTCGAACGAAATACAGGCGAGGAGCCAAGATGCATCGACCGCACAAGACGACGTGAGTCGGCCCGATCACAGAACATATAATTAGATGTAACAGGGTCAACATTCTAACTTCGTTGTATAAACTTTCTCCTATAAATAACGGGACTTGTATTCTAGAGAGGCAGGTTGTAATTTTTGGGAGAGAAAGGAGAGAGAAACCCGAGTTAGCATTAGAAAGAAGTGAATGAGAAGTAAGTTCATCTTGTAAGGAAATCCCACTAAGAACAACACCTTTGTAACACCGTGAAGTAATAAGATTCATCATTTCACCCCCGTGGACGTAGGTAATCATACCGAACCACGTATATCTTGTGTTCATGGTTGAGTATTTACTTTCGTTTGAGAAGAGTCGTACATTTCTATCCTTTGGATGTAGTTTGTAGTAAAATGCATCTACATTCTGGCGCCGACTAAGGGGACACGACTAAGATCTCCGGATACCTTGCCATTAAAGTCTTCAGAGACGATCAATGACTCCTCAATACACGTTAATGTGTTGGAATAGAAGCTACGATGAACTCTGTTGGCCGAAGTAATGGTTGTTTTGAGTCATTTACTGAGCATTTAAAGTCATAGTAGTAGCAGCGTCTTATTAGCGTCTTCAACAGTTTGATCGACAGAGAAACTTCACGAGCTCACCAGCGACTAACAGTTCGGGTTAGAAGCTACGTGAAGAATCTGTTGAAGGGACGACTGTTTGTTCTTGATAATTGTGTGTTTGTTAGCGTTAAGCGAGTTGTCTTTAGCTGAGGTAAGAAGTTGGGTGCTTGGAGTTACCAAAAGTTAGCGTTTTAGATGTTTCATCGTGTAATGAACTGTCGACCTTGTATAATTTTTAGCCGACGGTGTAGCGTAAGTCGTCGGAAAGGTCATAATTAAATCTTGAGAAAGTGGAGTTGGTACAAGTTCAAATTAATTCTAGGGGTTACTTGCCGTACTTTCTAAGCATCACGTGCATAAGATCAATGATTTGGAGCATGTAGAACAAAGGAAAACCCAACTTAAATGCATAGGTCGAGTACAGAGAGAGACGTCGTACGGAGTGATAGTGACGGGGAAGTGAGTACAGCCACAGATTCAGCATAAAACCAAAATAGGGTAGATAAACGGAACCCACCTGATAACCAAAGTTGACCCTGCATAGTGTGATGAGTCGTAGAGTCGAACGTTTCGCCTTTTTTGTCTGTGCATTTTGTTAGAAAAATCAGGTCGAAGTAAGGGGTTCTTTTTCGTATTTGCTGACGTAGGGACGGGCGATACTCGGCTTATCACCCGACATAACTAATGGCTAGCACTTCATGGACGATAAGGATGTTGAGGAATCGCACGGTCACTAGCAGCAGCATGCAGCGGTGGATAACTGGCCGAGGCAAGGGAACAGTCGACAACCACCGCCCGAGGAATCTCATGCAGCTGCGCGAGGGATGCCTGTTGTAGACGAGGAAGTAGATTTGGGGCGGGATGATAACACCTTACCTATGCACCAGATTATACTAACTCAGAGAAGAGTCGATCAAGTCGATGGTCTCACAGCTTTAGACACCGATGACGATGAGGAAGCACTTGCAGCGCGAGCTCAGAGGCAATCGACGAGGCGACAAATTGAACACCAGGAAGCTTTGGGAAGGGAACAAGAGCGTCTTAGGCAGATTCAGTTGGGGCGAGCAATAGCAAGTGACATCGGCCCGACAACCGTTCAAGCTGTCAATCATATAACCAATCCAATACCACCCACATCAGCACCATTACAACCTCGGCCACACCAACCCAATGGACATTCCAGTCATGAGAGTACGGACCCGACGTTGTTGGTCATTTTGGAGAGTCAGAGGAGACAAGAAGCGGCACTGAGGGAACTCCAGCAGCGGAATTTAGCCTTGGAGTATGAGAACTACCAACTGAGGAACCAACGGACCAGATCAAGAGGGTCGTCAAGCCGAGGAACATCGGGTTATCATGGCCGATCCGATTACTTGCCACCCATGATGGGGCAGAGTAACATTAATCATCCCAATCAGTCAGGTCAGCCGCCATTACCTCCGGTTCCCCCAACGCAGAGATATGGACCACCCGAGGACTCGTCCACCGATGAAGAAAGGCGAGGAAGGGACGGGCGAAAAGATCAGACAACTAAAGCCAAGCTTAAGGAGTTGGAAGCAAAAATCAAGGAACTTTCGGGCGGAAGCGAAGAGGATAAGCTGGCCGAGATTATGAGCGAAGCCGAGAAAACGCCTTTCTCTCAAGAATTGGAACAAATGCCGTTCCCACCTAAGTGTACTTTACCTTCATTGCCCTCTAGATTTGATGGAACTGGCGATGCGACCGAACACCTTAAGATGTATACCATGTCACTGATCCAATGGATAAGTAACCCGGTAGTTATGTGTAAATTCTTTCCAGCTAGTTTGGAGGGTGAGGCGCGAGATTAGTTTTATTCGCTCGCATCTGGTTCGATCAACGGGTACGATGCGCTAGTCGAGGCCTTCCTTGAGACCTATATGCATAACAGTCGACCTCGGCCAAGAATGAACAAGCTGTTTACCCTCGCCCGAAGATTCAGAGAGCCATTGAGAACCTTGACCGACAGATGGAGGAAACTGTGTACTGAAATTGGGAAGGTACCGGTGGACCAAGCCATCTTTGGTTTTGAAAACGCGTTGGGGAGATCGGACCCCATTTGGATTGCCATGTTTTCTGAAAAACCTAAAACCTTAAAGGAGGTGATAAGAATGCAAGAACACTACATCGCCTTGGAAGAAATTCAGGCTGAATCAAGAGATAGAGGGGTACAAGAAGCCAGTGCTGAAGTCGGAGATCTGAAACTAAAATGGTCACTGACGACCATATCAAAGCGATCGAAAAAGATCGGACCCTCCCCGAGGAACAAGTGAGAAGAGGGAATGGATGGCCAAAGGGAAGAAGCCAAAGCAGGAAGCCCGATCGTATACCCCACTAAACTCTTCTTTGGAAGAGGTGTTCAAGGAAGTTGAGAAGAGGAGCGACATCAACTACCCAACATCGAGGGGGGCGGATTCCAAGAGACCCGAGATCATCCCGAATACCGTCACTACCATCGCATAGGGGCCATTCCACCAATAATCGTCGAGAGGTGAAAGATATTGTTCAACACCTCATCCGCGATGGATATTTGATGCAGATGTCCGCCACCCCCTTCGGCCGGAAGAAACACCCGATGCGCCAGTTCATCAAGTCCGCATCGATAGGGCGAACCAATTCGTAAACACCATTTCACATTCGTCTATGCAAAACTACACTCTCGGCCCAGTAATCACCACTAGGATCCATAAAAGGGATCGTGACGGTAAAGAGATATTCAGCGTAGCCAAGTCTCTTCCCATGGAACCACGGATGACGGTGCCCATATCGTTCTCGCCTAAGGATGTCTCAAAGAAACGGATCGGGCACACAGTGATCCACTGGTCATCACATTATTGATTGAAAAGTGGGGAGTAAGAAGGATTCTTGTGGATAGCGGAAGTTCAGTCGAGGTGTTGTTCTACGACACGTTCAGAATAATGAAACTCTCAGACGATATGCTCGTCCCATCCACATACCGTATCTACGGCTTCAACGGCACAGTAACCATCCCGAAGGGCGAAGTAACTTTAAGAGTTTCAGATGGTGGTGGCTACCTCGACACACTAACCACTTTCTGTGTAGTCGACGTCGCTTCACCTTATGAGGCCATTATCGGGCGCCCATGGGTTGCGGGGATAAAGGGCGTAGCATCGGCCTACCATCAAAGGTTAAGGTTCCCGACTTACAAGGGAATAGTGGAAGTTATGGGCGACTCCCAGGCGGCACGACAATGCATGAAAGTTGATATAGAAATAAATGAGCGACGGCGAGCTCGGCAAGGGCAAGAAAAGAACAAAGAAAAGGAAGTGAAGGCAGCAAAAGAATTGGAGGAGGCGATTTCTCAAGCGGTCCTGGCACACGAAACGCGAGAACAAGACCCTTTATAGCAATTAAAGGAAGCATCCCCAGTCAGGGAGACGAAATCAAACTTCTCGACAGTCGAGCCAACTAAAGAAGTAAACTTGGGAACGATAGAGGAACCTAAAGTAGTGAGGATCGGGGCATTACTATCGGAAGAAGAAACCAGTAAACTCACGACGCTATTAAAAGAAAACCTGGAGGCATTTTCTTGGGAAGTGCATGATTTGGAGGGCATTGACCCAAAGGTCTGCTGTCATCACTTAAAAATTGATCCGAAGTTCAAACCGGTTAGACAAAAAATTAGGCATATCGCGCCAGAATTGCAAGCGGCGGTCGAGATGAAGAAGTTATAAGAATCCGGAATAATAAGGAAGTCCCACTACCCACAATGGATATCTAACATGGTTGTGGTACCAAAAAAGAAAGTGGGAGTCCGAATATGTATTGATTTCAGCGACTTGAACAAGGCCTGCCCGAAAGACAGCTTCCCCCTTCCCAGTATAGATCAATTAGTAGAATCAATAGTGGGATACGAGGCGATGACTTTAATGGACGGATACATGGGATACAACCAAATACCACTGGCGCCCGAGGACCAGGAACACACCTCCTTCTTCACGCCAAGAGGATTGTATTGTTACACCAAGATGCCATTCGGACTTAGGAATGCTGGGGCTACGTACCAGAGATTGGTAGGCTATATGTTCGAAGATAAGATTCACGATACCATAGAAGTTTACGTGGACGACATGTTAGTTAAGAGTCGGAAATCAAAAAACCACGTCCGAGACCTTCGAGAGATCTTTCAAACAATGAGGAAACACAAGATGAAGATTAATCCTGCCAAGTGTGACTTCTGGGTCACATCGGGGAAATTCTTAGGCTACATCATCACTCCCAGGGGAATAGAAGCGGATCCCGAGAAGGTACGAGCCGTCCTTGACATGCCATCTCCCGCGACGGTGAAAGACGTGCAGAAACTAAACGGTTGCATAGCCGCATTGGGACGATTTGTGTCGCGATCATCGGACAAATGCAAGGCTTTTTACGACATCTTGAAGAAAGGAGAAAAATTCTGATGGACGGACGCAAGCGAAGAAGCTTTTCAAAGTATCAAGCTACATCTAGCTAGCCTCCCGGTCCTTCAAAGGCCTGAGCCGTCAGAAATTCTCACTTTATACTTAGGCGCGACACCCTATGCCATAAGTGCGGTATTGGTTAACAGAGATGGGCGTGGAAAAGCCGGTATACTTCGCCAGCAAAACTTTAAGTCCGACCGAGAAGAACTACACTAGAATGGAGCAGATGGTGCTCGCTCTAGCCTTTGCTTCCTCTAAACTACGAACATATTTTCAAGCTCATCGAATACGGGTGCTCACCAAATCGCCTATCGAAGCGGTCTTGGATAATGCTGGGCGATCGGGGAGAATCTCCAAGTGGGGAGCCATAATCAAACAATATGATGTGATATACGAGACAAGAACCGCGATCAAAGGACAAGTAGTGGCCGATTTCTTGTCAGACTTCCCCTCGATGATGAGGACGAGGTAGAAGATATACAGGAATGACAGAAGAACAAGAGGGGCCGGGCGGACCTGCTAGCCGCTAGTGGCCCAACACGATGGGAAGTATTTGTTGATGGGGCATCTAAAAAAGACGGATCGGGTCTCGGGTTGGTGTTCACCACGCCAAAGGGGAGGAAGATTGTGCATTCGTTCAGGTTAGAATTCAAGGCAACGAACAACGTCACCGAATATGAGGCGGTGATCCATGCCTTACGGATAATTATGGAAATGGGGCTGCATGAGGTTCGACTGACTAGTGACTCTCAACTAGTGATCCGGCAAATTACGGGCCAATACGCTACACACGATCCGGTGCTGCAAAAATATTGGGAGCTCGCCCAATTTTACATCAAGCAAATCCCAGATATTAAATTCGCCACATCTGCCGAAAGGATAACAGACACTCAGATGCTCTATCATACATCGCCTCACAGTTGGTAGACCCGAGCATTGAAGGGATACGCGTTATGAGGCTACTTAACCCGTCTATCCCTGAAACACCAGAAGCACGGATCGAGGTGGCCGTTAACACAGCCGAGAGATACAAAGAAGGCAACTGGAGAAAGCCGATACATCAATACTTGGAGACGGGTGAGTTACCTAAGAGTCGGCCCGAGATGAAAAAGATCAAAAGTAAATCGGGCGCCTATGAGTTAAGGGGGGGGGGATCTTATATCGGAATTCCTACCTAGGGCCACTCCTACGATGCTTAAGCAGGGAAGAAGGCCATATAATCCTACATGAGCTACACTATGGGGCGGCTGGAAACCACAGCTCGGGAAGAAGCTTGTCGGCTAAGGCAAAAACAATGGGCTACTTTTGGATGTATATGAACGAGGACGCAAAGCAAATGGCAAGAGCTTGTGAAGAATGTCAGCGTTTCGGGAAGAAAATCCATGCTCCCGGCGTACCGTTAAACTCGATCATAAGTCCGTGGCCTTTTGCTAAATGGGGAGTGTACATTGTCGGGCCGTTACATGTAGGAACGGGGCAAAGGAAGTATTTGATCGTGGCTATGGATTATTTTACTAAGTGGGTCGAGGCGGCACCACTGAGGCATATTCGAGATAAAGATGTTTTTAAGTTCATTTGGGAACATATCATTTGTCGCTTCGGGGTCCCGACTGCCATCGTCTCGATAATGGAAAACAACTACAGGCGAGAACATTGATCTTCTATTTAACACTTACAACATCAGGAAGAGCAAAGCTACCCCGATTTACCCCCAGTGCAATGGGCAGGCCGAGATCACTAATAAGACCATCGCCGATAACATGAAGAAGAAACTGGACGGGGAATATGGAAACTGGTACGAGGAATTATATAACGTCCTATGGGCATACAGAACCACACGGAGGGAAGCTACGGGGTTCTCCCCTTTTATGCTTACCTACGGAACCGAGGCGATTCTACCAACAGAAGCAATGATACCTACTACAAGAACTGAAGCGTGGAGGAGAAACATGTCGTTCGATTTGATCTTGGCTAAACTCGATGACTTGGAAGAAACAAGAGAAATGGCGCTACACAAAATGGAAAATTATCAAAGGAGGTTACAACGGGAGTACAAAAAGCGCGTTCGACCAAGAGAGTTTAATCCCGGGAAGCAGGTATTGAAATTTCTAGCTGAATGGGAGCGCGACAAAAAAGGCGAAAAACTAGCACCAAAATGGGGCGGTCCATATATAATCGAATCTAAGGCGGGCGAGGGATCGTATCGACTACTGCGACTCGACGGAACAAGAGATCTCAAACCATGGAACATCCAATTCCTGAAACTCTATCATCCTTGACGGGCAATGTGAGAAAAAACGGTAAGCAAACGTGTCTTCTATCTCTGTGAAACCGTGAGGGGTATGGGATAGGGCACAAGCGACTAATGGTCATTCATACTCGGGGCAATGCCAGTGTGGAAGTGCCGAGGTGACTTACACTCGAATGGTCATTCGTACTCGGGGCAAAGCCAGTGTGGAAGTGCCGAGGTGACTTACACTCGAATGGGCATTCGTACTCGGGGAAATGCCAGTGTGGAAGTGCCGAGGTGCCTTACAGTCGCCTGGCTATTCGAACTCGGGGAAGTGGCAGTGTGCAAGTGTCGAGGTAGCCTAAGGGTTCTAGTGGTTGGAAACCAGTTCCAAAGGTTGTTTAGATGCGAGGTCTACTCATCTAGGTGGCCTACTTACATCTTAAAGGTCACCACCATCGCAAGTGGGCGTGTCCACTTGCCCGAGATTGGTTGATCGATAACCACTCGGGACCATCGGGCCTAGAACTAGGATGACTGATACCCTTCCACTGAATCCAAAGAGATAGTGATGAGATACCCCGATCAGGACATGGCATAGGGCCCGATGACCCTCCTTGTTGGGTGTGTTCAACAGAAATGGTTAGAGTTCTAACATATAAAAGAAACAATTGCAGGGCATAACACCAAGAACAAAAGCGAAACAAATAACGTCGTGCATTAATCAACAAACGGTCGGGGCAACATGCGGAACAAGAAACAAATCGATCGTGTCGTGCAACAACCAACACCCAGAGGAGCAGCATACAAAACGAAAACCACATCGATCGCATGGTACATCAATCAACAATCGCCAGAATAACATATGAAACAAAATCTAAATCGATAACACCAAGCGTCTGATAATAAAGTACGGAAAGCATCGCGCGGACATACGAAATGAAAAGTTTAGCTGAAATGAAACAAACAACATCGGTGACGCATCACCCCCATTAAAACGAACAAGCGAGGTAGCGGAAATTAAAAAGGGGAGAAGTGTTTAGAGAGATTTACAACCCGATGGAAGGGGAAACATAGTGACGCATCACCACAAAAAGAAATCTTAAACCTTGGGAGGAGCCGCGCCGGCCTTCCTCTGTGCGACCTCGAGCCGCTTCTTCTCCACCCAGTCCATAATGCCAGCCTGAACTTTCTGATCTAACTCCTCCGCATGGGCGACCCGTTCATCCTCGAGTTGTTGGGTAATCTGGGAAGGGTTTTCCTCAGCCTCAGCTAACTTGAAGCCCAAATCGACCTCGGCCTGTTTCAATCGGCGAACCTCCAGATCAAGCTCCTGCGAACGTTTTTGCGCGGCTACAAAACCACAAATATAGGATGTTATTCATCGGATACAACTTAACATTTTTGCAAGAATAAAGCGCGATCTGGATCTAAAAAATGGCCTCAACACATCGGCTAAGAGACCTTACAGGGCGGGTAACACCGACTGAAGCGACTCTACCGACTTAGAAAACTCATCCTCGGTCCTGGACAACTTCATGGTTAATTCGTTATAATGTTGCTCGTTGAACTCGTTACTAGGGCAATACTTCTTATGCTCGGCCCAATCGTTCATTAACCGATTACGCGACGCTTGGAGAACCACAAGCTGCGATCTACTCCACTCTAAATCGCCCATAACTTTATCAAATTCACGCTCTCGGCCTAGTAAATCGCTGTTATCTCGCTCCACCACATCCTTATCTCTCAATATTCGTCGGCGGTCCTCGTGAAGATCTCGATTATGTAATTGAAGAGCATTTACCCTTTGCTCCAAACTCGTGGCTAAAGCAGTTTTTTCGGCAGCAAGACGCTGAGAAGATCCCAAATGAGCCCGTAAATTGTCCATCTCGGAAGGATCATAATCAAACCGGCGATGTCATTCTAACTCGTCCTCAAGACTTGCAATCTCCTCAGTTTGACGGTCTATTTTGTCGTCTTTGTTTGCCATTCGTTGACGAAGATTTTCCACAAGGTATTTCTCAATATCCCATTTTCTCTTCAGAATCCTAAACTCCGAAGTAGCGTCTATACCTATACTAGATACCTCGGCTAAGAAGAAGGATACCCGACTCAGGATACTGGCACGATAAACTCAATCAACACAAGTCAAGAAGAATCATATACCTTGAGCATCGGCAAGTTTGATCTCCAGTTCGTTCGCGCGACCCTTCTCATTCTGAAGTTGAAGTTGGGGAGACTCTATCAACTGTTTATCTCGAAGGTGATTGGAGGCATCCAAGCATACACGGTTCATGATCTAACACAAACAAACGAGTTTGCATCATAAGCGACACTAAGGACATAAATCAAAAGTGGGGCATTACTATACAGAACCGAGTCGCTCACCACAGTGTCAAGGTGATGTCGCCATAACAGGGTACAGCATTCAACATTTCTTCACCAGTATACTTCCCAAATTCGGAGGAAGTAAGCGCACCCAAGGAATTCATGATCGGGCCAGAAACAGTGAATCAAGTCTCGGCGCTAGAAGACGATCCCTCAGTAAACCGGGGCACACAGGGAAGCTCTACCGGAACACTAGTAACAACCTTCTCTACGGCGGGCATCTCCGAGGGCTCCTGCTGGTCTCCCACACCTTGTTCACCGACTTTGTCACCCGACACAGTCTCTCCAAACAACTCATCCTCATCGTAAAGATCAATGAGGGGGCTCGTTTTCGGCGGTGGCTTAGCAATTTCTTTACTTCTACCAGGATTACGCCTAAGCGGAGTAGGGTCGACATCGTCAACGTCATCATCATCGCCTCGGGTGTTTCGCACAAGTGTCTCGTCGAACATGTGAAGGAAAACGGGGGCAAGTACATGTACTTATAAGGGAATCATTATGTTTGTTACCTTCCCCTGGTCTTCCTCAACCCTTGTGCCAGTACCTATTTTCCTAGACCCGATAGTTTTTGTGGAACTGACCTGAGATTTTCAAACAACAACAAATGACTAACTGACGCCCGAAGCTAAAAAGATAGAAATCAAGAAAAGCGCGTACCTTATCGGCCTTGTCATCATTAACCACCCAGAAAGAATAGGGCTCGGCGGGAAAAGTAGGCGACGGGAAGTCACCATGAAGGATAGGACCTCGGACAAGAAGTGGAACTCGGGGATAGGTCGGATCATTAGAATGTCGGGATCGCATGTTGGAACCATGTCCGATAGGATCGGCATCCAGCATCATTCTTTCGACACCCTCGGGCATAGTTTTGACCCGATGAGGACTTGCAGCAAACCCAGCAAGATCGCCCAAGGTCGAAGTACCAGCTCGATAGTTGACAAGGAAATTGGAAACGGTATACTCAGGAGCGTCCTCGGGCTTGTAGGTCGACCACTCGGCAGTAGAACCATGACCATCGCGGCGATCCCTTCACTCGTTCATAATTCGGAAAGTATTGCATGTCCATTGAGCTAAAGCACGAGAAGGCCGAATCTGGGACAAAATCTCGTAATAAAATGGGCTATCAGGGTTGTATAAGGGAAGACGAAGGCCTAGCTCCAGCTGACCCAAGGTGATGACCACACAATTAGCCGATTGCTCGTGCTTCTTCATATCGGTTTTCTTCAAACTACCGTTTCGGCCCGAGAGAAGGGTCACTTCGTAATTTTGAAGATCGTACGTCTCCTTCAACTGCTCAATGAACTCTTCATCGGAAAGATCTTTCACCCTTTTCTCGGACCTGCACGAAATAGAAGAAGAGCTATCAACAAAAATAGATCTCATCGCGCGATCATCATACCTAGAAGGGCTCTCAAGCAAAAACAGAGAAGCAAGGGGGGGAACATCAAACTCGGAAAAAACATCATCAACGGACCTCTTTTCATCCATGGAAGGAGAAGAAGCCATTAACGAAGATAATGCAGAACTCGGTTTTCAACAAAGAAAGATGAGGCGACAACAATGCCATCAGAACGATCGATGAGGAGAAAAGGACGAAAGAAAATCAAGAAAGCTAGGGTTTTTTGAGAAGCGTAAGATATGAAGAAACTTGGAAGAAAACCACAGCAGCAGAACAGAAGGGCAGAGAAGAAGAAGGAAGAAAGGAGCGGGCTATTTAAAGAAGAAACTTTGTAACCGACGCTGACGGTTACCAGTCATAAAGTGGAAATTAGTGGGGCGCTGCATGGCGGGATTAGCGGCATGAGCGAAGACATGGTCGGTTAAGACGATGTTATTCCACTCGTGCCTCCCACACGGGTGGAAGAAGGGGCATAAATGTAGGTGTAAATTATCTACAGATCCAGGTGGAAACATCCTAGACCCAGTGCACCCAAATACAAAGAAACGCGAAGTATAAAGCAAAGATTAAAGAGCGCGAGATTTAAGGAAGCCACGTGGATCGGGCGTAATAATATCGGACAAGACTTGACCCAGACTTCTGATAAAGCTGACAAGATAAGGCGGGACGGGACAAACGAGGAGCTACAGTCAAACAGGAAAGAAAGTGTGGAACACATCGGCTAATCATAAGGGCGACTATCGAGACAGCCGACATCGCGTCAACAGAGGACCATAAGAGATTGGCTCGAACGAAATACAGGCTAGGAGCCAAGATGCATCGACCGCACAAGACGACGTGAGTTGGCCCGATCACAGAACAACTAATTAGATGTAACAAGGTCAACATTCTAACTTCGTTGTATAAACTTTCTCCTATAAATAGCGGGACTTGTATTCTAGAGAGGCAGGTTGTAATTTTTGGGATAGAAAGGAGAGAGAAACCCGAGTTAGCATTAGAAAGAAGTGAATGAGAAGTAAGTTCATCTTGTAAGGAAATCCCACTAAGAGAAACACATTTGTAACACCGTGAAGTAATAAGATTCATCATTTCACCCCCATGGACGTAGGTAATCATACCGAACCACGTATATCTTGTGTTCATGGTTGAGTGTTTACTTTCGTTTGAGAAGAGTCGTACATTTCTATCCTTTGGATGTAGTTTGTAGTAAAATGCATCTACACTAATCATAATTAATTTAGTTAATTTTCCTAATTAACACTAATTCAATTGAGGGTATATTAGGTATTAACAAAAAGTATGATAAGGGGTTATTGAATTTGTTATTTCATGACCCAATAAAGCCCCCAAAATCCTTTGGATTTCAAGCCCCAATAATAGGATTCCAAAGAAAGCCATTCAAGTTCTGACTTTGAGTCTGAGAAATGTACACGTGAAATGCAAAGATGATATACATCCCCAATATCTTCCCCACTCCTTTCTCCCGCATATGTGTCAAATATCTACCGGCTAAATCTAATAATAATGGGATCCCTTGTTAATCTCAATCCGGGAATTAAGGGCTAAAAACGATGACACCTAATGGGGGAAGGGAGTGTGGGAAGCAAGTGGGGGAAGTGTAGCACTTCCGCGTGAAATGAGTCACCACATACCCTCTGTTGAATATTAATGGCATAATTTAAGAACCTAGGATCAGACAACTGGGTTACTATAAATATATGAACCAGTGTCCTTTCGGGGACATCCGATAAATATATGAACCACTGATCAGGGTACGGGAACATCTTTATCCAATAATAAACTGGTCCCTGCTTATTGGAATCAGTAGAAAGCAAAGCACATGTGCAGAGACGTTAGACAACTGGCAAAAAAAATATCATGTTTTTTCTCATAAAATGCAGCAAAATAGTCGCGACCTGAAATTTGTATTGAAGTGTTTTTATTTTTATCATTTATTTTTGATCATTTAGCAGCGGAAATTGAAAATCGAGAACTGAACCTCTAACCTATAACTTGGGAGTTCAATCCCTGACCAACTGGGATAATCCCACTTTGTTAAGTTTATTAATGTTACAAAAGATCACAAACGGTATTTCACTGTATGCATGGATAATAAATCATTCCAATTTTCAAAAGGTAGACATCTTCATCTCTTCGGTAATAAAGCAATATAATTTACGGATCACAACGTCTTTTCTGATACACCAGCTTTTTATTTTCTTATCAAAAGAAAGAAAAATTAAAGGAATTTAAACTATTTTCAGAAGAATGATAACGAACGAGCAACCCCTATTCCCAAACTTTAATTTTGTATGAAAGTCTTTTCTTTTTTATTTTGTTTCATTTATTTTCTCGAAGAATAAAAAATAGTTATTACCGACTTTTGATTCGTTTCACTTTAATAACATACTTCCACGAGAATCAACGATGATGTTTATATATCGACTATTACGGACACTTTGGACCAGGCTAGAGGTAATTTTTAAGCCGAAAAGTAAAGTAAAAAATTTTGAGGGAAGAAGAAGAGGGCTATTCGGGATAAAACCCAAGTTAAATCTCTTATAGGTCTGTGTTTGTTTCCATTGCCGATAATGCTTATATGGTTGCTATAAGGGGCCAGTTTATTTTAACTAAAAGATAAAATAACTTATAATATTATCATTCCTCTAAGCTGATATGGGGTAACTTAAAATGTGGGTAATATTACCAAACAATCAGAGGCAAAAGTAGTTTCCGTAACTAAGAAAAAAAGAAAGTTTGACCTTTCCGAAAGTCATTATCAAATTTGGTTCTTAAACTAATTTTTGACTTTTTAACTTAAATAATCATAAAAATACTTCTTATATGTCATCCAAACACTTAAATTTATAGATAAGGAAATCGAGTAAATCAAACAGAATAGCATATGCATCTCTTCGGGGCCTCCACTTTCATTTTATTTGAATTTTATATTTTTCTTTTGTTTTTTTTGGTTTTCATCGTTCAATCTAGGGGTTTAAGCACTCAAATTTTAGATGTATCAGGTGATGAATGGTGAGTTATTTTCCTTTGGCCATTTTTTTCTATAAAAATTCTAAGAAAAGTCTTTCCTCTCTCCTAAAAAAGTTCAAACGAAAACCTAAAAACCTGAGGCTTCTCTTGCTCAGGTCGGCTCCTTTGGAACATATATGAGTAAGAATGGATCATTACTTTCTCAATCTCTATCTATTTTCTCACTACTTAGTTATAGATTTTATTAGGGGTTGTTTTAGCTTTGATTTTCATTAATTTTTTTAAGTTTTCCTCTTCTTGTTCTAGATCTAATTGATTTCTGAATAGATTTTTCACCTGGGTTATTATGGTGAAGTTTATTAAGATTAATGTCGGGTTCTTTTCTATAGAACACAAACTCTAGCAACAACAACAACAACATCATCAAAGACTTTAGAAGCATCGATAACAACATCATCAAAGACACTAGAAGCATTAACAACATCCAAGACTCTTACAGACACAACAACATCAATTACACCAACAAATAGCTACAAGACACCGATTCCGACGAAGATACCGACCGATTCCAGGATTCAGGCATGAAAATTTTGATCCCACTGACTCCTGTTACATGTGTTACTGTAGTGTTGAAGTAAGAACTCATGAGAAATGGTTGGGTCCTTTGTGGATCCTAACATCTCTGCATTTTGCAGATTTTTTTATCGTTTTGGATAGATTAGCTGACAAAATCAGAATATATAACCTTTGTTACCTGTTTTACTGTAAACGTGAAGAAAAAAAAATCTTATGAAATGGTTGGATCCTAACATCTCTGCATTTTGTAGATTCGAAAATCGTTTTGGATAGATAACCAAGTCATTTAACCTAGTTATGCATCACTGAATCGATCTCTTGGAATGGACAAGACTTTCCTTAGGAATCTGGATTGTATCTACAAATTTGGTGTTAGTTGGATTGTTGATTGTATTTACAAATTTGATGTTAGATGTGTTGAGTATGATGGTATGAAGATGCCTGAAATTATCTATTACAGGGAGTCATGTAACTGATCCCGTCTTGAACCTGGTTATTATCAATACAAATTCTGAGGTTTTTCCTCTTTTATGAACGAAAAAAAAAAGGTATCATATGTTTTGCTATCGTGATCAATTATCAATACTATAATTTTTTTCTCTAGATAATAAATAACCTCTGTTTATGCATTTTATAATTTTGAGACCTTCCATGTGCTACTTAAATTTATTCTTAAAGATTATATTTTGATGAAAGAAAACTTGTATTAACTGGATAAAAAAATTACAGAAGAATGGGTCTAATCTCATTCATATTAGTGTGGCCATAAGAAAGATATTTTCTCTGAAAGATAATTTTTTAGTTGAGAAAAATCTACTTTACAATTTTATGTATTTCTTATCTCTTAGCTAATTTATATTTATAAGAAGTTTCTTTATTGTTCCAACCAGCATAGTCAACGACGAGTTTTTAATCTCGGCGATACGAGGTTTGGCCGAAAAACTCGCCGAGACTGCCGAGATTCCATTAAGACGCGGCCAAAATCTCGTTGAGACAAGTTTTACACAAATATAGTAATAAAAAATCAGATCAAACCCAAAAAGTTTTTTTTTTCCCCTTACTAGGGAAACTTAGAAAAATGCCCCATGTCCAGGGGTCATCATGGGGACGTGCCCCGAGTTTTTAGATTTGGGAAAATTCTTAATCCTATTAATTGTTTCGTCCAAAATGGTTAGGTAGTCAATTTGGCACCCATGTGACTTCTCACGTGTTAAAAAAAAGACCATAATTTCCTTTCAGGGTACAGGTGGGAAATCAAGGTTCATGTGGTGGTGGTTCAGAGTTGAGGTGGTAGTGCAGGGTTAAGGTGGTGGTGGTGGTTCAGAGTCCATGAGATGGTGGTGATAGTGGTGATCGTTCAGGTAATAGTTCTGGTGGTTCAAGTGGTGGTCGCGTGGTGGCTATGGTACAAGTGGAGGTGGTGGTGGCGATGGTGGTTCAAGTGGCGGTGATGGCAGTGACGGTATTTTTGTTCCTATTTTTTAAAATAAAGTCTAACCTCGATAAATGGATACACTTGGGATCAGTGAAAATTATTCGTTTAATAAGTTTATTTATTTATCGATAAATGAATATATCATTCAATTATCGATAAATAAATATTTATTTATTTATAGAGTATACTTAGCTTTTTAATTATATAATTATTATGTTTCTGAACCAGAAGTCGGTAAATTAGAAGAATATATTTTAGAATTAAATAATGTCATTTTTTAACTTACACTATAGCTATGTAATGGATGTCAAACCTCTTTCGAACTAGTTTAATGAGAACGACGCAGTTAGGGGGGGCGAAGAAACTAGAGAGTCGGTAACAAATTATGAGAATGATCTTGTCTTGAATTATATGATAGCATTGTTATACCAAATAGGTCATCAAAAAAGGCATTTCAAACAGTGATCATCATAAGACAGTTTTTGCTACAACATGAGCTAAATATCCCAGAAGTTATACATGCATCACAAAAAATAAGGATGGGAGGCATTTTTGTTTAGGTGGAAGAAAATAACAATCAACTTTAAATGTTTTTTTTTTTTTTTTTAGAAAAAATGACTTCTTGCAAGAACATTGTTGATTGGATGAAGTATTTTGGTTTGTTTATATTTATATACATTTTTATATGAAATTTAGTGATTATTCATTGATATTTACATAGCGCCTTTAAGGACTCAATTTTTTAATTCATTTAGCGAGGTTATTCATTTATCCCCTTTGCTCAAGTCAGGACCGACGAAAATTATTCATTTGGTGAGGTTATTCATTTATCGAGGTTAAATTGTATAAGGTTAAATTGACATTTCCTTATTGACTGGTCAATATATTATGAAATGGTTGACCAGTTAAATTGACATTTCCTTTTTTAATGTCCATTCCAAGAGATCGATTCAATAATTTTGAGACCTTTCATGTGCTACAAATTGACTGATTAATTGGTCTGGATGGAAAATTTGATAGACTGAGCTATTTTTCCAAAAAATTCGAAACTTCCAAACACGTCCCTAAGATGACCCCTAATTTTTAAACATCTATCTGATTTGCCCTTCATAGAAATCGGTATCATTTCTTCAATCTATACAAGCTTAACATGTGTGAAGCGCACACACATAGTACGAGTGTAGAATTCAGAATTCCAAAATTTTACCCGAAATCTCCCCAACATAAAGTTGTATCAGTTCCGACTTCCAAGCGATCCCATATAGACTACATCGGTTCCAACATGCATTAGGAATTACATATAGGTACTATTATAGTTGTAGCGCCCCCTAAGCTAGCAGCTGACTGATCCAAAAGATTAGTTATAAAATGAGACACTAATGATCTAAAACATCTTTTTAAAACGCTAAGAAATAAGTTCTAAATAAAGATTAACCCGAATCTAAACCCTCTCTGAAATAAATATAAGAACTCCTCTCAAGTGATACATATTTAATAATGAGTTGATTTACTAAAAGAATATACACACAAAATAAACATAGCGGAAGCTAACCAACTCCCCGAAAGCTTTCATCGCCACACGCACATCTTGATTTGTCTCTGAAACTGAAAGTGGGAATGGGTGAGCACATCATCCCCAAAAGGGGTGCCCAGCAGAAATAACAACTAATTTTCAAGTAATCACTAAAATGATTTAAAGACAATGCAGGTTTTGCTAAAAACCGATAAACCACGGAAAACATATAAAGCATATTAAAATAATAGAAATACATGAAATATAAAGTTCTACCAACCAATAAACCGGCACACATTCACAACATAAATAGTAGTTGAGCGACGTCTTCCTTTGGAGTAGCAAGGCATGATTGTTGCGGATTCCTCAATGATCATTAAAGCCCCCCTGAGGTTTCCGGCCTCAAAGTCATAAACGATAAGTAACTTACCAGTACCTCATTCTACGCGCACTCTACATATCAAGTGACTAAAGAAATCTAATGAAACATAATATAATAGCTTTTGAAAGTAATTTAAAAGAACAATAAACATTCATGTATGAGACATGCGTTGCCCGTACAGAAATAGGGAAAGTAATATTCGGTAACACGAGTACATACCTAATACTTTATTAGTTGACAGCAATTTTCACTCCCTTAGCGCATAAATATAGATATAACTTTTGGGCAACCACATCACACACCAATCAAAAGGAAAATGTTTCCTTACATGCTAACAACAAGTAACGTTTGTAACTACTTTCCAGTCAATGGAAAGAATCACTTTTTGAAATAAGTAAATACTCCCAAAGCACAAATATTAATTGTTTCTAAAGATCTAATCCCATCCCAAAATGTAAAAGAAAACTAGTTTGTATTACACACACATAATACATGCATACACTATCATATAGTAACAAAGATATGCATGGATTTCACAAAAGATAGATTTGTAAAACAATAATGAATACAAGAGAGTTCGTTATCGATGCCCACCTCTTTTGATGACAAGCGTTGCCTACCTCGAGATCCGAAGTCTACATGATCATCCTTTGAGTCAATCGTTGTTAATACAGAGTAACTGTTAATCACAGAAGCACTCTAAGATATTAGCCAAAAGGCTCATACAAGGCTCATATAATAATCTCATACAATTCTATAGTTATAGGTTAAATAAACTATCTAATGGTTTTAAGCCCATTTATAGTTCTACCCCTTTTCGTTATCTAAACACATATAAAAGTTCACTAATTCAATTAGGTTGGTTCTATAGTCCATTAAATATGTCTTTTAAGTATCTACAACTTTAGTCCATTAAATATGTCTTTTGAACATCTACAACTTTGTAGAAGGAACCAAAGGTTAATTGAACCATAAAGGGTCCAAAACATCAAGCGAACAAATGCAACTAAGCCCAAGCCCAAAAGGTCTGAACTGGCAAGGCCCATTAATCTAAGGTCTGGTACAACTGGTCAACTAACGGTCACTAACAGTCCACGTCTGGTCAAAAAGGTCTAATAACAGTCAACGTCCAAAATCCAGGGTCAAGGTCAAGTCAAACTAGTCAAAGTCTGGTCAACTGGTCAAGGTCCACTGAGTTAAACAGGAATTCAGTGAGACAACTCAGTCAATAAGACTGATTCAAATTATACAAATAAGGCCCTGGCTAAAAATCAAGATGCATCACAAATACATGCCAAACTTTAATTGCACAATCAAGATGCATCATAAATACATGCCAAGGCTAAAAATGCATTTCTAACTCTCTTTACAAAGATACAAACTAAAACATCTCTTCTTACACCATAAGCCTTATCTCTCAAGTTGCCTAAACATAATCAACCTCAACTACTCAGACCACATCATTAAACACCATACTATGATTACAACTTCATCTCAGCTAGAATGAACATCAACGTCCCATTTCTGTTTCTCACCTGCAACAATCTACGCATCAAACTGCCACCATTGGTTTCTCAAATCATCCATCCTATAACTGCAACTACCCGCAATCCATACTTCAGAACCAACACAATCCTACTAACTAGTTCTTATGTATTCCCCTGTTACTTCAATAGCACCTCTACAACTTGTAACTCAGTACAACCATCTACAATTGCAAATCCAATTCAACTGTCCATGGAAGTTATTCATTCTTCTTGCTCAAACTCATATATCCCCTAATTCATTCATCTAACCTCAACAATATCACAAACTAACTGTCTCAACCACAGTTAACCCCGTTCTTCTAATGGCAGAACTCAATTTATTCTTTCAATCATGTCCACTCAGTACTAGCACTTGTAACACAGTTTACCACCAACAGCTACAGAACCACCACTACTGTTACCAATTGAACAACAATTATAACTCCAGTTTAACTATTTCAGCAATCAACACAATCTCCACCTACACTAGTTCAACACAACTATCCTGCCATGTCCTGCATCAACAACCCATCTAGTATCAACACCATCTCCAAACTCAAGTGCTTTTCTAAACCACTAACAGAACTTCCATTCTCAGATTCACCACCCAATCAACATAATTGTATCTCCTCCAACAGTCACATCTCAACAACAACAATTACCCACAGCCATCTTTTTAACTAACCAACAACAACTCGATTCATATCTCAATTCCACACAAACCAACTTCTAAATTAAAAACCCTAAATTCTGATTCTTCTCTGAACTTCTTAAGAAATCCTAATTCTATATGAAATCAAAATTAAAATCTATACGATCATCTCTACCTTCATCAACAACAAACCCATGAAATATAATACCAAACCAAACTCAAATTCACAAAGAAATCAATCAAAACCGAAACCCCAAATTAAATCTTCAAATTAAGAAAACCCTAATTTACCTGGTTTTGATTCAACACCATAACAGCTTCACCTCGTCAATTCCATAACAACCCTCGGTTCTTCATCTATCAGAAACTCAATCTTCAGTTGATTCCTCCATCTCAAGAACTAAACTCTAACCCTAACTTCGATATATATCAAAATCACTTTCTTCTCCTCCCCGAGTTCAAACAATCACATCCCCATCACGTACTCCTTCTAATCAACACCCTACAACCTAACCATGAATCATTAACACCCAAAACTAATTTCAGTTCGGCAGAACTGAACTTTTAGACAGAGAGAAAGAGAAAGAACGGAGAAGAATAAAGAAGAAGGAAAGAGAGAAGGAAAGAGAAAATGGGTTTCTCTTCGACACGCGTAGGAGATAAGGCCAACAAAATTGATTAAGGCACCCATCATTGGATAAGGGAAGCCAGACGAAATATCTAGAATGGTATAGATGCCCTAAGGAAAGAGTTCGGATGTCTTAATAACTGATAACAATGAAATTACTATTTTTCCCTTTACACTCATCCGATGATATGTTTTTCGCCCGGTATCCGAATGACACGTTCGAGTAGTCCATTTTGCATAACTTTTCGAGACCTATCTAACAATACTAGTTTTGTATCTAAATTATTTTTAGATTAATTTTCTATTAATTAAAATATATTTTAACTAATCGAGTCATTAACGGCTTAAACATCTCTCGATCGTTGCTAGATCAACTCTTGACCGGTTTAATAGCGTTGACGAGCTTGAGGGTCGTCACAATAGTGGTATTAGTTAGTGGCAGGTCCACCCACTAAAGCCCAGTAACCAGAGGTCCGTAATTAAAACAAAAATGGAAAATGGACCCAATTTTTTAACCCCAGGTCTTGTACACGTGCGGGACACATGAGACGTATTATTATAATTCCCAAAACACCCTCGACTATATAAAACTGGAACGTTCATTTCTTTTTCATTCTCTCAATTTATGTTTTCAGAGAAGAGCTTTCATATGAAGATTTTTTGAGGTCCTTGTTCGATTCGTGAATTCGAACTCATATTTTGTTATCGGTAGGTGGATTTTTTGTGTTTACGATCTTCATGCTTGATTTGTTAATCTTTTACTTCGATTTTGATAAAAAATACTTTATATCTAGATAAATAATCATGTTTTATGTTCATTTCATTAGTAGATCTGATATTTTAATTTCATTTTGTTGGTCTTTGATTTGTTTTTAGTTTGATTTTGTATATTAATCATCAGTACATATATGATGTACCGGTGGTTTTTGGTAAAAAAATAGTTCAGATCTAGTTATAAAATCATGTTTTATGTTCATTTCGTTAGTAGATCTGATATTTTAGTTTCATTTTGTTGGATTTTGGTTTGGTTTCAGTTTTCTTTTGTGTATTAACCATCAGTACGTATATGACGTACTATTTTTTTGTGTTTACTATGCATCTATAGGTTTGGTTTCAGTTTGCTTGTGTATTAACCATCAGTACGTATATGACGTACTGTTTTGATGAATCTTGATCGTAATTATTCGATTTTTTTGGGTTAGATTATGATTTTTTTAGCTTATTTGAAATTTCAATTTGATTATCATGTTATTTTTGTTTCTTTATTTTCTCAAAATATGTTTGTTTGTTGTTTCACGGGTATTATCCGACAGTACATATGTTGCATACTGATATGAACTGCTTTTGATTTTGTTTTATTCTTACTTTTATTACTTGTTGTGGTTTGATCCATAAGTACATATCTTCGATACTAATATAAGACTCTTGATTATGTTCTTTTGATAGATTCATTTCCTGCGGTTGTTTTTTAGTTCATGAATCAGCAGTACATATGTGGCATACTGATACGAGTTGCTTTTGATTATGTTTTATTCTTAGTTTATCATTTGTTGTTGTTTCATCCATAAGTACATATATGCGATACTGAAATAAGGCTCTCTTGATTCAGTTATTTTTCGTCATGAAGCTGTTTTAGATAGTGAATTAGCAGTACATATATTGAATACTGAAAAATTTCTTTTTAAATATTTTTTATACATAGATTTTAGTCATTTAATTCTTATGATTTTGGCAGTACATATATGGAATACCGAAATAAAACTGATCCATGAGTACGTATGCGAAATACTGAAATATGTGCTTTGATTATGTTATATATTCATGGATTCATCAATCTCTCTTTACATGCAGTTGATTTTTAGTTCTTGAATATGTCGTACGCATACGTCGTACTGATAAAAACTTCTCTTGATTATGTTTTATTCAGATTTTGCCACCTTTTTTTGTTTGATCCATGAGTACGTATGCGAAATACTGAAATATGTGCTAGTTTTGTATAGCTTATTCTGTGTTTACTGTGCATATATAGGTTTTCCTTTATTTTTTCTATGATTTAATATTGTATTGAAAAAATATTAGAGATTAATTAGTATGATCCTACAATATATGTGATGTAATATGTTTCTAATTTATTTTTCATTGATTCTAACATATATATACTCTACATGTAAGCAGTGCAACGGATATGTACTCGAATTTGTAAGCAACAGATGTATACTCGAATTTGTAAGCAGTGTAGCAAATATGTACTCGATATAATAAGGGTGTAAGCAGTGCAACAGATATATACTCGAATTTATAAGGAACAGATATATACTCAAATTTGTAAGTATTGTAGTATATCAGATATGTACTCGAATTTGTAAGCAGTGTAGTATAGAAGATATGTACTCAAATTTGTAAGCAGTGCAGCATATATGTACTCGAATTTGTAAGCAGTGTAGTATAAAAGATATGTACTCAAATTTGTAAGCAGTGCGGCATATATGTATTCAGTATAATAAGGGTGTAGACACACACGTTTGGTAGTAGGGAGTATTATGGTCATTTCAATATTTTCAATTAATTTTGGACCTCCAGATAAAAGAAATTTCCGGTTGGACTTTACTATAAATAACTATATGGGCCTAGGACTAACCAACAAATTTTCCTTTCTGGTTTTAAGAAAGACACGTAGATGTATGAACCGCGGGTATACGGGAAGTCGGGTCACAAGTTACAACAACTTACTTATCAACAACCTCAATTAGCCAACGAATTAAATTTGCGAATGAAGCCAAAGGCTTTTGTGTCCTCATGCGTACGTAGGGCACCCAGATGCATGCTGTCCCCGTCGTGTAGTATCACACTATTACTGCCCTCACATGTACGTATTTATTTATTTATTTCGAAGCAATGTACGCGTTAAATATACTTTCTGAAAAATGTGGTGTCGCTCTGCTGCTATAGTTCTCGACCGAAAATGCTAAACGTCCCCGCTCCCTTCCCCCACTGTTTTCCCCCGTCTATGTGTCAAGTATTTGTTGGTTAAATCCAATAATAATGGAATCCCCTGTTAATCTCAATTCAGGGATTAAGGGTTAAAAATGATGACACGTAACGGGAGAAAGGAGTGGGAGAAATATAACACTTCTTTTCAACATTCTCTAAGTCCTCTCTAGCTTGTCTATGGAAACCAAGTTTGCGTTGTTACTATGGATGATTCGTGCCTAACTTTTTAATGTTGTTCTTTCCCGTATTAACCAAGATCACTGCCATAACTTCTTGTTTGTGTTTCTTTTTGTAATATTATTGGAGTTCAACTTTGAAAACACTGTCAATAAAAGTAGGGTCGTCTTACACATTTAGGGTGCCCTAGGTGAACTTGGAATTTGGGACCTTTTACAACAAATTTGTTATAGGGGCGGCATGGTTTATTAGAGGGGCGGCAGTGTGATAGTAATGTCCTTCTAGTTGATTAGGGAATGTCCTATAGGAGTGTAAATTGACTAGATTACCCTCCCATTTTTTAACCTAAATCAAAGCTAAATTGAAAATTTGTTTTCTCTTCTCCTCCACCCATCAACCGTAACCTCTATTAAAACTCAAAATTTCATCGTCTTCGATTAATCGACGATTCGAAAATTAATCAAGTGTAGTGTAATGACTTATATGAGGTATGTTTTGAAAACCCAGTTACGATTTGGTTTATTTTGTTCGATTTAAGTTTAATTTCTTTTTTTTTTTTTTGACAAAACAAGTTTAATTTCTATCAAAAATTAGGGTTTTAGATGAAAATTGAAATTTCTGGGTTTATGTGAGTTACGGTTGATTTTAACTCAATTACGAACCGTAACTGGAGATTTTGATGTTGTTACGGTTGGTAATAGTTCAATTACCAACCGTATGTTCTTATATCTGAGAATTTTCTCCAGTTAAGGTTGGTAACCATTTTAGTTTACGAACCGTAACTCAGTTACGGTTGGTATCGAGCATTTGGTTACCAACCGTAACTGGTTTTACGATTGGGTTTTCTTCAAATATAACAAGTTACGGTTGGTTATGAGCAAAATTCCAACCGTAATTAGCTCTGAAAATGTAAAAAAATTGAATTTTTTGCGTACTTTTGATAACTTTGAGACTAATTTAGAAGTATACCCGGTCATTTTCAAGTCCTGGTTCTTCATTTTGTTGGTTAATTTCTTCAGTTGATTGAGATTGACCTTCTCCTCTAAGCTTTTTTTTTACTCTAAAAATCTGATTTTGGTTTTGATTTTGAGTTAATATAAGTGAAATTAACCATTGACACTAAATTTGATTATTATCACTAAACTAGGTTATCAATTATGAGGGTTAATTTGTCATTTCCAGTTTCTTTTGGATAAGGGACACTTGAATTATCATGTAATAACCCTTTTTGTCCTATTACAATGCCGCCCCTCAAATAAACCATGCCGCCCCTATAACATGCTTGTTAAACAAGTCACCAAATCACAGTGAGAGTTAAACTTTGACTTTTGTTAAAGGGAGAGCAAAAAGTGATCCGAGGAATGTAAAAATCGTTGTTAACTCGTTGATTAAGACCTAGTCAATATATTTTCATAACTCAGACAAAACTACCCCTACTAATTACGCCCACTAGTAAGTTTATAAAATTGCACCCATTCTCCAAATTCCAAACGAACACCGCCTGCACCATTAACATCACCAAAAAATCCAACGAGGACCGATAACTATTCACACCTTGATTTTTGTGATTGAGTTCGATAAAGGAGAAAAAAGACCGTGCTTACAGAGGAGTTTTCAATGATAGATATCTTACAGGGTTTAGATCGATACCAAGGAGAAGAATTTTCAATGGGGATTTATTTATCTTTTTCTTTGTGATCATCAAAGGCAACATCATTGTAAGTACATATTTCCACCACTTGCCACGTGTCCTCGGGTAAGCACGTGGAGAGCATGTGACGCGGGGCATCAAAAGACGATGCCACATGGATATATCCAAGAAGCGTGTACCGGCAGAAAAGGACCCTCATCTCGCAGATCCAACGACCACAAATGAAGGAGCACCGAAATAAAGCACCACTGCGTTGGACCCAATACACCCTCGGAACTGCTAATCTTAGATCAATGATCAGGGCCCAACTGACTGACACGGATAATACAGTGGCAGGATATCGTGGTCTAACGCGTGCAGAGGACCCAACCACCCGCATTAAACACCTGGGGCAGCACACGCGTCAACCAACCAACGGAACAGACGATCATGCCTCTTCGGTAATATTGAAGAAACGAAGGGGGCCTCGTAGGAACCGAAGACGTCTGCGTATCGGCACAAAGCACGAGATGATAAGGTTACAACGGCTCCATCAGTGGACCCCACGGCGAAACCCCTATAAATACCCCTCCTCACTAAGAGAGGAGGGGAGGTGGATTCAAGAAGGAAAAAGAGAGAGAATTAGGAAGAGTAAGTAGTCCCCTAATCCCGCAGCCTAAGTTAACACACCCAAAGTCATTTGACTATACTTGTAACCAATTTACATATAATGAAACCCCTCTTTTACCCCGTGGATGTAGGCCTCAGTGCTGAACCACGTAATTACTCGTCTCATTTACATTATGCACTTTACATTCCGCACTTACATTATGCACTTTATATTCCGCATTTATATTATGCACTTTACATTTGGCACGTTATATCTAATCTATGGATTTCACTATGTGCAAACATTGTTTGTGGACACGTAGATACCATCGTAATTTACGTGTTCACAATCTGGCGCTAGAAATAGGGACTTTGTCCCGGTAAAATATTTATCGTGTCCTGTGATTTGAACGCTCTGGCTGTTCCGAGCATCGCTCTCTAGAAATAACGGTGCTTAGAGCATTTTATTTGGGTTTATCCACGTATATTTCAGTAGATCTACTTCTTCGGAACGGTTTTCAAGTTCTTATCTTTAGAAAATCAAGCGTGTGGACGTATCCACGTATATTTCAGTAGATCTACATCTTCGAAATGGTTTTCAAATTCTTATCTTTAGAAAATCAAGCGTGTGAACATATCCACGTATATTTCAGTAGATCTACATCTTCGAAATGGTTTTCAAGTTCTTATCTTTAGAAAATCAAGCGTGTGGACGTATCCACGTATATTTCAGTAGATCTACATCTTCGAAATGGTTTTCAAATTCTTATCTTTAGAAAATCAAGCGTGTGAACATATCCATGTATATTTCAGTAGATCTACATCTTCGAAATCTTTAGAAAATCAAGCGTGTGGACGAATCCACGTATATTTCAGTAGATCTACATCTTCGAAATGGTTTTCAAATTCTTATCTTTAGAAAATAAAGCGTGTGGACACATCCACGTATTTTACAGAAGGTCTACATCTTCGAAAGTATTTTAAACAAATAAATCCCTTCGCTGATATACTTTCCGTCATGTCTGCGTTACTTTTATGAGCTATACCTGCTCATGGTCTTATTTTGCGACACAAACCGAAGGAATCAAGAGATCTGATACCCATGAAAAGGGGAATAATAGCCGGATAATCTCTTAAAACCGTCGGAATCTGATTTCCGGGACTCTACTCACGGGTTCCCCATGAACCACTCTTTTCTTTTGTACATGGTAACTTTTTCAGAAAAATATCAAAAATGGAAAAGAACAAAGATGCGGGAAAAACGAAAGCCTCATCAAAAGAAACACCACGGACAACACCGGTAATGACTAGGAGCAAGCAAATGGGCGAAAATCTCAAATCCGCAGACAAAACGCATAATGGAGCGGAAAGCTCGAGGCCTTTGGATGCAACCGCTATTGCAGCGGAGGCCCTAAAGGCCGCGGCTGCCAAAGTCGCAGCATCAAAGACCGGGGCATCCAAAGGAGCGGCCTCCAAAGTGACCGCTGCCACCCGACCACGCGAACCACGTGAAGGGGTGGCAGAGTCAGGAATATAACATCCACTCTACGGGATGCCTCGCACCAATGAACAGAATGTACCCCTCCAAGTAAACCAGCCGCTCCTAATAGAAAACATACACGCCCAGCAGCCAGTGGAGCAGCTACACCCGTAGACAGATCCACCTGAGCCCCTGATTCAAATCATTGACGAAGATCAAACGATAGCCGCGGAAGAGCAATTGCCGGAAAGGACTCCTAATCAGGAGTCAAACCAATCTGCCCAGATGAGGGTAGAATTAGAAGAGTTGAAGAGAGCTCAAAAGACATACACGGAGGCGGTAGCTCTGTTGGCACAGGAAAATTAGCAACTCAGAGCTACCCGTAGTAGGAACATGGGAGTCCAGCGCGACGAAGCCAGCTCAATGGCACCAAGGCCCAACCAGGATCACAGGATGGTGCTGGCCAACAACCCAGACCCATTGAAACGAGGAGATACAATAAGAAGACAAAGATCCGACCCGGATTACAACCCCCATGACTCGGACTACTTTGACAGCGATCCCCCACGCACCGAGCAACCCTCTGCCCAGGAAGAGCACCAGCGTGCAATGGAAGATCTCCGCGCCGAGATGATGGCGGAGATCAAACAACTGAAAACTAGGCAAGGGGGGGGGGGGAGATTGGAGCAAATAATGAAGGAAGCAAGCACTACCCCCCTAAAACAACACCTATCCAAGGCTCTCATTCCGCAGAAATTCCCAGTTCCGACATTCGAATTCTATGACGAATCTAGCGACCCCGCCGCCCATCTTCGATATTATAATATAATGATGGCACGATGGAATTATGATGAGGCCATACTATGCAGATACTTCTCTTCAATTTTGAAGGGATCCGCGCTCTCATGGTTCGACAACTTGCCACCAAATTCCATTAAATCATACGATCAACTTACTGAGAAGTTCTTAACAACTTACATGTACAACAAGGTGGTGAACACCGGGATGGATAAGCTTTTCTCACTAGCAGTCCAGTACAAGGAAACAATCAGGGAATACACAGACAGGTGGCATAAGATCTGCCAAGCCATCGGAAATGTAGACCCCGTGGTCAGCGTCAACTGCTACAAGTGGGGGATCGACATGATGAGCCCACTGTTTGTCGAGATCCATGGAATCGTCCCTGCAACAGAATGATATCTTCGAGTGATCATGGAAAAGCATTCCAGACTAGAAAAGATACAACTGGAGAACCCCATAGATCAGACCCAACGTCCATTACGAACCAACTCTGCGGAATAGTCCAGCAGACCTATGGGGGGCGACTTAGGCGAAAGACCCAACAAAGATATAAGAGAACGCAGAGACGATCGACGAGGGGATATTAGAAAATTCGAAGATCAAGTCTATACGAAGATGAATGCCAGTTATTCTCGCATCCTGAGAGAAATCAAGGTGGAGTGGCCATGGTATAAGGGGAAGCAACCCCCTAGATCAGAGCATGCTAAAGAATACTGCGAATATCATTGTTTCAACGGTCACTGGACAGATAAGTGCAAGAATCTGAAGATGATGATTCAGAAGCTGGTAGATGCAGGAGACCTCCAACAATTTGTGCAGAAGATGGGCGAGGAAGATAAAGATAAACGAATCAAGCCAGTCCAACTGCCTGAAGGCAATCGTACCCTTAACACCATCTCATGTTCTGAGTCCGTATGACCTTCCCTAGCGGCTCAGATAGGTAAGAGGTTGAGGAAGCAATTTGAAGACTACTGCGATCTTTATAAAATCGACGGGGAAGAAGTGGACGACCACGAACAATAGATGGACGCGCCCCTGACTTTAGACACGGACGATGTAGGTGAAGACATGGAAGATCATAACGATCCCCTTGTTCTCACATTACCAATTGCAGGATGCAATTAATATCAAGAAAATCCTCATCGATGGGGGAAGCTCTGTTAATGTTCTATTCTATGATACATTCAAACGGATGGAACTCAAGGATGAACAGCTACTATCCTCGTACGACACCATCTACGGATTCAATGGAGCATCCACGAAGCCCTTAGGGGACATTATCTTACAAGTTGATGCAGGACCAATGAAGGTCGACACCCGGTTCAGCGTGGTGGACGCACACTCACCATACAATGTTATAATCGACCGAAGGTGGGTGCATAAACTGAAAGGGGTGGCCGCTACCTACCACCAGTACCTTAGGTTTCCAACCCCCCAGGGGTAATGGAGATAAAAGGCGATCAAGTCTTGGCACGAGAGTGTCAAACTCTACAAAACGAGCTCAACAACGAACAAGATGAGCAGAGAAAGAACTGAAAATCCCGAAACAAGGAGAACGCAAAGGAAAAAACCATCAATGCTTACCTAGAAGAAATCTCCGGAAAAAGCCTTCTAAAGGGACATACGACTGGGAACACGGAGGCAAGTACCTCAGCCACAAAGGAAAGCGAGGAGTCTACCAAATAGCAATCAAAGAAGATTTCTCTCTTAGGGGAATCAATGCCCACGTCTGTAGAAGCTGTAAAAGAAATAAACGTAGGAACTGAAGAAGAACCAAGGATGATCAAGATCGGAACACTGATGGATAAGGAGCGCGAGGCATCCTTAATAAGGCTGCTCATGGAGCATGCAGATATCTTCGCATGGAAACTAGGAGACATGCCTGGGATCGACCCCAAGACTATCCAGCATGAGCTTCGCATAAAGCAGGGCACACCACCTTTCAGGCAGAAGGTACGAAAATTCGCCCCAGAATATCACAAAGCCGTCGAGATGGAGCTTTGTAAGCTACTAGAAGCCGGATTCATCAAAGAAGTCAAATATACAACATGGATCTCAAATATGGTCATCGTACCTAAAAAGAACGGCGGGGTGAGAATATGCATCAACTTCACAAACCTCAACAAAGCGTACCCCAAGGACAGCTACCCTTTACCAAGCATCGATCAACTGGTCGAAGAGGTCGAAGGGTATGAAGAGATGTCATTTATGGATGGATACTCCAGGTACAACCAAGTGTTCCTATCATAAGAATACCAACATACAGCATTCTACACCCTGCATGGCCTCTACTGCTACGTAAGGATGCCCTTCAGATTCCGAAACGCAGGAGAAACGTACCAAAGGATGGTCGACGCCATTTTTAAGCCATGGATTTAAAATACTTTGGAAGTCTATGTGGACGATATGCTGGTCAAAAGTAAGCTGCGAAAAGATCATCATCAAAATTTGAAAGATATCTTTCAGGCAATGAGAGTGCATAACATGAAGTTAAACCCGGAAAAATGCACCTTCGATGTCACTTCGGGGAAATTCCTCGGATATCTGGTAACAAAAAGAGGCATTGAAGTATACCCTGCCAAAATTCAGGCTATTGCGGAAATGCCCTCTCCAAAGAACTTGAAAGAAGTCCAAAGGCTCAACGGCTCCCTAGCGGCGCTAGGGAGATTCATATCCAGGTCCTCAGATAGATGCAAGCCCTTTTTTAACATCCTTAAAAAAGGGACCAAATTTGAATGGACAGCGGAGTGCGAGGAAGCATTCAAAGAAATCAAAGACTACCTTGCTGGAATACCCATCTTGCAAAAACCCGACCCCGATGAGGTGCAGGCCCTATACATAGCAGCAACGAAGAATGCAGTCAGCGCGGTGTTGGTTAAAACCAACACGAAGATATAGCATCCCATCTACTACGTCAGCAAAACTCTCAACACAGCGGAAAGGAACTACACAAAGATCGAGAAACTCATCCTGGCGTTAGTATGGGCCACCCAGGAGCTAAGGACCTACTTCCTAACACACCACATCCGCGTCCCATGCAAAGCCCCACTAGAGGATGTCCTCAAAAGCGCTGGAAAAACAGGGAGAATCGCAAAATAGAATACTCATCTCGACCAGTACAACATCATACACGAGCTCCAGCATTCCCAGAAGTCCCAAGTCTTAGCATATTTCTTGGCTGACCTACCACTGGACAACGATGAAAAAATACTTATCGAGGGGCTTAACACAGCAGGGTTACCAAAGGGCAGCGGAAGCAAAGATCCCGTCGATGTCCTCGAGCCGGAAAACCCAAGACAATGGGAAATCTTTGTCGATGGCTCGAGGAACAAAGAAGGAGCGGGCATTGGCATCATAATTACTACCCCCACTGGAGACCGAATCATCCATGCGTTCAGGCTAGAGTTTAAAGAACATACCAATAACATCGTCGAGTACGAAGCAGTCGTACATGCTCTGCGTCTGATAATAGAAATGGGCATAACAAATGTACGCTTGACCAGTGACTCACAACTGGTCATTAGGAAAATAGAGCTGGAATATAATGTGTATGACGAAACCTTGTCGGCATACATGATATTAGTACAGACACTAGCATATCAAATACCAAACATTATATTCCGGCACTTAAGCAGGAAGGAGCTCAGGCACGCAGATGCTTTGGCATACATCTCATCTATGTTTAAAAACAAAGATGTAGAAGCAATTAAAATCACCAGGGTTTACGAGCCATCAATCCCTCCCCGAGAGCTCTGCGCTGCAAACAAGAAGCATGCTGCGGGATAGGACATAACAGACGATGATGTGGGAGAATACATCACGGACGATTTCCAAGAGGATGACATCATGACAAGAGTGGGTGAAGACGAAGACTTCAGCAAAGAAGAAGACTGGAGGTTGGGTATCCACCAATTTCTCAAGGAAGGAACATTACCGAGAGACCTAAAGCAGGCCAGGAAGATACAATCAAAAGCTGGGAGGTACGACTTAAGGGGAGAGATTTTATACAAAAAATCTTTCCTCGAACCTTTGTTACGATGCTTGTCCAGATCATAAGGCCACCTAGTACTAAAAGATATCCATCGAGGAGACGTGTGAAATCACAGTGGGATGAGATCCCTAGCCAAAAAGGCAAAAACCCAAGGATATAATTGGCCAACAATGATACGAGACGCTGCAAGGATGTCGAAAATATGCGAAGAATTTCAGCGGTTCTCCAGACGAATCCACGTACTAGCAACGATGCTAAACTCAGTAGATAGTCCTTGGCCATTTTAAAAATGGGGCATCGACATCGTAGGACCCCTGATCGAAGGATCAGGGAAAAGAAGATTTTTGATAGTGGCCATGGACTATTTCAGTAAATTGGTAGAAGCTAAAGCTTTGGCTAGAATCCGCGACTCGGATGTCTTCACATTCATCTTTCAGAACATAATCTGCCGGTTTGGAATCCCGACAGAAATTGTCTCTGACAATGGTAAGCAATTACAAGGTAAAAACATCGATTTACTATTTGATACCTTCAAAATCCGGAAAAACAAGTCGACACCAATATACCCTCAAAGCAATGGCCAAGCAGAGGCTACAAACAAGACCCTCGCTCTCATTCTCAAAAAACAATTAGATGATCACAAAGGACGATGGTGTGAGCAACTGCATAATGTCTTATGGGCATATCGAACAACCCGAAGGTCAGCTACAGGGGAATCCCATTTTTTGCTGACATACGGAGCCAAAGCTGTCATCCCCACGGAAATCATCATGCCAACCACAAAGACATAAGCATGGGAAAAGAACCTCACAACGGATATGATGCTGGAAAGGCTCGATAATCTCAAAGAAAGAAGAGAAGCAGCGCTACAAAAGATGGAGAATTACCAAAGAAAATTAGCAAGGGAGTATAATAAAAAATTTAAACTTAAGAACTTCGTAGAGGGACAATATGTGCTAAGAACCATACCCCAATACCAAAGAGAAAAGAAGTGGGGCAAGTTGGCACCAACATGGGGAGGGCCTTTTGTCATACAAGATATAACAGGAAACAGATCCTATTACCTGCGCAACCTAAAAGGGGAAGTCCTCCGCCATCCTTGGAACGCCAAATATCTCAAGCCATACCATCCTTAGATCACATCGCAGCGTTGCAACTGCATAAAGAATACCAGAAGAAGAAGACGATGCTTTTTCGATATGTTTCCATCTCTGGACGAGGAACAACAGGCCTCAATAAATCAATGAAAAACTTTTTTAAGTCAGCGGGGTAATACAAAGGGAATAAAAGGGGAAGACATCCAGCAGAAGGAAATCTCCAATTATTCTAAGTCAGCGGGTCGACGGAATGAGGTACATGTACATAGTGACACCCCATATCCTAGAACGCTGCATCGACCCCCACCAACTATTCTAAGTCAGCGGGTCGACAGAATGAGGGACATGTACATAGCGACACCCCATATCCTAGAACGCTGCATCGACCCGCACCGTCTGGGAATCCTCTGATCAAGGATTAGCTAGTGGGGGACAGGTCTCAAGATGTTCACGAAGGTACATACCTTCGGCATCGCACTCAAACACTAGGTCAGCGGGTCGACGGAATGAGGGACATGTACTTAGTGACACCCCATATCCTAGAACGCTGCACCAACCACAACCATCTGGGAATCCTCTGGCCAAGGATTATCTAGAGGGGTCACATGTCTCAAGATGTTCACGAAGGCACATACCTTCGGCAGCACACTCAAAAACAAAGTCAGCGGGTCGATGGAATGGGGACATGTACATAGTGACAACCCATATCATAGAACGCTGCACCAACCCCCACCATCTAGGAATTCTCTTGCTAAGGGTTAGCCAGCGGGGTGACAGGTCTCAAGATATTCACAAAGCTAGCCAACAAACGATGATCCATTCCATAAAAGTTGATTAAAAGTTCAACAAAAAAAGCAAAAAGGAAACAAAATAAGCAAAAGAAGTTCGACAGACGCATCAAAAACTCTATAATCAACAAGGATCAACTTTCTATAACTGGCAGAAGAATATACTTAGACGATTCAGTGCCACAAGTAGGGATTTCCCTCTGCAGCGAAGGTACGCTCCCACCTGAAGAATACCCTGAAGATCCAGACAGGGCCGAAGGTTTAGTATGACGAGGATAATGCTTTTCAATACCGTGCTCAGTCAGGAGGTCATGCTCTATATTGGCCAGCACCTTGTTCGTCTCTTCGACCAGCTAAAAATGAACCTTGTACGTAATAACGGTATTACGCATCTCGGCCTGGGAAAACAGGGTAGATAGACGGTTCACTTCCGAAGAGGCCAAGTTAGCTGCATGTTTGTTGGACGTAGCCAAGCCTTTGAAATACGAGGTATGTCCCTCCTATTGCACCAAGGAAGTCTGAGATTGCTCTAGATCAGATTGAGCCTTGTAAAGTTTTTCATTTGCAGCGAGAAGCTGTCCCTGGAGTTATGAAAAATAAAACGAAGAGTTAGGACAACGAAGCACTAAAATCACACCCGGCAAAGCAAATATATACCTTCGACTCTAGCCGAAGCTATTTCATATTCATTAACAACCGCATCTCGAGCCTCATCAAGAAAGTCATACTCGTCGGATATTTTCTTATAATCTTGGTGAAGAGCGGAAAGAACAAATTGACTAGCGTCTAACTCTACCTGCTTCATTGAATCCAAATGACGAAGATGATTGACTTTTTTATTCAGCTCCTCAATTCCTTTATTAAGACGGTACATATTAACTTTGAGATTTCTCTCAGACTCGGCTTGACGAGCTACGTCGGCCCGAGACACGACTAAGGCCTTTCCAAGGGCAGAGGCTTCGGCCCGAGCATCGTCTCTTTATTTGGCAAGGCGTTGTATGTACCCCCATACGTCGGAAGCCTGGGAGGAACGAGCCTGTCGTAGCTCTTCCTCCATAAGATTCATCTTAGCCTACAAAGACGAAGCAATCTTACGGGCTTCGCGAAGATTATCGCGCGTCCACATCAAAGAGACGACGATCCGCGTTATACTTATTTTGCATATCAACTATATGGGTATGCCTTAGACGCCATACCTCGGCCTTGGCATCCCACCTCTCGGCCTCACTCTTAAGTTGTTCCACTAGCTCGGCAATACGGGTCTTCTGCCGGTTTCTCTAATTTCGAAACCATATCAACTCGGGGACTCCGCCCACTGAAGATAGGGTGGGGATACTCAGACGGAACAGGAATTACTAAGAAGAAAACAACGATATAAACAAGAACAAGGGACAAACCTGTGAAAGATGAAGCATCTTTTCGAACAGCCTCCAGCTCACTACGCACCATAGCAAGCTCCAAACGAAGCCTCTCTTCTTCGTTGCCCATATGCTCTTTACCCTTAAGACGGTTCTTCAGCTCACTTATCTCCTTATCTCTGGCAGAGATGACACCCTCGGCCACATCCAACTCCTCCTTTCTGTGACGAAGCTTACCCTCTAACTTAAGGGACTTGGCCTTGAAAAACTGGTACAAGTTATGTTTGCAGTATTCGCTCCTCATCACCTACGAAGAGCACCATGTCAGAATACCTCGGAGTACCCACGAAAAATAAAACAAAACACCACGTACCTCCCGCTGGTGAGGGTAACCATATTGATATCCATCAGCTATGGCCATCATGTCAACAACGGTGGATGGAGGGTCAACCACTAAGGTAGCCTCCAGTGACCTCAGATTCTGACATGGTGCTCCAAACGAAGCCTCTCTTCTTCGTTGCCCATATGCTCTTTACCCTTAAGACGGTTCTTCAGCTCACTTATCTCCTTATCTCTGGCAGAGATGACACCCTCGGCCACATCCAACTCCTCCTTTCTGTGACGAAGCTTACCCTCTAACTTAAGGGACTTGGCCTTGAAAAACTGGTACAAGTTATGTTTGCAGTATTCGCTCCTCATCACCTACGAAGAGCACCATGTCAGAATACCTCGGAGTACCCACGAAAAATAAAACAAAACACCACGTACCTCCAACATCCGCTGGTGAGGGTAACCATATTGATATCCATCAGCTATGGCCATCATGTCAACAACGGTGGATGGAGGGTCAACCACTAAGGTAGCCTCTAGTGACCTCAGATTCCTGTCCCACACCTCCGCAACTCGATCTTCAGCAGATAACTGCATCATATTACGGGTATAAGCGTCGGAATCTTTCTCCCCAGCAACAACGGGAGCAGGGTTTGGGACGAACATAAAATTTTTATTCTTCAGCCAAGCAAGGACAACGTCATCACCCTCCAACATCAAGGACTGTGGGAAATCATCTGAAGGGGACCTAGTAGAAGATTCCCCAACAGCGGGAACCTTCTCCGAAGCATCAACATACGAGGAAGTCTTCTCCGAAGCTTTCCCCTTACCAGAAGTACCCAGTACGTCCTAATCATCACTTGGTGAAAGCAGAGAAAACTCATCAGCAAAACCCATGGCAGCATTCACATCAAAGGACTGCCCCGCAGAGTGGACTCGGCCAAAGGAGAATTCCTGGCAAACCGGGTCCCCACCACCAGCAGCGGTAGTATCCTCAACATCACGACCACCAGGGGTACCCTTCGTACCATCACCATCACCATCAGCGGTAGTATCCTCAGCATCATGACTACCAGGGGTACCCCTCGTACCATCGCCATCACCATCAACGGTATTATCCGCAGCATCATGACCACCAGGGGTACCCTTTGTACCATCAACATCAAAAACATCTTCACGGAGAGGGGGAGAAGTTTCAGTACGTTCTTCCCCATCGTACATATCCTCATCTTCATCAAAGTCCTCATTAGCAGGACTGGTAACCTCCTCTTGGACCTCTGGCTCATCAACAACAATGGTAGAAGAGCACTTGGGACCGATCCTCCTTTTCTTCGTCACCTACGGAGTAATAAAGGAATCAAGTCAACATTCTTTCCTTGACTCAAATATTTCCTTTGAGTAAAGAAAAAAGGGGCAACTAAAGGAATAAAGGATCCGCACCTTCACAACCGCAGTACTCTTCGAGGGAAGAGCAGCACCCGAACTCTCTTCGTCAGCATCAACAACATCGAAGTCGTATGGAAAATTCATACCTTTGAAATTAAATTGGCAAGGGCAGTAATTTCCATAACGAATAGGGGGAACCTCAAGAGGAATGCTACCAACAGTAGGACGCCATCCGTCGGGACCAGGAATCCAACCCCAAGCCCACGGAACAACAATCTCGATAACAGTAGCATGCCACTCATAGTCATGGTCGCGCTTGATCCTCTCACGAGAAGCAGACCCTTCAGTACCAGGAACATACTTCAGCTTGGCATCGCTAACCTCACTCAAAAGACGAACCTCTCCACGGGAAACATCAATATTACGAAGACTCGCACTCCACGGCTTACGGTTCCTACTGTTGACATAATCCCCGAAAGAACTATTGAAATTATGAGGGGTATACCATTCCCTCTCAGCAGGATCGGGGTATAACAGGTCATCATCGTTTCTCCCTTGCTGCGAAGATAGCACTCCTTCAGGGCGCAGAGATAATTCCCAGTCAACTGTGATATATAACGACTATGGGTATTTGTCGAGGAACCCTCACGACCAAACAACACATCGTAATAAAAAGAATCACCTGACTTGTACAAAGGGAGCATAAGACCCGCTTCGAAGACCCCCAAAGTAGTCAACAAATGAAACTCATCGAACTGGTACCCCGAGATGAGATCGTAAGTAATGTTATCATCAGGGGCATAGAAGCGAACATCAAAAGCTTGAAGTTCATGCTTCTCCTTGAACACTTCCAGATCAATGTGTTTGAAGGTAAATTTTTTCTTACCAACCGGGACGCTTCGAATAATCAACGCAGAGTCTTCCTCATCAAGAGAGTCCTACGCGGAGTCTTTTGAAGGGCTCGTATCCAGGGCTTTCCTTTTCAAAGGCACATTCTTAGATGGTTCGACCTTCGAAGCACTACCCCTGACAGATTTTCCTCTGGAAGGGATCACCGGAGGAGGGGGAAGAGGACTCTGCTAAAATACCGGAGGAACCAAAGAGCGAAGGGGATGAGCGGCCAAAGCTTCGTTACGAGGAGCACCCTGCGGGTTTTTAGGCTCATCGCGCGGACGGGAAGAAGCGCGGGTAGCACCATATCTAGAACCAGGGGGATACCACAGAGGATATCCCCTCCTAGAAGAATGTCTATGACCAGAAGAGGACGAAACCCTATGAGAACGAAGATCCACATGCGAAGCCCTAGAGCCTCCTGGCGGAGATACATCCGGGTCTCTACGCGGAGGAGATCTAGGAGGACTAGACGGCGGAGTCTGGTAAGGAACCCGCGGACGATCGGCCATACCTACGGATATACAAACAAGTTGTGAATCCCGCAGAATCTCAAGTGAAGATCAAAAAGCTGAACTTTCTAAAAAATTCTCAAAAAACAGAACAAAAACCCTAGCTGATTTATGACACAGTGAAAATCTCTGCAACTATGAACTTGAACCCTTGTGATAAATATACTTTGTATATGTGTTCTTCATCACAAGGGTAACAAAACAGCATCAGAAGATGAACGGTTAGTAAAAAACAAGACCAAAGGTTAAACCCTTACCTGTACCAGGAGTTTCAGAAGAACGAGCAATAGCGAACGAACACGGGGAATCAAGGATAGGTCCTATTCAAGACAAAACAGCAGCAGGAAACAGTAGCAGCAGCAGTTAATGGCGTCCAAACAAAATTGAAGAATGAAAAAGCAGAGAAGAAAAGAATGAAGGACCGACAGAGAATGAAATTTATTTCACATTCTCTTCCCCCATATAAACATCCAAGAAAATCGAAACCGTCCCTTCTCCCAAGGGGAAGTTATTGCGTAATGGGAAACGCGCCCTAAAATCAAGGGGAAGTTATTGGGCGAGTAGGGAATGTGTGACGGTTTTCCTCTCACCTCAACTGACGCCCCAAGTCAGAATAAAAGGGGCAAATTGTAAGTACATATTTCCACCACTCGCCACGTGTCCTCGGGTAAGCAAGTGGAGAGCATGTGACGCGGGGCATCAAAAGACGATGCCACATGGATATAGCCAAGAAGCGTGTACCGGCAGAAAAGGACCCTCATCTCGCAGATCCAACGGCCACAAATGAAGGAGCAACGAAATAAAGCACCACTGCGTTGGACCCAATACACCATCGGAACTGCTTTATCCCATATCGAGAGAAATCTTAGATCAACGGTCATGGCCCAACTGACTGACACGGATAAGACAGTGGCAGGAGACCGTGGTCTAACGCGTGCAGAGGACCCAACCACCCGCATTAAACACCTGGGGCAGCACACGCGTCAACCAACCAACGGAACAGACGATCATGCCTCTTCGGTAATATTGAAGAAACGAAGGGGGCCTCGTAGGAACCGAAGACGTCTGCGTATCAGCACAAAGCAAGAGATGATAAGGTTACAACGGCTCCATCAGTGGACCCCACGACGGAACCCCTATAAATACCCCTCCTCACTAAGAGAGGAGGGGAGGTGGATTCAAGAAGGAAAAGGAGAGAGAATTAGGAAGAGTAAGTAGTCCCCTAATCCCGCAGCCTAAGTTAACACACCCAAAGTCATTTGACTATACTTGTAACCAATTTACATATAATGAAACCCCTCTTTTACCCCGTGGATGTAGGCCTTAGTGCTGAACCACGTAATTACTCGTCTGATTTACATTATGCACTTTACATTCCGCACTTACATTATGCACTTTATATTCCGCATTTATATTATGCACTTTACATTCTGCACGTTATATCTAATCTATGGATTTCACTATGTGCGAACATTGTTTGTGGACACGTAGATACCATCGTAATTTACGTGTTCACAATCATGCTTTCTTTTATGGCAAAATAGATATCAGATAAATCTCTAGTTTCATATTTCCAAATCTGAAACTACAGGAATAACCCTAACCCATATTACATATCAAAAGGACTATATTTAATGGAGGAACCCTATTTTCTTAGAGAACCATTCAAGGACCAGTAGAACATAAATATAAATGGAGGAAAACAGGTGCGGATGTAGTTGGCCAGAATTATTCGTGTTGGTGATTTGGGGAAAGGGTGTGCGACTCATGTGTGGTTAGTGGGTGTATCGAATAGGATAGTTTCGTCCGAATTAAAAAAGTATATCAACTAGGTCCTAGTTGGTGAGTCAACAACGATTTTTGAGCTTTTCGGATCACTTTTTGCTCTTCCTTTAACAAAAATGGAATGTATAAATTGAATGTGATAACTTGAGTTAGGCTATGAGGCCGTAGGCCATAACAAAATTTCATCCATTTTGATTATATTTTGGGTTATAAGGTAAAAATTTGCCATAAAATACCACCAAAACTGGTTGGTGTTTTAAAAAATAATAATAATAATAGATATAGCAGTTACAAACTATTTAGTAACGACTAAAACTATTCTAAAGTATCTGGAATGCAAATAAATGTAACAAAACACTTTACTAACAATTATACTCCCTCCGTCCCAAATTAGATGAGCTAGTTGGTTTTAAATTTTGTCCCAAAATATATGAGCTATTTTACTAATCAATGGGGTATTTCTAAAACTACCCTTTTAATTGATTATTGTTACTATAAGAAATATGTATAATTTGATAGTCATGTTTATATTCGTTGTGTAGGTGTTTTAAAATGCTTTTTAACGATATAAAGTTTACGAAAAACTGTGGTATAGTTTAAGAGATAAATCATTTCTAAGTTTTACTAGTCATTATTCATAATGGTATAATTGTAAAAAAAATACTTAAATATACTCACCATTCCTCCTTGTTTTAAGAATTGTGCAAACCACAACTAACTCGTCTAATTTGGGACGGAGGGAGTATATGTTATAGATTAGCTACTATTGGAAGAAAAAAAAAAAATTGTAGGCGATCGCCTAGTCTGCCTAGCCCCTAAGACAGCCCTGAATAAAAACATGATCAAAAGAATAATTAAGTAAATAAGATCTTCTCGGATGATATTGAATCCAATCCAAAATGTTAGGTCGAGGCGGGAGCAGAAAACATCTTATAACTCATTTGATGAGGATGGTTTTGAGGAAACTTGTGCCAGCTGTCCGTTATCTTTCTTTTAAACTAGTGTTCGGCACGTGCATACGCACGTGCAAGGTTGAGACCTCTAGTAAAAGAGTGGGTAGTATATAAAAAGGCTAATTTTATATCGTTTTACCATTATACCCTCAGACTATTTAGTTATCATCACTTGTGTCGGTACAAAATAGGGGTAAAATTGTCCATTTGAATTTTGCAGCTTCATGGCACTGTTCATATACAGTGCCTAAGGTGGGTTCGCTTTATATAATACTAAAACACGGGCACGCGCTTTTACGCGTGCATGGACACGCCTCAGCCTAACGTCCAACGGACCAAACTCCAAAGGCAACCCAAATGCATCCATCCGTATGTACGACTCAGGTAATTAAATATTAAAGAGGGGGTATTTTCGTAATAAGAAGCAATGTCTATAAACCTTTTCTTTTCTTTTCTTTTAGATTTGGGCAGCAGCAGTGACTCGATCTCCATTTTTGTTTCTCTTTTAGATTTAGACCTAACTAGCTCTTTCAATCATAGGTCCATAAACTAAACTTCAAATTGAAATTCGAATTTTTATACTAAGCTACTATCTTGTCTTGATGATAAATCAAAGAAATAAAAGTACACAGTGAAAACCAACTCACCTTTCTCTTCACATCAAGCATATTAGTTAGGGTTTGTTGATTTCTAAATTTCCAACTTCATTGTCTATGCTGTACGTTGATTGATGCAACCAATTTATGTTTTTTTCCTCCTTTTTCGCTTTTTTTTTTGTGCGTTTAATTGAGCAAAGGTGCTTATCTGATTGAGTTATTGTACTTCAGCTTATAATCAATTAGCTTATTTAAGCTTTAATTTTTCAATCACGAGGATCATACGGTGTATTTTCTTCACTTAGATTTTGATCACAGAAAAACGAATTATTTTCTAAGGTTAGGATTTTTTGCGAAATTTCTTAAATGACCCCAATATATTTCATGTGATGGTTGAATGAAGAATTAAAATTAAGGGCAAAGTTGTCCAAAATAATTTGCATCTTCACCTGCTACAGTAAGGGGAGTTCCCTTTATATAATAGAATAGACTAGCATGCCGTCACGTGCTCTCCTTTTTGTCCTCGTTTTTTTTTTTTTTGAGAAGCAAAACCCACTCTTTCTCTTATGTGTTCCGTAGATTTTTTTTTCTTTTCAATTTTACCATTTTAGCCCCATTCAATTTAGATGGTAAATTTAATGCTGTTATAAAATGAAGGTCAAATTCAGAATACCCAAAATTACAGCTTCAAATACTGTAGCAGGAACATTAAGGATAGTTCCCTTTATAATATATATATATATATATATATATATATATATATACTAGATTCTTTGGCACGTGCACACGCACGTGAAAGTTGGAAATGGAACCTATGGGCAGTGGGACTTATTGTTTTTGTCTGTTTAATTTTAAATAATTAAATTATCATCATATACTCACTTTTATTTATAATAGCTTATTTATGTGGCCATAATATGAGGACAATTTTGGGAAAAAAATGAAAAATCAAATTTTCCATTTTGCGCTGTGATATTACCATTTTGCCCTTGAATTATATTTCCATTTTCAAATGTAACGTGTGAAGATAAGGGTAATATTGGAAGACATAATTTGCAGCTTCATGCTACTACAGTAAGCCTAGTTCTCTTTATATAATATATATATACTAGATTGTTTGGCACGTGCAAGCTGGAAATCGAACCCATCATTTTTTTGTGTTATGGGTAGTGGGACCTATTATCAAATTACCATTATGTCTTCACTTTTATTTATGTTAGGATTGGATGAGTAATAAAAATTAGGGACAAAATAGGAAGTTTCAAATTTATAGCTTCAACAACTGTTCCTCTACAGTGCTAAAGGGTGTTGGCTTTATATATAGTAATCTATCTTACAGAAACAAATGGTTTTTGTCTAATCTAACATCTACACATGAGCCTTTTTCAGAGATCAACGGTTGCAATTTCTTTCAAAATGGAAGGATAAATCGTGGCCAAGAACTAACCCTTCTTTTAAGCCCCTATCCGACGGCCTGTGATCTCTTCTTGCCAGAAATCAGCATGTTCTTTGCCTTCTTCTGCTCTGATCGTTCTTTCGTTATAGAAAAATAAAAACCATTAACACCACCGTTCAATCCCTTAAAATATTCAGACGTTACGAAAACACATTTATGTTTCCTTACCAATCCCTTAAAATATTCGACTACATAAACCCCCAAAAAAGTTATCCTACGTAGATTCTCAATGCCTACGAATCCTCTTTTTCCTATCAAGATTCATGTAAGTTTCTGTGATTTTGGTACTCTTCCAGGGAAAATTTTACGATTTTGATATTTTTGTATCATTTTTTTTTTGTTTTATTTGATACTCTTCTAGAAGCATTGACTGATTTTGTTGTTGCATATTTTTTTTTTTGTTATTGGTGCATCACGGATTTATGGTTCAGAGAAAGGCGTATATCTCAGGTAAATCTCAATCGAATTATTCCATTTCATTTGAATTGAATTATTCAAATTTTCATTTGTTTAGTCACATCAACTGTTTGTTATAATGCATATTCATTTTTGGATGATGGGAACCTGTTTTAATACTATGAATGGTCACATACCAAGGTAATAATGCTTATGAATCCCCTCTTTTGTTTCATCGGCTGACCTTAATATTGTTTAAATTTTCCAGCAAACAGTTCCATGTTTCAATCTGCAGTAGTCAAGCCATAGCTTTTATCAATTTTTTTTGTAAGATAAGGCATTTGTGTAATTTCTATCATTTGTGGTTGTTCTTTTTCAACTATTATCAATTGTTTGATTCATATCATTTTTAGTTGTTCTTCCAACACTATTGTGCCTCACTTAACTGAAAAAAGGTAATCATTATCAGCCACGCAAGACTGATCCAACTGTTTTCGACCCATTAGTGAATCCAAAATCCTTCCCCATCACATGTTGAGTTACCAAGAAATCTGAAGAATTTAGATGTTACTATTGTGGATATGGTTATCCCGGATGAACGAGTACGTAAGGAATTGAGTTTTCGCCAAAATATTTCACTACCTGCATAATTTTAGATCTTTTGCATCTCTAAATGCTCTGTTAAGTGTCATAGGTAGCTGTCGATTAACTTAGGACCCTTCTTTTAATAATAGTAATATGTAGTTCCTGGGCGAGGAACCGTTCATTTGGGAATACACTATGAGAGTGAGCAGCCCAGCCCTCATTTCACATTGTTGAGCTATGTGTTTTGGTGGAAATTGCAAAGAAATCATGTCTGCTAGATTGGTGTAGGCGAGAGTTTCGTCCTCTTCTCCTTTCATTAGAGGGGATTTTTGAGCTACCATAGGTTGTTGAAAAGCTATGTGTTTTGGTGGAAATCATACCGTTGATATAGTTCTGAAACATTGCAGAGTTTGAAAGATTCGTAGTTGATGGAACTTTTAATGTGAATTTCTACATTTTCGTATTGTAAATAGTAAATTTCTGAAACTATTTTCCTCTTTAAGAGCAAGTCTTATGGTGGAATCCATCCTATTCCAAGTGTGGAAAATTCATGGAATGTCAAGTCTAGTGGCTTCCAAGTTGGTGTTTTCCACACAAAATCCAAGCAAGGTTCCATGGTTTGGTGGAATGGTGCGTGGAATCCATCAAAAATGCCAATAACAATAGCGTTGAACGCCAATAAGAATGGCGTGGTAGAGGACAAGAAACGCCAATATGAATGGCGCTGAACGCTAATCAAAATAGCATAAGTCAAGCGCTATTAACATTGGCGTTCAGCGCCATTAACATTAGCTTTTTGCGCTGTTAATAATAGCGCTCCTGTTAAGAATTAAAGAATGGCGCACTTACAAATGAAAAGTTCATTCATATGATCCATACTGTATCTACACACATTCGCTTGTTCCCGACATCATTTGCTCTCATAAATTTGTTCAAATTCAAATGATGAAGTCTTGAAGTCAACGAGATGATTGAAAAACACAAATTTCCATGACAAACGATCTCTTTCTCATGTACAATAGTTGATTGACGTATGACTGCAATATCAGTCCTGTCTAAACCAACCACTTTTGTTTTCCTATTTAGAATTAAGGAAGCGCTATTAAGAATGGCGCTCCACAACAATAACAATAGCGTTAAGCGTTATTAACAATGGCATTTTTACCGTTGACTAGAGTCAAGCGCTATTACTAATAGCGTTTTTAGCGCTATTATTATTAGCGTTTTACGCTGTAGTTGCAGAATAACCTACAACTACACCCTCAATAGAATTAGTAAAAACTCAAGAAGTTCTTGATGGTGAATGATAACTTTCTTATTAATTCTCTTAGTTGATTACATAGAATTATCAAAATGGAACTAGAATAGTTACAACTTTTTCTATTCTCTTTCCTAAGATAATTTCTTACACTCATTAAAAGAACCTCCCGAATTTTACATTTGAACTCCTATTTATAGTAAAACTTATGAAATTTGTATATGAATTGCGAAGTATCGCAATTCATCCTCGCAAAATTATTTCATCCTCGCAAAACTTCATATTTTCCCGCAGTACTATTATCATCGTATCATTTTATAACTCTTTCCTCCTTTATTTATTACGATACTCGTGAATTGTTATCTTGCGATATTCAGTACCTACATACGTTATTATTATTAGCGTTTTCCGTGTTCCACCACTAGACTTGCGCTTCCATCCATAGTTCCAAATGCTGAGGTGGCATGGAAGATGGAAGATGGATGGATTCCACCATACGACTTGCTCTAAGTAGTTTCTTACATTCTTTCTCTTTTTCTGCAGGTAAACAACAACTTAGTTTCAACTAGCAATGGGTTTAGAAGAAACTGGAATGCCACATCTCATGGGTGATTCTCTTTGCACTAAGTAAAGGTAGACATGGCTCTCACCGGATTTTTTTTTAATGTATATCTAAATTTCTAAGTTTTCTCATGGTGTTTTTCTTTGTTTCTTCTAATAGATTTCAACTTTGTTTTTCTTAACAAGTCATTCTGATTTAGGAATTCACATTACTTGGGAAGATATTAGCCCCTGTTGGAATATACGTGATTTCAAAAAATTTCTCTAATTTGTTTGTGTCTCTCTCATCCTCGCATACTGATAATCCATATATATCCATGCATCATCTCTTGATCTTGACCAATCTTTATCGCTGACCAGTTAGCACGTGTAAAAGGATTAAAATTTAAAAGCAAAAATGCAATTGGAGTTATTAATCTAATAGTTCAGTTTAATCTTTATCAGTGGTTCAATATATCACTTCACCGTGTGACGTCCTCCATCATTTCCTTCTGTTTTTTTTTTGTTCAGATTTATTAAAAAAAAAATGTTTATTTCATATTTTGCTGGGATTTACGTTAGGCAGACATAAATAATTGATAGAGTTCTTTGTTATTTTTCTTCATATTGCCTAATCGGAGTTATCATTAAAATCAATGTGTCAACATATCTAACAAACAAGATGCTTGAAATCCATTTGCTTGGTTTTGATACTCTTTTTCTTTTTGTTCTTTTACTTAGCATTGTGCATTTTTCTATTTTTGTCTTATCATAAGTGAAGTAAATAATGAATCGTTCTTTTTTTTTTAGTAGAACTAATTTTGTTATTGTCTTATCACAGGTAAATAAGCGCAAAAAAGTAGTGGTCACGCCGCATGGGTTTTGTTCGAAGGGATCTTCAAGGTAAGGATTTATGTATCTGCACTAAAGAATGCAGCCCGTATTTTGTTCACATGTATCAAATAATGCTTGGGGTACTCTGCTATAATTGCACTTTTAGTCGCTTAGTAGGGATTTTTTACGATTATAATTTTTTTGCCGGTAATAATTTCTTTGTTATCTTTGATGTTCGTTTCCACGATGATATTTAGATTTTTAACCAATCGATGGTTCATATTTTTCTCAAAGTGCTACGAAATGCAAAAGGTAAATCTCGGTTGAAAATGCACCCCGATTTTAAGCCCTCATCCAACGTCCCAAATTTTCCGTTAAGATTGTTTTATCATTTAACTCGGCCATTTAATTGCATCTTAATTATCCTTCCGTTACGTTTGATCTACTATTCAACTCTCTCATGCAATTGCGTCTTTAAAATCCCAATCAATACAAGGAATTTAAACTCTTGGATTGTAGTTGAAGAGTGTCTTCTTTTACTTCTCATCTTCTCTATTTTCCTCTATTTATTTGTCTTTCTTATTTTTTGTATTGGCTCAGATATCCTTATCTTTAGATGGATTTATTAATCCCAGGTATGACTCTCTCTTTTGGCTAATCGTAATATTTCGCCCAATTTATATTTTACTCATTTAGGTTATCTGAAATCGGGCCTCTATTTAATTTCTCCTAATTTTCGCTTTTGATTAGAAACCATAATCAAACATTCCTCATATAGTCGTATTCTTTTTTGAGTGAGATTTGACAGACTAATAAAGTCATTTTCTACTTTCTTTATATTGTTTGGTCATTGTTGCTTGATCTTTTTTTTTACACACTCATAATGACTTCTTCGGTGACTCAAGTTTGTTATTAAGTATAACAACCACGCACATATCCTCTTGACATGATACCAATTCGAAAATTCCTGGTATGATTTTCCAGTTTTGATTTATTATTTGGTCTCACCCGGAAGAATGGTGCCTCTCACGCACATATCCTCTTGACATCATACCAATTCGCAAATTCCAGGTATGATTTTCCAGTTTTGATTTATTATTTGGTCTCACCAGGAAGAATGGTGCCTCTCACGCACATATTTCATTCATCTATGATTTGTTTTTGTTTTTCCCTTTCCTACTATATTTTATTATCTATCGTATTTGTGATGAACCTCTAATATGTTATTAGGAACTTTGTGTTTGAATTGCGTTCGGTGTTTTCTAAGTTGATTTTTTGGACTTTCGAAAGTTTCTTATAGTTTTTTGTTGATTCTGATTTTGACAAAGACAAGGAAGAAAGAAAATCGTTGTCCACCGAATAAATATATAAATTCTCCAAATTTCAGGTTACAGAATCCCTAATTACCACAATATATTCTTTTTTCTCCCTGTCTCTATAATCTATTCTGTTATTAAAAATGAAACATGTAATTGATTATTTACCAGAGATTATAGTTTCTGTAAGTATATAACATAGATGTACAAATGAGGACGGGATGATCACCTGGTGTATGGTGTTCATAAACTCATTTGTTAGGGTTACAATGAGACCAAAAGTCTTCTAATTTTGGATAGTCAAAATGATCACCACAATGTTCTATCCTAAGCCTCTATTTTTTTTTTTTACAACGGTGATCAGAAGGCTGTCAAGATAGGAATAGTATTAATTAGGATTCCATTTTATTTTGTGATTGTAGTTTCTTCTTGGAAAAAGAAGATGATTATGCATTCTTACCAAGAAACGACCCCCCTGTTGGAATATATGATCTCAGAGATTTTCTCTAATTTGTCTGCGTCTCTCATAATGGTGCATTTGATTGTGGTATTGATGACACTTCAGGTCAGAAAAACACCATGGAAATTCCCATGACAAGCTATATGAATCAACTTAAAATTCCCCAGAAAACAACGTTCGTGCCTCACACTTCCTTCTCCCCAACAAAAGCTCTCAGTTCGCGATGCTGGTCACAGGTAATACTTTAGCATACAGGTTCCTATGAGCAGGTATTATTGCGCATCTATGGATTTGATATCTACATTGTTTTATGCTGTCTCAAGCTAAGTTGTGTTTTTTCTGAGTTTCCAGCGTCTCAGCAATACCTTTCTATGCCAACGAGGACCTACCAGTGGCCACCCAGTTAACCTGCAATGCTTCCCAAATTTTCCGGATAAGCACCTACAAAGAGATTCATCCAGCTGCCTGAAAAGGAGGAAGGGCATCCCTGGATGGCCATGATTTCAATAAGATGGAATGAAGTAGACTTCATGGAGACCAGTGAGGCTACCATGTTCCCCCTCTTCTGTTTCACTGTGGTGTACTAAATAATGGGTGCATTTTATTGAAGTGTAAGAAGTTAGTGAGCTCAAACTAAATCAAGAGAGCTAAGACATATGGGCCATCTAATATCACTAATTCATCTCCTATATATTACAGCCTGAGAAGATAAATATCCGTATCTTCCTCAAACGAGTGAAGTACATCTTTGGCCTACGGTGAATATTAATCCCAGGCTTAGAATGCTAAAAACAATGATAAAGGCAAAAGGTTGGTGTGTCTAATGTTATTGTACCTAATATCGCGTGATTCTTTGGACATTGAATTTATCCAATGCCTGACTTCTATTTGTTCTTTTTTTCTTCCTTACCTGGACAACCACTAACATTTCTGCAGTGTTCATCTCTATCTCTATCCATATTTATCTCCTCTTATCATTTTTTGCTGTTCGTGTGGCTTAATTTTTGTTTTTCAAGCGTAATCACATCTTTAAAATTGGATAACACAAATCCCTTGTTGTTGAGATTTTGATTAAAATATGTTGTTTTGGGTAGTCACTAAAATAGGACCAATTTAAGTAAGTCAACAAGCTAACAGTTGGCAATAGTGAAAACAAATCGGAGCCCGGGCCGTTACGGCACGGGTCATTTCCTAGTAGATAGTATAGATAAAGGGAAAAATATCGCTTGATCCTTTTTTAGGTGGGCCCATGTCTGTTTGGTCCTTTGGTCAAACGCCTTTACTGTTTGGTCCATAATTATTTAAAAATATTTAAATAGACAAAAATACCCTTCCGTGTTTTTTTTAGCAGTTCTTCCGTGCTAAAAAAACAGACTTCATTCCCAGGAATGAAGTCCGTACAAAAAGCTAAAAAAACGGACTTCATTCTCAAGAATGAAGTCCATACAAAAAGCTAAAAAAACATACTCCATTCCCAGGAATGAAGTCCATACAAAAAGCTAAAAAACAGACTTCATTCCCAGGAATGAAGTCCATACAAGAAAGCTAAAAAAACAGACTTCATTCCCAGGAATGAAGTCAATACAAAAAGCTAAAAATACAGACTTCATTTCAGAAAATGAAGTTCATATAAAAACATAAAGGGAAAAATATCGTCGACAACATCAGCAGAAAAATCTTTTTCTTCTTCTTCGTCTTTTTCTTTTTCCACAACACCAACAATTTTTTTTTCTTCTTCTTCGTCTTTTTCTTCTTCATCTTTTTCTTCTTCTCCGTCAACAACAGTAGCAGTAATGTGTTTCTTCATCTTTTTCTTTTTCTTCTTCTTCGTCATACACAGCAGCAAATTTTGTTCGTTATTCTTCTCGTCTTCATCATAATTGCAGCAGCAGAAAAAAAAAAAAAAACCATAAAAATCGTTGGAGCAGGAAGAGAAAAGGAGAAAAATCTAGAGGAGAGAGAAAGTAGATCTGAGAAATGATTTTTCTCTCTTACCTTTTGACTATATATATGGTCCTTATCCAAAAGGACATTTCTGCCACTATAATGTGACATTTACATCATCCATGACATCATCCTAGGACCAAATAATAATTTTTAGGACCAAACTATAATTTATATTACCAAATAGGACCAAACAGACATTTGACTGGGTCAAATAAAATGGATTAGACTCATCATAATATATAATTCCTATGACTATATGGTATTTCCTATGTAGATAAAAAGGTCGACACTTGTCTCTAGGTGCAAAAAGATTTATGGGGATCACTAGGTAATGAATAATTAATTAGCCGATAATATTCAGTGGAATGCTTCAAAAAAAAAAAAATTCAGTGAAGATTGGCTCGGTGTCCATAACTTAACTTTATACGAAGGGAATGAATAATTAATTAGATCACTAAAAGAAACTAAAAAGTAAAGAGTAAAGCCGAAGAAGAAAGTTAATATTAATAGGACAAGGTAGGAAGTAGGAACCACTTGCAAAATGTGCACCCCACACACACCACACTCACAGCTCCACTTCATCGTCCACCAAATCCAATTCTACTATCTACTCTATCAAATCCATCGTACATCCAAGAAAGAAACCTTTATCAATCACTTCTCTGGCATACTCCCATCGTGTGGCAGATCATTTTTAACACACGTGGTTCGAACGACCCCAAAACCATTTATCGTGATTTGAGCAAATAATGATCTTTCTTGGAGAACGATGGGTCTCAGAATAAACTATGACGAGCACTAAAAGAAAAACGAAAATGTTAGTGTAATTTGCGTTACCTCCACGTAAAAATTGATAATTTGCACTATATAAATAAAATTAGCAAAACCTTAAATCGTCAATAATTCGGTCAATTCCAATTTAGCTGACTCAACACTAACTTATACAGTACATGATTTCTACTTTTTTTTGGGTAATTTATGTTACCTCCCCTGTAAAGATTGGTAATTTGCATCACCTTCCCTGTAAAGATTGGTAATTTGCATTACCTCCTCTACAAAAAAATCACGTGTAAGTTAGTGCTAAGTCAGCTAACTTGGAATAGACTGAATTATTGACGAGAGGAAGTTTTGCTAATTTTATTTTTGTAGGGGAGGTAATGCAAGTTACCAATCTTCACAGGGGAGGTAACGCAAATTACCCCAAAATGTTATTTGCTTACTTATTCTTCACCTCTTTACAATGTAAATCCACATATGAGTTTAGTTGAGGTTCACCATTGAAAGAATGTACCAAGAAGGTAAAATTGTGTTGCACCTAGACTGAAAAAATGAGAGATGGGGCTGTCCTTATATAGACAAGACCCTGATACAAGACACGAACTAAAATAACACTCCTATTACACTGAACTGAAAGAAAGTAAAAGATAATAAGTAAATACTCTAATATCTCCCCTCAAACTGATGTGGAGAGTGAATATATCAGTTTGCCTACGAGACTAAAAAAAATAATCAAAGAATAAGCCTAAAGTTATTAACAAGTGAATAAAAATTAAAAAGTGCAAATAAAATTCTTCCTGCTTTATTCTTCTGGCTTGTGTTGTATGAGAAAACTGAAAATTGCTCTTCAATTGGATGTGAGAAAGTTGGTGTTCCTAATAGTCCCTCTCAAATTGATGCCCGTTGCCCATACAAAAGGGATTAATTTGCAAATAGAAAATAAACACAAAATTTTATTCATTTTTCAATTTTTCTTCGGTCCAGTAGTATGAGAAAGTTGGTGTTTCACTTCAAATGGCGGAATCTTTGTTGGTAACAAATAAAATATGATGGTATTTTGTGTTGGATAATAGATAAAATGTGATAGTTTTCTGTGTTGGACTAAACAAATGATCGGAATTAACTTAGTTTCTCTTATCCAGAATCAATTGGACTAAACAAATGATCCTGTATTTTGTTAAGCTAAAAACAATACATACAAACCAAAATAAATTGACTTGCACAATTATTTTCTTAACCGGAAGCAATTGAAACAAATATATACATTACAACATTGCAATTGCACCGAATTTCGTTAAGCAAAAACACTTGATACTCAACAAGAAAAAAGATACCAAACCATAAGCCAAATAAATTGACACAGTTTTTCTTAACCGTGAACAATTGAATCGCATAAACATCCATACACATCATAATAGAACGTATCAATTGTACCAAAATTTTGTTAAGCAAAAGCAAAATATATATGCAATATAAACAGGCTTTTCGTAAACATGAAAATGATTAACTAACAAATAAAATCGTTACCTCAATTTCCGCAGTCACTACTCCCCATAAAAATATATCATTAAGCGCAAGTTCAAATAAGAACTCTCCCCCAGTGTGTTGTCATCCTCTCGCAAGAACAAAATAAACAACAACAAAAGCAACCTTTACCAGAGAAGGTTTAATCGGTTTTCACTAATGCGTGCCAGTAGCAAAATTTGAAAACCCGAAACACATTTTCTAAACACAACTCATGTAAACATAAATTGATTCAACATATTGTGACTTTTCACATATGTGTTTCAATCGAAACACCTTATGATCCTTTGATAAAGCCTACCAACATGGGTTAGAACTTAATCCCGCTTAATCAAAAATCCACACAAATCATAAGGGTTACACCATATGAGATGGAATATTAAGGTTAATAAAAACCGAAATCAGACATCTCATAAATAGAATTGTTTTTCTCTTCCCTTTTTTTTGTTATAGAAAAACTTTTTTTTGTTGAACATATAGTTTCAATTTTGTTGGAAGGACTTCGAATATGTAAGGACTAGCCTTACAAATTAGCTCAAAAATGGGAAAATCCTTAAGGATTGAAGAACAGAAGAAGAAGTTTTTTAGATTTAATTTTTCATGAAGAGTTCTACAACAAAGAAGGGAAGATAAATGATAGGGTTGGTGTGCACGTGTGATACTCTCTCACACACACACACACTACTAATCCTACTTAGCAACTAATAATAATGATTAATTAAACTAAATATACTACTAGCACCCATAACCAGGTGGCCCTTAACTGAACTTGTCAGACCAAGGTTGGGTCCTGACAAATACCACTCCTTCAAATTATCCTTGTCCTCAAGGATATGAAATAAGCTCGACCATAGGAGAACTCACGTGTGGAAAACTGGCAGCTTCATCTCGAATGTGGGCTTCACAAACTTCAACATCCATGTATAAAATTCTAACCCATTCATCTGAACTAAAAGCATGAAGATTGGTTGTAGTACTTCACAATTAATCGATGCTCCATCTTTCAACGTCTGAGAACTTTCTCTACTACCAGCTGAGGCATAAAAAAGCATCTTCACGTTAACTTCTTTACAATGAGCTTGTATGTGAAAACGTGGTCTTGAAACTGCCTTCTCCATGAGCACAACAATTTCCACATGCGAATCTTTTCTCAGGAAGATAACTTCTTCCTTGTTAGTCTTCAGCTGCTTGTAGCTCTTCGTAGCCAAATGGTGGTTGTGAGAAAACTGGTCGCGATATGGTTTTTTTCCCAAGGTCACTCCTGAACCCATGTATACAAAATTAAATATTCGAAAAGTTCCACAATAGACTGCTGACTTCATCGCTTCTTGGTTGTAAACCCACACATAACACACTTTCATCTTCTTACTAACAGCAACATATTCAATATTGGTATAGGAAGTCAGCTTCATGTTGTTTCCAATTAATTGAACTGATGAGGAATTTGGCTTCAAAGTCAACTTCCCATATTCAACCTTGTAGCAATTAAACAAAGATACGACAATGAAGCATCGCACCAGGCCATAATGTGAGATGGAAATATTCATTTCCTCCATTGAATCATCTGTACTAGAGTTGTGATTTGTGCTGACTTGTACAAAAGTATCTATTGTGGTGTACAACTTATGCCAAAACTTTCTAAGAAATATGGAGTCTATAATGTGCAGTAAGTCATTTAGAAAGCCATGTAAAGTAGTGACAAGATATGTGATTACCTCTTCACACTTGAGCATAATAATCCTGGAGATATGACAATTAGTTGAATTAGAAGTTAATATCTTAATGTATGTCGAGCATTTCAGTAATGCGCTTGTTGACAGCATGAACTTGACAGTCTCACCCTTCACTTGTATTGTTGAGCCATTAGCTGTGGAGATCTTCATTACCTGGTAGGGTTGCTTGCAAGCTAAAAGATCCTGCAACTGCATTTGTAGGCTGTTGAGTATCTAATTATCCATATCCTTGTCCACACCCTTCCCATCAATGTGAATAACAATAATCTTCTCAAACTCAGGTTTATAGTATGAAGTACTCATGAGTATGCTGCTGCAAAGGAGGGAGTAACCTGATACTAAACCTAAAACGGAACTCAACCTATTCCAGCTCTCAACACCAACAGTACATGGACCTGAAATGGACATGATTACCTCCAACCTGATGTTTTTCTGACTGACCCAAATTCCACTTTTTATTTCCCCACTGAAAAAGATACTTGAGGATAAAAATATTGATCTTGTCTCTTCCATATCCATGAAGGCACTCACAATATTGTGTACACACCCAGTTAATTCAACCCTCTTTTGTACCACTCTTGTACCAAGTTTATCACTACAAACAAATCCATTAGCTTTCCTGAAGCTGTTCTTGATTCCCTTTGTCCTTACAAGGTCTTCCCTCCTGCCTGAACACCAAGGATTATAACTATGAGCCATAGAACTAGGTATTGTAGGTTGTAACTCAGTGATAATCCATTCATAACTACTGCCCTTTCCAATACTCCATAAACAGAAACAAAACAATTGGTATTCCGGCCACAGAAGATAAACATATATTACTGTCTTTGTGAGAGTTAACCAATGAAGCATGGTCGAATATTTATACATTCCCAGAATGTGAAGTACCTCTTTTTGTTCATGCTTATTCACACTAACTCTCAGCAACTCATCATACACAACTTCTGTAGCATCAGAGAATCCTTGTTTGCGTTGCAGGGATATATCATTTTCTCTCATGATCGAACTCACCATTACACCTCCGGGCATTTTAATTACTGCCCATCTCAGATTCACAACAACCATGAATTTTGCTGTCTCAGCAGTAAATGGGTAAAAATATTCATGACATGTTCTAGAAATCTTCACTTAAGATGTAGTTGTATACGCTACACCACCACTTGGAACCATTTGGACCAAACCATAATCAGTTCCTAACCACCTTCCTCGATCGAATACCCTTCCAGCATAATCCCAGCCATAATATGAACATTCTTCACTACTCAAACTCCTTGAATTGCTGGACTCACTTTCATTTGTCATATGAAGTCCAAGGATAGAGCAGAGATCACCTTCTTGTTGTGTCATTTCAAACAGCTTGCTGGCAATACACCTGTCTCCATTTTTAACAAACTCCAACACATTTGACCTTCCAGAAAACAATTCTAAATCATACCCAAATTTTATAATCATCCTGCAATCAAACTTTGCATTGTCTTGATACCACAGAATCAACCCATTAAGAGCAATCAAACAACAATTTCCATCCAGATCCAAATAGAGCTTAAAACTACTTCCAAAATAATATGGATACCTTTTAATAACTTGAAGCTCTTTACCCCGATCAAATAACATTCAAAAAACTTCAAAGCTAGGTAATACATCACATATAGAAGTAATTTGAGTTACAAGTGTGTAGTATAACCTGATAATTTGGATGAAGCAAGAAGGAATTCGATTAAGATTTTCATTAGTGATAACCTTCCAAGAGTCAATCTGCTGAAAGTCTTCATGATTAGCTAAAAACCTTGAATCTCGTTTCTGAATTTCACCTACATCACCGGATCCATAATCTTTAGAAAGAATTAATCTTACTGCCTCAGTGGTTGAATCGTCTTTCTCTTCATCGAACAAAAATATCGAATTATTTAACTCGAAATTGAGTGATTCATCTCCATACCCATAGCTTCCAGATCCCCAACTTCTGGTAGTGATTCCAACTTTTCCTCAGCGATAGAAATGAGAAACTTCGTCTGCAGAAGATTTAAATCTCGATTGGGAAAGTTCTTATCCAAGAGTATATTGATAGACTTCATTCTTAGATCGAATAATTCGTAGTATACTACTTTTCTTGCTTCAAATTGAGCTTGTTCTGAAATATCAAACATATAGGTTGATTCTATAATTTCTTCTCGACTCTTCATGGTCAGGTCACTCAGGAAAGAGTGCTCTGATACTAATTGTAAGGACTAGCCTTACAAATTAGCTAAAAAATGGGAAAATCCTTAAGGATTGAAGAACAGATGAAGAAGTTTCTTTGATTTAATTTTTAATGAAGAGTTCTACAACAAAGAAGGGAAGATAAATGATAGGTTTGGTGTGAACGTGTGCCACTCACACACACACACTACTAATCCTATTTAGCAACTAATAATAATGATTAATTAACTATTAATTAAACTAAATATACTACTAGCACCCATAACCAGGTGGCCCTTAACTGAACTTGTCAGACCAAGGTTGGGTCCTGACATAATAGATAAATCATTTTGAGACATATGTTTTAAGTCAGATCATTAAAAACAAAAAAGGAAATAACATATCATGATAAACTAGTCTTTACAAGAAACAAAACAACACACATACTTAAAAACGTTTACAACACCTTAAAACATATAAATTCATACTGTCAAAAGACAAACTAGTCATAAAATTATGCAATAATTTTTCAACATCTTTAGGACAAGAAAATCTAACAGCTTGAACTGGAGTCACTCAGACCAAATTCTCTTTCAGAGTCAGTGTCTTTGTAATCCTGAGCAATCCTTGTAAGATCTGCAAGAAGTTCTGAAAACTTGTTTGATTCAAAATTAACTTGACGCTCAAGACAGTCATTCCTCCTACTAAGCCTTCGATAAAAGGTTTCAAGATCAAAATATTGCATAGGAGTACTAGGAGCAGCACCTGCATTTGTTCCGCAGTGTTCTTGTCCTCTCATTCTATTAATAATAAAATGATTATGTGGCTTTGGTACAAGTCTTTGAGAATCATTCACAACAATTTCAAAAGCACTGCAAATTCTAGTGATAAGACATGGAAAAATCATGCTTTTCCATATTCTTATCATTTGTCTAATAATAAAACCACAAAAGTCAAAGTTTTGAGCACCAATTACCATGTGATAGACTAGTTCTGCCACGTCCCGACTCCACATCACCTTGTGCATGTTGCTAGGCGACAAATTGGGTACATCAAGCTTTCCAAAAAACTTGAGATGTTTCGGAATATCATTAATACATAGGATGTTTCCTTTCCAAGTGCTCCCACCAAGGATCTCAGAAATTCATTCCTTGCTGAAATCATCATTTCGAGATAGAAATCTATTTTCAAGATTGCAACTCAGTAAATAAGCAATGCCTTTCCTATTTACCTCAAAACGTTGTCTTCGAACCATAGTGAAGAACTTACACCTTTTAGCATCCGTTTTGTGTATATTAGCATAAATTCGACAAATAGACTTGGTGAACTATAATAGTTTCCGGTATGAATATCACCCTAGTCATCACGGTTATGCATCAAACTCACATATTCCGGAAGTTCAACAAACACATACTTCTTTTCAACAATAATCTTCTTATCATGAATTAGTACAAATCTATCAAGGAAACTTCGATCAACGAAGTAAAGTTCGGTACTAGTATCAAAAATAAGAGTTGGCAGAGAATTGATAGTTTCATCATTGAATGTGAAGTTAGGTGTATCTCTTTTATGAGTTTGATTCGAACCTTCTCCTCTAGTGAAGTTCCTATTATGCATGTTACTAGGGTTTTTGTAAGAACTCACAAATTCGAACAAGAGTAGAAGAAACTTACAAACGAAATTGTTTGTTGATGTTCGAACTTCTCCTTTTGATGTGAAGTTGAGGCAAATCGTAAGTACCCTTTGATGATTGAGTGAGATAGAACCAATTTTTTGTTTTGAACGCAAGAGAAAATCAAAACTCTTATTAATTTCTGATTTGGAATCAGATTTTTCTCTTTCTTTCGGACTATTCGAAGAGAAGAGAATGTGAGCAGATTTTTCATTCTTCGTTATTATCACCGAAGTATATGTCGGTTCGAAATGGATCTACACGGATCGATTCGAGAATAAGTCTATGGATCCGAAACCCATTCTTCAAGTGGACTAGTTGGCCCATATACGAAAAATATTTATGACCTCAGGATAGGTTGAATATCCTGTGAGAATTTTGTGTAATTATTTATTACTAGTCGGTTGGTTTTCTCTAGACACATCATATGTATATAAAACACAACACTTCTCATACAGATGTTAGAATTAATATCATCTGAATTTGGAAAAGATTCCAAATTTATGTTATCAAGAGAAATGTTCATGCAGTAGTCATGCATAAAATGACTTCTTTCAGATATTGGTTCTTTATGAGCTTGTTTCATAACTTCAAGTTCCAAAACAAAACTATCCACATCATCTTGTAATTTTTGTCTATCACTGAGAATTTCACAAGTATTTTGTAAAGACTCTTCTTCCTTCAACTCTTAAAGTTCGAGCTCTAAGATAGATCATTGATTTGTTTTTTAATTTCAGCAAACTCAATATATTTCGATTTATTTTGTCTATAGGATCTTCAGTGAGTCTGATATAAAATTGAGAATCTTATATAGACCAAATTTATTTGGAGCGTAGGGACTCTCATTGTTTGTGTTATCCATTTCTTGGACAAAACTTCAAAAATCTTGTAAGCACGCTTATAACTTAATAGGTTGGATCGCACCAAACACAGATTGTTAGATCTTTTCATTTTTGCATGCTTTGATATCAATTGAAAAGATGAGGGTACCCAAATACACCACAGTCTGATACCAAGTGTGATCGTCTATTGACAAAGTCGAGACAATACGACAACTTGATATTCACTTGATAATAGTTACGGTCCAAAAACAATTTACTGTGGGATCAATATCAAGGGATTATGAATTAACATACAAGTGCAATATACTTTAATTATAATAAAACAATTATAATGCATAAAAGCAAAGTAAATGGCACATCAAGATTTTGCTAACAAGGAAACCGCAAATGCAGAAAAACCCCCGGACCTAGTCTAGTTTTGAATACTCTCAGAATTAAGCCGTTATACAAAATCTAAACCAACTTGGTATAGTTGAGACCAAGCATACTAAACCTAGATACTAAGGTCCCTCAGTATCTATGCGCCTTCGAAATCTAGAGTCACGCACGTGATGACAAGTCCTTTGGACCGTATTCCAAACAGCGAAGGAAGAATCTGTTTGATAACCACTCTAATCAATCTTGACAGAAGATAATAACTACTGAAATGGTCAAGTATAGATTCACACTCAATAAATATGGATCTCAAAGATAAATATAAAGAATGTCGATCTCACACAACTAATCAATCAGATCAATCGAAGATAAACTCATTCTAGTTGGATCCCAGCCGATTAAGGTTTGTGCATTAAATTCACAAAATACGAAACCTAATAAGAATTCTTATTCGTCTTTAAATCTTCTACTGCCTTTAAATACATGCACAACACCACTTGGATCTCTTGTGATCAATCACACATAGAACATAGTCTGTTAACAATGGATTATCACAAGATGTCTTTAGATATAACAAAAGTTCTAAAGATCACGTCGATACTTTGATTTAGTCTGAGTGAATCTTATATCATAAGAGAAGATTCTCAAGAATAAACAAACTAGGTGCAATCAAAGTGTCAACAAGCGTTAGTCAATCAAATCATATTGAAAACTAATAACACTGCAATTATCTAGTTTCCCACCAACGGTACTCGTAGAGCTTCTTGATCCCACATAAGTATTTAAACAAGCGGTCGTAAGAGATTTCATCTAATTAGGATACTTTCCTCTCCGAATAGACGGCTCCACCAGAAACAATAAGAAATGAAGTTTGCCTGGCTCTTAGGATAGTTTGTTAGAAATGCAAACTTAGGTATTTATAGACCAAGGAATTTCCAAAACCTAAAATATACTCAAGATATGCAATGAATGCCCAAATTCGGTTTTCTTAATTCCAATAAATGCTTGTCCAATATTTCCAAAATCTCTCATAGAAAATCTCCAATTAGTAAATGCATATTACTAATTTTTATTCTCTAGAGCTATGCATTAATTGCTGGTAGTTAAACCATATAAAACCAAAAATCTTAATTAAAGTATTCTTAATTTATTTCGGCACACGATCATCTTGAGTACCAAGGAATATATTTGAACAATAAATGATATGAGTTACTGCTCGTGTTCAATGTATGTTGACATCTTTTCATTGTAAATGCTTATTTCATATTTACATGGATTTGCATCTTGGAATCGGTTCTACCACACTTCCAAACAAGTTTAGAATTGGTTCTACCAGTATTCCAATACTACAATGTGATCGGTGATACCAAGTCACAATCGGTTAGTTGTGATCGGTATTTCGAACTCACATACATGGGCTCGGATCGGTTATACCAATCACTAGGATTGGTTCTACCTAAATATGGTACCTACTTGTGATCGGTCACACCAGTCACTAGGATCGGTCACACCAATTACAAGGATCGGTCACACAACCACTTATGATCTGTCACACCAATTACCAGAATCGGTCACACCAATTGCAAGGATCGATCATACCATCTCATGGTGATTACTTAGGATCGGTTACACCAATTACCATGACCTGTCTTACCAAATCATAAGTCTAGGTATTATGATCGATTATACCAAGATACATAATCTAAGTTAAGATCGGTTTTACCAACTCATATATATTGGTCATCCAAAGAATATGCAATGAATAGATGTACCAATAAACCTATTGATTTCACTTTCGATTCATGAAACAAGTTCATGAATGTACTTCCTTGAAATAAATGTAAAACATTTTTTCCTAGGATGAAATCTTCACCATACACGCATACACATAATCATAAAACTATAAACAAGATTACGTCGATGTCATATCTACAAAGTTCAAAAAAGATAAGCGTTATACTTCGTAGTCCATTCCTTAATACTATGACCATACTATTATGATCATGTCTATCCACTAGAGTATTATATACAATATGTACATATACAGCTTCACATGTTATGTTTTCAATATAGCATGACTTGAAAGATAAGTTAGGAATGAAACAAGTTCAAGTCAATATTACTAACCTCAAGTGGAAGGATGATGTCATCGTTATAGTTCGTTACTTCTTCTCATTCTTCAGGTCTTTAGAGTAATACTTGTATGTCTCAACGTTCCTAGACTTTCTAGTCTAACCTAAACGAAGTTGACTCTAGTATTTAATCAAGCGACCCTAGATGAGTTTTGATACTAAAATATGACAACCAAACTTGACATACCAACGCTTGGTGAGTTCAACCGAGCTATTCTCTAACAACGTGGGACCGTCCGACCATGATGGTTAAGGAACTTTCCAGGTTCGATCATGGTGGTGCAGTGCCACCATGTCCCTCGCGTGTCCATTCCTGAAAATCTTAAGTATTTTATCGGACGCTTGTGCAATATTTTGTATTTTCAGAAGAGTTTAATCCTGACTGAAAAACTTAATTTTTGCTTGAATGAGCAATTAGGGTTTTTTTCTCTTACGTCCAATATTTAGCATATTAAAATGATGTTATTTTAATATTATTGGTAAAAATGACCTAATAAAAGTGGGATTAGACTTTTTGGAGAGTTGAGCAATATTTGGAGAATTATGGAAAACCAAGAGTTTGCATGAATATGTGAATTCAAGAGATGTGATAAAATAATTATAAAATAAAGGATGGAGAGGCTGGGACCGGCCATGGCCGGCCGGCCGGTGGGCCCGTTCCCATGTGTGCCTCTCCATTTTTAGTGTTCTATTTTCCTTTTTTTGCATAAATCTCCATATTTCCTCATTCATCCATATTTTTTGATGCTCGTTCGTGCATTATTGTTAAGCACACTCGCACCGTTTTCTCGGGGCTTACTAGGTGATAGCCCATATGCCCGAAAGTTAAATATTTATTATTAATCCATGGAATTCTGCTGGGAACCGTGAATTGCAGTAATAAAAATATTATAGTAAAAATAGAATATTTTCTAGGAATTCAATTGATGAATATTGCACTAGAATCAATTAGTCGATGGCTATATACTAACATACAATCTGTCTAGGAGCATTATATTTATTCTATAGTCGAGGTATGAGGTGGTAGAAGCATCATACTCGTTGTGAGTGTTTATTCTACATAGTCAAGAAACATTTGCGACATCCTGAAAACGTTATTGCTCTATATTAGTTGCCAATCCATCTAGGAGCCGTCCAATCAATCTTGATTCTATACATAAGTGAATACTGAAATTGCTTAATATTGTTGATGAAATATGCAATATATTGAAAGGTCAGCTGGGAGGCTTTAATGATTGCATATTTATGCATGCTCTTAGAGGCTATACACTTAGTCAGAGATTATTGTGACATGAGCTTTCACGCCTAAATTCTAAAATATGAATTTCACACCGTTTAAAGTTAGGTCAGAAATATCCAAAATTATAATTTTATAATTTTATCCTTTGTAAAAAATCCACCATGAACACTCTTCTACACAATTAGTTTCTCAAACTTATTAGTCTAGACATATTGATTGTGCAAGAGACAAGAGAAAAACTCTATATACATATAGTTCAAGGATATTTAATTTAGATCTACTTGCAACTGTATTAGGTTTTGTCCATGCAGGTTGCTGAACAAAAAAGTTGGTGGTATACTTGGTACCCTCTCATTTTCAAATGGTATCAGAGCGGGAAAATATATTTAGACCTAACTAGTTCGTGTTAATGGTGATCTGAATCTATGAACAAGGGTTCAAACTCTATTAATGTACCACCATCCTTCGATGACACAAATTACTTATGATAGAAAATAGCTATGTATTCCTTCTTACAATCCCATGACTTTCAAACATGGGGCCTTGTCGTAAAGGGTTATGTGCCTCCAACAGTCCAAAAAGGGGATATAGTTGTTGCTAAAGACATAGTTTCATATAATGAAGTTAAAATCAGCATTGCAAAGCATAATTCTGATGGATTGAATGCTATTATCCATGCCATAAGCCGAAAAATTCAATATCATGTGTTTGCATGACTACGTCAAAGGATTCCTGGGATATCTTAGAGACCATATTTGAAGGGAATACCTAAAAAAAGGAAGCAATGCTTCAAACCTAACTTCTGATTGGGAAAACCTTTATATAGTTAACGAAAATTCGTTTGAGGATTTTACTTATAGGTTATCTGAAATAGTGAATGCATCTCATGCGTTAGGTAGGATTATTTCTAAAAGGGATATTATAATGAAAATTCTAAGATCTTTGTCAGCTTGATACGAGTCTAAGAAACATGCCATCATAGAAGGAAACAATCTTACAACTCTTTCCAGAAGCAACCTCGATGGAAAGATAAAAACCTTTATTCACGAACTTTGAAACAGAGATAACATTTTGAGATCCGGTAATGTTGTTATTGCTTCTAGTGATAGCTTTGTCACACTTTGTCCTGAAATAATTGTTAAAGAAGTCGAGAATATCTTAAATTCTATATTGTCGCTATTTGCTCAATAGATTAAGAAAACCCTTAGAGAAAACGAAATCTCTTAAAAAGTCTTATTTGTCAAATATTAAAAAGGGTATTAAGGTTCAGATCAATAAGATTACTACTTTCTGTTCTAGTGTCTTGATTATGGACATCATGTCTTTATATATCCTAACAAGGAGTATTGTATGAAATCCAAGACCTTTATGGCCACCTTTATGAAATCCAAAACCTTTATATATCTTTACTTTGTTGATGATCATGTTCATGGTTCTAACATCATTGACAGTCCTCCATAATGTAACCTGCTTACTCCCGATGATAAAATTAATCTTTTGGTAAAATAAATTCACTCAATGAAGATAAATTTCAACTACAGAAAGAATGTCTCTCCAAAAAGGTTGAAAATGTGGAATGTCAGCCGGATCTAATGAAAAATGAACAAATTACTAATAAGCTTATCCATGATCCTAAGGTTCACAATGAGAAAATCGATCCATCAAATCGAGAAAATATCGTAAGAATGATTAGCAAGATATTGATCTAATTCGTTAATTTCCATTTTAAAGGAATACCAATCTATTTGCAAGAGCACAAACCTATATCTCACTACTCATTGTGTAAATAATGGGGCCATTTAGATGATCAATGTGTTATGAGAATCAGACCTCAAATGAATCATTGTTCACATACTCCCCACCCATGGAAGAGGAAGAAAAGTCGAAAATCAAAAGAGATAGTTATATCAAGAGAAATGGACAAAATTATACTTTATCTTCAAGGCTTTATCAAATTATTAAGGAACAAGTTGCAAAAAGAGAAGAGACAATAAAAAGTCACCAGGTAAGTCTTCTAACTCTATTCTTGATTCCTTGGTTTATGAGGAAAGACATCGCACAATTAAGAGTTTTCTAAAGAACTTTTATATTCTTGAAAATTTTATTAACCCCCCACCTAGTGGGAGGAATTTCTCTATGAAATGATCCTCTGGTTGGTTTTCATATTTTCCTTGGGTGAGAACTATAACCTGAAGAGAGTAAGTTTTTATGAACTTCTCTTAAGTATACACTAAAGGAAAATAAACTACTAGATTGTATTAATAAAGGCTGAAAAATACATATCGTAACTGTTGAGCTATGCTCCTGAGAGATGTGTCCTTGTTCGATAAGTTGTTATAACCAGTCGTAAAAAGGTTTCTATAACCAAAACATCTTTTGGTAACTTAGAATTCTCATCTTCACCTCATATAAGTCAGTTGACTTGGTGAAACCACATCACTAATAGTGATTCCAAAATATAATGACTTGATGTGGGTATCACCGATTTTTATTCTCTTTGTAATAAATCTAGCATGCTTATCTGACTCCTGACCAAGAGACGAGAACATGATCCACAACAATTCTTACATAATAAGCTAAGAAAAATATTCACTGAGATTATCCATCTTATCATAATGTTGATATATAAACTTAAAATAATAACTCCTTCAGAAGATTTTCTCTTAAAAGAGTCCGACTCAAGGAAAATTTCAACAAGTTTTAATTTTTCAAACTCTGGTTTGGGTGAATTTAATAAGAGACATGATGCATTGTCTTTTTCAACAAGAATAATATCTTAGATGGCAATTTACCTATTATGGGCATCATGGTTCCATAATCGTCCTAACAATAAACTCTTATTACAAAGGTAATAAAAAGCGAGAAGACTCTTCCCACTTTTTCTCGAAAATACTTTATATAAAGGTACCTCCAATTATGTATTCTTAAGGTCTCTCAAGCAACACATGCTATCATGGATATTCCAAGGAACATCATTCACCATATTCTAACATACGAACGTTTATTTTCAAGAATAACTTTCTTAAAGGAAGCTGAAGTTTTATTATAATTCTTGTATATTCCTGCATTTTTTATTCTGAGATTGTGTTTGCTACTTCTGCTAATGTTTACTGGGGAACATGTTTCCAGATGATGTTTCATCTAGTACTCTTGCTCATACTAAAGTGTTTGGTGTTAAGATCCTTTAAAGATCATTTTCCTTGAAAGGTCGCTAAGTTGTTCTTTTTGAATGACATCAAATGTGGGAAAGTTAAATTTTTGAACTTGTGCTTAATTGTTATATCCTTGTGGGGAGTGTGGTTGTGGAATCATAGGAGATGATACCTTTATTTTTCCTTGATAAAGATGCTAAATTACGAAACTTAGTGGAATCGTCTTCAAATGTTGGCATGTTATCTTTAGTCATGATAAGAAAATATTACAGTTCATTAAGGTCCATTTTCTTTCATATTTCTAATTTTTTGACACAAAATGAGAGAATTGTTTAGTAGTATTCTACTATAACATATGGTTTTTCGGAGCATTATGTAAGGGAAAGAGGGGGGGGGGGGTATTGGAACTGTATAGGTTTGACCTATTAAGCAAAAATGACAAGTAAAGACTAAGGGGAATCACATATCATCGTAGTATTGCTTCAAAATTTTGGTACATATGGACTTTGAGGTAGGTAAAAATACTACATACCGCTGCAACAACCATTGAGTAGGTTGAATTTGTCATTCTAGAAAAGCTTTAGATGAGTATTCTTATAAGTTATTATCGCTACAGATCTTCAACAATAAAGGTGTTGAAATAATCATATGCAGAACGACAGAGGAGCTTGAAGAATGAAGAATTCAAGCAGATGTTTAAGATTTAAGAAATCAAGCATTATGGATGTTTGAGTTGAAAGGTTTATTCGGTTGAATCCATATGTGTTGATAGTTTTGTCACTAAAATTGACAAAGGGGTAGATTGTTAGAGCACCGCTCGGTCGAACTCGCAAGTTTTGTTATCTCAAGATTGTTGTCAATGTTAGATGCGCAAAACTATAAATTGATCTAGTCTACCAAAGTAAAGTCTCAGACTAGGATTAGAGCATGGTAGTTGAGTATCAGATATCATTGAATAACCCTCGAAGATTGAAGACTGAAGAACAAACAAATACATTTGTGAGAAGACTGACCTATCCTATTTATTCATCGCATCCACAATTCTATCTTATGAGAGGTTGTCATATGATTTTAGTAGATTCAATATCGCAATAATAATTTTTGAGTTGAAGCTTGTCTTGGTTAAACTCTCGTAATATGATCCAAGAAATGGATATTTTAGATCTCTAACAATCTTAGTTAAAACAATTTAAAGTTCGTAAACTATTTTTGTTCAAGTTGATCATTTGGAAATTTTCCAAGCAACCGTGCATACTGTCCAGGGATATTGGGAATATTTTAATTTTAATAATGAGATATAAACCTTTTTTATGCAAGGTATGTACACATACTTGTATGTAACTATGTATTACTAATCAGTCTGAATTCGGCGAACTGTAGAGGTTTGCAAACCCGATTCACATACCCTTTACATATGAGTTTGACATTAGGATGGTTTGCAAACCTTTACTATCTGACTTCGCAAACTGGCATAAGTTTGCAAACCCTACGACCTGAGTTCAAGAACTGCCAGTGGTATGCAAACCAGGTTCGCAAACCTGTCCAATTCCAGTTTATCAGCATCTTACGAACTGTCCTACATGACTATGTTTTATTTTTATACAACACTTCTAAGAAAACTTTATTTACAAAATTACTTTGGTCTTGTGAAACATTGTTTAGTATTGAGTGTCTTGTATGTTCAATGAATGACTTAGCCGCCATGGACTATCAATATGTATGGTTCCTATAGTGCATATTTTTATGTGAAAATTCAAGGAGGACTTTTCGCATGCTTATATGAATTCCTAACTAAGAATTTCATCTAAACAAAGAAAGTTTTTGCTTTAATCTCTAGCAATCTTAGCTTGAATGGCGGTGCCGGTATCAATCAATATTTTTCTACATTTAGTGTCTTTGATGGTCGTGGCCAGCATTCCTCATCATACTTATCTTTCTTCTACCGGTTCAAGAGGTGATTCAGTTTCTTCTTGGAAAGATAGGCGTCTGCCCGATACAACATGACAGTGAAGATGTCTTTCCGTTGTACCTTTGAGTAGTATAGATGCTCGCATAAATAGTCCATCAGATATTGTACTATTTGCTTTACAGGTTCTCAGAAAAAGTGAAAGTCCTGACTGGGGGAGAATTTTTGTGCACTACTTCAGTCCCCAAGTGCGGTTATACTGATTTGACATTTTCCTGAAAGATACGCTTCAAGCCACTGCATGTGTTTGTAAGAATGATTAACAAACCTATGGAACCGATAGTACTTGGGGTCTTCCATTTCTTGGGTAGTTGGTGGTCATCGGACAAGCGTTGATTTTATAGTATCATCTTGTATCAATACTTCCAGCCTAACTTAGAGTGCATCAAGATCAACCCTAACTTAAGAATACATCAAGATCTGCACGGATTCATAGCTCGAGGACATCCAGGAATCATGGGGGAAGGTTTCATTTGCAAAAATGCAACAACGAGAACAATTTTAGAGACAATGCAACCATTAGGTATCACCACTGCTGAAACTTGATCCATGCTCATAACGTAAAAACAGGCAACATATGGAAGATGCGAAAAATTACAAATCGAAACGGATTCAAAAATATCCTCCTAGTCCAAACCACTATGGTACACATCCTGATTGGTTTCCAATCAAACAAAGGTTGGCCCGAATTCCAAATTTCACTATTATAAAGATCCTCAAGCTCGTCAACGCTATTAGACCGGTCAAGAGACGTCTTAGCCGCTAATTACTCGATTAGTGTAACTCGAACGTTAATTAATAGTATAAATTCTAACAATGATCTAGGTTCGAAATTAGTATCATTGAATTTCTCTCGAAATGTTGTATGGAATAGACTACTCAAACGTGCCAATCGGATACCAGATGAAGAAGATATCTTTGGTTGAGTATGAATGGCAAAATAGTAATTTTGCTTACCTCCTTGGCAGCCCTTATCCAGGATTCGGGTGCCTCAGTAAAATTCCGTCATCCTTATCCCTACCCGAATCGAGAAGATATACTCGTGCCTTATTTTCTTCTTCTTCTTTCATTATTCTTTTTCTTCTTCTTCTTCCTTCTGTTTCTTCATTCTTCTTCTTCTTCTTCTTCTTCTTCTTCTTCTTCTTCTTCTGCTGCGGATGATTTGAGAGTGGTTCGTGAAAGTGATTTGAGTGAATTGGATGATGAAGCTATAAAGATGAGGTTGTGGTGAATTATGAAGAATAACAATAGAGATTGTTGGGCCGTGATTGAATCAGGGAGATTTAGAGATTAGGGTTTTCGTTTGATTTCGAGTTTGTATATAATTTATGAAAGTATTGGGTTGTTGAGAATGATGAACAAAGAGGGTTTATGTTTAATTGATTTTCAGATGTTATTTTCATGAAGAATCAAAGTTAGGGTTTCTCAGAAAATGAATTAGGGTTTCTGAGTTTGATTCGGAGTTAAATTCGAGATGTTGGGTTTTCGTTAATGAAAGATAAAAATAAGTTTTAGTAAATGATTATTGAATTGCAGTGGAGGAAGGAAAGTTTAGGGTTTATGCATGTTGTGTCGGTTTTCGAATTGGGCAAAGATTGAGAAGATTTAGATAAATTTATAAGATGGGTTTGTTTAATTAAGGTTGTTGAGATGTTTTGGTGGTGAATTGAAGAATTAAGGTTTGATTCTGCTTTAGTGAAGATTATTGGAAAATTTTTAGGGCTTTCTTATAACAATTGAAGGTTGCTGTTGGGTTTAGAGATGGGTTATTGAATCAAATAAAGTGAAGAGGAAATTGATTCCAATTGCTTGAACAGAACTTAGTTGAGGTAAATAATGTTCTTATCAGTAGAATTAGTTCATGTTCATTATTGAGTTTATAAGCTTCTTTATGAATTAAGAATTGAAATGGATTTGTTGGATATGTGCTTGAACTGTATTTTGGTTATAATTGTGTTAAAGTACAGGTGATAAGAGATGGAGATACAGTTCTGGTATGGGGTTATGTTTGATTGGTGTTACAGGTGACTGTGATTGTAGACTTAAGTAAATTGAATATGCAGATTGATGCAGTGAAGAATGAACTGAAGTTTAGATGAATGTTAGGCCTGGTTGTATGAAATGGTGTTGTAGTTGGCGTTGAAACTGTTATGATAAAATTACAAAGGTTGTGAGTGTAAGAAGTATAGATTGCATGAATCAAAAGGGTGTTGATGTGAATCTTTTGGATTGGCTGTAGTTATTAGAGTTTGATTGTGCAGGGGACCTTCAGTAAGGAGGATTAGGTTTGATAAATGATGATGGATTGATTGTTTGAGTGTTAAATTGAATTCAGTCGAGGATGGGAAATACAGTTAAGATCCAAGTTGAATTTGGTAATGAGATTGTAAGGATTACTATACCATTGGTGGTGCAAGTAATGTACACATGACATAGAAGAGACTGTGGTGGTGTGGAGTGATATGAGATAGTTATAATCGGTAGAGTTAGTAAAAAGGGTTGTTGAACTTGTATCTCAGTTGGATGAAGTTATACTGCAGGTGGTGATGAAGTTACAGGGCTTCAAATGGATTTCTGAAACCGAGGTAGAGAAGGCAATGGCTACTATGGTGATGTGTGTTTTGAGTGGCAGTTGAAGTTGTGATGTATGAGATGAAGGAGTTGTTGTTTATTTTGGAAATGAGGTAATGAAGCCAATTATGATCTACATGTGATGTTAATGATATTGTTAGTGAAGTACATAGAGCTTGGGTTACAAGCTGAGTTGAGTTTGAGTTGTGAGTTAGACCTGCAGGCAGATGTAGTTGAATTGGCGTTGATTGCATAATTGTAGATTTGTAATGATGTGAAAGCTTGCTACCACTGCTTTTGCAGGTAAAGCTTAGATCACAATTATATACTGAATTCTTGCATTCTATTAGAGTGAATATTTATGTAATTATCAAATTGGATAGAATCTGAGTTAGTGAAACTGTATGAACTTCTGTTCTTAAGACTTATACCTCATCCTAGTTAGATTATCTGACTGTTTTTGTACCTAGCTGACTCAGGGTATCTGACTGAGTTAACCCGTTGACCATGTTATGAATCAGTCTAGTTGACTGAGTTGAACCAGTTGACCGATTTAGACTTTGACCATTGACCCTGGACTTTGACCTGACCTTGACTCTGTTGACTGACGTTTACTATTAGTTGACCTTTGACCGTCATTTTGACCGTTAGTTGACTCTGTTGGGCCATATTTTTTGTAATGGGCTTTTTAGTGGACTTGGGCTTAGGGCAGTTTTCTTAGTTAGATGTTTTGGACCTCTTGTGGTCCGAATTGACCTTTGACTTCTTCTACATAGTTGTAGATATTCATAAGAGTTAAGTGATAGACTTTAGAACCAATCTGATTGAATTAGTAGACCTTAGATTTGCTAAAGTTAGATAAATAAAAGGTGTAGAACCTTAGATGGGCCTAGAATAATTAGATAGATTTGTATAATTCTTGTGTGAGCCATTTTGGTTAGAATCTTAGAATTCTTGTGTGATTAACAGTTAATTATTAACAACGGTCGATTCAAAGGATGAACCAGTGGATCGTGGATCACGAGGTAGGTGTGGCTTGTCATCAAAAAGGTGTGGGAATGCATTTGACTCTTTTTATTCATTATTGTTGTTTTTATAAATTTTATGCTTAACAAACTCATGCATTGTCTGTTTCTGCATTCCATGTTTTGTTTAAAAATGCATTATGATAATCCTGTCGATTCGGTGAATCTTTCAATGATGTGGAAAGGACTTGTATTGTTTTGTTGTCAATATGAATTGTTATGGGAAATGAGAATTTCCACTTGTGGTATATAGGATACGCTCCTTCACATTTATACCTACTTTAATTCAGCTTTTATTGTTTAGAGTATTGGTCATCATGGTCTTGGTGGCATCCATGGCTATTAGGTGTGAATTGCCGGGTAGGGATTTACATCCATATTATACATTTTTTGAAGAAGGAATTTGTCCATATACATGTATGATTATTTCAGTGACTTAGTCACTGTTCAATGTTTTCGGAAAAACATGTATTGTTTTCCAAATCTTGCCTATGATTACTTAGAAGGTTAAATGTTAATTATTCCCACTTCAGTTTCTGTGACAGATCAGGGTTGCACAGCGAAAGCTTCATGGGTTGACTTCGTTAGCTGATTAACTTCTGTTATATTTATTATGTTGTATATTTTAATTGTAAACCAAATGACTATTTTATATGTATCATTGGAGAGGATTTCTTGTATATATATTTTTGAGAGGGCTAGTTTTGGGTTAAGTTTTTGTAGCAGATTTCTTAATTGAATGCTTAAGTGTATGTTTTGGATTTTAGTGCCTCTTTATTTAGTTAATTAATTGGATTAGTCAGCTGCTAGCTTAGGGGGCGCTACAACTATGTAGCACATCTATAAGAAGGGAACCAAGCGGAAAATGGGTCGACAAATCATGCTTCGGATACCAGCCATTTGGGAACCTCTCAACAACGATACGAGACCATGCAATCCAGTTATCATTGTTATAAAAAAAGGTGGTCTTTGTGTCATGATAGAAAAATATATCAGACGGACGTCATTCAAAGGGGACCCGTATCCGGCGATTGGGAAGCTACGGATTGAGTTTTACAATGGACGGCTGGGAAATTTGCGGTTTTAACAAATAACAAACCTCTTTTGTTGAGACTCATGTCACTTTTATATATGTAGACTGTCGAGTACTTTAAATACCTTTCCATGTTCTAACAAATATTCAGAATAATTTTTCCAGAGATTGTGTGATCACCAATCTGACCTTAATCCTTTAGATACCCATCTTTCTTTGTTTACAACGATTTAGCAGGTATGCCATCAAATTATGATTAAAGGTTCAACTGCTCAAACGAAATGTCGAGCGAGAGAAAGAGAGGTGAAAAGCCCGATGAGACATCATCAACAAAAGGTATGCTCCCTTCTTATTTTTTCCATGTATTACAGATTTTCAAAAAAAATTAGATTTGACGTTTAAGTTTCCGCCAAATTAAAAATTCACCTCTTAATGGAAAGACATGGATAGATTTTTTCAATTTGACCGCTAGGAAATTTCAGGTAATATTAAGTTGGTAGGTTTGGGTGAACTTTGCCTCTCCAAACACTTTTCCTTTCAAGCAAAATCCCTAAACGTTTCATTGCTTGTGTTTTTTATTTCGATTCTTACTTGCTTCTATAATATAGTTTCCTGAATTTAATCATGTTTTTTTTTTACATAGTCAAAGTAGAATCAATAAGATTTAAGGATTTTGAGGTTGTTATAATCGGATTGATGCAACGAAACAATTTAGGTATTAAAATTTATTAGTGTTCCATTTGCTTACAAATTGATTGATTAATTGCAAGCTTATCTTCTTCTTCATCTTAGGGAGCAACTATAATGGAAAATCTTCCATCTTATGTGGTTTGGGAGGAAGACAATTGGATGAAGTCTTTTACAGTGGATAACTTTCTCTGCCAATGGCAACTTAAGCGTAATTTATGTTTTATGAATTGTGTCACGTAAGCATGGTACTTGCAGGTTAATATGGTTTCAATTCAACATGATACTTAAGCCAAAACCAGATATTTGTGTTATATAGATTGTTGATTATCAACTGCGACACCAACATGCAGTTCATTTGCTTGGAGGTTGTAAACAGGGTTGTTAGAGAGAACCATTATGATTTTTCGTACTTGGGTAATACTGTTTACCCCGTAGGTAGTCCATTCCATGATACTTATCTATTCGCTTAATTTTAAGTCTTTGTTTTACGAGACTTTTCAATGTTTGAGTTGCAGATACCCAAAGGACTGGGACAAGTTGATGCTTGCAAAGCAGAAGGCCTCCTAAGATCCAGGTAATCATTTAACTTTTTTCGGGAAAAATTAGATGTATAAATACCTACTAAAATGCCAAAATTGTGTTCGCTCTTCCTTCTTAAATCGAGTGATGTGGCATAGCCAAGAACTTCATAATAGTTTATGTTTAAGACAGGTGATTAACCACTAACTGAAATTGATTTATAGAAGATTTGTCGGCAGAGTTCTCAACATGATTTATAAAGGTGGGTAATCCCAGAATACTGGGTTCGTAATAAATGTATCATTAGTACTTTCTGTGCTTACATTATACAAGAAATCACTTTAATTACATGCATGAGAAAGATCTTTTGCGAGCAGATGTTATGTGAATGATTGCATAATTTATGCAGGGGAATTTATGAAGCTAGATTATCATTTCATCGTAGTCACCCACTAATATTTTAATATAGACACTCACTTACATTTGATTGTTGTTCTACTTCTCAATATACCAGCCATGTACATCCTATACTATTAGAGAAGGAAGATATCTTAGAAAAGGGGAGAGGAAAAGCTGTGCCAGCTACGAGGTCGTCAATAACTGGTAAAAACCTATGCTAATATGGCATCCTTCATAGTTTTTTTATCTCTTGAGATTGTCAATTGTCTACTCTGTAACATGCCTTTGAACACGGTCATAGTCATTCTATTTTAGTTGGTGATGCTAAAATTATTAGCTCGATCTTGGTGTACATCAAATCTAACAATACCCAAGTGCCTAAATGGATAAATATTTGGGGTCCGATACTATAATATTTGAATCGAGCTTGGTTTACATGAAAGAAAATTAACAATATCGAAGTGCCAAAGTGAACTAAATATTGGTACACTTACATTCATAAGACCATAGCTGGATCTATCATCCATCTTGATTGAGCAATGTATCATACTGAGTAATCTTCACTTCATGATAAAGATTGAAACTAACTTGATCTTGGGTTTTATGGCTAATGATCTTCTAATCAGTTAATCTTGATCTCGACAATTAAGGTTGTGAAATACACATAATGGGTTCTGCAGGTTACTGTTGACACTATTGCTGCAGAAGAGATTTCTCGCAATTTATGTATTCCCATTTTTTTTATCTGAATTTGGTTTTTTTGGTTCTAAAGTTCAAGGTTGGTAATTTGAAATTTGGGATTTTCAACGCAACATATTACTTTGAATATTGTATCAAACTTGGCAGCTTGACTCTGGAATCTTCTCTTTTAGATTTCATGATTTAATTGAAAAGTCTGCAGTTAGTCACTTTCCACCAAATACTCCTCACCAAACATTGTTCCAGGATATATATGTTATTTAGAGCCGTTTGATGTTTGATGAAGTTTGTTATCATGTCTGACCCACCAGGGAAATGTATATATATGGTGTTGAGTCTTTTAGCATGCAAAATCTTGAATGCGCTGAAATAATAAAAATCTTGAATGCGTTGTTTGTTGTAGTTTGCAAATTTTTATTGAATGTTGTTAGAAGCGTGGCGTGTAACAAATCAAAAATATAGTAGTACACTCAACAATTCATATTGGCTTACGACCATGATTAAATAAATTTTTTTGCTGCAAGGAAAGCTTGGGTATACCCAGTAACATTTACTAACTCCTCCGGATTCTAAATATTTCTTCATTATTTTACTTCGCTGCACTTTCTCTAATTCCATCTTTTAGAAAGCCAGACGAAGGCTACTCCAATATGTGGAGACATTTTCGATAACAACTTGAATGTACTCATATATATAGAATTTTCAGTTGAGTTTGTTGTTGTTATATTCCAGCAAATTAGCAAAGGAAGACCAGGCTACGTCTTTCTGTACTGTAACTACGAAGGTCAAATCTTGAAACCTTAGATTTTATTTTATTTTGAATTTTTCCCGGAAGCTTTCATAATTTTGCATTGACCGAGAGAGACGAAGACGAAAAAGAATCCAAAAGCAACTATACAGATATTTCGGATGCTCGAGATAACAACCGTTAATCGCGCCAAGTAAGTCATCGCAAATTTATTTGATTTTAATGCAATTCCATCTAAATACATATTTATATGGTTTTATATACTGTATTTGGTTAATGTGGTATATTCTCCATCATTGACTAACGGGTTCGATTGAATATTGATCATTGCAGGCAACAAGTAGTTGGATGGCTATCGGTTAGATTTTACAGGAAAAAGAATCTGCAACCAAAGAAGAACATTGAAGGAAAGAATTCATGAATTATTATGTGAAAGTTAGTATAGACGGAGCTCCTTACCTTAGAAAGATTCTTTTTTTAAAGTTTACAAGGGATATCAAGAGCTTCTCAAGGCATTAGATGATATATATGTTTAAATTCAATATGGGTCATTCTTTTGAGAATCAACAATCAAGGCTACAATAGTTCAGAACAAAGATGATCCCTGGATGCCGGTTGGAGATTTCCAAAGGGAGTGAATTCTGTTCTTCTAGAATGTTCATCTCATCATGTGAAATTTTGAAAATCATGAGAGGGCAGATGCTAGAAGTTCAGGTTATTGTGCATATAATGGAAATAGTAATCAATAAGCTAAAGAATCATGCAGCTTCTTGGGGTCTCCTATAAGAAACAGAGCAAGAATTTTTTTATTTTTTTTGAAGCAACAAAGAAATAGTTGAATCTCTCTTTCCCATCTCACCTTCTAAAGGTGGCTTCAATAGCTGGCACATAATTATGCATGGTGAGTTCTTACTTTGGTCCAATTATCTTTCCATCTCCTCTTATCCTCTTTTGAACAGTTGAACGACAGCGTGTTCAAGAGGTGATGAAGCAATGAGATGCGGTGCATTATTACTTTAAGTTTAGAAAAATTTGAAATCTAAAGTTTTATAGATTTGGTTTTAGTTGATTTGTATCTATTTGCACTCTTATTTAATTAATCTCAATCTGTGTAGATGAGATACCCCTAGCCAAGTAGTTTCTAACACATGGATGCATCTACACTGGGGTATTGTGTCAGATTGATTTTTCGTTAATTCATAACAACTTATACAATCTTAGTCTCATTTTTGCATTGATTTTCTTTTTCCTTGGATTTTCCTTGAGCGTGATGACATACATATCTACAAGTGAGATTACTTATGTATATTAGCAGATTATAAATCTTTGTCATCAATTCATTCATTGTCAGGTTCTGAACGAAAAGAAAAACTTGGATCGAAGGACAAAGGAAATTATGTTTGTCACTATTACATTGGCAGGATATGGTTAGGATGATATTCAAAACTTTAGTGTAAGATGCTCGATATGCAGTTGGAAATTTCATAGTGGGTAAACTTTATAGATCCATGTCTTCGCATAATAATGTTTCATCTCCTTCGCCAATCATCTTCTATGGAGCGGTCACTCAATGAGGTCAATTATACAACTTTCAAGAGATTTACCCTCTACTTTGTCAAAGGTGAAAGGTTGTTCATGATTTGTTTCTAAAAAATACTGCGTACCTGCAATAAGCAAGGTATATTCGCTCTTTGCTAACCCTTTATGCCTATGAATGATATGCGCATTAAGAGATGATACTTGCCGTCTTAGCACAAATGGCAAAGTATATTGTTCTCAACCATGTTGTTATGGGTTTGACTCCTACAGATGACACTATTATTTGAGTCTGCTAAAACCTTACATACTTTTTATTGCGATTTTAGCTTTACAATATCCATAAATTCTATCTTGAGTCTTATTTTTATGAAGTTCAATTTTTTAAAGAAATTGCGAAGTTGCAAATAACAGGTAAGCAACGACATATATTGTTTTCTTTATTGATCACTATAGCAAACATCTCTTTCTTTATTGTAAAATAGAAAGCTTTGGTAATTGTGAGAATTGAAGTCTTAGAAAGCAAATCTTTGAAATAATTTTTACCGTAACATTTTAGTGTCCTTAAAAACAAGGATATATAAAGGTTTAATGAACATACAAATTGGTACTGTTTTGTTCATTATGCATCACTTGAGAGGTACTCTTAAGTCAATGCAAGATGGTAGTACTCGAGTATTAAGAAGGTGCCATAAATTGGTCTCCTCAACTTAATTGTGTAGTTTCCTGACTTCAACAGATGGCAGGCCCGTTGTAGTCGAGTATAAAGAAGGTGCCCTAAAAGTGGTAAAATTGGTATCCCATCTCCCTAACTTAATTGTGTACTTTCCTAACTTTAACAAATTTCTAATGGGCGGGATGTAGGCCCGTCTAACTAAACACTAGGGGTCAGAACTCAAACAACCTCAACATGCCAATTATGGATAGGGGTGGGACTTGGGTTGGGTTAACCCACCCAACCCGAACGTTGGGCGGACTTGGACAATGTATTTCAAAATTTTGGGCAAATTTGGGCATACATTTTATAAATCCGAGTTAAATTTGGGAAAGCACGGGCACAAATATTTCTTCCCCATGTCATTTGCAACATCTAATTAACCACCGTTTCATGTATAAGATGTTGATTTATCCGAATGTGATCTTTGTCTCCTTTTCAGTTCACTGTGTGTACTACTTATTTACTGGTGAGAAAGAGGAAAGCCAAGCCTGGTAACATGCATGCTGAAATAGCGAAAGCATTCATACACTGAACTGGGTTGGTAGGTTATATCGTTATGTTTCTTTTAAAAGCACCTTGGGTTGGAACTATAGAACCTAACATTGCAATTCAGATTTCTTTTGCAAATAAGAATTATCTTCTAATATATCAAGTACAATGCTTAACTATTTATAATGTGATAAGTTTTTCTCACATATAACTTTTTTTTTTGATAGAAAATTGGGGCCGAGACTGCAGTTCAGTATTTATGAATTAGTTCTCACCGATTAAAGATGAAACCATAAGGATTTTTTTTTGTTTGTTTTTGAGATTACAGAATTGTTTACAATATTTGTTTACCATTTTGTCTACCCAACTATGAACCCCATGCATATAATATTTTATACGAGTTCCGATAGATAAGAACTAAAATAAGTTTGCATATTAGAGAGAAAGATGGGGATTACTTGGAGAAGATGAACCAAAAGTGATCACTTGAGAATATTAGGTATATGTTGGTTATTTTCTTTCCATTCACCTTAAATTCCAACGAAAAATTATTCAATAACACGTTCCTTATCATTTTTTTTACTCTGTTATATACTCCCTCCGTCCATTTTTAAGAGTCCGGTTTGACTTTGTCAAGATATTAAGGAAATCCTATAAAATGTCATGACTATCCCTTGACTAGCCTATTTAATATTACATTATTACCAAAATTAAAATTATTAGTATTAAAAATTCTAATTTGGATAGCATTATTGTTTTAGGAAATATTCTAAAGAAATAAAAGCAAACTTATACTCCAAAATTTAAGAATTTTTTATTTCCTCCATTTGATTTTGGTTTCCCGCACTAAATCTTTGGAGCCTTTGGAATTTTTATTTGAGAGGGAAAAAATTGAAATTGTAGATTATTTCCTCTTTAGATATACTCTACCATGAATTTGAGATTTTGTCATAATTTTTTTTTGATTCTTTGCCATGTAAGAATAAATAGAAGTATTAGGAATTTTGTAACTACCCATAAATATTTTTATTTAAAAAAGGAATAGTAATTAATATAAAAAAATATTGAATGGATTTTTCCCTCATATATGGTGATGATATTTATGATTTCGAATTAAGTTTATATTAAAAATGATTTTATATTTATAAAAAATAGAGGGTATATTTGATAGTTTAAGGGAAAAGTATGTCTATAAACAGAGTGGACAGATAAAAATTGACAGACCAAAGTAGAAATTAGGACAGATAAAAATGGAAAGAGGGAGTAATTGTTATATATGCTTTCAGTTACAAGATCCAATGACTATGTACTCTCAATTCACCAACTTCCCCAACCAAGGAAGTGAATTTTGAAGTTTCGTAAGTGAAGATGAATCACATACGTACTTTGATCACATAAGTTTTCCTTGATGCTTGAATTCTATACATGGTTTACTATTGCGAATATCAGAAAAGAGTTCCACAAATAATGAAGAGGAGAAAAATGGTGAGGATAAACAAAGACATGGAAAGTGAAGGAGACAAGACAGAGACAAGACAACTTATGAGTGGGAAGTTCTCAATGGCATTAAGTCTTTTCGTTGCGGTTTTCTTCGTTTCCCTGAATTGAATTCAATTGGGTTCTTCTAAAATTTTGGGATTCGTTACTTGGAAAGTTATAAGGGTTGAGAATAATTATGGCAGAATGAGAATAATCGATAAATATAATAATAGTTACGTGATAATCACAATTGTTATAGATATATTAGGAAATTCACAGTTGAAGGTGTTATTAATTTGATTCTAGATATTAATAATCAAAGAGAAAAGATTTACATCCTTTGGGGAATTTACAGGTTAATAATGTACGTATTAAATATTTTCATCGACTATTTCTTGGGCTAGCTATAACTTTCTATGCATTTTAATGTAGATGCATTTTACTACAAACTACATCCAAAGGATAGAAACCTTCTACTCATGCAAATGAAAGTAAAGACTCAACAATGGACACAAGATATACGTGGTTCGGTATGATTATCTACGTCCACGGGGGGTGAAAGGATGAATCTTATTACTTCAAAGTGTTACAAAGGTGTTGCTCTTAACCCCAAACTCTCCTACACGATCCACTCACTTCTCACTTTCTTCTTACTTGGCGTGATATCAAGTCTCTCTCTCCAAAAATTACAACCTACCTCTCTTGGATATAAGTTCCTCTATTTATAGGAAAGGATTACATACAATCATACTAGGGTGTTGGTCACTTTACATCTAATCTGAAATTCTGTGGTCGGGCCAGCTTATGTCGTCCCTTCTTCTGTGCATGTGGCCGATGTATTTTGATTCCTTCTCCCGTCTCTCGTCCGAGATGATTCCTTAGGGTGTTCTCAGGCACGATGTCGCCCTTCTCGCCCATCGCCCTTGCAGTTGGCCGATGTGACACGTATCTTATTATCCATTTGACTGTTGCTCCTCGTTTGACCCGCCGTGTCTTGTCTTATCAGCTCTGTTAGAAACCTGGAGTCGAGTCTTGTCCGACAGTTGCAGATCAATCATGCCCGATCCACGTGGCTTCTTAAATCTCGCGCCTGGCAGTCTTCATTCTATACTTCTCGTCTCTTCGTTCTTGGGTGCATCATAGCTTAAGATATTGCCACCTAGCCCTGTGGATAATTTACTCCTACATTTATGCCCCTTCTTTCGCTCGTGTGGCAGACACGAGTGGAATAAAGTCGTTCCAGCTGCCCTCGTCCTCGTCCGTGCCACAAATTCCGTTACGCAATATCCCATTAACTTCACTTTATTACCTGTAACCTTCGGCGTCGGTTACAACTTCTCCACTTTAAATAGCCCGCTTCCCTTTCTCTTTCTTCTTCTTTACCGTTTGTTTTCCAGTTCCCCTCCGCTGCACCCTTCTCTTCGAGATTTCTTCACCACTTTCTTCTTCTAAAAGTCCTTGTTTTCTTGATTTTCTTCTTTCATCTTCTCCTCATCGATTTCCACAGTAGTTGCGGTTACATTCTCATCGTCCCAGCCTTCTTCAACGATTTCTCAGTTCTGCACTGTTTGCGCTCATGGATTCTTCTCCCTCTATGACTGAAAGAAGCTCTGTCGATGATGCCTTTTCCAAGTTTGATGCTTTTTCCCTTGCTTCCCTATTTTCGTTTGATAGTCCCTCTAAGTACGATGATCGCGCCATGAGATCTATCTTTCCTGATGATTCTCCTTCTATTTCGTACAGGTCCGAGAAAAGAGTGAAAGATCTTTCTGACGAAGAGTTCATTGAGCAGTTGAAAGAGAAGTACGATCTTCATAATTACGAAGTTACCCTGATCTCGGGCCAAAACAGCGTTTTGAAGAAGTCCGACGTAGGGAAACATGAACAATCGGCTAACTGCGTGGTTATTACTCAAGGCCAACTGGAGCTAGGTCTTCGTCTTCCTTTGTATCACCCCGATAATCCTTTCTACTATGAGGTTCTTTCTCAGCTCAAGCCTTATCGCGCTCTGGTTCAATAGACTGGCAACACTTTTCGAATTATGGATGAATGGAGAGCTCGCCGGGATGGTCACGGCTCTACCACCGAATGGTCGACCTACAAGCCCGAGGACCCTCCGGGGTATACCGTTGCCAATTTCCTTGCTAACTACCGAGCTGGTACTTCAACCTTGGGTGATCTTTTCGGTTTTGCTGCTAGTCCTCATCGTCACAGGACTATGCCCAAAGGTGTTGAGAGGATGATGCTGGATTCTGCCCTCCTCGTCCAAGGTTCTAGGAGACCCAGTCATACTAATGACCCGATTTATCCCCGAGTTCCACTCCTTGTTCGAGGTCCCATTTTACATGGTAGCTTCCCGTCGCCTCCTTTTCCCGCCGAGCCATATCCTTTCTGGGTTGTTAATGATGATAAGGCTAATAAGGTATGCGCCTCCTTCCTGTTTTCTCGATTTTTATTCTGTTAGCTTTGATGCTAATTGGTTGTTTGTTGTTATTAAAACCTCAGGGCAATTCTACCAAGACTGCAGGATCGTCGAAGAAAAGAGGTGCTAGCACAAGGGTTGAGGAAGACCATGGGAAGGTAACAAACATAGTGATTTTATTATAAGTACATGTACTTGCCCATGTTTTTTGCCTTCACATGTTCTGAAGAGAAACCTTGCAGAAATTTCCTATGCGCGATGGTGATGAGGCCGATATAGAGGAGATTGATCATTAACCCCTTAGGCGTAGTCCTCTTAGGGGAAAGCGTTGCCAAGACACCGCAAAGGGAGAAAACAATTTACAATATCCATGATGAAGATGACCTATTCGGCGATGATCTCTCAGGTGACCAGGGAGAGGGGAAGGATATGGGCGAGAGTGCCGGTCCATAGGTGGTCGTTAATCCTGAATTGGCCGACAAAAAAGAACCCCTGAAGGTGTCCGAGCAAGGAAATACCGTTAATGCTGAATCGGAAGTATTTCATCGTCTACCCCAGATTACCGGCGGGTCCTCGTCTGGTGTTGAAACCTCTTTTACTGTCTCAGGTCCTATCATGAACTCTCTTGGAGCGCTTACTTCCCCTGACTTTGGAGCATATACTGATAAAGAAATGCTTACTGCGGTGCCCCACTATGGTGATATCGCCCAGACTCTTGACACGGTGGTGTGTAACTAAACTTAGCTCGGTGATGCCATTTTTCTTACTTCAGTCCTTTTTGTCGCCTTCAGCCTAATCATGTTTACTTGTATCAGATCCTGAATCGGGTACGCTTGGATGCCGCCAATTTCCGCAGAGAAAGGCTGCTGCTAGAGTCTCTCCAACTTCAATTACAGAACGAGAGGAGTCGTGCGCGCGAGCTAGAAATCAAACTCGTTGATGCCCAAGGTACGTCATAACTCTTTAACTTCGAACTTATGTTGATTGAGTTTATCGTGCCAGTATCCTGAGTCGGGTATCCTTCTTCTAGCCGAGGTAGCTAGTATAGGCTTAGACGCTTCTTCGGAGTTTAGGATTCTGAAGAGGAAGTGGGATATTGAAAAGGATTTAGTGGAGAATCTCCGTCGGCGAATGGCAAACAAAGATAACAAAATAGATCGCCAATCTGAAAAGATAAAAAATCTTGAGGGCGAGCTAGAACGATATCGCCAGTTTGAGTATGACCCTTCCGAGATAGACAATTTGCGGGCTCATTTGGGATCTTCTCAATGTCTTGCTACTGAGAGAGCTGCTTTAGCCTTGAATTTAGAGCAGCGGGTAGACGCTTTACAGTTGCAGAATCGAGACCTCCACGAGGATCGCCGATGACTTTTGAGGGACAAAGATGTAGTATAGCGAGCGAACATGGATTTGTTGGGAAAAGTGGGTGAATTTGACAAAGTGGTGGGAGAACTTGAATGGAGTAGGTCACAACTTTCGGTGCTTCAGGTATCGCACAACCTCTTAATGGCCGAGTAGGGTGAACATAATAAGTACTGCCCCGGCAACGAATTCAACGAACAACATTATGACGAGTTAACCATGAAGTTATCGAAGACCTAGGATGAGTTGTCCAAGTCGGTAGAGTCACTTCAGTCAGTGTTACCAGCCTTTTCAGGCCTCTTAGACGATGTGTTGAGGCCGTACCTTAGATTTAGATTACGCCCTATTCTTGCAAAATTTCTAAACTGTGTTTACTGAATAATTCTCTGTCTTTGTGATCCTGTAGCCGAGAAGAAACGTTCTCAGGAGTTGGATCTAGAGGTCCGACGATTGAAGCAGGTCGAGGCCGATTTGGGTTCCAAGCTGGTCGATTCCGAGGAAACTGCTTCTCAGCTTACCCAGCAACTCGAGGAGGATCGCATCACTCATGCAGAGGAGGTGGACGAGAAGGTTCGGACGGGCATTGAGGAGTGGGTCGATAGTAAACGGCGCGAGGTCGCGCAGAAGAGGGCTGGCGCGATTCTTCCCAAGGCTTGATTTCTCTTTTTGTAGTGCTGCGTCACTAATTCACCCTTTGTTCTGGGTTGTAAATCACTTTGAACACCTCTTCCCCTTTTTACCTTTGAAACACTGCTTGTTTGTTTAACTGGGGGTGCTGCGTCGCCGATGCTTTCTGTTTTACTCGTACTTTTCATTTCGTATGGTTGCTTTACACTCTCCGTACTTTATTAATGGGCGTATGACACTATCGATTTAGCTTTTGTTTTGCATGTCGTTACTGTAATTGTTAATTGTGTACGTTAGTATTTTAACCTTTTCTGTCGAACACACCCAACAAGGAGGTCATCGGGCCCAATGCCATGTCCTGATTGGGGTATCTCATCACTATCTCTTGGATTCAGTGGAAGGGTACCAGTCAACCTAGCTCTAGGCCCGATATCCCCGAGCATTTATCGACCAACCAATCTCGGGCAAGTGGACACAGCCACCTGCGATGGGGGCGACCTTTCAAATGTAAGTAGGTCACCTAGCTGAGAAGACCTCGCATCTTAACAACCTTTGGAACTGGTTTCCAACCACCAGAACCCTTAGGCTACCTCAACACTTGCACACTACCCCGAGTACGAATAGCCAGGTGACTGTAAGGCACCTCGGCACTTCCACACTGGCTTTTCCCCGAGTACGAATGCCCATTCGAGTGTAAGTCACCTTGGCACTTGCACACTGGATTTACCCCGAGTATGAATGACCATTCGAGTGTAAGTCACCTGGTCACTTCCACACTGGCTTTGCCCCGAGTATGAATGACCATTAGTCGCCCCTGCCCTATCTCATACCCCTCACGGTTTCAAAGAGATAGAAGACAAGTTTGCTTACCTTTTCTTCGCGTCACCCTTCAGGGGTGGTAGAGTTTCAAATACTTGATGTTCCATGGTTTGAGATCTTTCGTCCCGTCGAGTCGCAGTAGCCGATACGATCCCTCGCCCGCCTTAGACACAATTATATATGGCCCGCCCCACTTTGGTGCTAGTTTTACGCCCTTTTTGTCTCGTTCCCATTCAACCAAAAACTTCAACACTTGTTGCCCTGGGTAAAATTCTCTCGGTTGAACGCGCTTGTTGTATTCTCGCTGTAATCTTCTTTGATAGTTCTCCATTTTTTGTAGTGCCATCTCTCTTGTTTCTTCCAAATCGTCGAGTTTTGCCAGAATTAGATCAGAAGAGACGTTCCGCCTCCAAGCTTCTGTCCTTGTGATAGGGATCATTCCCTCCGTAGGTAGGATCGCCTCGGTTCCGTAAGTAAGCATGAACGGACAGAGTCCCGTAGATTCCCTTCGTGTGGTTCTGTACGCCCATAGGACATTATATAGCTCCTCACACCAATTATCGTATTCCCCATCCAATTTCTTCTTCATATTATCGACGATGGTTTTGTTAGTGATCTCGGCTTGCCCATTACTCTGGGGGTAAATTCAGGTAGCTTTACTCTTCCTGATGTTATAAGTGTTGAACAAAAGATCGATGTTCTCGCCTTGTAGTTGTTTTCCATTATCGGAGACGATAGCTGCGGGGACCCCAAAGAGGCAAATGATATGTTCCCAGATAAACTTGAAGACATCTTTGTCTCGGATGTGCCTTAGTGGTGCAGCTTCTGCCCATTTGGTAAAGTAATCCATGGCCACGATTAAGTACTTCCTTTGCCCTGTTCCTACGTGCAATGGTCCGACAATATCTATTCCCCACTTAGCAAAGGGCCACGGGCTTATTTGAGTTTAAAGGTACTCCTGGAGCATGGATTTTCTTCCCGAACCGCTGACATTCTTCACAAGCTTTCACCATTTTCTTTGCATCTTCGTTCATGTACATCCAAAAGTAGCCCATCGTCTTTGCCTTGGACGATAAGCTTCTCCCCGAGCTGTGATTTCCGGCGGCTCCATAGTGTAATTCATACAGGATTATGTGGCCCTCTTATTTACTTAAACATCGTAGGAGTGGTCCTAAGTAAGATTTCCTATATAAAATCCCTTCCCTTAACTCGTATGCGCCCGATTTACTTTTGATTTTATTTATCTCGGGTCGACCCTTGTGTAGCTCGCCCATCTCCAGGTATTGGTGTATCGGCTTTCTCCAATCGCCCTCTTTGTATCGCTCAGCTGTGTTAATAACAATATCGATCCGTACTTCGGGTGTTTCTGGGATTGAATGGGTAATGAGCCTCATAACACGAATGCCTTCGATGATGGGGTCTACTAGTTGTGAGGCGATGTACGATAGAGCGTCCGAGTGCATGTTATCTTTTCGACAAATGTGGCGGAATTTTACGTTCGGTATTTGGTTGATGTAAAATTGGGCGAGCTACCAATACTTTTGCAGCACAGGATCGTGTGTAGCATATTGGCCCGTGATTTTCCGGATCACCAATTGTGAGTCACTTTTCAAGCGGACCTCTTGCAACCCCATTTCCACAATTATTCGTAAAGCATGGATTACCGCTTCATACTCAGTGACGTTGTTTGTTGCCTTGAATTCTAGTATGAATGAATGTGCCATCTTCCTCCCCTTGGCGTGGTGAATACTAGCCCGAGGCCCGATCCCTCCTTGTTCGATGCCCGATCGACGAAAACCTCCCACCGTATAGGACTATTAGCGGCTAGCAGATCAGTAGGTTCTTCTTGTTCTTCCATCATCCCTGGTATATCTTCCACCTCGTGTTCATCACTGAGAGGGAAATCCGCCAAGAAGTCGGCCACTACCTGCCCTTTGATCGCCGTTCTTGTCTCGTACACGACATCATACTGTTTGATTAAGGCTCCCCATTTAGAAATTCTTCATGATCGCCATGCACTATCCAAAACTGCTTCGATAGGCGATTTGGTGAGAACCCATATACGATGAGCTTGAAAATATGTTCGGAGTTTTGAAGCGGCAAAGGCTAGCGCAAGTACCATCTGCTCCATTCTAGTATAGTTTTTCTCGGACGGACTTAGTGTTTTGCTGGTGAAATATACGCGCTTCTCTACATTCCCCTCTGTCCTTACCAATACATCACTAATGGCATATGACGTCGCCCCTAGGTATAGGGTAAGAACATCTGTTAGCTCGGGCCTCTGCAGAACCGGGAGGCTAGCTAGGTGTAACTTGATATTTTTAAAAGCCTCTTCGCTGGCATCCGTCCATTGAAATTTTTCTCCTTTCTTCAAAATGTCATAAAAGGCCTTACATTTGTCCGATGATCGTGATACAAACCGCACCAATGCCGCTATACAACCATTTACTTCTGCACATCTTTTACCGTCGCGGGAGATGGCATTTCTAGGACGGCCCTAACCTTCTCGGGATCTGCTTCTATTACTCTGGGGGTGATGATATACCCTAGGAATTTCCCTGATGTAACCAAAAAGTCGCACTTGGCGGGGTTAATTTTCATCTTGTGCTTCCTCATCGTTTGAAAAATCTCACGAAGGTCTCGGATGTGATCCTTAGCTCGGCGAATCTTGACTAACATGTCGTCTACGTAAACTTCTATGGTGTTATGGATCTTGTCTTCGAACATGTCTCCTACCAATCTCTGATATGTCGCTCCTGCATTTCTAAGTCCGAATGGCATATTGGTGTAACAATACAGTCCCCTTGGTGTGAAGAAGGAAGTATGCTCCTGGTCCTCGGACGCCAACAATATTTTTTTATAGCCCATGTATCCATCCATTAGGGTCATCGCCTCATATCTGACTATCGATTCTACTAGTTGATCTATGCTGGGAAGGGGGAAGTAGTCCTTCGGGCATGCTTTATTCAAGTCACTATATCCACTGCGGGTAATGGGATTTCCTGATTATTCCGGACTCTTGTAGATTCTTTAGCTCGGCCTCGACTGCTGCCTGTAATTCTGGCGCGATACGCCTCATCTTTTGCCTGACTGGTTTGAACTTTGGATCAATCTTTAAGTGGTGGCAGCAGACCTTTGGGTCAATTCCCTCTAATTCGCGTACTTCCCAGGCAAATGCATCTAAATTTTCCCTCAATAATGTTGTGAGTTGACTTGCTTGCTCGTCCGATAGCAATTCCCCGATCCTTACTACCTTCGGCTCCTCTACCGTCCCCAAGTTCACTTCCCGAGTTGGCTCAACTGTTGAGAAATTTGATTTGGCTTCCCGGAATAGAGCCGCTTCCTTTGATTTCTATAAAGGATCTTGTTCTTGGGTCTCATTTTCCATGACCTCTTGCGAAATAATCTCCTCCAATTCCTCTGCAACTTTAACCTCCTTGGCTTCCTTCTTCTTTTGTCTTTGTTGAGCTCGCCGATTTTCATTGATTTCGGTGTCAACTTGTATGCATTGTCACGCCGCTTGAGTGTCGCCCACAACTTTAGCTATTCCCTTGTAAGTCGAGAACCTTAATCTCTGATGATATGCTGATGCCACCCCTTTAATCCCAGCGATCCAAGGTCGCCCGATAATTGCTTCATAAGGTGAGGCGACGTCGACCACACAAAAGGTGGTTAGTGTGTCAAGGTAGCCACCACCATCCGGAACTCTCAAAGTCACTTCACCCTTAGGGATGGTTACTGTGCCGTTAAAGCCGTAGATGTGATACGTTGAGGGGACGAGTACGTCGTCTGATAGTTTCATTATTCTGAACATATCGTAAAATAGCACCTCGACTGAACTCCCGCTATCCACCAGAATCCTCCTTAATCCCCAATCCTCAATCAATAAGGTGATGACCAGGGGATCACTATGTGCTTGTCCATTCGCTGGGACATCCTTGGCCGAGAACGAAATGGGTTGCACCATCCACGGTTCCATGGGTAATGCCTTGGCTACGCTAAGTATTTCTTTACCATCGCGGTCCCTTTTGTGGATCCTAGAGTTGATTACCGGGCCGAGAGCATAGCCTTGCATAGATGAGTGTGAAATGGTACTCACGAACTGAGTCGTCCTATCAATACGAACTTGATGAACCGGTACATCGGGTGTTGCCGTCGGCCGAGGTGGTTGTCGGACGAACTGCCTCAAATACCCATCTCGGATGAGATGTTGTACAATATCTTTTACTTTTCGGAAATTTTTAGTGGAATGACCCCTATACTGATGGTAGTGACAGTATTCGGGGTGATCCATGGTCTCTTGGAACTGGACTCCCCTTGATGCTGTGTAGTTGATATCGTTCCTCTTCTCGACTTCCTTGAATACCTCCTCCAAGGAAGCATTCAGGTGGGTATATGATCGGGCTTCTGTCTCGGCTTCTTCCCTTTGGCCATCCATTCTCTCTTCTCACCGCTCCTCGGGGGAGGGTCCTATCTCTTTTCTGGTCGCTTAGTAGGATCGTCTATGACCGTTTTAGCTTCCATGCCAGCTTCAGCACTAGCTTCTTGTACTCCTCTATCTCTTGACTCGTCCTGGATTTCTTCCAGGGCGATGTAATGCTCTTTCATTCTTCTCATCTCCTTTAAGGTTTTCGGTTTTTTGGAGAACATGGATATCCAAATGGGGTCCAATCTCCCCAATGCGTTTTTAAACCCAAAGATGGCTTGATCCACCGGTACTTTTCCGATTTCAGTACATAGTTTCCTCCATCTATCGGTCAAGGTTCTTAAGGGTTCTCTGAACTTTCGGGCGAGGGTAAACAACTTGTTCATCCTTGATCGAGGTCGACTGTTGTGCATGTAGGTCTCAAGGAAGGCCTCGGCTAGCATATCATACCCGTTAATCGACCCAGGTGGGAGCGAATAAAACCATTCTCGTGCCTCGCCCTCCAGGCTATCCGGTAAGAATTTACACATGACTACCGGGTTGTTCTTCCACTGGATCAACAACATGGTGTACATATTTAGATGCTCGATCGCATCTACTATTCCGTTGAATCTAGAAGGAAATGTAGGTAAAGTACACTTTGGTGGAAACGACATTTGCTCGAGTTCTTGAGAGAAGGGGGTCTTCTCGGCTTCGCTCATAATCTCTGCCAATTTGTTTTCTTCGCTTCCACCCGAGAGCTCTTTGATTTTTGCCTCCAATTCCTTAAGCTTAGATTCTGTTGCTCGATCCTGTCGTCCGTCCCTTCCTCGCCTTTCCTCGTCAGTAGACGAGTCCTCGGGTGGCCCATATCTTTGTGGGGGAGGTACGGGAGGTGGTGGTGGTTGACCTAATCGCCCGAACTGATTATGGTTGCTTGGCCCCATCATAGGTGGTGATTGGCCTGATCGGTCATGACGACTCGACGTACCTCGGCTTGACGAGCCTCTTGATCTAGTCCGTTGGCTCCTTAACTGATAATTTTCGAACTCCAAGGCGAGATTCCGCTGCTGGAGCTCCCTTAATGCCGCCTCCTGCCTTCTTTGACTTTCTAAAATGGCTAAGAGTGTCGGGTCTGTGCTTTCATGGCTAGAGTGTCCATTAGGGTGGTGTGGCCGCGGCTGTGGTGGTATCGATATTGGTGGTGGGGGTAGTATCGGACCAGTTTCATGACCGGTTGCGAGGGTAGGTACAGGGCCGATGTTGCTAGCTGCTCCTCGCCCTAATTGAATCTGCCTGAGATGTTCTTTTTCCCAGCCTAAGGATTCCTGGTACTCGGCTTGTTTCCTTGCTCGTTGTCGCTGGGCTTGTGCTGTAAGCGCTTCCTCATCGTCATCGGTATCTGAGGCTGTGAGTCCGTCAACCTGATCCACTCTTCTCTGGGTCAAGATGACCTGGTCCAATGGTAGGGTGTTATCATCTCTCCCCAGATCCACTTCCTCATCAACAATTGACATGCCTCGTGCAGCTGCATGAGATTCCACGGGCGGTGGTTGTCGACTGTCATCTTGCCTCGGCCCAGTTACCCCTGCCTGCATGCTGCTGCTAGTTATCGTGTGATTCCTCAACATCCTTCCCATTCCTGAAGTGCTAGCCATCGGGAACAACGCGTGGTGAGCCGAGTATCGTCCCTACCTACGTCACCAAATACAAAGAACACCTTACTTTGACCTGTTTTTTACAAACGAAAAGTTCGAACAATAAGAGGAAAAAGTTCGAATGACACCATAATTACTACTACTCCGATTATCAGGTGGGTTCCGCCTATCTACCCTATTTTGACCTTATGTTGAATCTGTGACTGACTTTAATTCTTCGTCTCTATTACTCCGTACGACGTCGCTTTCAGTACTCGATCTATGCATTTAAGTTAGTTTGTCCTTCATTCTATATGCTCCAAATCATTAAACTTTTGTACGTGATGCTTAAAAAAGTACGGCATGCAACCCAAAGGATCGAATCAAGCTTTTACAAAGTCCATTTTTTCCAAGTCTAATCATGACCATCCTTCCCGGGTTCTCTTTATGACCTTTACGATGACCATACGGTTGACAGCTTATCACACGAGGAGACATCTAAAACATAAACTTTTTGTAATTATGAACACTCAACAACTTACTTAATCACTAAAATTCACTCAATCCATCGAAAAAAAATAGTCATCCTTTCAGCAGATTCTCTTCCTAGCTTCTAACCCGAACTATTAGTCGCCGGTGAGCTTATGAAGATTCTCTGCTGATCAAACTGTTGTTGGGCGAAAAAACGAGAGCTCTATTACACTTGGTGAAGACGCTATTACTGCTGTAACTTTACACACATAGTAAATAATTTAAAATAACAATCATTTCGGCCAACGGAGTTCATCCTAGCTTCAACTACAACACGTTAACGTGTATTTAGGAGCTTCTGATCGTCCCTGAAGGCCTTCTAGGCAAGGTATCCGGAGATATTAGTCGGATCCCCTTAGTCGGCGCCAGAATGTAGATGCATTTTACTACAAACTACATCCAAAGGATAGAAACCTTGTACTCATGCAAATGAAAGTAAAGACTCAACAATGGACACAAGATATACGTGGTTCGGTATGATTACCTACGTCCACGGGGGTGAAATGATGAATCTTATTACTTCAAAGTGTTACAAAGTTGTTGCTCTTAACCCCAAACTCTCTTACACGATCCACTCACTTCTCACTTTCTTCTTAATTGGCGTGATATCAAGTCTCTCTCTCCAAAAATTACAACCTACCTCTCTTGGATATAAGTTCCTCTATTTATAGGAAAGGATTACATACAATCATACTAGGGTGTTGGTAACTTTACATCTAATCTGGAATTCTGTGGTCGTGCCATCTTATGTCGTCCCTTCTTCTGTGCATGTGGTCGATGTATTTTGATTCCTTCGCTTGTCTCTCGTCCGATTCGATTCCTTAGGGTGTTCTCAGGAACGATGTCGCCCTTCTCGTCTATCGCCCTTGCAGTTGGCCGATGTGACACGTATCTTCTTATCCATTTGACTGTCGCTCCTCGTTTGACCCGCCGTGTCTTGTCTTATCAGCTCTGTTAGAAATCTGGAGTCGAGTCTTGTCCGACAGTTGCAGAGCAATCATGCCCGATCCACATGGCTTCTTAAATCTCGCGCCTGGCAGTCTTTATTCTATGCTTCTCGTCTCTTCGTTCTTGGGTGCATCATAGCTTAAGATGTTGCCACCTAGCCCTGTGGATAATTTAATCCTACATGTACGTTAGGGAAATAAATTAAGATTTTTTTTATCGATAGAGGATCTTATACTTTTGTTCTCACACCATCTCGCACTTTAGATGTCATTTTTTTAAATAAAACCTGAACGATAATGGATTTGAAGCTAATATTTGGAAAATGTTCTTCTTAGAAAGCTCTTTATACTTACGAAAGATGAATGCGCATTCCCAAATACCAAATCTCATTATTTTTTGAAAATGATACGAAAATGACATAGGATTGTCAAGATTAATTTCGGGGCCATCCAACTGCGGGAGTCTTCCAAAAGGATATTGATTTTTTATTATATAGTCAGAGACTCAGAAGAATCCCACATATATGCTTCAAAAAAAAATAAAAAAAATCCCACGTAACTATATATACATATATAATCGTAAAAGAAAAAGTTTCCTTCATGGCATTAAAGATAAAGAAAATAAGAAACAACGCAACATAACCTAATTATCTTATTCCAATATGCAAATTGTTTTTTCAATGACATTTTTGTGATTCTCTTGAAAGCAATATTGTCTGCTGCGAGCATCCGGGAAAGATTGCTTTAGTGAAAGTCATGGGATGTTTGGAAGTCATGGAACATGGAGTAAACACACCCTCAAAAAAGTGGGAGTGCTCAGGGCAAGAATGAATAATTTTTTCACTTTCACTTGATTTTCACCAAGTAAAAATGTATGTAAACTGTCGTATACCCTAATTAATTAATACTTAATTCCGAGAGAATAACTAAACAATAGATATACAGAACATATACATGCCGATGTTTGGAAAAATGTATTACCACAGAGAGTGAAAATTAATGACCTGAATATTTTGATACGCATTACAAACTTCATGATTCCCACTTTTCAAAAGTGAATAAAAATTTGTTTCAGGAAAGTGAATAGAAATCTGTTTCAGGAAATCTGAGATACAGGATTGATCCATAGCCTTTGGAGATAGAAGAAAAGTAAATAATCACTTGACAACGGTAATTAAACTTTCTACAAGGATCCAAAGCTCATGAAAGGTAAGAATGACAATGACGTTGAGAAAGAGCAATAACACATTACACATCGAAAGAAAAAGAAAGACTACACTTTTTACAAAACTCCTTTGGGTACTTAATCAAGAGACAATATATTCAGATGACGAAGACGAATGTAAGGATTTCTTGCATGATCTAGAGAAACCAGAAACCAAACGACATTGTGAGTTGAGTAAAACTTAAAACTTTTGACTCATATGATTTTAAATTAAATTGGAATTTCTAAAACACTAATTCAAAACGAGAAAATTGTATGGAAGATTATTATGGAAAAAAACAGAAATATGAGCTGAAAAAGTCTAAAAATTAGAAAAACTGAAAAAAAGATTGGAATGTTATAATGTTTTTTCAGTTTTGATGCTGCACGATTTTGATCAGGTTAAAAAGGGCGAAAAGGTCCAGTATCTTATGGTCAAATGAAAATAAGATGATTAAGGTTTATTTATAGGATGAAGAGCTCATTGGAGATGAGAAAGACAACCGCACTTCGATAATAAAGAAACAAAGAAATTATTGAATTTTTAGAAGATTTGCAAATACATGAATTTAACCCATGGATATCTGAAAAAGTAAAAAATAAATAAAAATACATGGAACTCAAACACTATTGACTTGAGAAAGAAGAAACCATGCAAGAATAGTGTAATGCCCGAAGAGAATAGTTTTTAATGAAACTACATATTAATTTTTTATTTTGTCAATTCATATTCTTGGTTAGGTATGCTATAACCCCAGTTATATTTTTTACATTATCGTATGGTTCCCTGGATTTTTGATGTATTGATTTAAAGGTATTAACAACTGCTTGGCCAATTTCATTAGCTTTTGCATTATTTTACCTAATTGTTATGTTTTGTAATTTGATTTTTTAATCACATCACGTTGTTTTTCATTTCGAGAATAAATTTTTTGGATTTTTTGGATTTTTTTTTTTTAATGATTCACACTTATTGCTTTTAATATATATTTTTTCTAAAAAAAAATATTCAGGAAAATTTACTAAAGCAAATGCTAGAATCGTCCATTTGTTCGTTTGAAGTAAATATTTCAACTTTGGTTAAACGATTACATATATATTCAACCATGCTTGCATGTGCTATTTTCCTAATTTGTTGGACAAAGACGTCCAACATCATCCACATAAGTACATTATACTTTGACTGTCGTTATCTTGCACGGGTGATATTCAAGTCTAAATATCAATTGATAAAATTTAATGAACCAAAGTTGGAGATATATTTGGATAAAAAATAAATGAGTAATAAAGGAACCAAGGAACTAATATTTAAGAAAACCATCATTAGTGATATTTGGATAAAAGAAACCATATTATATCAATAGGAATTAGAGATATATTTGGATAAAAAAACCCAGATTATATCAATGAGAATATCTAAATGGCGGAAGCATTTTAGTGATGTTTTAAACTAATTTCATGATACATATTGAGATAAAGTTCGGTGTATAATATCTAAGACTGCATGAGGTATGACACTAACCAAAGATTGAGCCGGGGCCGTAAGGTCCCGGTGATACCTAGTACCTAAATAAAATTGTGACTAATGTCATCTCGCGTGATCGCCCTTTAGTTATTTAACAATTGCCAAGCCTCAAAAAATAAAAAATTTAAGTGTGTTTACGAGATGCAGAGTAACCTTTTCCTGGCGTGTCTGTGTGGCAATGGCTACGCACATAAGATATTAAGATGTGGACATACGTTTGGACAAGCGTATGTACTTCCCATACTGGTTGTCTTTGTTGCCCCATGTCGGGGAAATTAAGTATGCAAAACATTTGGCTCTTCTTATTTTAATACCATTACCATTTAAGATAACCTTGGTTTGATAGTTGCATTAGTTAATCAAGCTTGGTAAAGGGGCGTCATGAATTGGTAGAGGGGCATCAAGTGTGATAGCAATGTCCCTTTTATTGGTTAGGGGGTGTCCTATAGGGGTGTAGAATGACTAGATTACTCCTTTCACCTTAAATTAACCAAAATCAAATCAATTTTTTTTAATTAACCAAAATCAAATCAGTTTTTTTTTCATCTTCTCTTCTCCTCCATCAACCCTAACCTCCATTAAAACCGAAAATGTCATCGTCTTCGATTAATCGGCGATTTGAAAAATGTTTGGAAAAACCCAGTTAGGGTTTAGTTTATTGTGTTGGATTTAAGTTAATTTTGTATCAAAAATTAGGGTTTTGAATGAAAATTGAAATTGAAATTTTTGGGTTTATGCTAGTTACGGTTGGTAATAACTCAAATACGAACCATAACTGTAGATTGGGTTGATGTTACGGTTGGTTTAAACTCAAATACCAACCGTAAGTTCTTAGTTTTGGGAATATGTTCAGTTACGGTTTTTATTTGCATCATATTTATCAACCGTAATTGAGTTACGGTTTGAAACTCAATTAAACTAACCAACCGTAAATCATCCTGAATGTTAACAACTTATCAAATAGTTATGTACGGTTCAAAAGTTAAGATGACGTAGGTTAGTTACGGTTGGTTTCTATTAGAGCTGGCAAACAAGCCAAAACCCGCGGGTTTGCCCGTCCCGACCCGTGAAAAACCCGCACCCGGCTCGGCTGGTTGTCTAACAAGCCGGGTTCGGGTTGGAGAAATGTCGGCCCGTGAGAAAACGGGTTAACCCGGCCCGGCTTGTAAACCCGCGGGTTCAACCCGTAAACCCGTAATTATTTAGTTATGACGCGTGTACCACCCATCCATACGTGTCTCTAGGTATATAACTAAAAAACCCTAGATTTACTTATCTTCTTTTCTTTCTTCTTCTCATCCGTTTGCAGCGGCCATCGATTTCTCTCCATATTTTTCAAATCTTGTAAGTGATATCCCTCTCGCGATTGCTCTCCTCTCCATTATAACTTACACGAATAGGTACTTTCTTCAATTCTTCTACTGAATCTGCTCTCTTTCTTTCCTTTTTCCTTTTTTTCTTCTTCTTCTGAATCAATTTGTTTTAAGGTTGAGATGGAGATGAAATATTTGGGTAAGTTTTAAGGTTGAGACGGAGATGAAGTTTTGGGTCAATCGGCAATTTGAACTCAATTTCAGCCGAGAGGAACAAAGATCTGTGGTTGTTCAAATTGGTTCTTTGAAATTGGATGGGTCGTAAACATGAGAGGAATAAGAAGTGGTTGACGGTGAAATTGACATAGAGAGAGATGAATCTGTGATAAACATGGAGATAAAGATGAAATTTGTGTTGATGGGTGATGTTGGTGGTAACTGCTAAGAGAGTGGGAGATGAATTAATGGGAAGGAAAGTGATATTCGTTTTGCTGTTGATGTAGTTAACTGAAATTGAGACGTATTTACTTCTTTGTTTTGTTCACTGCAATACCAATTATGTGTGTATGACAAAAATTCAGTTCTTAGATCTTTATCACATAATTGCATATGTGCATAATTATGTTTACAGATTATTTTCATGCACTTGGAGATTGAGTTGCAACTGTTGAATGGTGAAAAGAACATAGAGAAGGGGATCTGAAAATTGGGATGAAATTGAGGTGGAATTAGAGTAATATCATATATATGGAAAATGGGTTTTCGTCTGATTTTAGTTCAAGCAGCATGAGAATTTGAGGAAGATGGGAAGGAATTGTGGGATTATCAATAATCAAAATTGAGTTTTGAGTTCTGTTTATAATTTTTATCCATGTAAATTGTAATTTGTCATAAATTACCTTAATTAAATTTTATTTTTATTTTTAATTAAACAAGCCGGGCTACCTGTAAACCCGCAAGTTTAACCCGCTACGGGCACGGGTTGAAGAAATCACCACCCGTGAAGAATTTCAACCCGCGGGTTTTGACCCGTATTAACCCGAACCCGTGTAACCCGCAACGGGCCAGCCCCGGACCGCCCGTTTGCCAGCTCTAGTTTCTATTCATTAGTTACCAACCGTAATTTAGTTACGGTTGGTAACTAAATTAAATTACCAACCGTAACTGGGTTTACGATTGGATCTTCCCCAAATTTAACCAGTTACGGTTGGTATTCGATAACTTACGAACCGTAACTAACAATTACGGTTGGTCACGAGCAAATTGCAACCGTAAGTTCCTCTGAAAATTCAAAAAATTTATTTTGTTATGTAATTTAGATAATTTTGAGCGAGAAAAAGCTAATTGGAACTAATTTAGAAGTATATCGGGTCACTGGAATCACTCATTTTGGTGGAGTGAATCAAAATCTAGGGTTTCACAAATATCACATAAGTTTTCTTCTCCTCAATTTTTTTTTATAACTCTAAAAATCTGAATTTAGAGTTATAATACACTAATCTTGATTATCAACACTAATTTTGATAATCAACACTAATCTTGATTATCATTACTAATCTTGATTATTAACAACAAGGGCTAATTAGTCATTTACAGATTTTCATTGATAAGGGGCACTTGAATTTAATTCTAATGACCTTTTTTGTCTTATTAGTTTGACGCCCCTCTACCAATTCATGACGCCCCTTTACCAAGCTTGTAATTAATAGATCTCTCAAAAGTTAGGATTCTCCTCCGTATATTTCGTGTATGTTTCATCCTGGATCTTGTGAAAATCATAAAAATCTAGTTTGATTATTGAACTCGAGAACCAGTATTTAATATGCAAATAAACCAATATAAAATAAAATTAGTAATCAACTAGACGCACACGGTCTTGATATTCTCAACGGCAAGGTTCACCAACAAAATAGGTTAGGCTGTCGTCAGTCAGGGGTGATCCAGCTATCTTATCTATATATAGGGTTATTTAGTTTTTGGTACTTACATTTTGACCAACATTAGTGTTTGGTCTAACATTTGTCCAACTTAGGGTTTGGTACCTGGAAATCACGTTAACTTCCATTGACTCAGTTAGGTCAAGTTTTTATTAATATATTATCTAATTTATTTACGCAATTACTATTTTACCCTTCATTTTGCTAAAAATTCCATTGACTTTGCTTGGTCAACTTGGGGCTTGAAACTGCAAACACCACCATCATAGTGCCACCAGCCACCAGCATCACTTTCACTACTTAGAGCATAGCCCACGAATTTCTTAACCTAAAAATAAAACGATGCTCAAATTGCTTAGTCACAGCACCAGCTCATGCAATACCAATTCGCAGCACCAGCTGCATCCGATTCCAACACAAAACAAACATCCAACCATCTCATACAGCATTATTCAAGAACTCAACCAATACCAACAATTTTTCCTAATTTCCATTCATGGCCGCAACCATCCAGCAGACTAACAATACCCTTGATCATCATCAACCAACATAAATCACCACCTGTTCCGTCAATTACTCATTCTCAGCAGTACTAAGACTTGTAATCTCATACATATCTTCTATGATCAAATCAATCAAACTCCCCATATCCACTTTGTTGTACAAATCCAATTCGAGCAAAACACCTTTCTTTTTTGGCAGAAACCACCATGAACTGGAGCTAAAACAAAATATAAACCTTACAAGAATACCCATCTCTTCCTATTTCACATGCTTCTTCAAATCGACAACAAACCCGTAATTCCTTCGTTTGCGAATCGAACCCATTCTTCTCTGCATCTCATATAACAGCGGAAACAGATTCAAATTGGGAAAAGACATAATCGAATTGATTTTCTCTCTTTCCACCAATTTTTTGAACTTCAGCAACAACAGAACAAAAACCCTAACCTATCACCATCTCTTTAATCTTCACAGATCTCATTTTCATCGATCTAATTATGTGATTCCATTCCGATTTTTTTCAATTAGAATATACCTAATTACAAATCTAAAATTTAAAATTCATCTCAAATTTAAACAAGAGATAGAACCACCGAATCTTCCTTAAAAATGAAACAGATACTCACCCACAAATCAAGTATAAGAAAAAATGATCTAAAATGTATCGAAGTCTGAAGAAGAATACATAATTAAGGTTAAATGGTTAGTGGATATTTGATCTCAACCGTTGGCTAACTGGTTTAATCAAGGACGTTGGATTTTAGTCCTCCTACAAGGGTATACTTGTAAACCCAATATTAAGTATAATATAAATTTAATTAAAATATGGTCATAAACGGTCAAAAATAGTCAACGTGATTTCCAGGTACCAAACCCTAAGTTGGACAAATATTAGACCAAAGACTAATGTTGGTCAAAATTTAAGTACCAAATAACCCCTATATATATCCACTAGAAGTGCTTGACAATTTAGACTGCGGGATCAAATCTAGCTATTAGGCTGGCTTTAATGGGATCCAACATCCCACATTATCAACCGTAGAAGTGTCGTTTATCTAGCTACAGTGGGTGTGATCCAGAATTGGTCCAACGTTTAGCTTGGATCCAAGTTGGAAGTATCCAAGGGACACAGTTTCAAACTGCATATGGAAAAAGCATCGCACGTAGTTTCTAACCGCGTATCAAACAAAAACAAAAAATCAACTAAATCAATCAAAAATAAAACTACATACCTATTTTGGATTTGTTGATGAAATCGCATAAAAACACCACCAATAGTTTCTCCACTGCTCCTAGAACAAACCCTTGTAAGATTTCCGCCAGTTAAACACCAAAACGGGTAGAATCAAGCCATGGGAAGAGATTTTTTTGGTGAAGGATGAAGAACAGGAGAGAAAGAAAGAAAAGAGGTGGAGGAAGTGCGGCGTTAAGTTTTAGGGTTTTACGGGGGCGAAGTTTGAAACTGCATTTTGACTAGTCAACACAGTCAGGACGCAGATAGAAACTGCGTTTTCATATTTTCCCATGAAACGAAGTTTGAAACTGCGTGCTGCGAAGTTTCAAACACCGTATCCGCAAGGGATCTTGGATCCCCATTGCGCCCAAGCCACGAGTTTTGGCGACGTGGATCCAAGGAAAACCTTGAATCTTGGATTATGGTTAGACCCAGCCTTAGCATCGTTCCATAGGTATCCAACATAAAGACCATCCAGTAAAGATGTGTACGGCTATATATTTTCTTTAGTTTGTTTCTTTTCTTCTTTTGGTACACCGGATTATTGCGTATTAGCATGAGTATACTTTATATGTGTTAAAATGGAAATAAAACTAGTCACTAGTCCGGAGATGGGAGGAAGAAGGGAGCCAGAGCTTAAAACCTCAAACTCCCAATTATCTTACTAATCATATTTTTCTAGAAGTTCAAATTTTCTCTAATAAGTTCGGAAGTGGGTCATTTGTCAGAATATTTTTAAAATATGGTTCAAATGGACGAGTAAAAATTAGTATGTGTGAAATGAACACCAAAAAAATAGCAAGGATTTAACTGGATTCATCCTGGATCAAACTTAAAAAAATAGCGAGGATGAAACTGGATGCATCCTGATATAAATTAAAAATAAGTAAAAATAGTTGAAAATGGGTACGATGAAACTGTTTACATTCTGGCTATTTTTACATTTTTGTCAATTTAAACAGTATCAAAATCTATATGTTTTTTTTTACCCGGGATTTAATGGTTTTGGTCTTTTTAACCAATTTTGTGTAATAAATTCTAATGAAGACAAATTTCATCTTGAATATCAAAATGGTGGTAGGTTTAAAGCTCATAAAACATTATGTACATTTTCATACCCTAACCTCAACCTACTAGTGACTTTTTAATGTAAGGTTTGCCAAATCAATAAAAAGCTAGTGACTTTTAATGGGTCTTAATCAGTCTTTAACTAGGTGAACCAGAAGTGGCCATTTCTTACTTACCTGCATCTTCTTATTTTTAATAAATGGAGGTCCTTTTCCTTGAGAAAGAACCCATAATTGGGGATATCAAAACTAATTAGGGGATATGAATTACTTCTCCCAACCAATAGTTTCTGCTAAGGGGTGTCTTTGGGGGGCAAAAATACGAAACTACCCTTTAAAACAATAAAAGTTAAATCAAACATTAAAATACCCTACTCCCTTTTAAATTCGAAACATTTCCCAATTCCTTTCAAATTCCATTCTCCTTCTCTGTCGGCTCCTCGCTTTGATTTTTTTTTTTCTTTTTTACATTCGGTAGGGATGAAGACCACGCCGGTAGTGATGAAGACCATGTCGGTACTGAGTGCCGACATAGTTATTTATGATGAAGACCATGCCGATACTGGGTTCCTCAGTACCGGCATAGTTATTTAGGATGAAGACCACGCCGGTACTGAGTTCCGACATGGTTATTTAGGATGAAGACCACGCCGGTATTGAGTTCCGGCATGCTCGATATAAATCTATCCATGCCGGTAGTCAAGTGAAAAAAAAATCAATTTTCTGGATATATTTTATCATGTGCCGGCATATGAATTTAAGCAACATACTATGCCGTAAATAGTGCCGTCATGCTCAAAAATTAGATAACTGTGCCGGAAATGGACTAATTAGAACAAAAAATAAATAAATTGAAGATCAATACCAGAAAATTTTGTAATCAAATTTTACAGGAAGTTCACTTTTACAGGTTTTGAAGATCAACATATTTTGTAAACGAATGTTTCTGTGTTTAGTTCTCTGAAATTCGCAGTCAATCAATTCTGTTAACTTTTAACAGTTTTTTCGAGTATAAGCAACCAACATGAAATTAAAACATTCTTCATCTTCGAAATCCTTACAGTCTGACTAGTTCCATCCACAACAATAAACCCTTTAAATGCAATAAATTTCAATATTTCTGGTAGTGATTTCACTTTGACCCACAATGAATCACCTTCAAATTCTAATGTTACAATTCCCTTGAACAAAATGACCACCCATTCAAGTACTTGGTTGTAAAGCTTTTTCCCAAGTTAACACGCGAACCCAGTACGAGCTCAATCAATGAATAACAAAGGGAATGATCTAGTGTTCAACAGTTGATTACACTAGATTTCTTTCGCGCATGAGAGCTTCTAGTTTCCCTACATCATCAGGAGTGTCCACCCCATGAGCATCGTGGTCAACCTTGATCTCCTGCAATAGAGCAAAGAACCCAAAGTTAGCCTATAGAATTGAGATATTGGTGACGGTCATTTTCCTAATTTCAACTTCTGTGGGCAACCTCTATTTTCAATTTCGTTGATGAACCAAACTAAGCAGCACAATCAAAGTGAAAGAAAAACACTGCTAATATATGCCATGCCGGATAGTGGCAAACAATTTATGAAAATTTCCAGCAAATGTCGGCATGGTTTTTTGGTTGAATACCATGCCGGCACCGAGCTTTTTCAGCTGCAACAATGGTGGATTCAAAGAAAAAAAAATCAAATTTTCAACCTCTTAGCAGCAATTCTCTCTTCGCAATCATCCTCCATTTTCACAACAAAAAAATTCCCTCTCAAATATTTTTTTTCCCTCCTACTCTCACCTCACTCACACAAATTCTAATAAAAATACACACTAATTTATCCCCCAAATACTTAACATTTTTACTAATTATAATTAAACACTAATGAGGATTAGTGAGGGGCAGATTAGGATTTAAAAAAATATTTGGATAAGGGGTGATCCTGAATTGCTATTCGGACCAATTAGTTTCCATATCCCCAATTGCACGTTCTTGAGAAATTGGTAAAAGCATTCTTTACGAAAAATGGATAATTATTTTCATGGACAAAGTCACAATTAAAACGTCTCTTGAAAAGTAGGTATTTGTTGATCAAAATGCATTATGTAAAATCGTTTTTATTTTCTAATCATGTGCTCTTGATTTCAGTTTTTTTATGACTCATCCGATTTAGTTTTTGTTTGACCATGTGCTTTTGGTGTCGATGGTTTTCATTTTTTACAAATCGATTGTTTTGATGATTCATGAGCCTGAACTAACCATTTTCCTACACATGCTAAGCCTAAGCCCTCACTCAGGCCAATAAAAAATGCTCCAAATTAACATTAAATTGAAATCGACTATATGAACTACATTAATCCGCTTGTTTATTTATTTTTACTCCAAAAGAACTAAATAGGTCGAAAGGAAAATAACCGCTACAAAAAAGTGATTGTCCCGAAAATTACAAAATAGTTACAACTAAAAACAATCTACAAATAGACTGGCCAAAAGAAAATAAGAAAAGTAGACAAAGAAAAACAAAAATGCTATCCAAACCACTACGCTTAGGCCTATTCATATGCATATGTCAAAAACCATTATTTGTTGCTTTTGCACCCATTATGGGTATGGAAAAATGGCAAATGTATGTGTCAAAGTGTCAAATGTACCACTTAGGCATACGCGACAGACTTTCTAGCGAGTAATAGAAAGTCCACTGCTTGATGGTCATCCTATCGCTCGAAGGTCAGACTAACGCCAGCGCTAGTCTTTCAAGCGCCCGTCAGTTTGATCATCGTCTAACAGTACATCATCGAATGGCCGGGAATTCCCGCCCTATATATACTCGACTTCAAAATCATTTCAGCTCATACCATACCATCTCAACTTCAAATTCATTTCAACATGCTTAGTGCTCGCTACACCAAAGTGGCTAGTGCTCGCTTCACTCGAGAAAAAGATGTTTCTCTAATTCGAAGTTGGATATTAGTAGCAAGCGATAGAGATTTCAAATTAGCGAATTTTAATTTATGGGATAATGTGTTTCAAAGGTTTATGAAATTAAGTCATGTAAATTCAAGAAGAACAAATGAGTGTCTTCAAGATCGTTATTTCTTCATCAATAACAAAGTTAGAAAGTATGCGCAAATTTTATGGATGATAATAGGGAATCATCCTGGGTTGTCAATCGATGAACTAAAAATTAGAGCTCATACCAATTGCTGAAGACAATAGAAGACGGTTTAAGCATCATAAATGCTATCAACTCTACAAGATTCATGTGTAGGGACTTAATTTTGGTTAAGTATTATGTAATGCAATTGCGGTTACTCTTAATTAAATGTTGAAATATAATGAAGCGAAAAACTAGTTTTCATTAGCAAAAACAAAAAGATTACATTAAAAATATTTAAATTAAATTACATCCATAAATTACTCATTTCCCTGACCATTTCCTCCCTCTTCATTAAAGATCTAATTTGTCATGCTTTATGGATCAAGGATGTTGTTCAACATTTCAGAGATTGAGTCGGTTTGAGACTGACTTGGTGGTTGAGTCTGTTCAGAATCGTCATAACCTTGAAAATTAACGGGAGCACTCGGGCGGAGGGGGACATGATACAAATCTTTAAATGCGTGAGCGTGAAATGGTTGAAATGCTGATATGGTTGAGGTAATTGGGGTGTAGAGAGTAGCTTCCCTAACCGCTTCAATGTTCAAGCCACCACCAGGAGTCATAATGTTAGTTGGCAATTGGTTAAACAAACGTCCAAGAGTTGTATCCATGTCAATGACTTCATCACCTTCACGTACTGGTTGAGTATCTAATAAAACATTTGGAGTAGAACTTTCTGGTACATTGTGCATAGAACAACTTCTCAAACTTATTCTCTCAGTTCCATGACTTCGCTGACTTGATCCTCCTCTAGGACTCGTACCTCTACCACTAAGACTCATACCTCTACCACCATCACTCAAACCTCTGCCAATAGTACTTGAGCGCGCACTAGGATTCGTACCTCTACCACCATGACTTGAACCTGTACCACCATGAATTGGTACTAACAATACTGAAAATAATAACATTGATGGTTAGTGCAGTTATCATGTCAAAATAATACATAAATAGTGTGAAAATATTGGTTCTTACGTCCAATACTCCCCAAAAAGCATTAAAGCTTTCTTTGGAAATCGTCGACCAATTAACGAGGGATATGTAAAGTTCTGATAAAATTGGAGACCCCAGTCATATATTAGTGCTTGCCCTAAATCTTATAATGATTCTAGAAAACCAATTAACACCACTGAGCTAGCATTTAGAAATAAACATTTCCCTATTCTCCAAAACACAAACACAAGTTCGAGCTCCTCATAATGTTCAGAGTACAAATATGGTTTATTTTTTAACATGTACTGTTGTAAAAAAAAATTGGTTGTCTATATGACTGATTTCCTCCTAGATCACTTGAGTATAAAGGAAGTCTTTCTTTCCATATATCTTCCGACTCCCAATTTAGTTTGTTAAATGAAAGTAAATTTTCTTCACATGGAGTTCTCGTTAACATGTACAAATCTAACTGAGTTTGTTGAATTTTATAAAGCAAAAAAGCATAATCTAAAAATTTAATTACAAGAAAAAATAAACTTACCGCATTCAAAATCTTTGAAAAAGAATGTGTTTGTAGTCTTCCACCATCGTTCGAATATAAATTGATTATTTGAGTCATATGGTTTCTAGGTTGTATATCATGTAAACGCTACCAAGGATATCTTCATACTCTTTCTTGAACAACGGGGGGAAGGTAACCGAACACCGTACGTAACTCTGATCAAACACCTCTTAGTGCGACTGAATTAACTCGCTATCGATGACCAAATATGTGCGCAGAGAGTACACCGTCACCAGATAATTGTCCAACATTTTGAAACTCATATTATTTATCATAATTTATTCCACTAGCTGGGGTGATAGTAGATCCTTAGAATTTTCTGTTTTTTTTTCTTTTCTCACTCATATTTGTTTGATGAGAATTTTGTTTAGGAAATAACTAAAGAAAATTTTGTTTAAGAGCAATAAGAGAAGAGAAGAGAAGGTGTGAAGAAGTATGAGAGGGGAGGTGTGTTACTTATAAGCGCTATTGAGTCGACCTTTGGCAATATAATTAAAATAAAGCGATATTCATAATATATCCAGCGATAGAGTTCTTTATTGCCGACGCTTATGATAATATCGCTCGCTAGGAATTGTATCGCTTAACTCTTAACACAACTAATTTGCCATACAACCTGGTATGGAAAATATGATTTTTTGATATGGTGCATAGGAACAGGCTTTAGAGAAATGTTTTTGAAAATATCGGTACCAGTAAACCAGTTATAAAGCAGACATTTCACTTCATCTAACAACTGATTAGATTCTTTGAATTTTCCTTGAAAAAGTTATTTGTTGCGCTCATTCCACAGTGTCCACCGATCAACTTATATTAATTTGGCAAAAAAAAAAAAATCTTTGTTGAAATAATAATTTTTTAAGGTTCTTTTCAAACAAAGTTCAATATTATTTGAATTTGTTTATAAGTTTTTGTGAACAATTATACTAACCATGGTTCGTAAGAATTTCAAAACTAGATATACACCATATAAAAAAGAATGGTAACTTATTAGAGAATTCTGGATCCCACACAAAAGTCATGAGATTCACTAAAAAGATAACATGGTAGTTTAAGAGAATTTGAAAACATTATATTTGTTTTGTATAATGATATACAAGTATGACTCCGTGTTTGAAAATCAAAACCTATATTTATAGTTCACTTTTTTTTTTTTCCGATGGAAGAGGCATTACCTCACATTTCGTTAATACAAAATTTTGTTTATATTGACATCTATTACCACAATCAACATGGTTACATCTGAAACTTGAAGAAACAATATATAGAAATTGTGCTAAACTTCTACATTTCGTAGAAGAAATAATACTTATTTACATCAGTTGTATCACATAATAATGTGTAATTACCTGACAATTCATCCTGACATGTTGTTTCACGGTTCCTTCTGGACAAATACCAAAAATAAATACGGCAAAATTAGAAATATCATTTTGAAAATTAAAAAGTCTTTTAATTACACCAATGTTATTAATTAAACACATCAAAATTGGAAAAGATTTGCAAAATCAAAATGAAATATAATCACTCTCAAACTTGAGCATCAAATGGACACTCTGCAAAATCGCACTCCTCATAGGTTGCAAATGAATGTCTCGACTCTAGATTAAAATCGAAAAATCCAGGTATTATTTGTAAGATTGATCTCGAGAAGGCCTTTGATAATGTCAAATGGTCTTTCATTGATGAAGTCCTCTTGGATATGGGGTTTGGTTTAAAGTGGAGAATGTGGATTAAAGGTTGCATCAGCAGAGTTCCATTTTCTGTTTTAGTCAATGGTTCTGCCTTTGGTAGATTTGATAGCCAACATGGTATTAGACAAGGAGACCCCTTGTCCCCCTTCCTATTCCTCCTAGTATCCGAAGTCCTTACTCATATGTTTACAAAAGCTATTCATCAAGGCTGGCTTGGTGGCTTCAAGGTCAAGGAAAACAGTACAAAGGTGAGTCACTTGCAATTTGCTGATGACACTTTGGTATTTCTTGATGCCGAGGTGGAGAAAATCAGGTACCTAAAGTACATTCTTCTCATTTTTAATGCTGCTTCTGGTTTGCAAACGAACTTTTCAAAAACTTGTCTTTTTGTTGTCGGTGATGTCCAAAATATGGATGACCTTACAGAGGCAATGTGGAGCACTAGTGTCTTTTTTCCTTCTTCTTACCTTGGTATGCCTCTAAGAGCCAAGTCTAACTCTGCCTCAAAATGGGACAAAGTTATATAAATCTGTAAAAATAGGTTGCCCACTTGGAAGAGAGGTCTTCTCTCTAAAGGAGGAAAACTTACTCTTATCAAAATCATTTTAATGAGCCTTCTAGTCTATTTTTTTATCTCTTTTCGTTGCCCCGGCTTCGGTGGTTAAAAAAATCGAGAGAACAATAAGAAACTTCTTGTGGGATGATGCTAATGGTGGGAAAAAAACACAAGCGGGTTGGCTGGAAACACGTTTGTAAGCCAATGTCCCAGGGGGGATTAGGCATTAGAAATTTGAAGCTTATGAACCGTGCTCTCCTAAAGAAATGGTGGTAGAGACTTGGAAAAGAGAAACATGCTCTTTGGTCCAAAATCATCCATAAAAATATGGTTTCTCTCAATCTGTTTGGAGAGCCAAAATCCCTAAAGACCCCTATGGGGTTAGTGTTTGGCATAATATACACTCTGTTGCTGATGAGTTTTTTAGGGCTGTCCAATTCAAGATTGGCAAAGGTAACTCCGTGCGCCTTTGGGAAGACAAATGGTGCGCTCAAGGCACTTTAGCCTCGATGTGTCCCAACCTTTATAGAATCTCTACGAGTAAAAATATGTTAATGATACATGCTTATACGGTAGATGAAAATGGGGTTAACTGGGATCTTGGTATTTCTCACAGGAGACTTTATGATGCCGAAATAACTGACTCACTATTATTTTACCTCTTCTGGATCTTGTGTCTTTAAACAGAGATGTTGAAGATGTTTTAGTTTGGACTGGTGCAAAGTCTGGCGATATCAGCGTCAAATCCGCTTACAATTTGCAAGTCTCGTCTAGTAGAATTGATAACTGTTTTCCCAAGAACAAGGTTTGGTCTAAAGCTTGGCCTCAAAAGCACGCTTTCTTCCTTTGGCAAGCTGTTTTAGAAAGACTGCCTACTTTGGATAACCTTCAAAAGAGAGGTTCTGCCATTATAACCTCCAATGGCTCTCTTATTACTAATCTTTGTACTTTTTTACAATGTTCTCCTGAGAGCTCTAACCATATTTTTCTTGAGTGTCCTTTTGCTCTTCAAATATGGGATTTCTTTTTAGATTGTGCAGGAAAGCCAAGAACTATTCATAGCACAGTCAGGGAGTTGATATCCAACTGGAATTGTGGTGACCTCTCCATTAAAGGAAAGGAATTTGGAAGCGATTGCCTACAAGCATTCTCTGGTCTATTTGGAACGAGCGCAATGCAAGGACTTTTACTGACAAATCAAAGGAAGTTGCTGATCTTATAACGTCTGTTAAGCTTCAAACTTATTATTGGGCTTCTACTGAACCTTGCTTCGTATGTGTCACTTCAGACGACATAGTTGTAAATTGGAAAGAAAAACTTTTCCAACCTAGTGTTGTTGGGTGAGGGTGGTGTGATGTGAACCTCGCTTTCTTGATCGAGGTTCTTCGTGTTTATCAGCTTGTTGTTGATGGTTGAGAGGTGTTTCTTGCCTCCTTGTTGTTAGCTTTTGTATCTTTTTTCTCTCTTTAATAAAATTTCTTTTTACCGAGCCAAAAAAAAAAACAAAAAAAAAAAAGTAGAAAAAGATGAATAGCTCTAAAGTAGTTTACTGGTTTCCTCGTCTCACCAACCCAAAGACAAAACGTCCGTTACATTTACTTATTAAAAACGGCCGATAAAAAATATGTAATTCAGTTTTAAAAACTAGAAATCTACGGCTCCTAAATGAGTAACCGTCACCTCCATTTTTTTTAACTATAAATTCTCTGTGTAAATATATAACCTGGTTTCTCCTTTCATCTTCTTCTTCGTTAGGTGGTTCTGTAAACAGAGAATCATAGGAAAAGAAAAAACATAGAAAGAATAATTTAGACCAGAGAAAGGGTTTAAGAAACTGAGAGGGAGAGAAAGATAGAGAGGAAGAAGGGTATAGAGAGATGGGGGAATCAGGAGACAAGGTTGAAGTACTTGAGGCTGTATTGAAAGAAGCTGTAGATTTGGTACTGATCAATGGATCTGAACTTGAAATGTTCCTCAATCTTTCTATATTTTTTGTTTCTGGGTTTGAAGTATTCAGTGTTTCTTTTTATGTTGTTAGGGATGTTTAAAAAAAAATCTTTCTGTTTTTGGGAATGCAGGAGAACATACCCATAGAAGAAGTATTTGAAAATCTAAGATGTAGTAGAGAAGGATTAACTTCTGAAGGGGCTCAAGAAAGGTTAAGCATCTTTGGTTATAACAAACTTGAAGAAAAAAAGGTAACTTTTTTCCTTTCAGATTTTTCTGGGTAAAGGTGTTCATTTTCCATACCCACACTCTTTTTTTTTTTTTAATCTCAATTTTTTTTGTTCAAAAAAATTACAGGAGAGTAAGTTCTTTAAGTTCTTGGGATTTATGTGGAATCCATTATCATGGGTTATGGAAGCAGCCGCGATAATGGCTATTGCTCTTGCTAATGGAGGAGTAAGCAGTGCTACTGTTTAATTACTTTTTTTTTTTTTTTAATCTCATCTTTGAATAGTTTTTTAATGAAGTGGTTCTTGTTTGATTTTGCAGGGAAAGCCTCCAGATTGGCAGGACTTTGTTGGAATCATTATTCTTCTTGTGATTAACTCGACGATTAGTTTTATAGAGGAAAATAATGCAGGGAATGCCGCTGCTGCTCTCATGGCTCGGCTAGCACCGAAAGCTAAGGTATCGATCGCATTGAAGTATATAACTCATTTGCTTATTTGTTTAAGTTGTTTTTGTTTTCGAAATTTTATTTTATTTTTGGATTCTTTTTTAAATGATTTAATTTTGAGTCAAATGAGAAGGATTTGCGTTGATGAAATGAAACATATGTAGGTTCTCCGGGATGGAAAATGGAACGAGGAAGACGCAGCTGTCCTTGTTCCTGGTGATGTTATCAGTATTAAACTTGGGGATATAGTTCCTGCAGATGCACGTCTACTTGATGGAGATCCATTGAAAATTGACCAGGTGAGTTTACGAGACTGTAGTTTTTGAATTGATGGAATGAACATGATTGATGTGTTAATGAAGTTTAATTGCTTGGTCATTGCAGTCTGCACTTACCGGGGAGTCCTTGCCTGTTACAAAAGGGCCGGGTGATGGGGTTTATTCTGGTTCTACCTGCAAGCAGGGAGAAATTGATGCGGTTGTGATTGCAACTGGTGTTCATACTTTCTTCGGAAAGGCTGCTCATCTTGTAGATTCTACAAACCAAGTTGGTCACTTCCAAAAGGTTAGTGAATTGTTTGTACGGAAATTTTAGGATATTCTTGCAAATCATTACTTTTTTTTTTTTACCCGACTGATGGTATTGAGCTGATAAGTCCTTTTCTTGTTTAAATCTCAGGTCTTGACTGCAATTGGGAATTTCTGTATATGCTCAATTGCCATCGGGATGGTAATAGAGATTATTGTCATGTACCCCATTCAAGATAGGGATTATCGTCCTGGAATTGACAATCTTCTGGTTCTTCTAATTGGGGGAATTCCAATTGCCATGCCAACGGTGCTGTCAGTGACGATGGCCATTGGTTCCCATCGTTTAGCTCAGCAGGGAGCTATTACGAAGAGAATGACGGCAATAGAGGAAATGGCTGGCATGGACGTGCTCTGCAGTGACAAGACTGGCACATTAACTTTGAACAAGCTCAGTGTCGACAAGAATCTTGTTGAGGTCATATTGAAATAGATTTGGTGGTTAAATGTGTTTCTACTTGAGGCAGGCGGTGGGTTATTCATCTGACTACTTGTGCTTGATCATATATATCCAGGTTTTCACCAAAGGAGTACATCAAGATACTGTTATCTTGATGGCTGCTCGAGCATCACGTACGGAGAATCAAGATGCGATAGACACTGCAATTGTTGGCATGCTGGCTGACCCAAAGGAGGTACGTTTGTTAATGTTGGACTAAGCAGTGTTTCTTCATAAATTTGACCAAATAGTTACTCTTTGAGTATTTGCTTATTATTGTGTCTAATATGATCTAACTCACTAAAAGGCGCGTGCTGGAATTCAAGAAGTGCATTTTCTCCCGTTCAACCCTACTGACAAACGAACAGCTCTCACCTATATTGACAATGAAGGTAAAATGCACCGGGTTAGTAAAGGTGCACCAGAGCAGGTATTCACTCTTTGAACTTTTTTGTGTTTGGTCGTCTCGACATTCTTAATGGCTCTTGTTGTTAATCTGAGGAATATTTTTGATGATCAGATTCTGAATCTTGCTCACAATAAATCGGACATAGAGCGAAGGGTCCACGCAGTGATTGATAAATTTGCAGAACGAGGCTTAAGATCACTCGGAGTAGCATACCAGGTAACATAAACTATAAAATTTACTCCTCTTTCCCACTGCTTACTTATTTCTAACATTATTGCTGAATGAACATTCAGGAAGTCCCAGAAGGGAGAAAAGAGAGCATCGGTGCTCCATGGCAGTTTATCGGCCTATTGCCACTCTTTGACCCACCTAGACACGATAGTGCTGAGACAATTAGGCGGGCTTTAGATCTTGGTGTCAGTGTCAAAATGATCACAGGTAGGTTTCTGTCTGACCCAAGTATATTCTGTTGCCATCCTTTCTCGTGATTCCTTTTTAACTTTTCATATTTAAAGTGAGCAGAGTGTCAGTTTAATCAGTTTCTCTTTCAATTATTATTAGGTGATCAACTGGCCATTGGGAAAGAAACTGGCCGCCGTCTGGGGATGGGAACCAACATGTACCCCTCATCTGCATTGCTAGGTCAGAGCAAGGATGAATCTGTTGCAGCTTTACCGGTTGATGAACTGATAGAGAAAGCAGATGGGTTTGCTGGTGTTTTCCCTGGTAATATTGTTATTACAGCTATTTAACTGGGTTTATATTTCCTGTTCCTTTTTGGTGCTCATTTTGATTAGATTTCTTCTGTTAATTCAGAACATAAATATGAGATCGTAAAACGCCTGCAAGCGAGGAAGCACATATGTGGAATGACTGGTGATGGAGTGAATGATGCTCCTGCTCTTAAAAAGGCTGATATTGGTATTGCTGTTGCGGATTCGACTGATGCAGCTCGTAGTGCTTCTGACATTGTACTAACTGAGCCTGGTCTTAGTGTTATAATTAGCGCCGTGCTGACAAGTCGAGCTATATTTCAAAGAATGAAGAACTACACGGTAATATCTGGTTCTTAATATTAGGTGAAGCAGGTGAAATCACACCTATTTTGCCAAATAGAAGCTCAACTCGTGTTTAGTTTATTAACTTTTCTTGTTACGTGTTTCTGCAGATTTATGCTGTTTCAATCACCATTCGTATTGTGGTAAGTAACTAGTTCTCTATAGACAAGCTTTTTTATTTAATCTGAGTGGCTGTAGTTACTATCAGTAAATTAACAGGTTCTTATCCACCACCTCACACTTGATTTTATTGTGATAGCTTGGTTTCATGCTACTAGCTCTTATTTGGAAGTTCGACTTTCCTCCTTTCATGGTGCTTATTATTGCCATACTTAATGATGGTTCGTGTTCACTTCTCCAAGATTGCATATTTTCATTTGGTTGAGACTAGACACATATTTTCTTTTCTAACTTATCAATGAATATCAGGTACCATAATGACGATATCAAAAGATAGAGTAAAACCTTCACCTCTACCGGACAGCTGGAAGCTGGCTGAGATCTTTGCCACTGGAGTAATTCTCGGTAGTTACATGGCAATAATGACAGTTATCTTCTTCTGGGCCGCATATAAAACAAATTTCTTTCCGGTATGTAGAATCTTATAAACATCGCCAACTTTTTTGAAAGTATTATATATTCAAACTTACTTATAATATTGAGCATAACAACGAAATTGTTAGCTTTAGTGCTAGAGAATTTAACATGAATTTTACCTTTTACACATTATTGTTATCTTTTAACACTTGCTTCTGATTGACAACTATAGCGTACATTCGGGGTTCACAGCCTTGAGAAAACAGAACGCGATGACATTAAGATGCTTGCCTCAGCGATATATCTGCAAGTTAGCACTATCAGCCAGGCCCTTATCTTTGTGACGCGGTCACGTAGTTGGTCTTTTGTTGAGCGTCCAGGATTATTGCTTGTGGCGGCTTTCTTGGTTGCTCAGCTGGTGAGAATTCTTCCTTTGTTATTGAACGAACGAAGGAAAAACAGGGGGGAAAAGTAAGACAAAGAAAGTCTTGGTAGAAAATCCTCAAAAAGGCTTTGTGTTTCATAATTTTGCAGATTGCTACGCTAATTGCAGTATATGCAAACTGGGCTTTCGCTGCGATAGAAGGCATAGGATGGGGTTGGGCTGGTGTAATCTGGTTGTATAACATCGTCTTCTACTTCCCTCTTGATATTTTGAAGTTCATAATCCGTTACGCTATCAGCGGGAGGGCCTGGGATCTTGTTATCGAGCAAAGGGTACAAAATTTCATTGGTTTTCCAGTTTCTTGCTGATCCGTTCAAATATCTTTCTGTGGTTGATGAATTTCTCTCTTTTTGCAGGTTGCATTCACGAGGCAAAAGGATTTCGGCAAAGAAGCACGAGAGCTTCAATGGGCTACTGCACAGAGGACGCTTCATGGCCTTCACCCACCTGATACCAAAATGTTCCATGGTGCTGGTGGTTTCACCGAGCTCAATCATATGGCTGAAGAAGCCAAAAGAAGAGCTGAAATCACAAGGTATGTTGCCATAATGACAAACAATACACTCATCTGAAAACAAGGTATTATCATGGAAAAAAATGACATTTTAATTATTGTATGTTATTGCAGGTTACGAGAACTCCATACATTGAAGGGTCATGTAGAATCAGTGGTAAGGTTGAAGGGACTCGACATCGACGCAATTCAACAAGCATATACAGTCTGAGCTCCTCCTAAACTGTTCTTAGAAGTATCATAGAATTACACTTTTTGCTGTACTTAGCTTAAAGAATCCCCAAGTAGAGCAAACATCATCGATCTGCTCTAATACAAATTTAAACCCTCTATATAGTGTTGTAATCTTTTAGCTCGTTATATCTTTATGCAAATTTAAATTTTCCTACAGTTGTGTTGTGTCAATCTTTTCTCCTCATTCTTTTCATTTTGTCGAATGCATAACCATATGACCCAAACCTCCCCAGGCTCTAAACCTGTTTTATCTCCATTGTTAAGAGTACAATTGAAGGAAGCTGCAACACACCATCAAAGCAATTGCAGGGGAAAATTGCTACATAGACTGGAAAACTAGATCAAGGAAGAAATTAGTATTTCTAGGGGAAATGTGGTAGAAATGCACTTGACTTTCTCTTATTGTTGTATAAAGGCCAATCAGGCAGCAATTGCATTGGCCTCTAAACCCAATTGAACTGCAACCTGGAACAATGCCTGCCCTCCTAGTTTTATGTTTGATGTTTTGCATTCAGATAGTTTGAGAGGCCTGTCTACAGGGTCCTCAGACTTCTTAACTCTCATCGAACTGTTTGTTAATCTAAGGTTCAGCATGTAAGGGAGCGATTGAAGCACTGCTTTTGTAATAAGTAAAAATATACTAGTAGAAACAAATTTTGGAATCCTGAAAGAAAATTTTCGTTGATCAAATTAAAGATAACAAACCATACTGTAGTAGTAGCAATACAATTACGTTTGAAGGAATGAAACAAATAAAAACAGACCCCAAGATTTCTTTCTTTTCTTATTTGACCTAATTTTTCCAATTAGATCTTAGTTTTGACAGTGCAATGCAACCTTCTTTTCAAGTTCATCTCTTTTAGCTCCAACAATCTTATCAACTTCTTTACCTTGTTTCAATAGAATAAAGGTTGGCATAGCTTGTACCCCAAATTCTCTAGATACATCTGGTAATTCATCAACATCGATTTTGACGAAGATGGCGTCTGGGAATCTCTCAGACAATTCACTAAAGACTGGTGCCATGAATTTACACGGTCCACACCAAGTTGCCGTGAAATCAATCACCATCTTTGAACCGACAAAAAAACATAAAAACAGATCAGATTTCTATGAAAAAAAATTTATAATCAAAGAAAACAAAGGGGGTCTTAGTTTTACCAGTTGATTAGAGCCTTTGACAGAGTTGAAGTGATTTTTCCATTCACTTGAAGAGTGAAAAGCTTGGACTCTTGAAGACTCAGAAGTTGAACCAGGAGGCGGAGTAACCAATGATGAAAAAAACGATCCCATATTTTCCTCTTTCTGTATCTGTAACTCTCTTCCTCTAAAATTTCTCCCACTTTCTCTATAAGATACGCCTAATAAAGCCAGAACTAGGAAGGCAAAACTCCCGGGTCAAATATCATACATATAAGAAAAAAATTAATAGAAAAAGGGGTGGTTATCCATATGATAGGGATTGGATTCGTTGACCAGTTTCTTGGATAATGGCACCCTTTCAGTGGATAACAAGTGAAGAAGACTACCACATCTTCGCCAAGGTGGAACTAGAGGTGTGTTTGACAAGTTGATGATCCTTGTCTGAGTACCCGCAGGGGGATTTGATTTTATGATGAAGAACTATTCGCTAAAGTCTAAATTGGTTTCTGGCTAAAAGAATACCAAGGCGTGTCATTCCAGATATCAGAAATATTCTTCGTTATGTTTGCGTTTTCCAAGATATCAGAAGGCCATGTGGAAGAGACGTGTATGAGAAACATGGAAGTCAAGCTCACTATTGATATGACTGGAACTCTTAAGTTTGGAATTGAAGTTTTTGAATCCCCAACTGTCTCATATTGGTTGGAATTTGCATATGCTTTAAATGATACAAAATTTTGCAAAGTGTGTCGAATATTAGATCACCCAAACAGATTTGTGTAACCCCGAGCCAAACTCCAAGTACCCCCGACCACTCAATCCCCCACACCAAATCCTTTTATTAGTGGAAATACTCTGATTTACAGGCTTCATTCTGACAAGAGTACTGCTTTGGAGTTTGAAGCCAAGATAATATATGTTAAAAATATGAAGCTTGCAAATTCTGTTGCAAGCCTTGGCAGCATGACTGACAAAGGTGATAACCCAACGCTCTTCAAGGCTAGGGAATTCTACCAATAGGATAACAAAAAACCTCATCCAGATCCTAATGTCCTTGCTTGCCAAATTAGGAACAAGAAACTCCAACAAATCAAGAAAGCCCTGGATATCAATAGGAAAAAAGTTCTAAATCTTAAAAATGCTGCTAGAGACCATGGAAAATCCTTGGCTAATGTCCCACATATTATCACCGCATCAAATATTTTCCCGTCCCCCAGCCCTCCAAGCCCTTTTCCGTTTGGCTCCCTCCTAACTTTAGCTCAGGTAAAAGAGAGAACGAATGCTAAAATTCAAATGAAGAAAAGGGAGGTGTGGGAGTAAAAGAAAAAAAATGCAAAAATTTAAGTAAGGATGATTCTGCCCTATCCATGGAGAGCTTGAGTAACAATGATCTAAAAAGAAAAAACGAGTATCCTGGTAGATTTTTCACTCTCCCTTGTGATAACTCCCTTTCTTAACTATGTAACCTTGCTTGTTAATTTGCACTTTACTTTTCCATGTTGCCATAACGCTACTCATTTACTACCACTTACTTTTCCCTGTTTTGATTAGAAATTAGTTAGAATTTCTATCTTTTGTTACCCCGTAGTCTCCTATTTCTGGCAATTCTTTTTAACTCTGGCTTGAAATTTCCAAGGATTGAGCTCAAAGGATAGCAAGAGACATCTCAATGATATGGTAAACAAAACTAATCTTATCTCTTTCTGAAAGTAAACAAAATAAAGAAGGACCCAACATGATAATGAAGGAAGTTATAGTCTAAAACTTTTGGTTTGTTGAACCATTCAGGGTTGTTAGCACTGCAGGAGACTTAACTTTGGTACAAAAGCCAATATCTTTGTTGACATCATTGACTTTTATCTCTACCTTATCAATACCATATGTTAGATCACTGCTCGACCGAACTCGCAAGCATTGCTATCTCAAGCTTGTTTGTCAAGTTTAGGTGATCAAAACTATAAATCTTGATTTCTAGTCTACTGATAGCTATGTCTCGGATTATGGTAGAATGTGTAGTTGAGCTTTAGACTTCACGACATTCATCGATTGATGACGAATATCTACTTGAAATAACTTCATCAACAAAAGGTATGTGGATACTAAAACTTATCTATCACTCAGAAGTGTATTTTATTCTATCTCCTATTGAGACTAAGTCGTATAGATATATAGACTTTTACATTATACACATTTAATATTTCGAGCTGAGTTTAAGTCGCTTATATATTTATCAAAATATCTTTTGGAAGCTTTTTGCTTTAGCTACGTTCATCATTATTCTTGACGAGTTTAGTTGGGAAATAATTTATTTGTTGGAAACTAAATAATAAGTCAAAAGATGATCATGTGAAAATTGCCTTGAAACATCTTACATGATTTGTGTGAGACAGATTATTTGATGTCGACTCAGAATGTTTCGCGTTGATCATTCGATCACTTGAAAATAACTTATTAGCTAATAGTTTGTGTGAGCCAGCTATTGTCGTCTTCTAAGGATGTTTCAATGATTGAAATGGGAGTTTAGAACAATTAATCTTTGTCTGTATACATCACCATATGCATACCAGTATGAAAAATGTTATGGTATGATTCATGTCCGGAAACCTAGTTTGCTTACCGGTATGCGAACGGTTTTAACTGTTAAAGTTCGGGAACCAAGTATGCGAACGGTTCTACCTGAGTTACGGTCCGGGATGGAAGTACGCATACCGATTTCCAAACTGCTGGACAAGGCTAAAGTCCGGAACTTAAGTTTGCGTACCCGTTTGAAAACTAAGTGGTTAAAGTTCTAAAATCAGTTTAGTATGATTTTATACTCATGAATAAATACATTTATGAATTAAGGAATGCAATCTTTGCAAACCGTAGCTTAATGTTCATGAATTGATTCTTATATAAGTACTTTGTACAATCATGAATCAAATCCGATTTTGCTTCAATTGTTTCTGGTATACTTCTATGAGATATAAACAATTGAACAACTCTATGAGTAACACAACTAGATTCATTTGATTATCTTTCGTGTTTGATTGATCATCATATTTTATATATAAGTGTTAGATGAATGTGATAACAAAAAAGTGTTCATATGTCTAACTTCGGTTAACTATTGTTGAGCCAACTCAATATAAACTTTTAGGTACGATTACCCATATATAAATTGTGTGTAACAAGATAAAACCATCTAAAGGTGGATAGATATTGCTTTGGTTTTAAGCAAACTTAGCTTGAATCTTAAATCAGGTTTTCATCTAACAGTGAATATTGATTGCTTTGTTTCTAAGCTATCAAACCCTGATTTGAAGACTATATAAGGGAGAACTCCACAACTGGAAAACCTAATCCCCACACTTTTGTGTGATACTAGTTGCGACTAGAGTCGATTCTCCTTTGACCTAGGTTTTTCCTAAAACCATTATAGGTTAATGACTTAAAGGCTTCATTGGGATTCTAAATCCATACCTAACTATTTTCTTTGTGGTTGCATGTTCTGATCTTACTTGTTCTATGGAATTGAGTACTATCTTCTCTAAGATTAGCACAAGATTTATCTCCGATAAGTAAGATATAAAAAGTAATCACAAAGCTCTTCGTCTTATTCTTTGTGATTCCAAAATAACTTCTTATACTACCATATAATTAAGTTATTGTGAGGTGATTGGTATTTCTCGGCTATCCTTCGGGAACATAAGACCGAATTATCAATTGGTTCCTGTTCACCTTGATTTATTAAAAGACGGAAGAAAACTTCATAGGTACTTTTTTCGGAGACAGATTTATCTATCAGAATAGACTTATCTGTGTGAGACAGATTTGTTTATAAGTCTTCGACTTTGGGTTATAGCAACTCTTAGTTGTGGGTGAGATCATCTAAGGGAATCAAGTGTGTAGAGTCCTGTTGGGATTCAGATGCGTAAAGAATACGACTGTGTTAGAGCATAGCTCGGTTGAGCCCACCAAGCGTTGGTATGTCAAGTTTGGTTATCATATTTTAGTGAACCAAAACTCATTTAAGAGTCGCTTGATTTAAATGTACTAGAGTCAACTTCGTATAGGTTAGCTTGAACATATTAGGATGAGACATTACAAGTATTGCGAAGACTTGAAGAAGTGAAGAAGTACGGAGCTACAACCACAACATCATCCTTCCACTTGAGGTTAGTGGTATTTGACTTGATCTGTTTCATTCCCTAACATATCTTTCAAGTCGTGCATATTGAAAACATAAAACTGCGAAGCATGAACACTCTAGATATACATAGTATTAAGGAATACAATATGAGGTTTATTGCTTAACCATTAAACTTTGTATATACGACATCGACATAATCGTATGAATGCTATTGTGATTATGTATGGGTATGAGGTGAGGATTTCATCCTAGGAAATAATGTTTTTACATGTGTTTTAAGGAAGTAAGTTCATGATATGTGTTGTGAACCGAAAAGAAAATCTTCAGGCGTTATTGGGGCTGTTCTTCATTGCAAATCTTATAAACGACCAATATGTGTGATTAGTATAACCGCTCAAGACTTGTTTGTGTTCTTGGTAAAACTATTCACATGAGGCCTGACTTACGTATTGGTATGACTTTTATTAGTGAAACCGATCTTAAGTAATCACCAGGGGTATGATCGGGTTTGTGAGTGTTTGACCAAATTTTGGGAGAGAGGAACTAAAGCGCCCCCCTAAGCTAGCAGCTGACTATTCCAAGAGATTAACTAAATAAAGGAGCACTAAGAATCTAAATCATTTACTTAAACATTCAATTTAGAAATCTACTACAAAAACTTAACCCAAAACTAGCTCCGCTCAGAAATATATATATATACAAGGATTCCTTTCAAATGATACATATACAATAGCCATTTGGTTTACAATAAAATATACAACATAATAAACATAGAAGAAGTTATCCAACTGACGAAATCAACCCTTGAAGCTTTTGATGCGCAACTCTGATCTGTCTCTGAAACTGAAAGCGGGAATGGGTGATCACATCATCCCTAAAAGGGGTGCCCAGTAGGAATAACATTTAACTTTAAAGTAATCATGGCAAGAATTGGAAAACAATAATGTTTTCCCAAACATTAAAGAGTGACCAAGTCACTGAAATAAACAAACATGTATATGGACAAACTCCTTCTTCAAACAATCTATAATATTCGTGCTAACCGCACTCATTATCTATTGATATCACCAAGACCATGATGACCCACTCTAAGCAATAAAAGCTGAATTCATGTATATATAAATGTGAAGGAGCGTATCCTATATACCATAAGTGGAAATTTTCATTTCCCATAACAATTCATATAACAAACAAACATTATAAGTCCATCCCAAATCATGGAAATATTAACAGAATCAACAGAATTATCATAATGCAATTTAAACAAAGCATGGAATGCACAACTAGACAATGCATGAGTTTGATAAACATAAATCTTTGTAAGGGAAAACATCAATGGTTACAAAAGAGTTAAATGTATTCCCACCTCTTTTGATGACAGGCCACGCCTACCTCGAGATCCACAATCCACTGGTTCATCCTTTGAATCGATTGTTATTAATATAGACTAACTATTAATCACACAAGAAGTCTAAGAATCTAGCCAAAAAGGCTCACACAAAAATCATACAAGTCTTTATAATGATTCTAGGCCCATTTAAGGTTTTACATCTTTTATTTATCTATCTTTAGCATAGCTAAGGTTTACTAATTTTATTGGGTTGGTTCTATAGTCCATTAGATAAGTCTTGTGAATATCTACAACTTTGTAGAAGAAGCCAAATGTTAATTTGGACCATAAGGGATCCAAAATATCAAACTAAGAATACAAGGTACTAAGCCCAAGTTCTCTAAACAGGCCCATTAACTAAGGTCTAGTCCACCTGAGTCAATTAACGGTCATCTAAGTCATTTAACGGTAAACGTCAGTCAAAGTCCATGGTCTAAGTCAATTGGTCAAGGTCGGGTCAACTGAGTCATAGTCTGATCCGACTCAGTCAGGATTCACTGAGTCATGTCTGGTCAAGTCTAGTTAATGAGTTAACTCAGTCTGATACACTGAGTCAGCTAAACAGATTGATCCAGCTAAGCTGACTGGGATGACTAACAAGTCTAAAACTTAAGAACATAAGTTTATACAATTACTAAACATTTCATTCATTTAAATAGAATTCACTAATTCAATACAACTGTATTTAAGCCTACCTGCAATTGCAGTAGCTGCAAGCTCTCAATGAGACTTCCCACTGTGATTCTACAATTACCATTACCAACATAACACTTCCACTCCAAACCCCGGCTTACAATTAACAGTTCCACTTACACCTCCTACCTGCATTACAATTCAGATATACTCAGCTTCTCCCATTCCTTGTATCCATCAACATACCGCCACCACTTCGCCAGATTGTAGTATCACCACCTACAGGCCTGCAAAGCCACTACTGCATACCGACGCACATGCTATAATCAATCTCAGATTCTTGTACACTCCATTATCTACAGCTCGTCTCAACAGAACCATATGTTATACAAGTTCACTACTTCAAACCAACAACTGCAAGACTAATTCCCTAACTGAATTAACATCAACACAACAAACTCCAGTTCTGCAATCTCAAACCCACAAACATCGCCACCATCTCTAGCCACTCACATTCTCTGCAACTTCAACAACATAATAACACTACAATCTTAGATATATCTACAACTCAACATATGAACAACAACTCCACTCTTAAAACCTAATTCAGTTAACATTCTTCAACTGCAATAACCACCAATACTAGTTCAAACATAAACAATCCGGTCCAATAGTACTACACTAACTTACCATCATTCATATTTCCAAACTCCAGTTCCAATTCCACGCACACACCCTGGACAACTCTAACATAACCATGTTCTAAAATCAACTCATATTCATTTGCCACACTATAACTAACATTTTGGCTCACTTTTTATGAAAACACCATCATAAAACCAAACTCAGCAACATCATCATCAACTCAAGCACATACTCATCATATACATTTAATCTCTTAATTGAAATGATACAACTTCAACCCACCTGCAATTATCCTCCATTACTCTAATCTACTACACACAGTACCTAAACCACCTTCATCTCAATCCATACAATTCATTAACAAACACACGACTTCATTATACAAAACAAATAACTGTACTAAATACTAAATCTACTAATGAAGAACAATTACCTCAAGCTAATCCCATTCCAGCAAATAAAATTCAAGTCCTCTTCTTGCTTAACTGGATTATGCAATTCTCCTTAAATTTACAACCACACACCAATCCAGTTCATCCAACACCAAATCAATCCCATCATCACCAACAGTTCTCAACTAAACCCTAATTTCTGATTAACAGCATCAACTTCTTCTTTCCCGAACTCGATAAACATCAACACCATCTCCTCACAAACTTCAGTAACATATTCTACTTAATCTACTACTCCTTATCAACTGATTTTCTCAGTGAATTTCTCAAATCATCTCTCGGTTTCGAACAGAAGAAGGGAGGAGAAGAAGAAAGAAGAAACAAAAGAAAGGAGAAGAAATAAGAAAGCAGAAAGGATAAGCAGAAATATTTTCCTTTGATTTGGTTTTGGTAGATAAGACCAACGGGGAACACTAAACACACACTATCAGTGATAAGGGATGCCCGAGTCGGTCTAATGGCAAAAAGACTAATTTGCCCTTTATGTTAATTTGATGATTTCTTCTTTGTCCAGTATCCGAATGACACTTTCGAGTAGTCCATTCCGCGTAGCTTTCCGAGACCTATTCAATGGTACTAGTTTCGTAGCTAGATCATTGTTAGATTAATTCCTCTTAATTAATGTTCATGTTAAACTAATCGGGATATTATTGGCTAAAACGTCAATTAACCATCGCTAGACCAGTCAAATAGCGTTGACGAGCATAAGGGTCTTTACATTCTCCCCACCATCAAACATCCTTCTGATTTTCAAAACTCCCCACCTTATAGAATAACACTACCTCTTGTCTAAGCACAAAACAACACGATAACAAAACACAAATTTATATAGCTTTCTACAACTAAAATTTGTGGCTCTAGGTTCAACTACGTTGATTTAAATTTTATCAAATAGGAAAGTCTAAGTTTCTTAAACTAATTTCTGTTTTATAAATTAATTGTCTCTAAATACAAGGGAGATTCCTACGAATATTTCTAAGTAAATTTATAATTAGCGGCTTCCTGAAACCAAACTTCTATGATCGGTAATCTCTGAATACAGTTGCCCTGTCAAGGTTGTCCAATCCCAACAATGCCTCCCTACGAACAGAGAAAACGCAATCTTCACTATTCCCCAGTGCTGGATTAACTAATTATTAATTTATTAAGATTAATAGTCTCTAAACTTTTATCGTAATTTGTGTAACTCAAAATTTTACTTTGTAAAATATATAAATAGTTCACATCATATTAAGGAATTTAATCATCAAAATTTATTTTGTTTTATTTTATTCATCTTTACTATTATTTATTTATTTTAATGAAATCAAATTTTAATTCCAAGTGAAACTAGATTATTCTAACTAAATAATTATAGATGTATTTGAGAATAACTTATTGTTATAACCATCATCCAAATATTACCATTATTGTTTTCTTTTACATATTATTTTCCGTATATCTATTTGTTTATTTCATTATGTGACTTGATATAAGTAAATAACCGTTAACAATTTTTCATCGTTGCTTGATATTAATATTTTATTATTATTATTTATTTCTTATTTCTTAGACCGATAATAGTTAATCGTAATCAATCATAACGCTAAATTTAATTTTATTATTAATACTCGATTTGTTTTCATCTAATTTTATTTCCTTAAATTTATTTTATTGCTAAGTAATTTGTAAGTTGTACTATTAATAAAAATTAAATTTTGCTATTGTGAAAAATACTAGAACCCCCCCTACTATATGGGTTCAATATATAGAAGCCCCACTAAATGGATTATACATTGTCAACTCCATACTTTCAGAAAATGATATTACTAGGCCCCAAATATCAAATTTTCTTCAGATCTGGCCCATAATTAATTATTATGAATTTTAATAATGGCAACACTACCCTTTAGTATATATACAAGAAGAATATATCAGAAGATATTTCATTTCTTTGTTCTCTTTCTCTCTCTTATCCATCTCTTTCTCTCTCGACTCCAGCCAGCGTTTCAGATCTGTGAAGAATACGAATCGATCCAGTAGTTTTTGCAGCTGATCATCAGTTAATCTTCAAATATGAATCAATCATTCAATCGATTTCATTTGAATCTAGGTTTTTAGTTGGTTTTTAAGCTGCATCAGGTTAGGTTTTCGTTGGATCGACTTTTTTTTTTTGAAGACTTTGAATCGATTCTAAGTTTCAGTTGATTCGAAACAACATAAATCATTTTTGATTAGGTTTTTGAATAGGTTCATCATTCTTACTTTTCATAGTTCGATTAGTTTGATTAGGTTGTTGATTTTTATTTTGATTGATTCTGTCAGATATGAGAAGAAGAAGAACCTGACTTTTTAATCAATCGAAGATCTTCAATGTCGTTTTAACCCTAATTACTTACTTTTTATGCAGATTCAACAATGGAATTAAGAAGATCTTCAACAGCAGCAGAAATGAAATTGTCGTATGAGAAAAGATGTGAAAATCAGTTTGATTTCTCTCATTTTTTTATTGAATCAATAGGTTTTAAATCTAGATTTTGTTGTTGTTGAAGCACTTAACTATATTATGAAGCAAGATTTAAATCGATTCGAGCACTTAAGTAATGGCTAATAGTTTCAATTCTAAATAAATTCTACCTTACCGTAGAATGAGTGGAGAATTTTAGTTTTGTGTTGTCAATATTAGCTAATGGAGTCAACTGATGACTTGTTGGTGTTTTTATTTTGCGTATTTTGGTTATTGTCTTACACATGTTGAGTTTGATTAATGAATATGTGTTGGTGGTGGAGGTGTAGGTTCTATAGGAGGATGAGGAGGCGGTGGCGGTAGAGATGGTGGTGTTGGAGCAGGTTTAGAGGAGGATTTGAAGTCAGTGGTGGTGTTTTTCAGAATGAGAATTGAACGAAAGAGCTGATTGCAAGAAATATTATGTTTTTTTCAGAATATTGGCACTCTTTTAAATAGCACTATCCGAGCCAAAGTTATTACCTCTGGAGCAGAATTACTGAATGAAATGGTGCAAAGGTGCAAGCAGGTTTGATACAACTATATGTCTATCACTCTACTTGAACATCATATGCAGGCGTCAAAAATTAGTTATTAGTTGGTTTAAAGAATACCTAACTTATCATGTTTTTTACTAGATTTTAGCTTATTTAGTTGTGAAAACTAACATAAAACGGATTTGTTCAAAATGTTGTGCAACTGCGAAGTGGATGCCTTCGGATTTTACTAGTATGCTAGGTATATGGATGTGTAGTTAATAGTTACACATGTCAATTGGGTGTGTAATTGCTACGTACACATGCAAATTGATTGTGTAACTTCTATTTACACATTCCAATTGGATGTGTGATAGTTCAGTGAAGCTGAAATGATGGGTAAATCGGTTTACTAGTTTGCATATATGCCTGAATTTTCAAGAAGTTAACTGGTTAAAATTATGCATAGATGCTAATTAGCTGTTAATTTAAGATGATTTAATTTAGGTTGATGTGTGTATTTTTAGATAGGAATAATAAGATGTATGAATTTGCTAATTACAGGTTATGGAGGTGTTGATTTCATAGTATGAAAGTTCACAGAGAGCTGTAGGAGTGTGCAAGTGGTACAGATGCAGATTTGGCGTTGGTTTTTAATGAACTGGTGATTTTATTGCTATGATATAGCTTTGGGATGAATGGGAATAACTCAGGTATGCCCTGCTTGAAGAATCAGAATGGTTTGAGTTAATGATGCTCAGATAGATGTATGTTAGGAGTTAACATTAAAGGTACTAGTGCAGCTGCAGTTAAGACAGTGGTAATGGAATAGAGGAAATGAAGCTGGTTGGTGCTGAGATTTGTACTCAGTTGACAATTAAGAGGAAACTTATTCGTAAAGCTCTTGATATGATTTGTCGGATTGCTAAAAGAGGATCCTGATAGGTCGAGTGGAAAGGACAAGACTGGTATGTTAATCAAACTGATAGAAATAACAGAACCTTGCATTCTATTTTTGTCACCTAAAATGGGAATTCAGATATCTAATAGTGAACCCTGATCCATTTCACCTAAAATGGTTAATTCGGACCATAAGGGATCCAAAATATCAAACTAAGAATACAAGGTACTAAGCCCAAGTTCTCTAAACAGGCCCATTAACTAAGGTTCTGTCCACATGAGTCAACTAATTTTCCCTTTATGCTAATCTGATGATTTCTTCTTCGTCCAGTATCCGAATGACACTTTCGAGTAGTCCATTCCGCGTAGCTTTCCGAGACATATTCAACGGTACTAGTTTCGTAGGTAGATCATTGTTAGATTAATTCCTATTAGTTAACGTTCATGTTAAACTAATTGGGATATTATTGGATAAAACGTCACTTGACCATCGCTAGACCAGTCAAATAGCGTTGACGAGCTTAAGGGTCTTTACAGGAACCGATCTGTAGTGCCCCCAAAGCTAGCAGCTGACTAATCCAAGAGATTAACTAAAAAAAAGGCACTAAGAATCTAAATCATTTACTTAAACATTTAATTAAGAAATAAGTTACGATACTTAACCCGAAAACTAACCTCGCTCTGAAATATATAAATACAATAACTCCTCTCAAATGATACATATACAATAGTGTTTCGGTTTGCAAATAGAATATAAACACAAATAAAAAATTGTAGAAGCTATGAAATTAAAATCCTCGAAGTTTTCATCGCCACGTGTACATCTTGATCTGTCTCTGAAACTGAAAGTGGGAAAGGGTGAGCACATCATTCCTAAAAGGGGTGCCCAGTGGAAATGAACATATAACCTTTAAGTAAACATCGACATGGTTTGAAAAACAATTTATGTTTTCCCAAATGCTAAAATAAAACCAACCACTGAACTAAACAACATGTATATGGAACCAACTCCTTCTTTTCTTTATTTCTGTGGTGACATTTACACACCGGATTGGTGACATTTACACACCAACCATTATTTCTGTGGTGACATTTACACACCGTAATACTGGTGACAATTACACACCTAGATAGTCTGTGGGTGAATATACCCATCTGTAATATTGGTGACAATTACACACCCAGATATTCTAGGCGACAATTACACACCCAAATGTGCATGAAAGTATAAATGAAGGAGCGTATCCTATATACTACATAGGGAAATTCTTATTTCCCATAACAATTCATAAATACGAACAAAGCATTAAATATCCTTTCCAAGCAATGGAAAGATTAAAAGAAATCAACAGAACTTTCAGAATTTAAAGTAAACAATACACGAAAAGCACAACCAGACAGTGCATGAGTTTGTTAAACATAAATCTTTGTAAAAGAAAACAGAAATGGTCACAAAAGAGTTAAAAGTAAATTCCCACCTCTTTTGATGACAAGCCACGCCTACCTCGAGATCTACGATCCACTGGTTCATCCTTTGAATCGATCATTGTTAATAAAGACTAACTATTAATCACACAAGAAGTCTAAGAATCTAGCCAAAATGGCTTACACAAGAATCATACAAGTCTATCTAAGCCCAAGTCCACTAATCTAACTCATTACCTAAGTCCTGGTCCATAAGAGTCAATTAACGGTCACTAACGGTCAAAGTGGTAGTCAAGGGTCAACTAACAGTCAACGTTCATAGTCAAGTCAAGGTCCTTGTCAAATGGTCAAAGGAACTAACTCAGTCAAGGTTCACTGAGTCAATACTGAATAACGAGTTAACTCAGTCAGATAGCTAAGACAGGTAAAACATAAGAATCGAGTCAGACATAAAAAGTTCAGCCAAACAGGCAAAGGTTCTCACATAACTATAACTCAAATCCTAGGTCAACCTCTATACATTATATCAGTTCATTCAATCATAAACAAACTTTAGAATTCAATTACAACACTAAACTGAGTATACCTGCAATAGGCAGTTCCAAGCTTTTCACAGCCAACATTATCTACGACTCTAAAATCAACCATCTAACCTCTCTTCATTCTACAACATCAAACAATTTCACAATAATCTTATCCCTCAGTTCTACCTCAACTAAGTAGTTCAACCCCAACTGTATTCATCTCCAATACATACCAAACCCACCAACAGAACTTCAACCCACTCTACAGCTGCACCTCTACCATTCACTGTTGTCCCCTGCAGTTACAACATCACAGACACACCAACATCCAAAATACATACCTTATAACTATCTGTAATGGCTAACATCTTCTGTTCATCTTTTCCTATAATATTTGTAACTCCACTAACCCAACTAGTTACAACTGTAACTCAATTCAACATTCAACACTTCCCTGCAACTCAGTAACAACCAAAGAACCATTACTAGATAACTCAACTCCACATGCGACAATTTATTTCTCAATTCCAACTCAACATACCCACAACAACACCAAATTATCTCATCTCCACCGTACAACCCAACAATATCATCCACACTTTCATGTTCATCTATAACTTCAATCAATTTAGAACTAATTATCAATATAACTTCTCCACCTGCAAATTTAACTCAAACTTCATTGTTAACACAATTCAGATCATAACTCCAAACCATATGTTCATCCTAAGCTGCAGAATCACTGAGTTTCCCTTTCCAATTAACAACTATAAGAACAATCACAAATAATCAACAAGGATGAACCACCAAACTGAAACAACTCAGAGACAAATACCTCAATCAGCTTTGCCCAATATTAACCAGTTCGTCACCAAAAATAACTTCATTATTTCCTCTTTAATAGAATCAAACCCTAGCTTCACAAATAACTTCAAAATCCTAACTTCATCAAACTCGAATTACTCCTCATCTCTAATCTTAATTCATTCAATCAATCAATACCCATCTCAATTTCCCCTTCTTAAAACATCAATTTCCTCTTCCAATTCATCTTTGAATTCTTCCCAGAAAACCCTAACTCTTGATTCATCTTCAAACTTCTCCAGAACTTTAATTCAGCTAAAACCCTATTGTTCTTCATCTAACGACAACCCGATTCACCTCTCAATTCGACACAAATCCTAACTTCAGAAACCCAACGTCCGATTTACAGCAACAACTTAATCTTTTTCTTCTTTATAGCTAATAAACATCAACATCACCCTTATCTCTTCATCATCATCTTCTAATTCATCTGCTCTAGTTCATCGATTGCCCCTCTCTCTCTCTATCTCTCTCAAGCCAACTCTCAATCACATGCAGAGAAAGAAGAACATGGGAGGAAGGAAAGAGAAGAAGAAAAAAGAAGAAGAAAAGAGAAAGAAAAGAGAAACTGAATTCTCAAACGATTCAACAAGGAATAAGGCCGACCAAAATGTTAAAGGCACATGAGAAACGGATAAGGGCATCCACACGGTTAAGAACAAAACTGATGATACCTTCTTCGCCCGATATCCGAATGGCACGTTCGAGTAGTCCATCTCGCATAACTTTTCGAGACCTATCTAATGATACTATTTTCGTATCTAGATTGTTGTTAGATTAGTTTCTATTAATTAACGTTTGTGTTAAACTAATCGAGTTATTATCGGCTAATTCATCACTTGACTGGTCTAATAACGTTGATGAGCTTGAGGGTCTTTACACGATCCTAGTAAGAGGTGCAGTACATCACAAGGGGAACTGATCCTTGTATGAGGTGCAACAAGATTTATAGAAGAAAGGGGAACCGATCCTATGAACATGTGCAACATATTTTTAGGCAAGGGGGAACCGATTCTATGGACATATGCAGTGCATACAAGTTAGATACCAAATATATGTGGGGAACCGATCCTAATACCTAGTCAGCCAAATTTTGGTAACCTAGTGTAACTATGCATAGTACTCACATGGAGGTAGAACCGAAACTTGTTTTGGTAGACCCGTACACCCATGGTTTGTGATTGAGTGTTACTTGATCAATCACATAGTTCTTGGAAGCCAGATGAACCAATTCTAAACTTGTTTGGAAGTTTACAATCAACTTGAATCTCTTATGATCAATCACGCATAGAACGAAGTCTTTTAACAATGGATTATCACAAGACGTCTTTTAGATCTACAAACAGTCTAAAGATCCCCGTCGATACTTCGATCTAGTTTGAGTGAATCTTATATCAGAAGAGAAGATTCTCAAGAATAAACAAACTAGGTGCAATCAAATTTCAACAACCGTGTCAATCAAATCAATTGAAAACAAAAGATAAACCGCAATTATCTAGTTTCCCACCAACGGTACTAATAGAGCTTCTCAATCCCAAAGAAGTTTTTAAACTGAGCGGCCGTAAGATATTTTGCCTAATTAGGTTACTTTCCTCTCCGAATAGGCGGCTCTACCAGTAACAACACAACCGAGGTAGTTTTGTTGGCTCTGAGGATTAGTTTGTTCGAAATGCAAACTTTGATATTTATAGAAAAGGAAGTTTGGATACCAAGGAATTTCCAAAACCGAAAATGTTCTCAAGATATGCAATATATTCCAAATTCGGTTTCCATAATTCCTGCAAATGCTTTGTCCAAATATTGACCGAAAATCTCTTAGAAAATTTCCAACTAGTAAATGCACATTACTAATTTTCATTTTTCCAAAAATAAAATTAACAACCTTAAATAAAATATTCTCAATTTATTTTTCGATCTGGGATTTTTCCTTTAGCTATTAAGGAATATATTTGAACAATAATAGATAAGCGTTACTGCACATGTTCAAAGTATGTCGACATCTTTACTTTGTAAGTCATCTTTCATACTTACAATCTTTAAACCAATTTGCCACACTTCCAATCAAGTTTAGAATTAGTTCATCTAACTTTCAAGAACTACGTGATTAATCAAGAACACTCAATCACCAAACATGGTTTCACGGTTCTACTAAAAACAAGCTTCGATTCTACCTCCATGTGGGTACTGGATTTAGTCACACTAGCTTCCCAAAAATTCGGTTGACTAGGTACTAGGATCGGTTCCCACATATATATGGTATCTAACTTGTACTTGTTGCACATGTCCATAGGATCGGTTTCCCTTTGCCTAAAATCGTGTTGCACATGTCCATAGGATCGATTCCCCCTTTGTGATAGGTTGCACCTCTTATTAGGATCGGTTCCCCTTTACCCAGAGTTGGTCATACCAATAACATTAAATCGATCATACTATCTCAGGTGATTACTTAAGATCGGTTTCACTAATAAAAGTCATACCAATAAAAAAGTCAGGCCTTTGTGAATAGTTTTACCAAGAACATAAACAAGTCATGAGAGGTTATACTAATCACATGTATTGGTAGTTCAAAAGATATGCAATGAATAACAATACCAATAAACCCTAGCGATTTCCCTTTCGATTCACAAAACAAGTTCATGAATTTATTTCCTTTAAACAAATGTAAAACATTATTTCCTAGGATGAAATCTCCCCCCTTAAAGGCCTTGACAAAATATTCTCTCACGTAAAATGGTGATGAAACCCTTGCTTCCTATTGGTCTAGAAATGCCTTTTCTAATGCAGAAGCTATGGTGAAGACACTTGGCATAACTCTATTGGTTGTAATAATTAAAATTTAGTTATAATTTGGATACATTAAATACTTAACTGTCCGTTAGTAACGGTGTTGAAAAAAAAGTAGGTAGACAATACTTATGTTAGTATTTAAACTTGAATTATTTAGTTACACCGTGTTTACACACATCTAAAACTTCAAACTTTAAACTCAAAAAGAATCCCTATTAAAAAGGAAATCCTTTACACACCAAAAAAAAAGAAAACCGTAAAAAAAAAATGACCTTCTTTTATATACCCCTAGAAATACTAATGGTACCCCTTTATCTACGTACCCCCATAACGTATCTACCTACCCCATCTGATCCGATAATCATATACCCGTAAGAGAAACAAAATCACGAGCTCACATCATCTCCATCACAAGTTTATCTCGATATTGAATACGGACCACAAAAGATTAGATTACCAGATCTCTGATGGTGTATATGCGAACTTGGTTATACGTACATATGGATTTATGGGTTCACAAACAGATGGTGACAAACTAATTAAAAACTTTGTTATGCCTTCATATATTTCACTTTCCTAGATGAGTCACTGCGAGATCATATTCAAAGATTTGGTCAAACGATGAAGATCCGTGAAAAACGATTAGGCAACTGACATGTTGTATAGTGAAGTATGATGATGAAAATTAGATTTGTAAAGGAATTTAATGATTTTCAAATTAAACCCTAACGATGTTTGTATACAAGGGGATACAGGAATTTGAAGATTTGTAAAGCAGCTCAGAATGGTTGTGTTGATTGCAAAGGAGAAAGCTATTGATAAGAAGAAGAAACAGATTGGCTAAAGTTGATGTAAAGTTATTGTGTTAGGGTTAGAGGCAGTTGATAAGAAGAAAAACGATGCGATTAAGGAGTTATATTGTTTCATCTATATAGAAGTGCAGCGGAAAAATCATGAAGATATAAATTTAAGAAAATACTACAGTTGATGGTATGAAAATCTCGATTATAACCTTGTTTGGTAAAATTTATGATTATATATTTATGATTATAAATAATCATAAATTGATAAATGATTATGATATAATCATTTTTAAAATAAATTTTTCCAAACACTTTTTTCAAATAATTGATTATCATAGAACGATGATCTCAAAAAGGAGAAGAAAAAATAATGATCTACGATGTTTTTTTAGTCCTATGTTGTTTTGATGTCTCTCTCTTGATAGTTTAGAGAAAATAAGAAGAAAAAATTCAATTTGAGTTTCTTAGAAAAAATAATTGATTATAATAAATTTTCAAAATAACTTTTTCCTGTTTATGGAAATAATGGATTTTTCAATTATGATTAAAATAATCAATTATTATAATGGTTACCAAACGCATATAGAATCCATTATAATCTGCATAATGGATTATGGGCTGATAATCCATTAAAATAATGGTTACCAAATCGATTTTAATTTTTTTTCTTTTACAGTTTTAGAGAGGGTATGGGTATCAAAATTATAAATTTCTTAACGATTTTGATGTTAATCAAATTATAACTAACATAATTACCGAACAGGGGTACCATTAGTATTTTTAGGGGTATATAAAGGAACGCCAAAAAAAAGGGAAAAACTTAAATTATTTTAATTAAAGAACGGGCCCTAGCTCAGCTGGTCATCCCCGTTTCCCAAAGTTTGATGCGTTCCAGGAGGTCCCAGGTTCGAGCTTCCAATGACGTAATATTGCAGAAATTAACATGGAAGGTAGAGTTGGCTTGCCCCCCTTGTGACACAATCTCGCCCCCCCATCCGCTTCGGCTCCCCTTGGCAAGGTTTCCCATGAGGCTCGCTGGTAGGCTAACACAGCAACCGGTTCAATTAATGTAGTAATATGTCGTTGGAGCTTAGCTTGTTAGGCTTCCAACTAGTTTCATGTAATAATATTAAAAAAAAAAAAAGTAAAAACTTAAATTCCTATGGAAAAAAAAACGCTCACACACCAAAAAATGGAAATCGAACGGAATTAGGAATTTGTTCCCAAAAAAGAATTGGCCTTTATGTATATATATATATATATATATGCAAGTCGTAATATTAAACCATTCTATTACAAAGCCTTTGATCATTAACTTACAGTTATTTCAAAGTAAATCTTAAGTAAATCTTTTAAAACAGATTCAAAAGTCTCCGTGACGTAGAAGAACAAGGGATTGGGAAACTGAAACCGCTTATGAAGTTCTTTATCGTTCTCTTCTCTTTTACGGTTACAGTTCTTTGGAAGACTAAAGAAGATAAACAAGGGATTGGGAGATATATCGAGACTTCTATATGTGATTAACATTTGTTATTGCACCCCTGCAGGTGAACAATCCACGGCCTGGGTATACTTAATTAAATCGGAAGATTGACGATCGATCAAGTTGAATAGAAGGATAAATCCCATACAAATGTCTTAATTTTTCCTTTACTAATTGTTCTGATGTATTCAAAGGTTAGTGTTCCCAAATCTTTCGGCAATTGATCAAAAAGTCTAATTGCGAAAGAGAAGAGAGAAAGGTAAGAGGTGAAGATTTTAATAAATTTAAATCCCACAGCCAGAAAGCTTTCAAATATACTACGCTTATATCGACGGTCAAGGTTGTATGTAAAAACTCTTCAGAAGATGTCGCACAAAGAAATACCTTTTATCTCGCCATATTAGCGCCACGTCACTACGGTTTTGGAGGAGATTTTACAGCTATCCGGATAGAAATATTGTACAACAAATTTGCTCAAAAAATCATAAGATTAACTTAAAATTTACAAATTCAAAAAGAAATTCATTAACCTATCGTGGTTTGTTAAAAATTACAAACTCAAAAGGAAACTTAATTTATCGTGTTCAGAATTGCATGGAAATCCAAATTCAACTCCGTACTATTTTATTAGGATTTTTTTTCTTTCCAAATTAACACATTAATTAAAAAGAAAGGAAAAAGAAACCGCACATATTTTGTACATTTTCGCGGGGCGAACCCACACGCACACCAAATAAAAAATATAATTAAATGAAAAAAATACCAGGTGCTTAGCACAAGCACAAATCTAAAAATACTATTTTAAGATTAAATAACAAGAAAAAACAAGAGACCTATATGTTAGTCTAAAAACTTAAAGGCCAAGACAAATCAAACTCTCACGTTGAACGGTGAGGAAACCTCGCTTCTTATTGGCCGAAATAATACCTTTTTCAGTTTAGTGAAACGAGCGTACTGGTGAGAACACTCGGCAATGTACGATTGGTTTAAAAATTACAAACTCAAAAGGAAATCTTAACTTACCATGTTTGGATTCTATGGAAGTCCAAATTTAATTCAGAAATCGAGTACCTACAACACTAGGATTCTTTTTTCCAAAATAATACATAAGGGAAAAAGAACTCACATATTTTCTGGAAAAATAAAATGAAAAATAAATAAAATTCGCACATATTTCCTATCTTTTCCCATTTATTAAATGCATCGAGACGGGAGGGATGACACTAAATAAAAAATGCATCTTTACGGGGCGGGGCGAAGCCCCGCGCACACCATATTAAAAAATATGGTTAAAAGAAGATGAAAAAATGCCCGGTGCGTAGCACATGCACTAATCTAGTATTTATCTTATACCCATACATAATCACAATAGCAATCAAACGATTATGTCGATGTCTTATATACAAAGTTTAATGGTTAAGCAATAAACCTCATATTATATTCCTTAATACCACGTCTAACTAGAGTGTAACCATTCATGCTTCGCAGTTATGTTTTCAATATGCACGACTTGAAAGTTACGATAGGGAATGAAACAGTTCATGTCAAATATCACTAACATCAAGTGGAAGGGTGATGTTGTCGTTGTAGCTCCTTACTTTTTTAAGTCTTAGCAATACTTGTAATGTCTCATATCCTAATACTTTCAAGCTAACCTATGAAGTTGACTCTAGTACATAATCAAGTGACTCTTTAAATGAGTTTTGTCTCACTAAAATATGACAACCAAACTTTACATACCAACGCTTGGTGGGTTCGACCGAGCTATGCTCTAACACCGTCTTTTGATAAATCAAGGTGAACAAGAACCAATTGATAAACCGGACTTATATTCCCGAAGAACATCCTAGTATTATCAATCACCTCACAATAATATAAATCGTATGATGGCAAAACTAGATATTGCGGAATCACAAACGATGAGATGAAGATGTTTGTGATTACTTTTTATCTTGCCTATCGGAGATTAAATCTCGAGAAAATCTTAGAGAACATAGTACTCAAACGATAGAATCGGGTAAGATCAGAACACACAGTTACAAAGAAAATATTTGGGTCTAGCTTCACAATCCCAATGAAGTCTTTGAAGTCGTTAACATACGGGGTCTCGATAGAAACCTAAGGTTAAAGGAGAATCGACTCTAGTTTATGCAACTAGTAACACAATGAGGTGTGGGGATTATGTTTCCCAGTTGCTAGAGTTCTCCTTTATATAATTTTCAAATCAAGGTTTGCAATCCAAGTTACCTTGCTAACAAAGCATTCAATATTCATCGTAATATAAAAACCTGATTCAACCAAGCTAATAGCTTTCAACTGTTAGATCGAACTTAGCTTGTTATACACAAACGAAATGTACCCTCATTTAGGTTTATGTAACCGTACCCATACGTGTGCACCATGTTGGATCATCAATAGTTAACCGAAGTTAGCCATATGATTACTCTCATATCAACCTTATTCATCTTAACCATAACTAGTTCAAATGACTCAAATGAAACTAGTTAAAGAGCCATTCAATTGATATATTCTCATAGAGGTATACAAGAACACAATTGAATCAAAATCGGTTTGATTCCCTCAAATAAATTCATGAAAATTATAGCCACGGTTTGCAAAGATTGCATTCCTTATTTTATAAATGTTTAAGTTCATGTACAACAGATTTTAGAAAGTAACCAACTCAAGTATGAAAACGGGTACACATACTTAAGTAGCCGGACCAAGTTTGGTTACGCCAGTACGCGTACGGGTGCGCATACCAATTCACACTTCCAAACTCCAACAGAAATTCACGGACGTGATACTTCCGCCAGTATGCGAATGGGTATGCATACTTGCCCAGATATCCAACAACTGCCAGTACGCGTACGGGTACGCATACTTCAGGTTCCCAGTTTTGGGCTTACACACAAATGTGAGAACACACTATGTTTATATGCAAACATGGTTACTTGATTCTAAACTCTTTATTTCAATCATTGAAACTTTATTAGAGGATGACAATAGCCTTTTTCACTCACTATTAGCATCAAAGCAATTTTTAAGATATTGAAATAATCATAACGAAATATTCCAAGTCTACACCAAATGATTGTATCACACAAATCATGTACAATGTTATTCGGAAATTTTCACAAGGTCATATTCTGACATTCGTCAAGAATACAAGATGAACTTGGTCGAAGCGAAAGCTTGCCAACACATATTTCGAGAAATATGTAAGCGAGATAAACTCAGCTCGAAATCTCAAATGTGTATAATAGAAAACTATATAGTAATATGACTTATGTCTCAATATATGATATATGGTAGAAATAGACTTTCCAAGTGATAAATGAGTTTCAGTCTCCACATAACTTTTGTTGATGAAGTCCCACAAGCTACCCTTAGTAGTTCTTTGTCTTCAAATGATGAACTCCGTGAAGTCTAAAGCTCAACTACACAATCTATGTCCTAGTCCGAGACATCTATAAATAGGCTAGAAATCAAGACTTATAGTTTTGATTACTAACATTAACAAACATGCTTGAGATAGCAACACCTGCGAGTTCAACCGAGCAGTGCTCTAACAGATTCTCTACAAAAAAGTGGCACTTGGACTTCGCAAAGCATAAAGAAAGGTTTGGAAGTGATTGAGAAGTTCTATATTTGGGAGGTGGAAGATGGTTCTTCAATAAAGGTATTTAAACACAACTTGATTCCAAGCACTGATGTTAATATTATTCTTCCTCAACATGCAAGCAACATCAACATCAATATGAAAGTGCATGATTTAATAAATCAGCAGACTTACACCTGGAAGATTGATGAGTTAAAGAAGTTATTCAGTCATAATATAGTGAATAAAATCCTCACTATCTAAATATGTAAATGGAAGAAAGACAAGATGAGATGGACTAACTAGATGTTGAGAGTTTACTACTAACTCTAGACACAAAGACTACAAAAAGAAAAACAGGTGGTTCATCACAACTCATTGCAGATGTCTGACAAGGCTTGACTAAAACTCTAGTATACAAAAATTCCTCATAAAGTTCAGCAATTTATTTGGAAATGTTGCCATAACATTCTCCCCGTCAACAAGAATTTGGGTAAATTCATTTCAGCCAACAACAAGATATGTCCAATGTGTGATCAAAAAGAGGAATCTTCCACTCATCTCCTGTTGAAATGTCAGTATGCTAATGTAATATGATTTGGTATATCTTCAGCTCCGCATCACTCTATCAACCAACAGAATGAATTACAAGATTGGATCAGAACTTAGTTTGAGGAAACAAACTCCATTAAAGCAGAGTATCCTTTTCTTCTAAATATGGCTGCCATTACTCTTTAACATATCTGGAAATCCAGATGTGAAAAAGTTTTCTAGAATAAAATGCATTATCCTACTAACATTATAGGAAAAATAAAAACTTTTTGCATAAAATCCAACATGAATCATAGGATGAACCTAAACACTCAGCAATCTTGGGAAAAACCTCCAGTAAACTAGCTGAAATTGAATATAGATGCTTCTATAATTGATAAATATACTAATGCAGGTTTGGTGTTATACTTCGTGACCATGCAAGAAAATTCGTGGGGGAAATCACATTCTCAGGAATAGCTAGAGACATTTTACAAGCTGAGATGATGGTCCTTCTGAAAGCTCTCCAATGGATTCAAGAGATGGGGCTATCAAATGTGATTATTGAAGGTGATAATCAAGCATTGGTTAAAAGTTGTAATGGTCAAAATTCTAGTATGCAGTAGTAAGATGAGAACCTAGTAGTGGAGTGTTAGTTTATTCATAGGAGTCTGAATAATTATGTGGTTCAATTTAGGAAAATGATTAGTAACCAAGTAACAAACAAACTTGCAAAGTTTTCTAGATCTAGTATAAAATTCCAAGTTTGGTGGTATGTTCCTCCAAGTATACTATATAAAGTCCTAGAAAAGGACAATATGTAGTCAAGTTTACTTATTTGGTTTTGTCTGTTGTGAGTCCCGAGAGTCTGTGTGCTTGTAGTCAGTCATGTTTGTCTGTTTTCTTCAATAAATTTTCTTTGCTAAAAAAAGGGATATATGGTAAAAACAATCTTGAATTATGTTGAGAACCTTGGTAGAACCGATCCTTACCTATTTTGGGATACATGGTAGAACCGATCCTAACTATTATTGGGAGTCATGGTAGAACCGATCCTTACCTATATTGGGAATCTTGGTAGAACCGATCTTATCTAATGTTGGGAGTCATGGTAGAACCGATCCCTACCTATATTTGGAGACTTGGTAGAACCAATCTTAACCTATGTTAGGAGTCATGGTAGAACCAGTCCCAATAGAAAAATAGATCTTTCATATTCATATATTACTTTACGATTTCGTGTGAGTTTGGAATTAGGGTTTGCTAATTAGGAAAGTTACAGATGTTGACATAATTTGGACATGAGTATAATTCTTTTCTTTTATTATCCAAAGATATTTCTTGATACTCAAGGTGATCACAATTTGAAATATTTAGAATATTTTAATTAAGAATTTTCGATTATATGCTTTTGATTTTCCAGCAAATCAAAACATAACTCTTGGAAAGTTAAATTAGTTAAGTGCTAAACTAATATTAGATATTTTCTAATGAGAGAACTTGGAATTACAGGTTGGATATTCGTTGGAAATAGGAAAACCGAAATTAGGTACTTATTGCATATCGTGAGAATATTTTCAGTTTTTTCATTTCCTTGTTGTCCAAACAACCTTGGTCTGTAAATAGTTGAGTTTGCATTTCTTGCAAATTATCCTAAGAGCCAGGCAAACTTCACTTGTATTTTTTCTGGTGGAGCCGTCTATTCGGAGAGAAAAGTACACTAATTAGGCGAAATTCTTACGACCACTCGTTTAAAGACTTCAGTAAGATCAAGAAGCTCTATGAGTACTGTTGGTAGGAAACTAGATAATTGCATTATTACTTTAGTTTTCAATTATTGATTTGATTGACCAACGGTTGTTGAAACTTTGATTACACCTAGTTTGATTATTCTTGAGAGCCTTCTCTTCTGACATTAGGGTCACTCAAACTAGATCAAAGTATTGACGAGATCATTAGAACTGGTTTTAAATCTAAATACATCTTGTGATAATCCATTGTTAACAGACTCCGTTTTGTGTGAGATTGATCACAAGAGGATTCAAGTTTGTGTTGTGCAATTGAAGATTTGAAGACAATAAGATTTTTTTATTATTTGTTTTTGTACCTTGTGATTTGTGCATACACCTTGATCGACTGAGATCCGACTTAGATTAGATTTATATGATCATAAAGTCGTTTAGATCGGAAACTATCATTTGGTGGTATTTTTCAATATCTGAATCTGAATCTAAGTTACTAATTCGGATTGATCTTACCTGATAAAGGAGTTTATTAGATTAAGCGAAAGAGCTTTTGTCATAACTCAACATATCTTTTTCATAATAGATTATTGGAGTAGATACCTGAAAAGACGAGGGTACCCAAATACACCACAATCTTTTAAATATCAACATATAAGTTCGATACCAAGTGTGATCGTTTATGGACAAACTCAAGACAATACAACAACTATGGTATGCACTTTGTGTGATCGTTTATGGATACGAGATCGAGATATTACAATAATAAAGTGTTCACTTGATAATAGGTACGATATAAAACCGAAACACTATAGGATCAATATCAAGTGACTTGGATTAACGTACGTGTGTAATTTACTTAATTATTATAACCATTATAATAAGGAAATAAAGTAAATGACACCAGCAAGATTTTGTTAACGAGGAAAACGCAAATGTGGAAAAACCCTGGGACTAGTCCATTTTTGAATACTCTCAGAATTAAGCCGCTATGCAAAATCTAATACCAACTTCATATAGTTGAGACCAAGTAGACTGCCCCAAGCTACTTAGTTTCCTCAGTATCCATGCGCCTTCGACTTCTAGAGTCACGCACGTGAATCGCCAATCCTTTTGATCATATTCCAAATAGTAAAGGATAAAGATGTTTGGTAACTACTCTATTCAATCTTGGTAATAATATATTATGAATCGTTGACAAAGGCTCTTCCGTTGAAACTAATAAACTCCTTTGTATGGTTAGATCAACCTAAACTTTGATTACCAAAATAATATTTAGATTCACATTTAATCAATATAGAACTCAAAGAGTAACTATAAGGTGATGCCGATATCACGCAACTAGCCAATCAAGTCTATCAAAGATAAACAAGATTCTAGTTGGATCCCAGATGTTCAACGTTTGCACACAATTCACAAGATACGAAAACTAATAAGAAAAACTTCGTCGTCTTTAAATCTTCGTTTTTCTTCGATAATAACCTGCACAACACAACTTGAATCCTCTTGTGATCGATCACATACAGAACGGAATCTGTTAAAAATGGATTATCACAAGTTGTCTTTAGGTTCGAAAATGGTTCTAAATATCTCGTCAATACTTTGATCTAGTTTGAGTGAGCCATATATTAGAAGAGAAGGTTCTCAAGAATAAACAAACTAGGTGCAATCAAAGTTTCAACAACCGTTAGTCAATCAAATCAGTACCGAAAACTAAAATAAAAATGTAATTATCTAGTTTCCCGCCAACGGTACTCGTAGAGCTACTTGATCCCACAGAAGTCTTTAAACGAGCGGTCGTAAGAGATTCTGCCTAATTAGGGTACTTTCCTCTCCAAATAGACAGCTCCACCAGAAAAAACAAGAATGAAGTTTGTCTGGATCTTAGGATAATTTGAAGAAATGCAAACTCAAGTATTTATAGACCAAGGTTGTTTGGACAACAAGGAAATTCCAAAACCGAAAATGTTCTCAAGATATTAACATTAAAGTACTTAATTTCGGTTTTCCTATCTCCACTTAAATTCCAAACCATATTTTCGAAAACTCCCTTAGAAAACTTCCATTATTAGCCTATTACATTAACTAATACTATTTTCCAGAGGATATGCTTTAATTGCTGGTAATTAAAACATTTATTATGAAATTCATAATTAAATACTTTTCAATTTTCGGTATGGGATCACCTTGAGTATCAAGGAATATATTTGAACAATTAATGATAAGAGTTATTTGCATGTTCAAATAATGTCGACATCTAGAAGTTTCTCAGCAAAACCTAATTCCAATCTTCACACAAAACATAAAGAGATATGTGAATATTGGAAACTCGGTTTTTCTCACAATGTAAGTTGTGATCAGTTCTACCATGACTCACAATGTAAGTTGTGATTGGTTATACCATACTTCCAAAACTAGGTTGTGAACGGTTACACCTTTCTTCCCAGAGGTAGCCTGTGATCGTTTACACCTTACTTACCGAGTTAGCTTGTGTTCAGTTATACCTTGGTTTCCAAAGTGACTTGTGATCGATTACAACTAACTTCCCAAATTATCTTATGATAGGTTATACCTTGATTCCAAAATGTAGCTTGTGGCCTTTAGAAATAACTCCCCAATGTAGATTGTGACCGGTTACACCATGATTCACAAAGTAGATTTCGACCGATTAAAACATGCTACACATTATAGGCTATGACCGGTTATACCTCAAATCTCAATAAGTTAAGGTAGGTTCTACCTTGTCATCTTGTATTGTTCATTCAAAATATATTTAATACCTGACCAATCATGATTTCCTTTCGATTATGAAACAAGTTCATATATGTACTTCCTTTAAACAAATGTTATAAAATATTATTTTCTAGGGTGAAATCATACCTATATATTACAAATAATCAAGTAACCGAATACAAAGATTATGTTCATGTCGTATTTACGAAGTTCCAAAAGATAATCATTTGTACTTCGTAATTCAATAAGTTCCTTGACACTATGATCATAATGATATAACCAAGTCTAACCACTAGAGAATTATTTATATACAGCTTCACATGTTATGTTTTCGATATAATCCGACTTGAAAGATACGTTAGGAATGGAAACAAGATCAAGTCAATATTACTAACATCAAGTGGAAGGATGATGTCCTCGTTGTAGTCGTTACTTATTCACATTCTTCAGGTTTTCGGAGTAATACTTGTACGTCTCAACATTCCTAGACTTTCTAGTCTAACCTAAATGAAGTTGACTCTAGTATTTAATCAAGCGACTTTGGATGAGTTTTAATACTAAAATATGACAACCAAACTTGACATACCAACGCTTGGTGGGTTCAACCGAGCTATGCTCTAACAATACCAAACAGCTTTGTTCCTTTACTGTTTAGAGGACAATCAAATGGAGTTTAGTGCTTAAGACTTTACATCGGTAAAGTAACTCAAGATTGAATTTATGTCTTGGGATTCACATGCATGACCGGTAGGTCGTAGACACATGGATACTGAAGGAACTAAGTAACTAGGGGTAGTTTACTTGGTCTCAACAATATGAAGTTGGCATTATACTTTGTGTAGAGGCTTAATTCTGAGTATATTCAAAACTGGACTAGGTCCAGGGTTTTTCTGCATTTGTAGTTTCCTCGTTAACAAAATCTTGCTGTGTCATTTACTTTACTTCCGGGATCTCGGAACGACATAAATGTTTTACACAAGTCGCCTTTGTTTGAAGACTCAAAGTATGTAATTAGTCATACATTAAATTTCACTATCAACGGCCATCGTTACATTCATGGGTATTATCTTGCAGATGGAATTTATCCAAAATGGTCAACTTTAGTTCAATGTTACCATCAGTCCCCTGATATAGGTCGTTCATACTTGTATTTTAATAGTAGACAAACATAATTGGGGAAGGATATGGAACGATCTTTTGGAATTCTAAAGCGGAAGTTCACCATAATTTGTGGGACTTATTGTGGATTAAGTGCTCGTAAAATGCATTAGACCATGTTGACTTGCATAATTATGCATAACATGGTAATTCAAGAAACCAGTCGTAATAAGGATTAGATTAACCATGAAAATGAAGACTTAAGGCATGGGATTCAACCAGAAAGAGGATTACCTGTAAAGAACTATGCGCAAATGACTAGTCACATTAAGAACACATCGATGTATGACAGGTTAAGGGATGATCTCAGAGCGAATATATGGGCTGAGTATGAAAGAAGTGGAGGGCGAATTGATTAATGTCATATCATTTCATTTTTAGAAATTGTTCGAATCATTTTAAATTTTCAAGTTTATGGTTATTGTTTAAAACATTTAAAGTTCTAGTTTACGTTTTTCACTAGAAGGAGTGATCTAGTATACACCGAGCGGCCTAGAATGCATTGCTCGCCGCCTAGACTCTATCGCCAAAAATTCCTATATATGCCTACCAATTCATCTATTTAAAAATCACACCTTCACTCAAGATATTCTCTAGTTTCTGGGTAATTTATGGATGATCCTAGCTTTACTGAAGATGAAGATTTATCTATTTGTAGATACCATGTAATATACTAGCCAAAGTGAGGTGAAGAACGACGGATGAATGGTTTACCCAGTATGAGTTATTGGGGTAAAATTCCTGAAACCTTCTGCACAGAGACAGGTAATCCTCATAACGGGAATGGGCTGCTTTGATTTTTCGATTCATGACTATCAAAAAAGATCTTGTGGATTTTATAGCTATGAGACGGATTATCAATCGATATCGTCTTAGAGGTGACACCAATGACGAATTGGGAGTACGAACACGAGACGAATGGAGAAGATGGAAAGGAAAAAAAATTGAATACGAAACGCATTTCCAAATTCTTAAGGAGTTTTTTTATAAATCGTATGGGATGTTAGTTTTAATGGGTTGTTTTCTCTTGTTAAATGTAATTCCAATGGATGTTGTCAAGTTTCAATGTAATGTTTAATTTCAATGGATGTTGTCAAGTTTTATGTAATTCAAAATCCAATTAATGAAAAACTACTATAACTTCATTCATCTAAACCATACTCTTACATTGTCATTAAAATTATAGCTGATACGTTAATTAATTAAGTGGCACTACTTCATCTTGTCTGATTCATCATCCCCATCTTCATGTTGACCTTCAAATTATTTTTTAAATTTCTCTTGTTATGTTTTTATTCCAACTCCTCTACTAACATGTCAATCTCCATCTCCATCTCCCATACCATTAATTGTCTAGGGGTCATTGTTGAGGTGGTTGCACCAAGAATCTTATTCTTGTCCTAGTTTGAAATAAATTTCTATTGAGTTTGACGATGTTTTTTCATCTCCCTAGTCATGAATTTCCAGTCAACTTTTTTTTTTTTTTTTTTCGACGGTCTTCTGATGGTCCATTAAAGTTTCCAAAAAACCTTCAGTTGCTTCTCCTTCTTGTGTAGCTTTTCTCACTGCTCTCGCATTGTTTTTTCTTAATAGAATAATTGAGATTCAAATTGGATTTGTGTTTGTTGTGGTGTACGTATGGTGAAAAAAATGGATTCTATGGAGTGGGTTGGGATGATTGAGATGGTGTTGAAGGAGGAGGAGTGTATGGTATGGGTACATGCTGCAAATTTGCTAACACAACTGGATTATATTTAGGAAATTTTTTCCATGCTTTTGGTGTCAATCCCTTCGACACTTTCGTTCCACATTAGTATCGACACGAACGCTCTCTCGAGCACGAACAACTTGCATTATAGCAGCAACATACAAGGCAACCTAGGCTTTAATTGCAACGAAGCGACCCGACAATCAATTTGCATCACGATCGTTGATGTTCATTGTTTCTTCGAGAAATTTCTGAAATATGTTATCCCACAACTTGGTACATTGTTGTTGGCCACCATTGATATTATCTTGTATAAAGAATATCTGCAAATGTTTTCATCTTCGGCTATCTTAAATTTTGCACATCTAACTTTGTTACGTTTGGTCAATTGAGAATCAAATTGAGAATCCATATTCAAAAAATTGCACAATACAAATGAATCGTAGGGGAGATGGAGTGAGTTGGATTCGAAAATTTGTTTTAGATTATAAAAAATGTGAGAAGTGTGAAGAGTAGAAAAGGTATGAGATAAAATGAAATTGGAAATGGGTGTTTATAGGGGGGGGGGATTATTGTCGTTGGATCAGAATTACTGGGCGATCTAGCATGCACCGAACTGTCGAGTCTCAACCATATGCGAAGTAGACTAGGCTTTTCATTGTAGTTTCAACCGAGCGGTCGAGACTCCACCGCCCGGTAGAAACTCGGCCTCACCTGGCTAAGTGGAAAATTTGCCACTTAACCAGGTCTGTTTGCTACTTTGCCATGCCCATAGTGGATGTAAAAGTGGCAAACTTGAGGATTTGCCTTTCCCATAGGAACCAACCTGAGAGGGCAAATGTCCATTGAAAATTATCTGAGCATGGGTTTCGAGTGCTTGTTTGATACTAGTGCATGAATCGAGAAGAGAAACTGGTGATGGTGTAGTCCACATCAGTTTTCAAGTATAACCCTTCATGCAAGAGCTAGGAAAAGAAACCAGAGTTGTTTGTCCTTTGATTTTACTTAACTCCAAAAATAATCAAAGTTGGTAAGTTACGGCCTTCTTTAGTCCATGAGCATTAGGAGCCAGCAGAAATTAGGTTTCAGTTCATGGTTTAATCGTGAACTGGCCGCAAACATCTCATGGTTTGTTAAAGATCGAGCAAGAGAGAGGAGAGTATAAACGCGGAAACGTAAAAGACTACATTGATAATAATCTTGGTGTCTCTTTCTCATTAATTCTCTAGCTATTTATACAATCACAAGACTTGGCTCTCAAGGCACAAGACTTGGTTCTCAAGATATTTCATTCCTAATATAACTCTCACAACTTAAATATGTATATCTCCTAAATATGGACTTTCCCATATTATTTCCTAATATGGTTTCAGTTCGGTCATTACCAAGTGCATCTGATAAACGCAATGATAGTATAACTACAAGCCTTTACAGGTTCATGTCCATGAATATTATAAGCAACAAACCAGTCTACTACTGTATAAGAATTGGGCTCGAAAAGGAATCATGTGTAAACAAGGAGTCCAGGACCTGGTTTGAATATTATAATTAACCCCGAGTTTTTACACAAATGACAAGTCCGAAAAGGTTTGTGCCAGAATATCTACCGTCTGTTTCTAACTACCTTTAAACCATGTATCATGTATGTACCATTGACAACAGATGAAAACATAACATAGAAAAAACCAAGCACCAACGACAGAATAAAAAGCCCATTACATGACTTCAGCCATGCCTTCTGGTTGAATCATCTTTTAGGGACTACCCAATAAATGAGGGGGACTATCCATAAGTTTTTGGGGAGATATTAGAAGTAATATTTGGTCACCCCTTATAAATTTTTTTATACCCACTTTACCCTTGATGATAAACTTAGTTAGTGATTAGTGATTAGCGTTTTATAAGTTGGATTTTTTGTTTTTAACATTTTTTTTAGAGATAAGAAGAAGAAGGAAATAGGAAGAACAATATGGGTGAACCCAAAAAATCTTTTTTTGAGTTTACTAATTATCATATGAGTGATTCATGTGATGGTACCTCAGAATCAGAATCAGAACCCCCTTCACCTCCTTCTGTATATGTCAATACTTCAAATGATCCAAATATGAGTTATTTGTTAGAAGAAGAAATCTTTTTGCCCCAAAGTGAAGCCAACCCACCAAATGATGGATTTTATCAGCCACAACCAGAAGATGAAGATATGGGTACTCAGGTATGTCTCATATTTAGTTAATGTAGGTTGAATTATGGGAAAAATTGGACAAACTCAAAATTCCAGGGTCAAAATTCGGCTAGGTCATCCTAGTTCGGTTACCATATTTAACAAATAGGTAACCGAATGTTTCTGAAGGTGTAGTTCGGTTAGGAAATCTTGCAGACACAGGTAACCGAACTACAAGTTAATGGTGGTTTTTTAGAGTTCGGTTAGGAAATTCCAGAAGATATAACCGAACTTTTGTTATAGACTTTACAGTTCATAGTTCGGTTGAGTCGATTTTTGTCCATTTGTAACCGAACTTTTAGTTCGGCAAGATCGCAGAAAACATATATATGGAGTTCCTAACCGAACTTATGTTCAGTTTAGTCGAGTTTTTAATTCTCATTGTCGAACCTTTGCATATAAAACCTAAACATATAGTTCGGTAATCTCGCAATTGTTTTCTTGAAAATACATAACCGAACTTTATGTTCGGTAGGGTCGATGAAATTTTTTACATTGCCGAACTTGTTAGTGTTTCTTGTTTATGGCATTGACGTTGTGCTATTACTTGTAGGTGCCATTATTCTATGCATGGAATGTTTTTCTAGGATTCTAATCATTGCTGAAAGAACAACCTTATTCATGGTTTCAAAGCTAATAGGAACTGCCCTGCTATCTCTCATTTATTCTTTGCTGATGATTGCCTTATTTTCATAAAAGCTAGGAACAAGGATGCTAGAAAATTATCTTCTTTGATTGAACAATTTAGCAAGTTTTCAGGTCAGGCAGTAAATTTTGACAAATCTGCTGTAGCTTTTAGCTCCAAAGTACCTAGCTCAGTTAAGAATGACATTGCAAATATTCTTAGAATTAAAAGAATGTCTTTAAATGAAAAATACCTAGGAGTTCCTTTGTTACTTCAGAAAAGAAAATATGACTCTTTTATGCATTTAAAAAATAGCTTTAGAGGTAGACTTGAAATTTGGCAAAACATTTTCTTAACTGCCCCAGGTAAGACTGTCATGAACCAAGCTGTTTTAGGAAGCCTTGCTAGCCATCATATGGCTGTTTTCCCAATGCCAAAAGATCTCACAGACTAATTGGATAGTATTCAAATGAAATTCTGGTGGGGTAAGAAAGAAAATGAAAAGGGCTTCTTCCCAAAATCCTGGAATGACATTGCTCTGCCTAAAGAGCTAGGAGGTCTTAACATTAGAAAAACTGATTTGCTAAATATGGCTTTACTTGCTAAACTTGCTTGGAGGATGATTAATAATCATGAGGAACCTTGGGATGTTATATTAAGAGGTAAATATTTCTCTGATGTTAACCCTTTGACTGATAATGTTTGTAAGCAGGGCAGCTGGATCTGGCAAGGTATAAGTACAAGTTTGAATTTCATTAAAAGACACTATGTCTGGGAAATTGGTGATGGTACTGTTGTGAATATTTGGAAAGACACTTGGATTCAAAATATGCACAAACCACCGGATAATCATTACTTTTCCTCTAGAATGTCTAATGTCAGTCAGCTCATTGATCATGAGAACAAAATTTGGAAACTAGACCACTTAAATGATTTGTTTGATGAATCTACTGTTACTGAGATCACTAATATCAGAATCCCTCTTGCAGGTAGTGACAAGTTAAGATGGGAGCCTTCTAGTAATGGAATTTTTACCATTAAGTCTGCTTATAACACTCTGTTGAAAGAACAACTAGTTTCTAAACCCACTAGGAATAACCTAGCTATTTCCTGGAAATCTTTCTGGAAACATAAACTACCCCCTAGAGTGCATCACTTCATGTGGAAGTTTCTACATAACTGTATATCCACTAAATCTAGGCTTGCTAGGTTTACTAGGCATCATGATAACTCCTGCAGTCTCTGCAACAATAGTATTGAAACACCTCAACACATATTCTTTGATTGCCCTGTTGTAAAACCAATTTGGAATGCGGTTAATCCTAGACTAGAAAATATCATACAAAACCATGATTTACACCAATGGGTTTGCATATTTTTTCCTAGTGTGAATGTTACTATGCAAAATGACTTTAAGATGTATGAAGAAGTCAGTTTTATCATCTGGCTCATTTGGAAAGCTAGGTGTGGGAAAGTCTTTGACAATAAGACTTTTAACAGTAATCAGGTCACTAACAACATTATCTTGCAGAAGAGTGATTGGAGTAGAACAAGAGTACTCCATCCAAATAGCTTGACTACTCCCATTATGAGTAGCAAAAACTGGAAGCCTCCAGTAACTGATGTCTTTAAAATAAATTTTGATGCTTCCCATATAAATAAAAACGTTTTATCAGGTTGGGGTCTAATATGCAGAGATTTTGCAGGCTGCAGCAATGGATTGCGAGGAGGTGCTTCTCTAGCAATTGATCCGGAACAGGCGGAAGCAAAGTCTTTACTAGAAGCAGTACTGTGGGCTCAAAGGAAGGGATGGAAAAGGATTCATCTAGAGGGAGATTGCTTAAATGTAATATTGGTAGTCAATGGAAAGGCATCAGCAATAAAATGGACAACTCAAAACTTAGTCCAAGATACTCTTAATATTTTAATTTCTTTTGATTTATGGGTCTGTACTTACGCTCATAGAGATGCCAATCACTTGGTAGACTCCATAGCAAAGTATGCAAGAACTCATTTAGTCTGTTTTGATTGGTTTAATAATGAGCCTGACTGGACTAAGTCTCTAATCCAGCAGGACAAGAACAATATGTCTGCTTAATTTTTCTATCAATGAAACTCTCCTTTCCTATTAAAAAAGAAAAGAAAACCAACCTTCTCCGATTGATATTTTGTACGATGACACATCCCATCACTGCATGAATGACTTGGTATTCGATAATCCGGAAGATGCAAAGAGTTGGGCTAGACAACATGCACAAAAAGATATGTGTGTATTAGTATTGAATGAGAGAGCAAAGAAAACTCGCTTTGAAATGGTTTGTGAGAGAAGCGGTGATCCCGATAAAAGCCATAAGAGGAAGGGTTATGTTTATGAAGGAAAGACAAATAGGAAAAACAAAACTTTCTCAAAGAAGATAAAATACCCATTCAAGCTTTCATTTAATTACAATGAAGAATTGAAGGGATGGGTTGTCTACCGGGTTATGGAAGGTCGTCATAACCACCCTCGTCCAGAGCATATTGAAGGACATTTCATGGCGGCCAAGCTAACTCCTCAAGAGATGGAGAAGGTAGCTAATATGAGGAAAATGGGTCTTAAACCGGTTCAAATACTCCAAATGCTAAAGGAGGATAACAAGGACAACCACTCATGTTTGTCCACCATTAACAATGCAATTGAGACAATTAGAAAGAAGGAATGGAGAGATAGACAAGTGATGCAACAATTGTTTTTTTTTGGCCAAAGAGAAAGACTACGCGGTTCAAAAGGATGTGGATTCGGACGGAGAGATAACACAACTATTTATTGCGCATCCAACGAGTGTTAAATTGTCTCAATGCTTTCATGAAGTTCTAATAATGGATTGCACTTACAAGACGAACAAGTACGAGATGCCATTGTTGAATATTGTTGGCCGTACTTCGACGAAGTCACCGTTTACATTGGCGTTTTGTTTCTTAAGGGATGAGCAAGAACCTAGTTAAATTTGGGCACTACAACAAGTTAAGGCAATCTTCCGAGGTGATGATATTCCCGGGGTTATAGTGACCGACAATGAAGTCGCATTGATGAATGCAATAGCGGAAGTGTTCCCACTAGCACATAATATGCTTTGTACGTTCCATATATGGTGTAATTTGATGCATAGATGCAAGCCAATAATTTGTCCACCCAAGAAAAAAGGATATGAAGAGATTAAGATGCTACCGGAACATGAACGAGCGGATGCAAAAGAGGAAGTTGATAAACAATATGATCTAAATTTTGCTAAATGGATTGCATTCAACGGTGAATGGGAATCAATGTGTTGGTCCGTTACCGAGGAAGAGTATTATGAAAATCTTACGGAGTTTATCGCCCATTGGGATACTCCGGATTACCCCGATGTTGTATCGTATGTTCTTCACCAATGGTTGGAACCACACACAGAGAGGTTTGTGTATGCCTTTACCAACCAATATAAACACTTGGGAAATCAAGCGACAAGTTTAGTAGAGTCGGCTCACCACCGGTTGAAGAAGAATCTCTTTGGATGTGTTGATAATTTCGTAACCGTGTAGAATGCTATGGAGAATTACTTCAAGCGCGACATTGATAGAATTAAAGGGAAGTTCCAAAAAATCCGTATATTTAAAATGAAAGGAAAATATGCCGACCACCCATTTTTCAAGGGAATCCATTACAACGTATCTCGGCAATGTATGAAGTTGTTGATTATAGAAGTCGAGTTGATGGATAAGTGGGAAACCACGGCGGATGAGGTGTGTGTATGTAACATGAAGAAGTCTATGGGACTTCCTTGTCACCATATGATATTCAACTACAAGCATGGCGTAATTCCTTTAAGCGAAATTGATCCATTTTGGAAGCATCTAAGTTTCATCCCTCCTCCAAAGGGAGAAGAAGCCGAAGAAGAGTTTGGTGATAACGAAATGGGTAGAACCGTACTATAGATGTATCGTGTCATGAGCAAGCTCCAAAACCAAATCTTTTGGGATGACATGAGGAAGATCATATATCCAGAAACGCAAGATAATGTTTATGAACCGGCAAAAGGCAAACGCAAAGGTAGACCAAGCAAAAAAGAAACTAAAAAGCAACTAAGAGAATATGCAAAGGTGTTACATAAGAAGAAAAGTCATAAAAACGCAACTACTAGAGATCCTTCTGGCCATGAGTATACCGTGGCACTGTACTTGGAGAAAACCAAGAAAGGGGGTAGGAGTATTGAGGAGAAAGGCGAAACAAGTGAGCGACTTTTAAAGAAAAAGGGTCCGATGTGTCCATCACAACCAAGCCAATCATCTTTCGGCGACTTGAATCTTACATCTCCAATGTGCCCCATCCAACCAAGCCAACCATCTTCCCGACATCGGCTCTCCAGTTTTTATTTTAGCCATCCATTTCTTCAACAATTTCGAACCCTTCAACACCTAATTCCAATTTTAAGCATAAGCAAATATAATTTCAATACCTTTAAACAACACAAAGTATAAGACAAAGAAATTTTCTTACCACATTATCCCATAACCTTTTTGCTTCATCTCCACAAATAGGCATCTCCTTCTGAGCTCGCTTAGCCTCCCTCTCCTTTGCTTTCGCTTTCGCCGCATCCTCCTTAGCTTGTTGTTCTTTATTTATCACAAAGGGGTGACTGATTTCTTCATAATACTCCATATAATCTTCGTCACATGCATTTACATCTTCCTCACAAGGTAGACAATCACCTCCTGGTAAGTGGTAGGTAGCAAGTGCATTCCAATGTGCTACATCGGGAGTTGGTTCATGTTTTGGAACAAAATATTTCTCAGTGTTCTTTGTTCCTTGAACCTGCAAAGTGAAATTTTCATTCTCCACATCGGGATCCATTTGGACGCAACAACTTTGTCTTAGTATTCTCCTTGGATTACATATTGCGTAGCCGTTAGGATGCCAAATAGGTCCATAGTAGTGTGTGACGTTAGAGAAACCATTAAGATCGTCTCGAAGGAATAGGACATCATCGGGTACGACATATGGGTGAAATACCACATCGTTCACCGTCGGGTTATTCAATTTCTCCTCAACAAAGTCAACTGCTCCTCTTTAGACCTCTTTTGTGAGTCCAAAAACACTCATTTTCCTGCAACAGGTGCATCATAGGGATAAGGTGTCCTTTCCTTAGCCAATCCCAATGAAGGGAAGTGGTCGTAAATCCAAACCTATCCGAAAATAGAAAAATATTAACCAAAATAGAATTGGAAGGACATCAATTTAGTTCTAATTTGCTAATTAACAATGTAAAAGGTCACCTGAACAAGAGTTAAATAGCTTCCAATTTGATTCGTCTTAATCCTCGACCCTTTGCTCATTTCTTCCATAACAAAAGCAAGCACCCCAGTGGCCCAAGAGTAATTGTTGATGTCATCGAGATGCTCCAAAAGCTGTAGATATTGTGCATCCACCCTATTTCCAGAAGTGTCGGGGAAAATAATAGTTCCTAGCTGATATAACCAATAAGTTGTGACATGATGCCTAAGGGTGTCCTGGTCCATCACCAACTTCCCTCGTTGCACCTTATTTTTGGTCCCTCCAAATGCTTCCTTCAACTTAACCAACTTGAATTTCTTCACCTTTTTCTTTAATCTTCCATTTGCCTCATGTGTATTATACTCATCACCACGTTTAGGGGACCTCACGGAACGTCTAAACTCACATTGATACTTTCTTACATCCCATCCAATACATTTAAGAGCCAATTCTTCAAGAGCTTCATAACTCATCGAGGGGTTGTAACCTTCTCGAAGACATTTACCTTCCACTGGTAAGCCAGTGATATTGTGGCAATCATCGGGAGTAATTCCCATCTCGCCAAATGGAAGATGCATAGTATATGTCTCGGGATAATACCTCTCGAGAAATGCGGATACGACAACAACGTCAAATTCCACATGTGCATGCTCAACAGCTCTCCATAACACACATTCTTGAACCTTCGCTACAAACTCCTCACACTCCAAAGAAAGATCCCATTTGGACGCCTTTTGACGTTTAATAAGACGAACTGCATCATTATGATCCTACGAAAACAAACATAACACTATTATTACTTGACGAAACATGTCCCAAAAAATAAAAAAATAGTTTTGTTAGTTAAGGGTAACTTAAATAATACATTTGTCGCATAGATCTTCGCAGCCCATGAGTGTTTGTAGCCAAACAATGTTGCACCTCCATCATTTGGAGTGCCATAAGTTGGGTTCCGAGGTGACAAACATAAATTATCAGGGGGAATGTGTGAGTATCTAGCACTAGGCGGCTTTGCCTTCTTTTTCTCTTTAAAGACAACAATTTGTCGCTCTTCCTCCTCTCCCTCCTCTTCCTCCTCTCCCTCCTCTTCATCATCTTCATCATCTTCCTCCTCTCCCTCCTCTCCCTCCTCTTCACCCTCTCCCTCCTCTTCCTCCTCATCCAAGTATTCCTCTTCTTCTTGACCCTGTCGTACTTCTTCTTCCTCTACATTTTCAACGTGTTCTCTTTGTTGTTCAGCCTCTTCATTTCCTTGGTCTTCTTCATAATCATTCTCTTGGTTCGCTTCCGGGAACGAGCCCCCTCCATGTTTGGCATATGTGGCACCACGTTTTCGGAAATCTAAATGTTTTGCTCCACGAGGGGTGGGAGTTTTCAAATCCTCATCTAGTTGTTGTCTCAATCTTCTTCCTTTGTTCCTAATGAACAAAAACCAAAGTATTATCTAAACATTAGAGAATATAGTGTTACCAAATCAAATAGAACTAAAGAATGAAGTATCACAACATCTGGAGTTAACAGACAATAGTTCGATTACCTGACAATAATATAGACGTAACCGAACTAAATATTACAAAAGTTCGGTTACAAAAAAAAAATCGATCAAACCGAACTCAGTTTTTCAAAGTAAAAGACTAAGTTCGGTTAGGAAAGTGTTTTGGCGATCTCACCGAACTATTAAGTTCGGTTACCTAACAAACAAATAGACATAACCGAACTAAATATATGAAACCTTCGGTTACAAAAATTGTTTTAGACCAAACCGAACCTTATTTTTCAAAGAAAAAGACTGAGTTCGGTTACGAATTTCTTCTTTGAGATATAACCGAACTACATAGTCCGGTGACCAGGTTACAAAATTCTTCTTTGCGATCTAACCGAACTACATGGTTCGGTGACCAGGTAGTAATTTACTTAACCGAACTGTTCTAAATGATGGTAAATTCGGTTAGCAAAATATAGGGTTACACAAAAATCTCCTAATCGAAATCTACCATGTAACTACCATTTTCATTGCGTTTTCATGATTTATAATCGATTTCTTCAACAAATAACGAATTCAAAAGAAGGGGTATGAAGGAAATTACCCGCGGATTTGCATTTCACTTGAATCAGACTTCTGTTTTGCGGTTGGATCATTGATTTTGCCTCTAAAAGGTGCTTCGAGTTCTTTAAACTTTAGCAATTGTTTTGGGAGATTCACTATATGTGGGAGTCCCGGACTCAATCCTGGAAGTCTGGGCGTTTGCTTGGTACGCATTTCTTATAAAGATTGATTAATCGACAATGAATTTTTTTCGAATCGATGATTAATGTCGATGTCTACGAAGAAGAAGAGGAGGAAAAGAAGAGAAGAAGAAGAGGAAACGATTTTAAGTTTTAGGTTTTAATTAGTGGGTAGTGGGTTAGTTTAGTGGGTTGTGTTAGGAATAGTTATAACCTTAATTAGAATAAGGGTAAATTAGTCTTTCATTATCTTTTAGGACACCCCTTATAATGTAGGGTGGACATTTGTATCACTGGATAGTCCCCGACATTTATTGGGTAGTCCCCAAAAGATGATTCTTCTGTTTGGTAATCAGCTTCTGTTAGGATACCGACCCTAAACTCGTCATATGCCCATGGGTAGAACTCAACTAGGAAGCCGGTTGAGTAGATGAGGGAACCCACTTATAAACTACCAATTAAGCCTCATCTAACCAATGTGGGAATAGGATCCCAACATCCCACCACGCTTCCAGACCCAACGTCCTCGTTGGCCCACTCTATCGACACTGACCCGAAGGTAGCCCTTTCTCTTATGGCGGCTTCACTCCCCTATCAGTATTCAATGCGGGTGACAACTACGCCCATATATAGGTGCCCCAGCACTTTAATCTAGCCTATAGGTCACCCCTACCGTGGAGCGGGCATAGGTAGTGGTGGTTGGCTCTGATACCAAATGTTAGGGTACCGACCCTAAACTCGTCATAAGCCCATGGGTAGAACTCAACTAGAAAGCCGGTTGACTAGATGAGGGAACCCATTGACTTATAAACTACCAATTAAGCCCCATCTAGCCAATGTGGGACTAGGATCCCAACAGCTTCAGCAAGTTCGCCTCCAGTCCATCTCTAAGGCAGCCTTAGGTGTTTGCCCATTGGGACCATGTGTCCGGGCCAGAATTATGGACCTGTTCAATTATTCAAAAGCAGCTAAGCATTAGTCCAACGCATTACTTTGTTTGCATAGGCAAAAAGTTGCAGCTATAAAATTAACAAATCTAGGAGCTTCTGAAAGATGATAAAGAAGGACCCTGAAGAAACTGAGAGGACATTAGCTTTTCAACAGTCCTGCTTCAGCTCCATCTACTAAAAATGGAACATTTGGGGATGCCACGTACTCTTGATGGCCAGACCACTCCATGGCTTCAACCCACCTTGAATTCCCTGACAAGAATAGAAGTTTCAAGACGGTCAAATACAATTTGCTAATCCGTACACAGCTGTCCTGAAAACAAGGTTGCTCACAGGTAACGAAAATCAAGTCCTACATTGAACTAGATAGTTACCTGATACCATATAAGATCACACTCTCCAGCATAAACAAGGAGCTTGATTCCATCTTCAACTAGAATAGGGATGACAACCTCCAGATTCCTGATCCAGTCCATCAGCATGCCCTGGTACACAGAAGAGCTGCATGAGACAAATTCAATGTCCCCAACCCGACGAGCATCCCTGTCCTTTCTCTGGTTTAGAAAATTATCCATATTTGAGACGTCGTAGCACAACTTCCCTTTGCACTTAATTCTGATATCATAATGCTGCGGCAGAGTAAAAAAGAAAAATAAAGAACTACAAGAACTTAATAGAACATGCTCATGGTTCTTTTAACGCTTAATGTACTACATAATTGCAAAATAACATATGAGGTCAGGCAAGCGAGAGTACCGTCAGTACCTAAAATGAAAATCCAATATGATACTAAATCAGAGACCCAACAGCAGCTAATAGCCTACTAAATCAATTTAGAGGCCATAATTTATACACGGAAAATCGCCATAGAGTTACGTTTTCCCCTTTTTTGTCGTTTGCAATTTATAACTAACTTACTGAACAATGATTGCCATATCTAATTAATCCCATATCTAATGCATAATTTGTATATGCCTTGTATTGGATGGCAGGATCAGTAAGTCCGTTACCAATAGCAAATCCCTGTTCAACACATCGCAAATGATGAAATCTGATCCAAGCAATGTGAAGGGCCAAATTGAAACTCTGAATTAGGTAGAAGAGGAGAAAATACCTTTTAAGTTTATTGATCCCTTGTTTAGCCTTGTTACCTTGGGGGACGAGAAGCAAAAGCAGGTATGTAGTGCCCAGCATATGATTCTCCGGTGATGGAAAAATCATTACAAACTGCGGGTGCTTCTGGAAAAAAAAAAGACTGGATTCATAGAAAATTACCTCAGTTTCAAGTTCTAAATAGCAAACTTCAAGGGGAAGAGACTGAAACCTTGAATGCACTTCGAGGGAAATATGAGAAACGAATCAATATCACCAATGCATGTAGACATAACACGCAACGGAAGGTGTTGATGCTGCTGCAGCTAATCTAGCCATTTTCTAAACAGATAGAATATATCTATCTGATTTGAAACATTAAATGGTGCTTACAGCAAGTGGATCTGCGATGGCCTGGTGTCTTCAAAAGTGTTAGGTGGTCAAAGCAAGAAGGTGATCAGAAATAAGTGATACATCAAAACAGAAACTGAAGAATATTAGTAAGCTAAATCTGAAACACCACAGAAATTCATCAGAATCTAGGGTTTTAAGTACAAACGCAAATACATGTAAAAGCAAAGCCATAGAAATTCATCAGAATCTAGGGTTTTAAGTAGGACTTAGAAAACCATACCTTGCAGCATGAGAATGTCCAAGTTTACAGTAACCACCATGATGACCAAGATCTTCAACAGAAACACCAGTAGTATCAATTAAAATTTGGAAAAGTAAAACGTTTCTCAACAATCTTAGGAACGTTAGCAGCTATAGATTTCATCAACCGGTTCAGCATCTTAAATTACCACAGGCTCATCCAAGATAAGTAGAGAAAATCCTGAGCTCGGTAACAAATCGTACTAATAGCTAGCTAGCACAGTTGATTCAGATCTCTGTCAAAAACTTCACATGACGGGGAAGTATCCGTGACTGAAAAGTAGCAAAAAAAAGATGAGAACATTTGCCATGCAGTAGTTCTAAAAATCGCCAAATACAAATGGATTAATAAAAAACGCTAAACTCGAGAACAATATATTACAGATATCACATCTTGTCTCTTTCTGGTTATAATTTAACAAGTGGTAGATCCAACAGTCATGTTGCTAATAGCTCTCTCATATGAGGAACATGCGAAACCTTGTTTGCATATACAAATTCATTGAATAGTTACTAAGATGAGGTTGAATGGGCAAGGGACCAAGGATAGCATCATCATAAGACCTAAGACCTCACTTTGGCAAGTCTTGCCCGTATTGCTTCTAGTTCTTCCTCGTCATCACCCTCGGCTATAGCCTCTTCCTATAAAGTTACAAATTGAGAAATTTTATACCTTTTAAATTGATTAAGACACAAGGTAACAACAAATAGAGGAAGGATGTATGTAGATGAACAGTGAAAATACCTCAGCTGCTGTTTGGACGGGTTGCTTTAATCTTTCTCTTCTCGCTGCTACAGGAAGCTGTGCTGCAGTCTCTCCAGCTATTTCTGTCAAAACCTTCTCAATTTCTTGTTCGGTCTCCTCCTCAATGTCTTCTGAATCAAGTGCGTCGTCAAGGGCGTCATTTACCATTTCTTCAATTACTCCCGCCTGAAAGTGCATGATTGATGAGGTAATTCTTGCAGGTAAAGAAGATAGCTAATCGGGGTAAGAGTCTATGTTGTATTAGGCGCCTAGGCGCGCCACTGTTACGATTTGTGCAGTTTTTCCATTATATTCAGTACTTCAGTAATTAACCAAGAACTTCCTGCTGATGAAGATCATCAGTACGTCAGTGATTATATTAACCAAGACCTTCTTTCCGATCAAGATCCGCACTTAAAAGATTGCCATCAGGATGTTTCTGCGCTTTACTGAAAGAACAGACGAGAATGGAAAAAGACCCACTGATTCGAATGAAAAATGGAGGAAGAGATGTTGAAGAAGAATAGATACAAAGATGACTAGGATCTCTCTATGTAGTTACATTTTACATTAAGATATATCAATTTTGCCTTTCCATATTTTCGTCATTAATGCCCTTGATTGATCCTTCTGACGTCAAAGTTGCTTTAAGGAAATAAAAATCAATCAGGACAATCTCTTACCATCATCTCTTAACCGGTGATTGATATAGTATAATAAAGGAAACATAGTAATGTTTTTGAACGTTTGTAAATTGAGTTTCCATATGCATTGATAGTCTATAAAGTTTCCATAATTTGATCATGCATTGTCCATGCAATGGGTTGACATTGCCGTGATAATGAGGTTTCCATATTATAACCCGTGATTACGGGTGAAGGTTGCATGTAGCAATTTTATTATCTCACCGTTAATGAAGTTTCCACATTTCAATTACTAATTGAGGATGAAATCGATATGTATAACAATATTATTATCTCGCTATTAATGATGTTTTCATATTTAAATCCTTAATTGTTACTGTGTTTCCATATTTTTATTAGTGATTGTTGCTGAAATTGATATTACACTAAATACTTATGGAGAATATTGTTCATCAATGAGAATAAATCACCCTTCACGACAATCAACCATATATGGAAAGAAAAGTTTAAGGAAAGGAAAGAAAAGTTTTAAGGAAAGGAAATTTAGGATACTCAGGGGAGAAAATCAATCAGAGGTATTTATAGTCGAGTTTTTTGTCGGCTAAAAGTTCCAGGAGGCGCTTTTGGCACTTATGCTAGCGCCTAACACTTCCTTGAGGCGCCAAAAGCGCCAAACTCGCTCGCCTAAGGCTCCGGAATGGAATATGGGGTCCCCTTGAATTCCTCGGGCATTGTGCTGCGCTTAGTGCGCCTTTAGCGCTTAGGCGCCAAAGGTGAGCGTCTTTTATAACATAGGTAAGAGTATGTATTACCTTGGTCATTTCTTTGCTGAAATCCTGCATTGTTGCTGCCACTTCTGGAGCCTTCATGAGGTTATTGACAAGCTTCATAACCTCAGTGCTCTTGGACAGATGACCCACTGTTCGAGCAATTGCTGCAAATCCCCACCAAAAAAACATAGCACCATAAAAACTCTACACAGTAAATTATTCTTAAAACATGACTGAAAAAGGAATTTTTTTTTTTTTAATATTTCATTACACACAGGGAATCATATATTACAAGGATATGAATCGCGCATAGCATCAAAATATAACTATCTGACTAATGTTATACCGGATTCCAATTCAATTTCTTTGCAATACAAATATCCGAGTCTCAAAGGGTAAGCTAATTTTCTCCAAAAACATTTACAAAGAATACTTATCCTCCATAACAAAAGGATGATCTTTTCAGTTTTAAACGAGTACATCTACTAAATAATTGTAACACAGTTTCATGCTAGGTGATTCCTGTGCAAAGAATGGGCAAAGTGCCTTAATAACAGATATTGTTCTTAAAACCATTGATCATATGATTAATTCTAACTTTTGTAGCAGTGCACACTACTGAAAGAGTTAAATAGACAAAATAACTTGCATATACAGGCATTTGAGTAACGTCTTGCATGGAAATGTGTTAGCAAATACTGGAGTTTCAATTGATAAAGCATCGTACCAACACTTTCACCAAGGTGCATCGAAATCGAGTTCATTTGTGCATTATTCTCATGAAGTCGGTTCACTGCTTTTCTTGAACACACAATTTCCTTCGCAAGTGCCTATTAAAAATTTCAGGAAATGAGAATGCCGAGTATATATATTTTTATGAAAGAAACAAAAAATGTAGACACAATCTTTAAATTGGCAGGTGTACTGCAGCTCCATGAAAATCATGGCAGAAATCAAGAACATACTAGAAATAAGTGTAGCCTTCTTAACCATCACTTGACCAAAAATAATAATCTAGAATAAGGAGAAGCTACTAGAACGAAGTAGCGTATATAAAAATAGGATGTGAGTGTATCTCTATCCGTCACAGTGTTAATTTAAGGCCTCAAGTAATTAAGGTACCTATATGATTCAAATCCATACACATACATTATACTGATAGTACAGACGATAGTCGTGTCTCCCAACAATACGGTTTTAGGATCATAATACCTCCATGTTCACTGACAAACCATGGTATAGTTACTATAAACCTCCATACAGGTATTCCTATTTGCAGCTATATCAACCGACCATTCCTTTTAGCGAGAGGCTTAAGTAGTGTACCACCACTTCAATGCATTATTCATTATACCGTAAACTCCACAAAGCAGAAAAAACCTTGACTTTTTGCGGTGGATTTAAAATTTAGCTACTACCAAATATAACCCTTTCAGTCACAATCTCCCTTGTCTACTCTACTGTTTTTCATTCTATATAACTAACATGCGGAATATCAAGCATTGCTGAATTTCAACAGCTTTTACTATTAATTTGTTACCTTTGCTGAGACCATATCGTTTCTCTTAGCAGCTTCTCTAATTGCCTTCTGCACAGCTTTCTCTTCTCTCTTCACATCTAAAGCATTTTTAAGAAAAAATCAAAATCAAAAATCGCAAATTCAAAAACCTAAAATTCACAACAAACTGATATACAAAATTCGGGTATAACGTCTGTCAAAAATTTACAAACTTTATATGTATATAATAATACATCAATTTGAGACCTAATAAAGGCAGAAACAAGGTTCCGTGAAAAATACAACTTTACCTCTAATTTGTCTTTCAATATTACGGCATTCTTGTCTAAGTTTTCTTTGCCAATCTCTTAATTGCTGTTGAGGGTTTGCTTTTGGCTTCAATAAGTTCTTCACTTTCTCCATTACTTTCTCTCTAAAACAACAATACCTAAATTATTGATGGAGGAGATCGCTTAAAACTGTAGCTAATATTTATTCCCCGCTAGTCTAAATTCTGAAAGAAAATTCTTTTTCTTTTTCTTTTTGTTTACAAGTAGTCTGCTTTCGAGATTTTTGGTGATTGTTACCGATTAGAATTCAAACACGACCTGAACACTCCCCGTATGTGAAAAGTTAACAAATAACAACAAATTCGACGCTTTAATAATTTAATTTGGTAGAAATTATCAATTAGTCCTAGTATAAAATATATTATGTCAGTCTGGTCCTGTTGACTTGGTTCAATTACTATAAGGTTCTTTTTCTAAAATATATTTTTGGTTTGGTCCAAAAAGAATTGTTGTTTGGTCCCAAGATGAATGTTGTTTACGTGGGATGATGTACATCTTTTAAACATTGTCATAAACGTTACAGAGCGTATGGCCCATGGATGTGCGGTCCATCTAGTTACTTAGTGTTTCCCCTTTATATATATTATATCCATGTAACCGTAATATACTGATGAATAGAAACTTCTTTTTGCCTCTTTACTTTCTCTATATTTCTCCTACAACACGTTATCATGCACGACTCTACCAACTGGTGCAATTTTTTTTTTCTTCGTTCAAGATTTGGTTGTAAATTTTTCCTGGAAGTTTAGCGTGATTCTGATCCTATTTGTTTATCATCATGGATGCGTTACCAGGTATTTCTTTTTAACAAAGAAATTTCGTTTTCGTAGTATATATTAGGGTTCCACAAACGTATGATTATAAAAATTAGAGATTTCACCGTTAGATTTTCATGAAAAATTTAATATTTATCGGTCATTACTTACTATGTTAAAATTTCAATCCAATCGGAATATGATGCGATCTCCAAAACCTGCGTTTAATAAAACTTTGTACGTTCAGAAAAACCCCAATTTTTTAACAGCGTCGAAAAACCTAAGTTCTGAGAATTTCAACCGTTGGATTATGCTATATTTTGGGTATGTTTTGTATATTATTCTTGGTGCGTTACCGTAAAAATTTCATAAAGATCCAACCATGGAAATACTCAAAAGTACGTGATATTTCCAACGGTGTCCACAGAAACGCTAATTCGAACAGTCATACGGCGTCACGGATAACTCTTTACTTAGCCGTTGGATTTAGTTCAAATTTTGTTATGTTTGTCGAAACATTATTATGAAGTTAGTAAAATTCCATAATCATCGGAGATGTGTACTATTGTTTTCTGATCACTAAAGTTGGAGAATGTAATTTCCAATTTTAGGGTTAATAATATGTTTTGGGCTCATATGCTAATAGTTTCAAGGTTATTATCAATGGTCCTGAGCACTTCATATATAATGGAACATATATGTGGAATTTTGTTAACCATGGCATAGTCGACCCAATGGACTGGGCATTGACCAATCCGTTGACTGGGTTCTTGTAACGATCATCAAGCTCGTCAACGCTATTTGACCGGTCTAGCGATAGTCAAGAGACGATTAAGGCGATAATGACTCGATTAGTTTAACTCGAGCGTTATTTAAAAAAAATTAATCTAACAACAATATATATACAAAATTAGTGTCGTTGAATAAATATCGAAAATTTGCGCAAAATGGACTACTCGAACGTATCATTCGGGTACCAGACGAAGAAGATATCATCAATTTAGTAAGGGGGCAAAAGGGTCTTTTATCCATTAAACCGACTGGGGATTCCCTTATCTTTTTAGTGGGTGTTCCATAGTTTTCCTTTGGTCTTATCAACCCGGATCGAGCAGATAAGTTCATTTCTTTTCTTTCTTTCTCTTTCTTCTTCGTTCTTCTTCTCTTCTCGGCTCTTCTTCTTTCTTCTCGTTTCTCTTTCTTCTTCTGCTCTTTCTATTTCCTTCTTCTGTTAATGATCGAGAGACGAAATTGAGGCGTGGGTGAGTGTATCAAATCGTGAGGATGTATAAAGGGAGGAAAAGGTGATTATTCTGCTAATTATGAAGAAGAAGATGATTTTGTTGTGATTTGTAAATGAAGAAAAGAAACAGGAAAATTTAGGGTTCTTGATACTGATATTTGAAGGTGATTCTGAATAATTAAGGATGGGTTTATGGATTTGAAGATGTAGAGTGATGTTATAGTGTGAATCTGAGAATCGAAGGTTGGAAATAAGAATTAGGATTTCTGGTTTTTGGTTTGAAATTCAGATAAAGAACTAGAAGATGAAATTAAAGATTTAAGTGGCAGATTAGAGATGGGTTTTTCATGAATTAGGTTAAGGTTTTGGAATCGATAGATTGAAGTTATTTTTGAAGTTGTTGATGAAGTTGGGATCGGTGATCTGCAACTGTTAATGAAACTAGGATTTAGTTGTGTTAGTAAGAAGAATCACAGAATCCAGCTAAGCAAGAAGAAAAGTTGAATTGTGTTTGCTGGAATGGAACTAATCTGAGGTAATTCACCTTCTCTGTGATTTAATAAAGTTATTCATTTCAAATTGTTGAATTTATGAAATGGAAATGGAGTTGTTGTTGAACTGAGTTGCATGTGGAATGAGAAGATGTTGTTTGTGAAATTCGTGTAACTGAAGTGGTGTTGAGATATGGTTTATGAGTTGATGATATTGAGTTGATGTTATAGGAATTGTAGGTGGTAGCAATATGAAGAAGTATAAGGCTTGGAAAATGTTAATGAGAGTTATAGTTATAATCTGGTGAAGTTGTAGTTAATGATTAGGATATTTTTATGAACTAGTGTTGATGTTGTGCAGGAAATGTGTTGGTGGAATGTTGTATTGGTGGTAATTGAGTGTTGTGTTGAAGTACATGGGATATGAGGAAGAATGAGACTCCCAAGAGAAGTCTGGTAGTGATGTTGTGTTTTGCTGGTGGCTGTAATTGTAAGTTACAGGTTGTAATGGTGCTGTTGAATTGAGTTTAAGGTAGTGGTATGAGAAGCAATTATGTTTTCTCTGCTGTGTTATGCCTTAAGTATGGTTGTTGGAATAATTGAGATGAGTTGCAACTGAGGTTGAATTACAGGTTGGAAAAATGTGATTAGATAGTAAAACTGTGACTGTAGTGGAGGTGGTTTTAATAGTAATGGGTTTGAGTAACTGTGGTTAATAGTTTGAGTTTGATCTTAACTGAAATTGCAGGAGGTGTATGAATTTATGAAGGTGTTGCCTGAGTTGAAGTTAGAGAATGCGTATGTTGTTATGGTTGCAGTTAGTGATAGCTTTAGTAGAAGCTTGTTGTTGTAGGTACTGAGTTTGGAGGAGTTGGTGGTGTTTCTGTGAAGATGAGTTGTGTCGCACAGATGTTGGAAATGTAAGTGAAACTTGGATTGAGTTTGAAAAGTTGTTTTGCAAGGACATAAGTTAGAGGTGTTGCTTATGTTGTTTTTAGATGTGGCTTGGTACTGCAATGTCAGGTAATGGTTAAGTTACAATTGTATTTTGAATTATAGGCTTTTCTTGAAATGAATGTATTGTTGAAGTGTAGATTAGAAGAGAAATCTGAATTAGTATGTTGAGATGAATCTCCTCAGTGGAAGCTTGCAACTGCATTTGCAGGTAAAACTAGTTTATAATTGTAAATGAAGTTCAAAGTTGTTTAAGAATGAATGTGTGATTTTAGTTGGATAGATTTGAAATGTTAATGAAGTAGAATTGAAAGAATGCTTGTAATAGAATTTTGGAGTTAGGGTGATGCACCATTACATGGCAGTTCAGCTTCTGGCCTGTGCAAGGGCCTTAGTTTGTTTAACCTGAATCAGTCTTGTGACTGAGTTGGCTCACCGATTTCCCTGACTTGATCTGAGTTGGACCATTGACCCGATATGACTCAGTTGACCGATTTGAGTACCATGGATTTGACCTTGACTGGACGTGGACTGTTAGTTGAACCCTTTGACCGTCATTGACCCAGTTGGGTCATGCCTTGTGTTACTGGGCTGGTTTAGTGATTTTGGGCTTAGAGATAGCATTCTTATTTGAGGGAATGGATCAGTTATGGTCTGATTTAGCCTTTGGCTTTTTCTACAAGTTGTAGACGTTCGTAAAAACTTAGCTAATACACTATATAACCAACCTAAGTGAGTTAGCGAACTTTAGATATGTTAAAGATGGATATTGAAAGAAGTGTAAAGTCATAAATTGGATTAGAACCATTACAGCTATACTTATATGATTCTTGTATGAGTCATTCTTGCTAGTTTCTTAGACTGCTTGTGTGATTAATAGTTCGTTATTAACAACGACCGATTCAAAGGACGAACCAGTGGATCATGGATCTCGAGGTAGGCGTGTCCTGTCATCAAAAGGTGTGGGAATGAATTTGACTCTTTGTAATCATTATTGTCGCTTTTATAAAAGTTTATGCGTAACAAACTCATGCATTGTCTGTCCGTGCATTCCATGCTTTGTTTAAAATGCATTATGATAATCCTGTTATTTCTATGAATCTTTCCGTGATTTGGAAAGGACTTGTAATATGTTGTTGTCAATATGAATTGTTATGGGAAATGATAAATTTCCACTTGTGTTATATAGGATACGCTCCTTCACATTTATACCTACTTTAATTCAGCTTTTATTGTTTAGAGTTGGTCACCATGGTCTTGGCGGCATCCATAGCTAAATAGGTGTGAATTGCCGGTTAGGAATTTACAACCATATTATTACATTGTTTGACGAAGGAGTTTGTTCCATATACATGTATGATTATTTCAGTGACTTAGTCACTGTTTAATGTTTCGGAAAAACATGTATTGTTTTCCAAATCTTGCCTATGATTACTTAGAAGTTAAATGTTAATTATTCCCACTTCAGTTTATGTGACAGATCAGGGTTGCGCAGCGAAAGCTTCAAGGGTTAACTTCGCTAGTTGATTAACTTCTGTTATATTATTATGTTGTATATTTTATTTTAAAAACAAAATGACTATTATATATGTATCATTTAAGAGAAGATCTTGTATAAATATTTCCGAGCGGGATTAGCTTTGGGTTAAGTTCTGTATCGCATTTCTTAATTGAATGCTTAAGTGCATGTTTTAGATTTTAGTGCCTCTTTATTTAGTTGATTTATTGGATTAGTCAGCTGCTAGCTTAGGGGGCGCTACAATGTTGGTATCAGAGATTACTATCATTAGTATAAAACAAGGTTTGGACAAGTTAGCCTTTGTTAGTGGTGGTCAGGATTTGTCCAGACAAGGATAAATCAAGGGGTGTAGTTCCTCTTACCACCCCTTACATTTCGCACGCGTAATTTTCCATCAACTACTCCAATGTGGTTACTCTAATCTACCACTAATGTTCTAAGAAGATGATGCGCTTTATTCATCCATTCAACTTGATTTACTAATGTGAAGAGAAGGCTGGAAAAAGTTGGAGATTAACCTTTCCAAATTTCTAAGTTCATGATGTAGCTAATGCTTTCTTCCAAACCCAAGTTTGAGCAAGTTGAGAGTAAACAAAATTAAATACAAAGAGGTTATGCATTTTTTGATTGAATTTATTCAACAAGATAAGAATAACCATACTCCTTTCCATGTAATTAGGGTTTCGTGGTTGATCATCAAATTAACCCTCTCTCCGACGAAACATCTCGGATATGGTTTCTCTCATTCACTCTACCCTTTTCTTCTCATTGATGGTTTTCAGGCCGGCTTGAGGACGCCCGAACCTTGCTCAAGAAAGAAGGTTTTAATATTGCAAAATCTATGACTCGGGAAACAATACTTGGTGATTCTCAAGTAAGATTTTCCTTGTAGCTAAAAACACCTTTGTACTATGATGTTTTTGCAGAGAGCCAAATCTATCAATAAAATGAAGATAGCACGGCCATGGACCCCTTAGCGATTGTATGTGGGTTACAGAAAGCTGACACAGAGATCTATTATCCGAAGCCACTGCTTGATCTATATAGGAGAAGCATCCATAGTCATCCACCTCGTGATTCAGCACCCAAGTCACCTGAACCAGTAAGCTAACTCCTCCCACCTGAATCTGTTGTTAATTGACAAGGTGAACTCACGTATGGTAACATTATGACTAGTTACCGTAGCTTAGAGAACATCGCATTGTTCAAGTAAGTTCTCTTAGGAAAACCCACTTAGAAGATTGAACCTTATTAACTACAATGTTGGTATCGTACATATAGACAGATTACTATCATTAGTATAAAACAAAAATCCATTCAAGAAAAATACTCCATATTCGGATTGCACTAGGATTTCATCTTCTTTGGCTGCAACGCCATACAAAAGTTGGAGATTAACCTTTCCAAATTTCTAAGTTCATTCGTACCTTTCTTCCAAACCCAAGTTTGAGCAAGTTGAGAGGGAGTAAACAAAATTAAATGCTACTACTAAACCTTCTTCTGATGTTAAACCATCAAAAATCCAACAACCCATTATTGAATAAACAGAAACCAGAAATCAAGAAGATTATTGAAGAAAGAATAACCATACTCCTTTCCATGTAATTAGGGTTTCTAGAAATTGGTTGATCATCAAATTAACCCTCTCAAGGATAAATCAACGTCTCTCTCATTTCACTCTACCACCCTTTTCTTCTCATTGATGGTTTTCTTGAGAGACCGGAATCTGTAAGTGAACTCACGTCTCTCTCATTCACTCTACCCTTTTCTTCTCATTGATGGTTTTCAGTAAGGTGAACTCACTGTAGAAATCGGGTACGCCCCAAAACCGTTCTCTCTCACTCTCTGATTGCCATAATCCTCCGCCCAAAATTTTCGTTATTTAATTTCTTCATTTAATCATCAAATATGGAACACGCAGGTTCTATTTTTCAGGATTGTTTTGTTTAATCATGGGGTTATCATCCATTATTTTGGATGGGAAATGTTTTTACAGTTTTGAAATGATGCTCATGTTAGAGCACCGGTCTGAAAGGTCAAACCTTAACAACAACAAAAAATCTATGAAGAATTGAATAATCGAGTCACTATCAATGTCTTCTCGGTTTTACTTTTTCTTTCGTTCTTTTAAATGTTCGAATCAGAATCTACTTTCCTCTTTCCAACTTTCAAAACCCCTAATCTAGGAATTAGATGTTGGAGAGATTTCAAAATACAATCGCCTAAATAGTGTTACAAGTTCTGCAGCTAACTTGGGAACAATATTCATCCCCTATAATTCTATTTTTTTTTTAGAATTTTACATTTCCGATAAATCTAGGAGGAGGTAATTTTGATGCTACACTCACCATTTGGATCCCAATTTAATGAGGTAATTATTCCCCCTTTGTATTGTATTACTTTTGAATTCAAATTGTTTGAATATAATGATTGGATTTTGTATGTTTGATGTTTTGATGAAATAGCGAATTTTAGCCGTAACTGCTTTTGTTTTGTTCTTTGATGGCACTCTAATGACCCCCCCCCCCCCCCCCCCCACCAACCCTCCCCCCCACAAAAAAAGCGAATCATGTACCATGAATCCTGCCGGACTTCAATCCTCGCACTGGTCAAATCAAGTCACATATTATGTAACAATGTTTCAATTTATCCCCAAGTAATTGAATCTTTCTTAAAAAAGTTGAATTCCAACACCCTTATCAGATCTTTCTAGGACCCAAAATTTTCACATAAGACTCCAAATTGGAGCCAAACGTTAGATGCATTCAGTGTTTGCAAACTAAATGTTATCCTTTATTTTGTATGTGGTAAACTTTGTTTGTGGGTTTCTGATGTTGTTTACTTTGAACCTTCCTTCGCTGAGGAGGCTTCAGTCCATTCTGAGCCCCATTTGGCTGTATTTTCTGTTACCAATGCAATTTTGATGAGCATTGTGCCTGTCATAATGTAAATAGGCTTAAAGTCTCAATGAATGGGAGAATTAGGTTCACTAACTCCAGAAGTTGCATTTTTAGATCTTCTTATAAGTAGAACACGAAATGGAAAATCAAAGTACAGTAGTTTGCTGCTAAGGGTTATTTTACTGTCATGAGTGTACTTCTATTGCTGCTTTTTTTTTAGTAGTATAAGTTTAGATTATAAACCAATTTTTGGTTTTTTCTAGAAAAATAAAACTTTTCACTTACTCATTGCCATTGATAAGTTTTCCAGCAAAATTTTCTTTTGAGCTTCAACAATAGGGTTCAGATTGGTAGCAAATGCAAGTGCGTTCATTGGCCTAAACAAGCTCAGGTTCAACACCCAATTCTCATATTACCATTCATCATATTTCGTTATCAGCCAAAAGGGTTATGATTTAATTGATCATCTCCCATCCTTATTGATGTCTAAATTTTATTTGGTTCTCGATCATGTTTAACTCTTTGACGTTAATATATCATCTGTCTTTTATTAACTGTTAAGTCTTTGCTTTGTTTGTGAATTGTGGATATCTCATCCACTGATATACATGTTCTTATTTGGGTTGATATAGGTACTGGAAATACATGGCTGTAGTTCTCCAAACCATACCATACTACTCGCACGTGTGGCGTATAAATCTGACTCTTACTCAGAAATTCCGAGTCATAATAGAAAGGGGCTGTCGAATCGTTTCTCTCACTCATTTTTTCTCTTTGTTCTCTGCGCTTCAAGTAAATATTTTCGCTATTTGTTACCCACCAAAAGTTTCTAACTAAGATGAACACAATATCTCACCATCAACGAAAAGACCCAGTGATTGGTAGAAACCCACCCGGCAAGAAAATTTTAAATACAGCCGATAAAAAAATAATTAAACACTTTCAGTTACCTTTGATTTATGTCTCAGCATTGTGACATAATTTGAATGAAAAGGATTACAGGTTTCAAAGTTTAAGTTAAGAAGAAAGGTGGTACTAGATCCTTCGTTTATCTTAATTTTTTTTTAATTTGTTTCTACATTTCTTTATGGAATTTGTTTGATTAGTAATTGTGGGTTGATTTGATATATGATTTTTAGGTGCAGGAAAGGAGGATTTGTGATATTATTTATGTGTAAAAGCATCGTGGGTTTAAACTACAAAATCTAATAATCAGTATTCTTCGATTGGGTTTGCTGGAATTCCTAAAAGGTAAAAAATATTGAAATCAATGACTGTGGTTGATCCCCTGAAACACAAACCCATTAATTCTATGAGTACCAAGTATTATCAGTAATATATTTACACAATATCATTAAAAAAAAATCTAGGGTTTGAGTTACTATTTTTTATCTTGGTAAAAATATACAACCATTGTTTTTATTTGGCAATCGTACAAATAATTGATAATACCAACATGTGCATGATCATTTTTACTTCAGGGGTGACATTAAGAAACAATACTAAGAGGTATTTGCTTCATCATAGGTTCTGCGATTAAATTTCATAGAGGTAAGCAATGTTTTTTGTTTATCACAGAGGTTATGCTAGAATTCCAGATTACAAAATTTGAATTATTTATATAATGCTCCAGTTTCTGTGTTCTTAACGATTTGGCTGTAGTCGAATCCATTTCGGAATGGATAGGCTATATCAAAATTTGGATATTTTTTTATTAAACATTTGAGTTCCATCAAATTCATTTGCTTTGTTTTCTACTTTTCTGGCGTGCTTGCTCATTTCGGTTAGTGTTGCAGGGTTTTTAATGGAGATTCTAAGCAACAAGGGAGTTTTAGAAGTTGAAGCTGGTGCAGTTAATTGAGCGGATAAAATGGAAACGAAGATACATAGTAAGTCGTTATCTAGCCGTTATTTGTTTGTCATTTACAGTAAACTACGTCCTACAAAGCTTCCATTAGTCTTTCTTTATAGTGTTGTAATACTTTTAGTCTTTTACACAGACGAAGAATCACAACATAAATAAGAATCTGATTTTGATGCTTTTACCAATACTAAAACAACTGATATAGTACAATTATTAGTCGAACCATCAATATTATATAAATTACATAGAAAGATCGTGATTTAAAAGAAAGACTTTGCTTAGAATTTAGAAGCTGAGAGATTTGGATTAAGTACTGTGATTATAGGTAGCTGTGGATTTGGTTCTTCTAGGAGTATCAATAAAGGTAGACTTGGTAGTTTTAGTGATTATTTTGTTCATCATTATAAGTTCGCATGTTGTTGACAAAAAACCAGGGAACGGGGATGATGAAACAACAAAGGTGTCTCCTTTGGAAAATGAGGTTAAGTTTCATCATGTACTAGAGGAAAATAAGGATCATGATGTCTCTAAGGAACAGAAAGCTCAAAGCCTTTTCCTTCTAAAATATGTGTTTCCATCTCTAATATCTCTTTTAAGGTTTTGGGTCTAATTTTTTTAAGTTTTGGGATGAAATGATTACTAGGAATCTGATTTTGAGTTGATTATGTAAAATGAAGATGAAAGTTATATTAAATATATTAGAATTGGTTCCAATTTCCCAAGTGGTTGTTAGTATAAAAAATAAATTTGGCCTTACCTAGGGGAAGGTTAGCATTTTCCGCATTTTCTCCCTCTGGGTACCTTTTTAAATGAAACTTACTGTTAATACACCATATTAAAACTAAAACTCTATATACTTATTGGTATCTGGTGACAATTTTTGATTGGATTGACGAGTTAAAATGCCTTGGTTTTATGTTTCGTTGCGGGAGTCATACTTCTTTTTTTCGAAAATTTAGTTGTGTCCTAAATGAGGGCATTTTTTTTGCATTCGTAATTTTAGTTTGGAATGGCTGGATTAGTTGTACCAATCCATATAAGGTTGCGCTAACTTTATGCAATTTGTGTCCCCTTTAGACCGTATTATGTTTAATGATGTAGATATGAGATGCTGGACAATGTGAGTTTTCGATAGCCTAAGCTAATACAGTTTGCACCCTATTTGTTAGATATGAAAATCAAGTTGTTGAGTTAGTTTGTTTGGTAAATTACTAAATTTTTAAAAATATGCAGACTTTTGTTAATAGGATCTAATAATTATTTTAAAGGTCAAATCCATGGTTCCATATGCATAGCATGCCTATATGTGTCTTATTAATATCAACTTATACTATAGGTTATAACTTTTAATGTCAAGATTGGTCGAAGTAACTATAATTCTGCGTAAAATAGAATTGAATGATCAGTCAACAGTGAATTTCATTGCTAAGAAACTAAGGAGACAAAAAAACTAATCAAAGAAGTAACCTTCTACCATCAAGAATACAAAACAACGCTAGGCTAAGTTTGCCTTTGTTAGTGGTGGCCAGGATTTATCCGTGGAAAAGATAAATCAAGGGCTGTGGCTCTCCCTGCCACACCCTACAAGTCGCACACGTGGTGTTAATTCCAATATTATGAATGAAAAATGAATACTCAAGTCAAGATATGGAATTTCAAAAATTATAACTGAGAGGTTCGAACTCATGACCTATTGTGTCATAAGAGTGGCCTCTAACCATTGTTCCATCCAGGTTGGAATTGATAGAAAAGATAAATCAACAGTGGTGGTTTGTTCAACTTAAATACCATAATTGGTCTATTAATTAGTGTTTCACTAATTGCACATAATAAATAATTTATTCATTTTAAAGTGTTTTATTGATTATTCTAATGTTAAAATAAACTCGATGAAACACATGTCCATTTTAAAAAATTGGTGCAATCAATTGCCATGTTATGTAATAACTAAACGAACGACACGAATCAAAATCAGAACATATGAAATTATTTATTATCGATTTGTTTATGTAAAGAGTGGTCAGGATTTGTCCTTGGAAAATATAAATTTACCGCTGGGGTTTGTTCAACTTAACCATTTTTAAACGTTTTATTAATTAGTGTCTCATCGATTGTTTATAATGATTAATTAAATTTCTATTATAAATGTCCCATTAATAATCTAACATAAATACATAATTTTATTAATAAATAATTTTACTAATAACTATATTAATTCTAATGGTGGTAGTGGAAGTAGGGTTAGTATAAATGGTGGCGGTTGTTTGTGAATGGTGGAGGCGGTAACATTACTATTGGTGGAAGAAATAGTGGCGGTGGATGGTTTTTATGGTGGTGGGAGTTGGTAATAGTAGTGTATAATAATAGTTTTTGTTTTTTGTGAGTTTTATTGACCAAGTAAAAAAATAATCTTCACAAAACATGCAACATTGTATTGTGAAAGATGTAATTGGATGTTTTTAGCACAATTGATAAGGAAAAAAACCAAATATTTCGAGGATGATACCGGAACGTATAAGACAATATGATCATGACTGCTCGATCACATGTATTATATAAAGGCAATTGGTGTACCCACGTAAGAGAACAATATCGCCCTCTCAAGTACTATTACATTCGTTTTCCTGAAAGACCATCAATGTCGAGTTGTTTCGCGAAAACTACCTACAAAGACAATAACTTTCACTCAATTCCCGATATAAAACCTTATTGACCGGGAAAATGTATTTGCATTCTAAAATATTTGTTTGAAAACTATGTTTGTTCATTAAAATCATCATAAAAAAACTCTAAATCATAAATCTAAATTTCTCCTCCGATGTTTATAGAATATTTTTTATATTTTACATTCTCAAATCATGCGACCTCTTGATGACAAATCAACAATATCAAATTACGGATCAATATGTATAGGTTTCATTCACTGGGTTAGAAGGTGGAGTAAACACGGATGGGTAGATCACATAAAGCAGAACATGACTGAGAATACTTCAATAATTTGGTCAAGAGATAAAGTCAAAAATTTAAGATTAACTTTCTATAGGGATAATTAGATCGGCTTCAATAGGAGATGACTAAAATATAGATTAATAATAATTTTCACGTAAGACAATTGCAAAACATAGTTTGGCTAACTCTGCCTATGTAAAGAGTGGTCAAGATTTGTCCTTCCTCAATTGCTATGTTATGTGAGAAGAAGGTGATATCTAAGATTGAGGTATAATTCAAATCTATTAGATTCATACCATTTACAACTGGATGCTTTGGAAAAAATTGACGTGTTGTTATTATTATTACAAGCAAGGGATACATTGACCACACTTGCGCAAATAGCTCACTTCGAAGATGATTGGTGTTGCATGTATTGTCTAGAATGCGACGAGGAATTTGAGGAAACAAGGCACCAAAAGCAGTGTCCGGAGTATTTTGGATATAGTAACTTAGACCCGATGTAATACTTATGTTTTTTTTTTTTTAGTTATTCCACAATCTATTTATTTAAGAAAAATGACATTACAAATACATAACATCAACAAAAATTAGACAAATTGCGTTTGACAATAATGGCTACTGATGGTCTGAAAACAAGAAAAGAAAGGAATTGTTGTAGAAGAATTGTTGGGATATACAACAGATTACTTAATACGAATGAAAGAGGTATAACTATTTCGATTCTAAAATCACATAAAGTTCACAGTAGAAGATGACATCAAGTTTAAAGTTAGTCAAAAACATAATATGGCTAACTAAAATGGTGGATCGACATCATCTACATAGGTTAGTTAGTAGATTAGTTTGGTTTTTATTATGTTTTCTACTTATCTACACCATTTTGGTGGTTCTATCTACTCTTTTGAGGTTTATCTTCGCTTTAATGCCAATTCTTGGTTATTGGGTTGAGATTTAAGATCAATAGTGATGCTCTCCATGCTCTCCAACGACCAAACCTTCATCTTGGTTGTCTCCGGCGACGGAATCTACATCAGAATCTTCATCATCAACTTATCCGGCGACGAAACCTCCATATGTGGTCTTTTTGACGACGAAAGCTTCATCAAAAAAATACCATTCTCTGCCTATTTGGAGGATCGACAACATGACCATGATAGATGAGTCAGCTGGAGCGAAATAGGAGCATGTGAAGACTTTTATGGACGATATTGATTAGTTGGTTTCACTGAGATAAGCGCTGCTCACGACATATTTTCAAAAAATATTTAAATTTCCATGTTCATGTAGATCATTATCTCATTATACGCAATGAACCTAAATAAAAAAAGTGTCTGGAAGTTAAGATTATATTTCTTTCATTTGAGCAAATCTCCGGCGGTAACATATTAAAGGGAAAAACGAAGAAAAAAAGAGAGGAAAATCCCAACTATTTTTATGAAAAACACATATTAAATCATAAGGAGTTGATAAGTATTCGGGACACAAATTATACGATATATTAAAAATGAACCAACATCATGGCCCGTGCCGTTACGGCACGTGGGTTAAGGGCTAGTAAGACATAAGGCATTGTGAATCAGTTGTATATGTGGATGTTGGGGCCTAGGAGGCTCTTTGCTGAACACAAAAGTAACGAACAATACATTTGGTATTGTTCGTTACTTTTATCATAGTTTGGTATTGTTGGTTACCAACAATACATTTGGTATTGTTTATGTGTAAATTTATTGAAGCAACGAATTTGTCATGGTTTTAGTTGCTTATGTTTTCTTGCATTTTCCTTTCTGTTCCAGCTTTGCCATGTTGAACGGAACTACTTAGTAAAAGACTCCGCTGATAATGCAAATATGGATTCAACTGCTTATTTGGATTCAACACCACTGAGATTATGCAAGATTTTTATAACTGAGACAGAAAAATACAGTTGGGGTGCATAATGTTTCAGATCAGATCGAACTATTTGAGTTCATATTCTTGGTTTGGTAGAAAAGTTCAGGTAAACGAACTTGAAACTTGCATTATCTAATAAATTATCTCTACCATCCCCCATAGCTATGATTTTATCTACAGTGGTCAAGAAAAATAACCGTTAATAACTAAGCTGGTAAGAGGGGTGTCTCATTTTTAATCCGGCGATAATACTTATTTCTGCAACCTATTTGGATGGAAAAGTATAGAACGTGAATAGTTTACAAGGCAAGAATTAACAGTTAGCCATAGACTTAGGCATCAAATATTTCATGCACAAAAAAATGTATGATGAATAGAAGATATTGGTAAATGTGTCACAAAAATTAAAGTCAACAACCTAACATTAATATTTTCAACAACATGTTTTTATACCGTGTACTTACATTATAAAGCCGAAAGGGATTGGCGAACCGGGTAACAACCAAGATAAATTGTTTACTATATTTTTCTTGATCTCTACTTACCCAACAGAGCATGTGGTTGGAACACGTTCTTTTGGAATTGCCTTAGGTGAAGTTGCATTTTTGTTTTAAAAGACAAATGAGAAGGAGAAGCAGATCATCTTGAAGTGTCAATTCCATGTTACCCATGGATGTGCGGCACAATGATCTAACTCCATATTAGAAAGGTTGTAAAATGTCATTAGGGTCGGATAACGTGGATTCAGAAGTGAGGGTTGGTGTTATACTTTGCCGGTGTAATTACGCTTCTAAGGTATCATTAATTGTGTTTCTTATTATCATTTTTATGTTAGTGTATAGATAAATATTGATGAAATTGAACATTATCTAATACAAATTAGAGATTTTGATGTTAATTTTGCCGGAGTATAGTTTCTTCCACATAAATATCATTATAAATGACATTAGGTGGTTTCTACACATAACATGTTTGTATGGCCTGAATCTAATTTGTGTTTGGGGCAGTGCCATCGATGCATGTTGCCAAGTGGTGTCATTCATTTGTGCATTGATAACCATTCGCGACAGAAAATACGTGGGTGCTACCCATATAGCACTTAAAATTCCATGTTCATATAGAGCATTAGCTCATCACCTCCGCTTGCAAATCAATAAAAATAACCCAAGGGTAATGCGTCATTACAATTATTAAGGCGTTACTTAAGGCATTACCACTTGGAATGTATATAAAAGGGTTAATGTTTATAAATTTGGGTAAATAGAGTATCAAATATGTTGAAGCCCATTCCAAAAGGAGAAGAAAAAAAAGTGTCAAACCCACAAAAAGCCCCGTGCCGTTAAGCCTTATAGTTCATAAATCATAATTCACTGCCAATTATTAAGCAATAATAAACCTTTTTTCCAGACATTTTAATTCTAAAATAAACATTGATTGGTGAGACATAAGGCGTAATACTTGATGCGGGCAAAAGAGGTATAAGTAATTCGATTGTAAAAACACATAAATTTACGGTGTGGCATACATACTCAACTTACAAAATGAGAATTTGTGGATGAAATGGTAAAGCTGATACTTACAACCTTTTGATTTTAAACATGATAAGGGAGTTCAGCATGTGTTCGGGGTTCTTTATGAAATCATGCACCGCTAGATTGTATTTCATGTGCAGATAGGAATATATGGAGGTGCCAAGAGTGCAAAGACTTTTGAAGTTACAAAAGCATTCGTTAAAAGGAACTGATGGGTGAATTACTTTAATGAGGATTTAATGGAAGAGGTTCTAATATAAACTACAACCTATAAAACGTAATGGGTACATATTTTTAAGAAATTTATAACATGGAAATCTAATGGGTGTTATTAAAATTGTAGGAACAGAATGGTATGCTGGAATGTCATCCGTTAGATGCCCAAAAAAAAATCTTGGATGCAAAAAAATCCTATTCTCAGCCTATTTAGAGGATCAACAACATAAAAATAACGGAGGAATCAGCTAGAATGAAAGGTTTAACGGATGTAATGGGTAAATGTGTTATCAAAGAGTATGGGGACACTTCTATAGAGGATATCGATTAGTCGAGTTCAATGAGAAGGGATCAGTTGCTGACAAATAAAACAACATTAGGAATCATCATTCATGTTTTTTTCAGTCTATGCATTTTGTTTTAGTGTGTTTCCTATTCTGCATTTCATTCTGCTGTACTTCCCAATGTGTCTTTCTAAGGTGTAGTTCCCTTTATTAATGGAATTTTAGTATTAATACTTTTTACCATTGGTGGATCTTATTTATACCCGGAGTGAAATTTAAGGAAAACAACGATGTTATCTTGGTTAACATGATGGCAAATTTCAATGAATCATAACTTCAGGTCAATTTTTATTAAAAGCTAATATGTGTATATCCGGTGAACATGAACATTCATAATAAGGGCACCAACAATGTCCATTCATGTGTATTAGCAGATAGCTTGCACGGTGAACATGAACATTCCTATTAAGGGTGCCTGTAGTTTCCATTACTTTGTCTTAGCGGATAGCTTGGTGTAGGTGTAAATTATCCCCAGGGCTAGGTGGCAGCATCTCAAGCTATGAGATACCCAAACATGAAGATATAAGAAGCACGGGATAGAGGCTGGAAGGCGCGAAATTTAAGGAGCCACGTGGATCGGGCGTGATCACCCTACAGCTGTCGGAAAAGACTCGACCACATGCCTCTGACAAAGCTGGCAGACGAGACGTATTGGGTCAACCGAGGAGTGGTAGTCAAAGGGATAAGAATATACATGTCATATCGGCCAGATGAAATGGCGACAGGTTGGAAGGGCGACATCGCACCAAGAGAACACCCGAACGGATCGCCTCGGACAAGGAACTACAAAGGGATCGAAGCACATCAGCCATAGTGACGGAAGAAGGGACGACGCATGCAGGCCCGAGGACAGGACTTCAAGATATATATGTTGTGACCAACACCCTAGTTTGGTTGTATGAAGCCTCCCCTATAAATAGAAGAACTTGTATCCAAAAGAGTGAGGACATGTTGTGAGGAGAGAGACTTGTAATCAGAAAAGTAGGGAGAAAAGTTGAGAGCTAGTTCACTTTGTAAGTGAGTTCACTTGAGAGAGAAACACCATTGTAACACCTTGAATTAATAAGATTCATCCTTTCACTCCCGTGGACGTAAGTAATCATACTGAACCACGTATATCTTTGTGTCTATCATCATGTCTATACTTTCATTTGCATGAGTAGAAGATTTCTATCCTTTGGATGTAGGTGGTAGTAAAATGCATCTACATTCTGGCGCCGACTAAGGGGAACCGACTAAGATCTCAGGATACCTTGCCTTGGAGACCTTCAAAGACGATCCAAAGCTCATGTATACACGTTCAAGTGTTGTAGTTGAAGCTAGGATGAACTCTGATGGCCGAAATCGTTGTTATGTCGAGTCATTTAGTTTACATGCATAGTTACAGCAGTAACAGCGTCCTCACAAGGCGTGGTGAAGTTCTCATTTCTTCGCCCACCAAAAGTTTGATCAGCGGAAAGTCTTCATAAGTTCACCGGAAACTAACAACACAGGTTTGGAGCTAGGTTGAAAGTCTGCTGATATGATGACTACTTGTTTTTGATGATTAATCGAGTGTTAGCGGTAGATAAGCTGTTTTCTTGCAATGCTATAGAGCTTGAGTGTTTGGAGTAACAAAAGGTCAAAACTAGGGTGTCTTTTTGCATAACAAGCTGCCGATCTTGAGGTGTCTTGCCCGGCGATGTTAACTAGTCATCGGAAAGTTCTTGGAGAAGATCTAGGGAAGACGGCCATAATAAGATCATAGGAGAATAACAACAATAGGAACTTAACTTAAGTTTTGGATTCACGCGCCGTACTGTTCAATCATCATGTGCATGATTTTAATGATTTGGAGCATATAGAAGGACGAACAAACTAGCTTAAATACGAAGGTCAAGTACTGAAGGCGACGTCGTACGGAGTGACAGCAACATAGCATGCTGAAGTCAGCACAAAGTCAAAATAGGGTAGATAGGCAGATCCCATTTGATAACCGGAGTAGGCTTTATATCTGCGAGTTGTAGAGTAATGACAGTTTTTGTGACAGTCGAATTTGTTTCACCTTTGTGAATGTTTATTTCCCAAATATTAGGTCAAAGTAAGGTGTTCTTTGTATTTGCTGACGTAGGTAGGGACGACACTCGGCTCACCGCGCGCCACACCCGATGGCCAGCACATCATGGACAGGAAGGACGTTAAGGAATCGTATAGTGACTAGAAGCAACATGCAGACAGGGGTAACAGGGCCGAGGCAAGAAGGCAGTCGACAACCACCGCTCTAGGAATCTAGGGCAGCAGCACGAGGCATGCCAACTGTTAATGAGGGAGTGTATATTGGGCGAGATGATGACACCCTATCTTTGGACCAGGTCATCTTGATCCATAGGAGAGTTGACCAAATTGATAGGCTCACAGCTTCTGATACAGAGGATGATTAGGAAGCACTTGAAGCCTAGGCCCAAAGACAAATAACAAGGCAACAAGCTGAGTACCAGGAAGCCTTAGGAAGAGAGAATGAGCGTCTCAGGAAGATTTAGCTGGGGCGAGCAGCAGCGAGCAACGTCGGCTCTACCCCCATCCATGCGACTGATCCGATACTACCCCCACCACCATTGTCGATGCCATTACAGACTCGGCTACACCACCCTAATGGACACTCTAGCCATGAAAGCACAGACCCGACACTCTTAGCCATTTTAGAAAGTTAAAGAAGGCAAGAAGCGGCATTAAGGGAGCTCCAGCAGCGGAATCTCGCCTTAGAGTTCGAAAATTATCAGTTGAGGAATCAACGGACCAGATCAAGAGGTTCGTCCAGCCGAGGAACATCGAGTCGTCATGGCCGATCAGGCCAATCACCACCTACGATGGGGCCGAGCAACCTTAATCAGTCCGGACAATCAGGTCAACCACCACCACCACCTCCTGTACCCCCCCCCACACACACACACACACAAAGATATGGACCACCCGAGGACTCGTCTACTGATGAGTAAAGGCGAGGAAGGGACGGGCGACATGATCGAGCAACAAAAGCCAAGCTCAAAGAGTTGGAGGCAAAGATCAAGGAGCTATCGGGAAATAGCGAAGAGAACAAATTGGCAGATATTATGAGCGAGGCCGAGAAGACGCCTTTTTCCCAAGAACTCGAACAAATGTCGTTCCCACCAAAGTGTAATTTTCCTACATTTCCTTCTAGATTCGACGGAACAGGAGATGCGGTCGAACATCTAAAAATGTATACCATGTCATTAATTCAATGGAAAAGTAACACGGTAGTCATGTGTAAATTCTTTCCATCCAGTTTGGAGGGCGAGGCGAGAGATTGGTTCTATTCGCTTTCACCCGGATCAATCGACGATTACGACGCTCTTATTGAGGCCTTTCTTGAAACCTACATGCACAACAGCCTACCTCGGCCAAGAATGAACAAACTATTCACCCTCGCCCGGAGGTTCAGGGAGCCCTTGAGAACCTTGACCGATAGGTGGAGGAAGTTGTGTGTTGAAATCGGAAAAGTTCCGGTAGATCAAGCTATCTTTGGATTTTAAAATACGTTGGGAAGATCAGACCCCATCTGGGTAGCTATGTTCTCTGAAAATCCAAAAACCTTAAAGGAGATGCGAAGAATGCAGGAATATTTCATCGCCTTAGAAGAAATCCAATCCGAGTTGAAAGATAGGGGAATACAAGAAGCTAGTACTGAAGCGGGTGCCGAGACTAAGGTGGTTATGGACAACCCGGCTAGGCGACCCAAGAAGAGATCGGACCCTCCACCAAGAGGTAATGAGAATAAATAAGAGGTATTTTGTAAAAGGGTCGTATGTTTATGGTCTAATTAGGGTCTGGGTCGAAGAACATGCCGTTGATGCATTAGGGTCATAGACTAACCAAAGACCATTAAATAATCGTTAGTTTGACACTTTTTTTCACCAAAACCCATGACTGTCAATTGACTAGCATTGACAGTTTAAGTATTCAACATTTTCAGTTTCTCCGTTGTCGATCTCTTGTCCATTTCAGTTTCTCCAATTCAACGAATGCTACATATCTATTCAATTTTTGCGAAAGCTTTGTTTTTTGGATTTCCCCCCATTTCAGGAACTGGGAAACCGATACGCAAGAAATGGTCAAGCTCCCTTCGGTTGAAGAAGATGTCACTGAATTAAATCAAACTTGAGAAGGAAATCTATCATAGTATGCTCAAATTTGGAAGAAAATAAAAAAAAAGGTTGAAGTACAATAGAAATATTGGGGTATCGAACAACAACACCCATTATTGGATTCAAGTGAACCAAATTTTCAGCCGTATGCGCCAATTATACGCATAAAAAATCAGTTCTCATTAAGATTTGATGACGTACTGTAGCACCCACGAAGTTAAAAGTGAACCAAAAAAATCAAAATAAAGGAATTCATCTTCGTCTTCACGGATATGGATCAATCAATGATAATTAAAACAATCCAAACTAAATCTCTGGGTACTGTTATATGTGTAATGGATTTCTTATACATTAAAACTAATTGGATTTGCTGATGATGAAAGGAAAAAATTCCCAACACTTCGAGCTGATGAATGTTTCGATCTCTCTGATACCAACAATGAAGTAGGAAGACTGTGCGAGTTCTCCGCTTCTTATTCTCTCTCTCGCACTCAAGACGTTTGATGAAATGTCTGTGGATATATTTAACTTTGGTTAGGGTATTAAGTCATATGCCTATTTTATAAGGGTATTTTGGTAAACTAGTTGGACGGTCAACTTTAGTCTACGACCCTTTTGCATCAATGGCATGTTCTACGACCTAGACCCTAATTAAGCCATAAACATACGACCCTTTTACAAAATATCTCAAGAAAGAATGGGTGGCCAAAGGGAAGAGGCCGAGGCAGGAAGCCCGGTCATACACCCCTTTAAACGCTCCTTTGGAAGAAGTATTCAAGGAAGTCGAGAAGAGGAGCGATATAAATTACCCAGCATCGAGGGGAGTCCAGTTTCAAGAAACCAAAGGCCACCCCGACTACTTTCAGTACCATCAGTATAGGGGCCACTCCACTAATAATTGTCGAGAAGTGAAGGATATCGTCCAACACCTCATCCGAGACGGGTACCTGAGACAGTTTGTCCGACATCCATCCCAATTTGTGAATATCATTTCACACTCCACTACGCAAGACTACACTTTTGGACCAGTTTTCACTTCAAGGATTCACAAGAGAGACCGCAATGGCAAGGAAATATTCAGTGTAGCTAAGACCTTACCGATGGAACCTTGGATGATGCAACCTATTTCTTTCTCGGCCAAGGATGTCCCAGCAAATGGGAAAGCACACAGTGATCCCTTGGTCATCACATTATTAATTGAGAGACGGGGAGTTAAAAGAATTCTCATAGATAGTGGAAGTTCAATCGAAGTGCTGTTCTACGACACATTTAAGAGAATGGAACTATCATAAGACATCCTCGTCCCCTCAACATATCACATCTACGGTTTTAACGGCACAATTACCATCCCTAAGGGCGAGGTAACACTGAGGGTTTCGGATGGTGGGGGTTACCTTGATACTCTGACCACCTTTTGTGTGGTCGATGTCGCCTCGCCTTATGAAGCAACTATCGGACGTCCTTGGATCACTGGGATTAAAGGAGTGGCATCGGCCTATCATCAGAGATTAAGGTTTCCTACCTACAAGGGAATAACTGAAGTTGTGGGCGACTCCCAAGCGGCGCGACAATGCATGCAGGTTGATGCCGAAATTAATGAAGATCGGCGAGCTCGACAAAGACGAGAGAAGAATAAAGCCAGAGAGGTTAAAGATGCAGAAGAGTTGGAGTAAACTATTTCACAAGCGATCATGGAATGCGAGACCCAAGAGCAAGACCCTTTATAGCAATTAAAGGAGACATATCCATTCAAGGGGACTAAATCTAATTTCTCGATAGTTGAGCCGACTCGGGAGGTGAAATTGGGGACGATGGAGGAGCCAAAGATAGTGAGGATCGGGACGTTACTCTCAGAAGAATAAGCAAGTCAACTCATGACGGTGTTAAAGGAAAACTTAGACGCGTTCGCTTGGGAAGTATACGATTTAGAGGGGATCGACCCGGAGGTCTGTTGCCACCATTTGAAGATTGATCTGAGGTTCAGACCCGTTAGACAAAAAATGAGATGAATCGCACCAGAGTTACAAGCAGCGGTTGAGGTCGAGCTGAAAAAGTTATGGGAATCCGGGATAATCAGGAAATCCCATTACCCGCAGTGGATATCTAATATGGTCGTGGTACCAAAGAAAAAAGGAGGAGTTAGGATATGTATTGATTTTAGTGACTTGAACAAGGCTTGTCCAAAGGACAACTTTCCTCTTCCAAGCATAGACCAATTAGTAGAATCCATAGTCGGGTACCAGGCGATGACATTGATGGATGGATACATGGGCTACAACCAGATACCGTTAGCGCCCGAGGATCAGGAGCATACCTCCTTTTTCACACCAAGAGGGTTGTATTGTTATACTAAGATGCCATTTGGACTTAAAAACGCTGGTGCTACTTACCAGAGATTAGTGGGAGACATGTTCGAAAACAAGATTCACGACACCATATAAGTTTACGTAGACGATATGTTAGTCAAGAGTCGCCGAGCTGAGGATCACGTCCGAGACCTTCGAGAGATTTTTCAGACGATAAGGAAACACAAGATGAAGATTAACCCCGCTAAGTGAGACTTCTGGGTTACATCAGTAAAATTCCTAGGATATATCATCACCCCAAGAGGGATAGAGGCAGACCCCGAGAAGGTCAAGGATGTCTTAGAAATGCCTTCTCTCGCGGCAGTAAAGGATGTGCAAAAGCTAAATGGCTGCATAGCAGCATTGGGGCGATTCGTGTCACTGTCGTCGGACAAATGTAAAACCTTTTACGACATCCTGAAGAAAGGAAAACAGTTTCAATGGACGGATGCAAGTGAAGAGGCCTTTCAAAACATCAAGTTACACTTAGCCAGCCTCCCGGTTTTGCAGAGGCCCGAGCCGTCAGAGATCCTCACCCTATACTTGGGAGCGACACCATATTCCATTAGTGCAGTATTGGTCAAGACGGAGGAGAACGTGGAAAAACTGGTATATTTCACTAGCAAAACACTAAGCCCGACCGAGAAAAACTATACCAGAATGGAGCAGATGGTTCTGGCACTAGCTTTTGCCGCTTCTAAACTCCGAACATATTTTCAAGCTCATCGCATACAGGTGCTCACCAAATCGCCTATTGAAGCAGTCCTGGATAATGCAGGGCGATCGAGAAGAATATCTAAATGGGGAGCCTTAATCAAAAAGTATGATGTGGTATACGAAACAAGGACGGCGATCAAGGGGAAGGTAGTGGCCGACTTCTTAGCTGACTTCCCACTTAGTAATGAAGACGAGGTGGAAGATATACCAGGAATGATGGAAGAATGAGAAGAACCTACCGACCTATTAGCATCCAATAGCCCTACAAGATGGGAAGTTTTCGTCGATGGAGCGTCAAAAAAAGAGGGATCAGGCCTTGGGTTAGTGTTCACCACGCCGAAAGGAAGGAAGATAGTGCATTCGTTCATACTAGAATTCAAGGCAACAAACAATGTCACCGAGTATGAAGCGGTGATCCATGCCTTACGGATAATTGTAGAAATGGGGCTACAAGAAATTCGCTTAACTAGTGACTCACAGTTGGTGATCCGACAGATTACGGGCAAATACGCTACACACGACCCTGTATTGCAAAAGTATTGGGAGCTCGCCCAGTCTTACATCAACCAAATACCGAGTATTAAGTTCCGCCACATTTGTCGAAAAGATAACAGACACTCGGACGCTCTATCATACATCGTCTCACAGCTAGTAGACCCGAGCATAGAGGGCATTCACGTTATGAGGCTCCTTAATCCCTCAATCCCAGAAACACCAGAAGTACGGATCGATGTGGCTATTAATATAGACGAGCGATATAAGGAGGGCGATTGGAGAAATCCGATACACTGATACCTAGAAATAGGTGAGCTACCTAAAGGTCGACCCGAGATAAATAAAATCAAGAGTAAGACAGGCGCCTACGAGCTAAGGGGAGGGATCTTATATAGGAAATCCTACTTAGGGCCCCTTTTACGATGCCTAAGTAAAGAGGAAGGCCACACGATCTTGCACGAGCTACAATATGGAGCCACCGAAAATCATAGCTTGGGGAGAAGCTTATCGGCCAAAGAAAAGACGATGGGCTACTTTTGGATGTATATGAACGAAGATGCGAAGGAAATGGCGAAAGCTTGTGAAGAATGTCAGCGGTTCGGCAAGAAAATACAGGCGCCAGGAGTACCCTTAAACTCTGTTATAAGCCCATGGCCCTTTGCCAAATGGGGCATAGACATTATCGGACCATTACACGTAGGAACGGGGCAAAGGAAATAGTTGATCGTGGCCACAGATTACTTTACCAAATGGGTAGAAGCAGCACCACTAAGGCATATCCGAGACAAAGATGTCTTTAAATTCATATGGGATCATATCATTTGCCGCTTTGGGATCCCAGCAGCCATCGTCTCCGATAACGGTAAACAACTTCAAGGGGAAAATATTGATTTGTTGTTCAACACGTATAACATCAGGAAGAGTAAAGCAACCCCCATTTACCCTCAGAGTAATGGGCAGGCTGAGATCACTAATAAAACGATCTCCGACAACATGAAGAAGAAATTAGATGGTGCATATGGTGACTGGTGTGAGGAGCTATACAACGTTTTGTGGGCATACAAAACCACCCGGAGGGAAGCTACAGGTTCTCGCCATTCATGCTTACTTACGGAACCGAGGCGATTCTACCAACAGAAGGGATGATCCCTACTACTAGAACAGAATCTTGGAGACGAAACGTCTCGTCCGATCTAATTTTGGCAAAACTCGACGATCTGGAATAAACAAGGGAGATAGCGTTACAAAAAATGGAAAACTATCAAAGAAGGTTACAGCGAGAGTATAACAAACGCGTTCGCCCAAGAGAGTTCCAACCAGGGCAGCAAGTACTCAAATTTCTGGCTGAATGGGAGCGAGACAAAAAGGGAGGAAAACTAGAACCAAAGTGGGTTGGGTCGTACATAATTGTATCTAAGGCAGGCGAGGGATCGTATCGTCTACTAAGGCTCAATTGAACAGAAGATCCCAAACCCTGGAACATCAAGTATTTGAAACTCTACCACCCATGAGCGGAGACGCGGTGAAAAGGTGAGCATTCTTGTCTTCTATTTCTGTAAAACCGCGAGGGGTATGAGATAGGGCATGAGCGACTAATGGTCATTCGTACTCGGGGCAAAGCCAATGTGGAAGTGCCGAGGTGACTTACACTCGAATGGTCATTCGTACTCGGGGCAAAGCCAGTGTGGAAGTACCGAGGTGACTTACACTCGAATGGGCATTCATACTCGGGGCAAAGCCAGTGTGGAAGTGTCGTGGTGCCTTACAGTCGCCTGGCTATTCGTACTCGGGGCAGTGACAGTGTGCAAGTGTCGAGGTATCCTAAGGGTTCTGGTGGTTGGAAACCAGTTCCGCAGGTTGTTAAGACATGAGGTCTTCTCAGCTAGGTGGCCTACTTACATTTGAAAGGTCACCCACATCGCAGGTGGCTGTGACCACTTTCCCGAGATTGGTTGATCGATAACCGCTCGGGATAATCGAGCCTAGAATTAGGTTGGCTAGTACCCTTCCACTGAATCCAAGAGATAGTGATGAGATTCCCCAATAACGACATGGCATTGGGCCCGATGACCCTCCTTGTTGGGTGTGTTCGACAGAAACGGTTAAAATACTAACACACATAATCAACAAATTGCAGGAATAACATAAGGAACAAGGGCTAGAACGAAAAGCAACATGCGTCAATTAAGAAAGCGCGGAAAATGTCATGAAACCACAAGGAACACAAAGTATAACGGAAATAAATAAAACAACATCGACGACGCAACACCCCCGTATAAAACAAAAAAACAGTATATCGGAGCACTACAAAAGGGGAAGAAGTGTTTAAAGCGATTTACAACCCATGGCAAGGGGTGATTTAGTGACGCAGCACTACAAAAGGGCAATTCAAGCCTTGGGGGGAATAGTGCTGGCCCTCTTTTGCGCGACCTCGCGCCGCTTATTCTCCACCCACTCCTCGATACCCGACTGAACCTTCTCATTTATCTCATCTGCATGGGCGACACGTTCATCCTCAAGCTGCTGAGTAAGTTGCAAATTGGCAGCCTCCGCGTCGGTTAACTTGGTGCCCAATCGGCCTCGACCTGCTTCAATCGTCGAACCTCCAGATCCAGTTCCCGGGAACGTTTTTGCTCGACTACAAAATCACAACAACACGGTATTATTCATCGGATAAGGCTTAGCAATTTCATAAGTACAGAGCATAATCTAATATTAAGGAACGGCCTCAACACATCATCTACAAGACCTGAAAGGGCGGGTAACACTGACTGAAGCGATTCTACCGACTTGGACAATTCATCCTCAGCCTTAGACAATTTCATGGTTAGTTCATTATAGTGCTTCTCGTTGAACTCATTGTTGGGGAAGTACTTCTTATGTTCGCTCCACTCGTCCATTAGACGATTACGCGATACTTGCAGCACTGAAAGTTGCGATTTACTCCACTCTAGTTCACCCACCGCTTTGTTGAGTTCGCCCACTTTGCCCGTCAGATCGCGGTTAGCTCGCTCCACTACATCTTTATCCCACAGTATTCGTCGGCGATCTTCATGAAGGTCTCGGTTATGCAATTGTAAAACATCTACCCGTTTCTCTAAGTTCGTGACCAAAGCGGTCTTCTCAGCAGCTAGGCGTTGGGAAGAACCCAAGTGAGCCCGTAAATTGTCTATTTCTTCAGGGGCATACTCAAACTGACGATAGCGTTCTAATTCATCCTAAAGCTCTTCGATCTCACCGGCCTGGCGATCTATCTTACCATCCTTATTCGCAGTTCGCCGATAAATATTCTCCACTAAATCCTTTTCGATATCCCACTTCCTTTCATAATCCTAAACTCCGAAGAAGCATCTAAACCTATACTAGCTATCTCGGCTAGAAGAAGGATACCCGACTCAGGATACTGGCACGATAAACTCAATCAACTTAAGCTTAAATTATGGAATTATAACATACCTTGGGCATCGGCGAGTTTGATTTCCGCGACTTTTTTCGTTCTGCAATTGAAGCTGGAGGGATTCCACCAGTTGCCTTTCCCTACGACGATTGGCGGCATCCAACCGTACCCGATTAAGAATCTGATACAAGTAAACAAGTTAGAACGGTAGGCAACGACAAGGAATAAACCAAGGGCACGGCGTCACCCAAACAGGCAGAGTCACTCACCACTGTATCAAGAGTCTAAGCCATATCTCCATACAGGGGCACGGCAGCAAGCATTTGCTCATCAGTATACGCACCAAAGTCGGGGGAAGTCAGCGCTCCAAGAGAATTCATGATAGGGCTAGAGACAGTAAAAGAGGTTCCAACACCGGACGAGGACCCACCAGTAATCTAGGGCAGACGATGAAGTACTTCCGATTCAGCATTAACAATATTTCCTAGTGATATACGCATTTATGTGTCTAATTTGTTCTCAATGTTTCGTATTGTTAGTACTCGTTTTTGTCCTTATTATGGTGTTTTGTGTGTTTGTAGGTATTTTTTGGAAATAAATATTGTTGGAAAATTCAGGTCAAAAAGTTGCTCGGAACACCCCCCGGAGGACATTCGCTATTCAGACTCCCACTTTGGATAAGGGGTAAACCAATTGCTAAGGGGCACCCACTGGTTATTCGGCACCCAGCTGTTGGGATAAGTGCTGACCTTCTTCACGGTTTGAAGATATACTTTTGGCGGGAAAACAAATACTCAGTGCATGCGTATTATTCTGTGAAGAAATTTGACGAGATTTTCTCGCTGAATTAGTTTGGAATATCCTGTCAGTATTAAATAGGAAGATTTGACAGTCGGAGAAGACGTGTGAGGAGAATCAGGGGTTGCATAGATATATCGGATTTTCATACTCCTTCTGTGGATCTTTGTGTAACCTATGGAGATTGGTGTGTCTTTGGATTAAGAAACTTTCCAAGGAAGGAATTATTTCTCACATGTCGGAGTGTGCTGGACGGAGAAAATAGCGTGAGAATCGAAAGAAGATGCAAAACAGGACATTATTCCCGTGAAAGGAAAGAAAATTAGCGTGAGTTACTGCGCATGATTTTCTTATCCTGAAGAGTATAAAAAGGGTACTGGGTTGTTTTATGGAGAGGGGAGAGTGTTTGGGAAAGGTATAGAGCGATAATCAGAGCCTCAGAAAATTATTTTTCTGCTGCTGCATTTCGGAAGAACACGAAGAACAGACCGGCCAGGATAGTCGTTCTTAAACAGTGTTTGCGACACAGTGTGAGGGTCGTACGTTACGGTTACAGTGACGCTATTTTTCTATCGTTCTTTGTAACAGCTTGGTTTGTAACAATTATAACTGTTACAAACCCGATTTTTATTATCTTCTCCCTTATTCATCATTTTTAACCCTTTGAGCATAAATGAAATCAACTTTTGAGCGTGTTTCCAACATGATGAGTAGCTAATTCTCTCGTAACCAAGGCAATGGATGAAGCTATTCACACATGAACAATGGGTAACTATTTTATTTTCTCTAATATTTAATTATAATTCACTCAATCACTGCTTTTGCAGAGTTCTTAAAAGTTTACATAATTTTCTTCATTAGTTGTGATTCAATTAGATAGGTTATGCTTTGGTTAGATAATCTATGCTTAGGGGATACAATTAATTTTTGAGAATATGTTTGATTATTCGTGGATTAAGAAATAAAGGATTAAAAGGATAATTAGAGTTATGAAATATTTGACATCATTCATGTGTAATAGTGGATTCTAGTGTCTTGATTATTTTCCAATTACTTGAAATCAATTTTGAGTTAAGTTTTCTATATTTTTAAGTTCTACTAAGTCTAGAAATCATTGCCTTCACAAGTCTCACGAACCTTTTTACTACAACAACTTTGATAAAACATCACCTAGCCCGGGCGCCTTCAGGGGTTCTTGTTTGTCGGCCAATTCAGGATTAACGACCACCTCAGGACCAACATTCTCGCCCGTCTCCTTCCCATCGCCCTTGTCATCCGAGAAATCATCCCCAAATATGTCATCTTCATCGGGGATGTTGAAAATTGGTTTCTGCCTTTGCTGCGGCTTAGCAAAAACATGCTTGCCCCTATGAGGATTACGTCTAAGAGGTTGGGTGTCAACCTCCTCCACATCGGCTTCATCATCATCACGCCTAGGGAATTTCTGCATAAGTCTTCTCTTTAGAACATGTGAAGGCAAAAAATAGGGGCAAGTACATGTACTTATAATAAAAACATTGTGTTTGTTACCTTCTCCTGGTCTTCCTCAACCCTTGTGCTAGTACCTCTTTTCCTAGACGATGCGGCAGCCATGGTAGATTCGCTCTGAGGATTTAACGACAACAAATAGCCAACCCATGTAAGAACCAACAAGTTAGAAATTGAGGAAAGTAGAAGGAGACACATACCTTATCGGCCCTGTCATCGTTAACTACCCAGAAAGGATAGGGCTCGGCCGGAAATGAAGGCGACGGAAAGCTACCATGTAAAATAGGACCTCGGACAAGGAGTGAAACTCGGGGATAGATTGGATCATTGGTGTGACGGGGTCGCCTGTTATAACCTTGTCCCATGGGATCAACATCCAGCATCATCCTCTCAACACCCTTGGGCATGGTTCTCTGACGATGGGGACCGGCAGAAAAACCGGCAAGATCACCGTTGGTTGAGGTACCGGATCGATAGTTGACAAGGAAATTAGCAACAATATACTCTGGAGCGTGCTCGGGCTTGTAGGTCGACCACTCGGCGGTAGAACCGTGACCATCTCGGCGAGCTCTCCATTCATCCATAATGTGAAAAGTGTTGCCAGTCCATTGAGCCAGGGCGTGATAAGGCTTGAGCTGGGAGAGAACCTCATAATAAAAAGGGCTATCGGGGTTGTACAAAGGGAGACAAAGTCCTAGCTCTAGCTGACCCTCAGTAATGACCACGCAGTCAGCCGACTGCTCATACTTATCCATATCGGATTTCTTCAAGAGGCTGTTTTGGCCCGAGGTCAGGGTAACTTCGTAACTTTGAAGATCGTACTTCTCTTTCAACTGCTCAATGAACTCTTCATCAGAGAGATCTTTCACTTTTTTCTCGGACCTGCACGAAATAGAAGGAGAATCATCAGGAAAGATAGATCCCATGGCGCGATCATCGTACTTAGAGGGACTATCAAACGAAAACAGAGAAGCAAGGGAAAGAGCATCATTCTCATAAAAAAACATCATCCACGCACCTTTTTTCAGTCATCGAGGGAGAAGAATCCATGAACGGGAATAGTACGGAACTCGGAAATCGATAAAGGAGGTTGGGACGACGAAAATGTAATTGCAGCCACTGTAGCACTCAGAGATAAAGAGTTGAAGGAAGAAAATCGAGAAGACAAGGATTTACTGAGGTAAAAGATGATGAAGAATCTCGAAGAAAAAGTTGCAGCGTCTAGAGGCTAAAAAATAAATGGTGAAGAAGAAGAAAGAGAATATGAGTTGGACTATTTAAATAAGAGAAGTTGTAACCGGCGCCGACGGTTACATGTAATAAAGTGGAGTTATTGGGGGACTGCATGGCGGAAATCTCGGCATGAACGTGGACGTGGGAAGCGGGGATGACTTTCTTCCACTCGTGTCTGCCACACGAGCGAAAGAAGGGGCATAAATGTAGGTGTAAATTATCCCCAGGGCTAGGTGGCAACATCTCAATCTATGAGATACCCAAACATGAAGATATAAGAAGCACGAGATAGAGGCTGGAAGGCGCGAAATTTAAGGAGCCACGTGGATCGGGCGTGATCACCCTACAGATGTCGGACAAGACTCGACCACATGCCTCTAACAAAGCTGGCAGACGAGACGTATTGGGTCAACCGAGGAATGGTAGTCAAAGGGATAAGAAGATACGTGTCATATCAGCCAGATGCAAGGGCGACATCGCACCAAGAGAACACCCGAACGGATCGCCTCGGACAAGGAACTACAAATGGATCAAAGCACATCGGCCATAGTGATGGAATAAGGGACGACGCAGGCGGGCCCGAGGACAGGACTTCAAGATAGATATGTTGTGACCAACACCCTAGTTTGGTTGTATGAAGCCTCCCCTATAAATAGAAGAACTTGTATCCAAAAGAGTGAGGACATGTTGTGAGGAGAGAGACTTGTAATCAGAAAAAGAGGGAGAAAAGTTGAGAGCTAGTTCACTTTGTAAGTGAGTTCACTTGAGAGAGCAACACCATTGTAACACCTTGAAGTAATAAGATTCATCCTTTCACTCCCGTGGACGTAGGTAATCATACCGAACCACGTATATCTTTGTGTCTATCATCATGTCTATACTTTCATTTGTATGAGTAGAATATTTCTATCCTTTGGATGTAGGTGGTAGTAAAATGCATCTATAGATTAGTCCCGTGCCGTAGATCTAGTTAGATCTTATATGGAAAATAGTTAGAATTAGCCAGTGCCAGTTAGTAAACTAGATTAGTTTAGAACTGGGTTGGGTTGTGAGATAAATCTTAATCACTAAAAGCTATCGATAAATAAAATATCTATTTGATTGATTGAATTGTTTTGTTTGATTGTTTGTTTGTGTAATTGAGTAAAAATTGTAGGGTACACCAATAACTTTAGCGAATAAGGATTTGAGAATAACTAATCTAAAAAGTATGAACACGTAAACAATCTAATACTATAATAATAGTGAGATTAATATTATTGATAAAACTTGTAAGTCACGTGGAAATTTATTAAACACATAGACTTATGAAGAGTAAACAAATTATAATTACATAAATATTAATAATATTTTTGGAACTTAATAATAATTATAAGAGTAGTTTTAAATAATAGTTGAACCATCAGAGTTAATTATAAAAATAGGGATATTTTGACTTTGGGTCACAACAAAGTGACCAGAGTTACGTTTGGGTCACCCCAAAATTTTAATTAGAGTTTGGGTCACGGACCGTTATTGACTGTCTTGACCGTTACTAAAATAAAATTTATTTTAGTTAATTTTTTAGAAAGTTATTAACCCTGAATTTTCCCCATGGACATGGGTCGAATCACCAAAACCTTTCTGGGTTACTTCATAGGAGGTAAATGAATGTGTTATGTGTGCCCTAAAATACCAGGGTATGATATCTCTTATTTTGCAATGGAAAGTGAAAATTGATTGATTTACATTTTGTTTGTCTATTTCTCTTATTATTTTTTTCCGTTCAGGTTGAGGGATATTCATCTCTAGAAAAGTACTCATACAATTGTAGTTGGAACGATGTTTCTGGGTGGTTATTCACAAGCTAAAGATGGGTCATCTTCTTGTTCTGTAATGCAACAATATTTAATCTCTTGGTTATCAATTGTTGGTCAGGTTGTTAATCTAAATGTCCCACTTGATATGATAAGCGACTTCCATCGTGTATGTTCAATAGACAATGAATTTAGATTTGTGAATAATTGGGCATGACAGACACCATAAGGCTGTGTATCCCATCATATCTAGCCTAGTCAAAGTATGGTATTGTTTGTTGAAATCACGTTTTTGTACAGAGCAACCAATCACGAATGGTGCATGATGAAGATCCATGCACCTCTAGTGTTCGATAAAAATCCTCATAGAGAAGAAAAACTTGGAACCATATCTACCACAACCCATCTCATCTAACGGTTTAGATTAATTGGATACAAATTAATTAAATTAAAAATTATTTTAGTAACGGTCAAAACGGTCAATGACAGTCCGTGACCCAAACTCTAATTAATTTTTTTTGATGACCCAAACGCAACTCTGGTCACTTTTATGTGACCCAAAGTCAAAATATCCCATAAAAATATTATAATAGTAACTATAGATGATAATAAAAGTAATAATAATAATTTAATAAAATATTGTTAGCATTTATCAATTTTTTTTTAAAGAATAATAATAATTATTTTATTTCATAAATTAAAAAAGGTATTGTAAAATTACACGGAGCTTTTAGTTGGTAACCTAGCGACTAGCTGGGCCCCAACTCCTTTTTGAATAACAACGCCTAAACGATGAAAAATAAAACTACATAGACCACTACTAGCATCATTACTAACCAAACAATTCCTTAGACGCTTGAAAAAAACAAGAGTATCCTCACCAAGTTCCCCTAGAGTAGAAAAAGCTAAAACACCCAAGCCATAGCCATGTGCAAGAGTATCCTCATCATTACTAACCAAACAATTCCTTAGACGCTTTATCAATTAGTATCATATTTAACTTAATTTAACTAAAATTTCAACAAGGATATATAACGATAAAAATAATATTATAATTAATTAAATAGTTATGGAGAATTAGTAACACTTGTGTATAGTTAAGTTTTGCAAATTAAACTAATTACAAATTAGAAATGTAAGTTTTGTGTTTAAATTAGACAGTTAAATTAATACTTATTAGACGTTAGACGTAAAAGGTGAAGATATAATGTATATAATTAAAAGACTCAACTTGTTAATAACCATGTAATGAAATTTTCTTTAGTCGAATAAATGATCCAGTAAATCATTAAAATGAAACATACATACATGAAATAGTAATGAGAGTATTCAGATAGTTAGTGTAATATTAGAATTAAAAGAAAATAAATTCGTAAATTGATAAAATCTTTTTTCGTAAATATATTTAATCATCTTTTGAAATGGAAAATTAGTATGACGAACTTAAACCGTTAGAATTTAAATTAATATTATATTGAGCATAACTTAAATTAAAAATCTCATTTAATTTACAAATATATAGTGATAAAATAATGATTATAATTAAATAGCAATGGAAAATTATTAGTGCTTATCTATAATTAAGTTTTGCAACGTTAACTAATAACAAATTTGAATCATGTATTTGGTGTTTATACCAGATAGATAAGTAAGACTTATTAAGTAGGAATAAAAGAATGTGAAGTCATATAAGCACAGAGTAAACACTAAACTTGTTAACAATCTTATACCAAAATTATCTTTTGTCCAATAAATGATTCATTAAATCATTAAATTATACACATGAAGTGATAATTATAATACTTGAATGCTTAGTACAAAATTAAACTTAAAGGAGAATAAATTTATCTATGAATAAGATACTTATTATTATTACAGAAATTTTAAGATTATGAAGACATGCTAAATTTTTATGCAGACTCAAAGTTTAAATCATATTAAATTATCAACGCCAATATTTAACAAGACGTAGTATACGCATTCAATCTGAATAAATAAAATCTGTTATATCAATCTTTTCATGAAAGTAAAATTATATTTACAAGATTAGAGTTTAATAAAATTAAACTAAGTATCATTGCTAAACAATTATTTTAATTGTATGTTAGTTACACTAGTAATCAAATAAGAAAATTTGATAAAACAATAGTGAAAATGATAATATAATTAAGACAATAATTTTTGATAAGATAAGTAATTAACAACATTATATTTTACTCATTGCTATGAAATTTAGAGTTATCGTAAATGTCATTTGAATAATAATTATTGGATGGTAATAGCAAAATATAATTTTTATTAATAGTACAACTTAAGGATTATTTAACAATAATATAAATTTAAGGAAATAAAGTTTGACCAAATCAAGTCTAGTAGTATTAATAATAAAATTTAAACTTGACATTATGATTAATTACGATTAAATTTTTTTGGTCTGAGAAATAAGAAATAAACAAATATAATAATAATAATAAAATATTAATACCAAACAACTATGATAAACTGTTAGCGGTTATTAGCTTATATCAAGTCACATAATGAAATAAACAATTAGGTATAACTTTATATTTGGATAATGGTTATAACATTATTAAGTCATTCTTAATTAGTGCATGAATTTAAAATCTATTTAGTTATAATAATATAGTTTCATTTGAAATTAAAATTCGATTTCATTAAAATAAATAAATAATAATAAAATAAAAGGTAAGATAAATAATTCGAATAACTAAATTTCTTAAAATGATGTGAACTGCTTATATATTTTACAAAGTAAATTTATCAGATTACACCAGTTAAGATAAAAGTTTAGAGGCTAATTAATCTTAATAAATTAATAATTAGTTATCCAGCACTGTGGAATAATGAAGGTTGTGTTTTCTCTATTCGTAGGAAGGCATTGTTGGGATTGGCCAACCTTGACAGGGCAACTACATTCAGAGATGACCGATCATAGAAGGATGAATTAGTTCTTTTTAGAGAACCTATAGTTTCAACCTCAAAAAGATATGTAGGTTTCTTCCTTGAAGTTAGAGACACATATGTTACAAAATAGAAATTTGCAGATGAAACTTAGACTTCCCTATTGGATTGAAATTAAATCAACGTAGTTGAACTTAGAACCAAAAATTTTAGTAGTAGAAAACCATATAGGGTTGTGCCTTGTTTTATGTTGTTTACGCTTGGATAAGAGATGGATTTATTCTATAAGGTAGGGAGTTTTGAAGACCATAAGGATGGTTTTATTTTCGAGGACGAAAATGATATAAGGTGGGGAGAATGTAACGATCCTCAAGCTCGTCAACGCTATTTGACCGGTCTAGCGATAGTCAAGAGATGATTAAGGCGATAATGACTCGATTAGTTTAACTCGAGCGTTAATTAAAATAAATTAATATAACAATGATATAGATACAAAATTAGTGGCGTTGAATAGATATCGAAAAGTTGCGCAGAATGGACTAATCGAACGTGTCATTCGGGTACCAGACGAAGAAGATATCATCAATTTAGTAAGGGGGAAAAATGGTCTTTTCTCCATTAAACCGACTGGGGCTTCCCTTATCTTTTTTAGTGGGTGTTCCATAGTTTTCCTTTGGTTTTATCAACCCGGATCGAGCAGATAAGTTCATTTATTTCCTTTTTTTTTTTTTATCTTTCTTCTTCTCTTCTCGGTTCTTCTTCTTTCTTCTCGTTTCTCTTTCTTCTTCTGCTCTTTCTATTTCCTTCTTCTGTTAATGATCGAGAGACGAAATTGAGGCATGGGTGAGTGAATCAAATCGTGAGGATGTATAAAGGGAGGAAAAGGTGATTATTCTGCTAATTATGAAGAAGAAGATGATTTTGTTGTGTTTGTAAATGAAGAAAAGAAACATGAAAAGTTAGAGTTCTTGATACTGATATTTGAAGGTGATTCTGAATAATTAAGGATGGGTTTATAGATTTGAAGATGTAGAGTGATGTTATAGTGTGAATCTGAGAATCGAAGGTTGGAAAGAAGAATTAGGGTTTCTGGTTTTGGGTTTGAAATTCAGATAAAGAACTAGAAGATGAAATTAAAGATTTAAGTGGCAGATTAGAAATGGGTTTGTCATGAATTAGGTTAAGGTTTGGGAATCGATAGATTGAAGTTATTTTTGAAGTTGTTGATGAAGTTGGGATCGGTGATCTGCAACTGTTAATGAAACTGGGATTTAGTTGTGTTAGTAAGAAGAATCACAGAATCCATCTAAGCAAGAAGAAGAGTTGAATTGTGTTTGCTGGAATGGAACTAATCTGTGGTAATTCACCTTCTCTGTGATTTAATAAAGTTATTCATTTCAAATTGTTGAATTTATGAAATGGAAATGGAGTTGTTGTTGAACTGAGTTGCAGGTGGAATGAGAAGATGTTGTTTTTGAAATTCATGTAACTGAAGTGGTGTTGAGATATGGTTTATGAGTTGATGTTATTGGAATTGTAGGTGGTATCAATATGAAGAAGTATAAGGTTTGGAAAATGTTAATGAGAGTTATAGCTATAATTTGGTGAAGTTTTAGTTAATAATTAGGATATTTTTATGAACTGGTGTTGATGTTGTGCAGGACATGTGTTGGTGGAATGTTGTATTGGTGGTAATTGAGTGTTGTGTTGAAGTACATGGGATATGAAGAAGAATGAGACTCCCAAGAGAAGTCTGGTAGTGATGTTGTGTTTTGCTGGTGGCTGTAATTGTAAGTTACAGGTTGTAATGGTGCTGTTGAATTGAGTTTAAGGTAGTGGTATGAGAAGCAATTGTGTTTTCTCAACTGTGTTGTTCCTTAAGTATGGTTGTTGGAATAATTGAGATGAGTTGCAACTGAGGTTGAATTACAGGTTGGAAAGATGTGATTAGATAGTAAAACTGTGACTGTAGTGGAGGTGGTTTTGATAGTAATGGGTTTGAGTAACTGTGGTTAATAGTTTGAGTTTGATCTTAACTGAAATTGCAGGAGGTATATGAATTTATGAAGGTGTTGCCTGAGTTGAAGTTAGAGAATGCGTATGTTGTTATGGTTGCAGTTAGTGATAGCTTTAGTAGAAGCTTGTTGTTGTAGGTACTGAGTTTGGAGGAGTTGGTGGTGTTTCTATGAAGATGAGTTGTGTCGCAAGATGTTGGAAATGTAAGTGAAATTTGAATTGAGTTTGAAAAGTTTTTTTGCAAGGACATAAGTTAGAGGTGTTGCTTATGTTGTTTTTAGATGTGGCTTGGTACTGCAATGGCAGGTAATGGTTAAGTTACAATTGTATTTTGAATTATAGGCTTTTGTTGAAATGAATGTATTGTTGAAGTGTAGATTAGAAGAGGAATATGAATTAGTATGTTGAGATGAATATCCTCAGTGGAAACTTGCAACTGCATTTGCAGGTAAAACTAGTTTATAATTGTAAATGAAGTTCAAAGTTGTTTAAGAATGAATGTGTGATTTTAGTTGGATAGATTTGAAATGTTAATGAAGTAGAATTGAAAGAATGCTTGTAATAGAATTTTGAAGTTAGGGTTATGCACCATTACTTGTCAGTTCAGCTTCTGGCATGTGCAAGGGCCTTAGTTTGTTTAACCTGAATCAGTCTTGTGACTGAGTTGGCTCACCGATTTCCCTGACTTGATCTGAGTTGGACCATTGACCCAATCTGACTCGGTTGACCGATTTGATTACCCTGGACTTGACCTTGACTGGACGTGGACTGTTAGTTTAACCCTTTGACTATCATTGACCGTTAGATTGACCCAGTTGGGTCAGGCCTTGTGTTATTTGGCTGGTTTAGTGATTTTGGGCTTAGAGATAGCATTCTTATTTGAGGGAGTGGATCAGTTATGGTATGATTTAGCCTTTGGCATTTTCTACAAGTTGTAGACGTTCGTAAAAACTTAGCTAATACACTATAGAACCAACCTAAGTGAGTTAGCGAACTTTAGATATGTTAAAGATGGATATTGAAAGAAGTGTAAAGTCATAAATTGGATTAGAACCATTACATCTATAATTATATGATTCTTGTATGAGTCATTATTGCTAGTTTCTTAGACTGCTTGTGCGATTAACAATTCGTTATTAACAACGACCGATTCAAAGGACGAACCAGTGGATCGTGGATCTCGAGGTAGGCGTGGCCTGTCATCAAAAGGTGTGGGAATGCATTTGACTCTTTGTAATCATTATTGTCGCTTTTATAAAAGTTTATGCGTAACAAACTCATGCATTGTCTGTGCGTGCATTCCATGCTTTGTTTAAAATGCATTATGATAATCTTGTTATTTCTATGAATCTTTCCGCGATTTGGAAAGGACTTGTAACGTGTTGTTGTCAATATGAATTTTTATGGGAAATGATAAATTTCCACTTGTGGTATATAGGATACGCTCCTTCACATTTATACCTACTTTAATTCAGCTTTTATTGTTTAGAGTTGGGCACCATGGTCTTGGTGGCATCCATAGCTAAATAGGTGTGAAGTGCCGGTTATGAATTTACAACCATATTAGTACATTGTTTGACGAAGGAGTTTGTTCCATATACATGTATGATTATTTCAGTGACTTAGTCACTGTTTAATGTTTCGGAAAAACATGTATTGTTTCCCAAATCTTGCATATGATTACTTAGACGTTAAATGTTAATTATTCCCACTTCAGTTTCTGTGACAGATTAGGGTTGCGCAGTGAAAGCTTCAAGGGTTAACTTCGCTAGTTGATTAACTTCTGTTATATTATTATGTTGTATATTTTATTTTAAAAACCAAATGACTATTATATATGTAGGTGTAAATTATCCACATATCCAGGTGGCAACATCTCAAGCCTTGGCGCACCTAAAAATGAAGGGACGCGAAGCATAGAGTGAAGACCAGCAGGCGCGAGATTTAAGGTGCCACATGGATCGGGCATGTAGCTGTCGGACAAGACTTGACCCAGACCTATGACAAAGCTGACAAGACGGGATATGGTGGGACAAACGAGGTGCAACTGTCAAAAGGATAAGAAAGTACGTGATGCATCGGCCCATTGCTAAGGCGACAGATATGACAGGCGACATCGTGCCAAGAGAACACCCGAAGAGGTCGGCTCAGACGAGAGACGGGCGAGGAATCAAGATACGTCGGCCATAGGAGACGACATGAGTCGGCCCGAGTACAGAACTGCAAAATGGATGTAACATGACCAACACCCTAACTTGGTTGTATGAAACTTCTCTTATAAATAGAGTGACTTGTATTCAAGAAAGCTAGGTTGTAATTTTGGAGAGAGAGACTTGTAATCGCACAAAAGAGAAAGAGAGTGGAGAATTAGTTTATTTTGTAAGGAAGAGAGTTCAACTCGAAGAGTGACACCATTGTAACACCTTGAAGCAATAAGATTCATCCTTTTCACCCCCCGTGGACGTAGGTAATCATACCGAACCACGTATATCCTTGTGTCTATTGTTAAGCTCTTACTTTCACTTGCATGAGAAGAAGATTTCTATCATTTGGATGTAGTTTTCAGTAAAATGCATCTATATTCTGGCGCCGACTAAGGGGAAAACGACTAAGATCTCCGGATACCTTGCCGTGGAGACCTTCAGAGACGATCAAAAGCTCCCAAATACACGTTAATGTGTTGTGGTTGAAGCTGCGATGAACTCTATTGGCCGAAATAATGTTTGCTTTGAGTTATTTGTTGTACATGTAAAGATAGAACAGTTGTAGTGTATTCGAAAGTAATAGTTCTCGTATTTTCTTCTCCCGTCAACAGTTCGATCAGCAAATAATCTTCATAAGCTCACCAGCGACTAACAGTTCGGGTTTGAAGCTAGATGAAGAATCTGTTGAAAGGACGACTGTTTGTTTCCGATAGTTGAGTGATCTGTGACGTCAGGCAAGTTGTTCTCTAGATACGTAATGGAGTTTGGCATTTATATTTACCAAGAGTACACGATTTAGATATCTCCTAGTATGTTAAGATGCTAACCGATTAGAGATTTTGCCGGAGGTGTAACATAAGTTTTCGGAAAGGTCATGATTAGGTCTCGAGAAAGTGGAGCCATTACAAACTTAGTTTGTGTCTTGGAGTTGCGTGCAATACCATTTAAGCATCATGTGCATAAGTTCAATGATTTGGAGCATGTAGAACAAAGGACAAATTGACTTAAATACATGGGACGGGTACTGAAAGCGACGTCGTACGAAGAGAAAAGGACGAATGAGAAAAACCTGACGCAGATTCAGCATAGGACCAAAACAGGGTAGATAGGTGGACCCACCGAAGTAATAGGAGGAAACTTTGTGTCGGAAAGAGCAGACGTAGTAGTTATTGTGGCGTTAGTCAAATTTTTTGGTCTTTTGTTTGAACTTATGTTCCAAAAGTCAGGTCAAAGTAAGGTGTTCTTTGTATTTGTTGACGTAGGTTGGGGCGATACTCGGCTGACTACGCAAAGTACCCGATGGCTAGCACTTCAGGAACGAGAAGGATGTTGAGGAATTGTACAGTAACTAGCAGCAGCATGCAGGCAGGGGTAACTGGGCCGAGGAAATAAGACAGTTGACAACCACCGCCCGAGGAATCTCATGCAGCTGCACGAGGAATGCCAAATGTCGATGAGGAGGTCGAACCGGGGCGAGGCGATAACACCCTACCCTTGGACCAAGTTATTTTAACTCAGAGAAGAGTTGAACAAGTTTATGGGCTCACAACTTCAGACACCGATGACGATGAGGTAGCGCTTGCAGCACAAGCCCAGAGACAAAGAGCGAGGCAGCAAGTAGAGTACCAGGAATCCCTAGAGATCGAGCAAGAGCGTCTCAGGCAGATTCAGCTGGGACGAGGGACAGCTAGCAATATCGGCCCGACACTTGTTCACACGGTTGGCCACATAACCGATCCGATAATACCCCCACTACCTCCTTCTGTACAGCCTCGGCCACACAACCCAAATGGGAATTCTAGTCATGAAAGCACGGACCCGACAATATTGGCCATTTTGGAGAGTCAAAGGAGACAAGAAGCGGCACTGAGAGAGCTCCAGCAACGGAACCTCGCTTTGGAAAATGAGAACTATCAGTTAAGGAATCAACGAACTAGATCAAGAGGCTCGTCCATCCGAGGAACATCGATATACCATGACCGATCAGGTCACGCGCCACCTATGATGGGGCCGAGCAACCCTAATCAGTCCGGACGATCAGGACATATACCATCGCCTCCGGTACCCCCCACGCAAATATATGGGCCACCCGAGGACTCTTACACTGATGAGGATAGGCGAGGAAGAGACGGGCGACGAGAACGAGCAACAGAGGCCAAATTCAAGGAATTGGAGGCAAAAATCAAAGAGCTCTCGGGCGGAGGCGAAAAGAACAAATTGGCAAAAATCATGAGCAAAGCCGAGAAGACGCCCTTATCTCAAGAAATCGAACATATGCCGTTCCCACCAAAGTGTACATTACCTGCATTTCCTTCTAGGTTCGACGGAACAGGAGATGCGATCGAGCATCTGAAGATGTACACCATGTCGCTAATCCAATGGAAGAACAACCCGGTAGTCATGTGTAAATTCTTTCCAGCCAGCCTGGAGGGAGAGGCACGAGACTGGTTCTATTCACTTCCACCTGGGTCGATTAATGGTTATGAGATGTTAGTCGAAGCCTTCTTGGAGACCTACATGCACAACAGTCGACCTCGGCCTAGATTGAACAAGTTGTTTACCCTCGCCCGAAGATTCAGGGAGCCCTTAAGAGACCTTACCGATAGGTGGAGGAAGCTATATACTGACATTGGGAAGGTGCCGGAAGATCAGGCCATCTTTGGGTTTGAAAACGCGTTAGGGAGATCGGACCCCATCTGGATAGCCATGTTCTCCGAGAAGCCGAAAAACTTAAAGGAAATGAGAAAAATGCAGGAGCATTACATCGCTTTGGAAGAAATTCAGGCCGAGTCAAGAGATAGAGTAATACAAGAAGCTAGTGCTGAAGCGAGAATTGAAGCTAAAGCGGTCACGGACGACCCTATTAGCCGACCATAAAAGAGATCAGATCCACCCCCTAGAAGCAGTGAAAAGAGAGAGTGGATAGCTAAAGGGAAGAAGCCGAGGCAGGAAGCCCGATCGTATACCCCCCTAAATGCTCCCTTGGAGAAGGTATTCAAGGAAGTCGAGAAGAGAAACGATATCAACTACCCAAAGATCAAGGGGAGTTCAGTTCCAAGAGACCAGGGAGCACCCCGAGTACTGTCACTACCATCAGTATAGGGGCCATTCCACCAACAACTGCCGAGAAGTAAAAGACATCGTTCAACATATCATCCGAGATGGGTATTTGAGGAAATTTGTCCGACACCCACCACAGCCGATAGCGACACCTGATGCACCAATTCATCAAGTCCTCATTGATAGAACAACTCAGTTCATGAGTACCATTTCACACTCGGCTATTCAAGACTACACGCTCGGTCCAGTAATTACTTCTAGGATCCATAAAAGGGATCGGGATGGAAAGGAAATATTTAGCGTAGCTAAGGCCCTACCTATGGATCCTTGGATGGTGCAACCCATTTCGTTCTCGGCCAAGGATGTCCCAGCGAATGGACAAGCACACAGCGACCCATTGGTCATCACCTTAATGATCGAAAATTGGGGAGTAAGAAGGATTCTTGTGGATAGCGGAATCTCAGTCGAGGTGTTATTCTACGACACATTCAGAAGAATGAAACTATCAGACGACATGCTCATCCCCTCAACGTATCACATCTACAATTTCAATGGCACAGTAACTATACCCAGAGACGATATAACCCTGAGGGTCTTGGACGATAGGGGCTTCCTCGATACACTGACTACCTTTTGTGTGGTCGACGTCGCCTCACCTTATGAAGCGATTCTGGGGCGCCCATGGATTGCTGGGATTAATGGGATTGTGTCGGCATACCATCAGAGGTTAAGGTTCCCAACTTGCAAGGGAATAACTGAAGTTGTAGGCGACTCCCAGGCGGCACGACAGTGCATGAAAATCGATGTAGAAATTAATGAAGAATGGCGAGCTCGGCGAAGGCGAGAGAAGAGCAAATCAAAGGAAATTCAGACTACAAGATAATTAGAAGAGGTGATTTCACAAGTGGTCATGGAGTATGAAACTCAAGAGCAAGACCATTTATAGCAGTTAAAGGAAACGTCCCTATCTCGGGAGGCCAAATCGAACTTCTCGACGGTCGAACCGACTCGGGAGGTAAACTTGGTGACGGTAGAGGCGCCAAAGGTAGTAAGGATCGGGACGTTGTTATCGGACGAACAAGCAAGTCAACTCACGACGGTATTAAGGGAAAACTTAGACACATTTGCCTGGGAGGTGCGCGATTTGGAGGGAATTGATCCGAAGGTATGCTGTCACCACTTAAAAATTGATCCAAAGTTCAAACCAGTTATACAAAAAATGAGGCGCATCGCACCAGAATTACAGGCAGCAGTCGAGGCCGAGCTAAAGAAGCTACAAGAATCCGGAATAATAAGAAAATCTCACTATCCACAGTGGATATCTAACATGGTCGTGGTACCAAAAAAGAAAGGAGGGGTTAGAATATGCATTGATTTCATCGACTTGAACAAGGCCTGCCCAAAGGATAGTTTCCCACTCCCCAGCATAGATCAGCTAGTAGAATCGATAGTCGGGTACGAGGTGATGACCTTAATGGATGGATACATGGGATACAACCAAATACCATTGGCACACGAGGACCAGGAGCATACTTCTTTCTTCACACCGAGGGGATTGTATTGTTATACCAAAATTCCATTCGGACTTAAAAATGCGGGGGCAACATACCAGAGATTGGTAGGGGACATGTTTGAAGATAAGATTAACGACACCATAGAAGTCTATGTGGACGACATGTTAATCAAGAGTCGTCGCGCTAAGAACCATGTCCGAGACCTTTAGGAGATTTTTCAGACAATGAGAAAACACAAGATGAATATTAACCCCGCCAAGTGCGACTTTTGGGTCACATCAGGGAAATTCTTGGGGTATATCATCACCCCTAGAGGAATATAAGCGGATCTCGAGAAGGTCCGGGCAGTCCTTGAAATTCCGTCTCCCGCGACGGTAAAAGACGTGTAGAAACTAAATGGTTGCATAGCAGCATTGGGGCGATTTGTATCACGGTCATCGGACAAATGCAAGGAATTTTACAACATCTTGAAGAAAGGAGAAAAATTCCAATGGACGGACGCTAGCGAAGAGGCATTTCAAAATATCAAGTCGCACCTAGCTAGCCTCCCGGTTCTTTAGAGGCCTGAGCCGTCAGAAATTCTCACCCTATACTTAGGGGTGACGCCTTATGCCATTAGTGCGGTGCTAGTAAAATCGGAGGGGAAGGTGGAGAAGCCAGTGTATTTCACTAGTAAAACATTAACCCCGGCCGAGAGAAACTATACAAGAATGGAGCAGATGGTACTCGCGCTAGCTTTTGCTGCCTCTAAGCTCCGAACATATTTTCAATCTCATCGAATACGGGTGCTCACCAAATCGCCTATTGAAGTAGTATTGGATAGTACTGGACGATCAGGAAGAATCTCCAAGTGGGGAGCCATAATAAAACAATACGACGTGGTGTACGAGACGAGGATCGCGATAAAAGGGAAAGTGGTGGCCGATTTATTGACAGATTTCCCCCTTAGTGATGAGGATGAGGTAGAAGGTGTACCGGGAATGATGGAGGAACAAGAGGAACCAGCGGACCTATTAGCCGCCAATAGCCCTACTCGATGGGAGGTCTTCGTCGATGGGGCATCAAACAAAGATGGATCGGGCCTCGGGCTAGTATTTACCACACCAAAGGGGAGGAAGATAGTACATTCATTGAGACTAGAATTCAAGGCAACAAACAACGTCACCGAGTATGAAGCGGTGATCCATGCCTTACGAATAATTGTGGAGATGGGGCTGCAAGAGGTCCGCTTGACTAGCGACTCACAACTAGTAATTCGGCAAATTACGGGCCAATACGCTACCCATGATCATGTGTTGCAAAAATATTGGGAGCTCGCTCAATTTTACATCAAGCAAATACCCAACATTAGATTCCGCCACATCTGCCGAAAATATAACAGGCACTCGGACGCTCTGTCATACATCGCTTCACAACTAGTAGACCCGAGCATCGAAGGCATACGGGTCATGAGGCTTCTTATCCCGTCCATCCCAGAAACACCAGAAGTACGGGTCGAGGTGGCCATTAACACAGCCGAGAAATACAAAGAAGGCGACTGGAGAAAGCCAATACATCAATACTTAGAGACGGGTGAGCTACCTAAGGGACGGCCCGAGATAAACAAAATCAAAAGCAAGTCGAGTGCCTACGAGCTGCGGGAAGGGATTTTATATAGAAAATCTTACCTAGGACCACTCCTACGATGCTTGAGTAAAGAAGAGGGCCACATAATCCTTCACGAACTACACTATGGAGCGGCCGGAAACCATAGCTCGGGCAGAAGCTTGTCAGCCAAGGAGAAAACAATGGGATACTTTTGGATATACATGAAAGAAGATGCGAAGAAAATGGCGAAAGCTTGTGAAGAATGTCAGCATTTCGGAAATAAAATCCATGCTCCCGGAGTACCTTTAAAATCAGTTATAAGCCCGTGGCCCTTTGCTAAGTGGGGTATAGACATTGTCGGGCCATTACATGTAGGAACAGGGAAAAGGAAGTATCTGATTGTGGCCACGGATTACTTCACCAAATGGGTAGAGGCGGCACCGTTAAGACATATCCGAGACAAAGACGTTTTCAAATTTATTTGGGAACATATCATTTGCCGCTTTGGGGTCCCTGCAGCTATCGTATCGGACAATGGAAAGCAACTACAAGGCGAGAACATCGATCTCCTGTTCAACACTTACAACATCAGAAAGAGCAAAACTACCCCGATTTACCCCCAGAGTAATGGGCAGGCCGAGATCACTAACAATACTATCGCCGATAACATGAAGAAGAAACTAGATGGGGAATATGGCAACTGGTGTGAGGAGTTATATAACGTCCTATGGGCATACAGAACCACACGAAGGGAAGCTACAGGATTCTCCCCGTTTATGCTTACCTACGGAACCGAGGCGATCTTACCAACAGAAGGCATGATCCCTACCACAAGAGCGGAAGCTTGGAGGCGAAACGTCTCATCCGATATGATTTTGGCTAAACTCGACCATATGGAAGAAATAAGAGAAATGGCGTTACAAAAAATGGAAAACTATCAAAGGAGGTTACAACGAGAATACAACAAGCGAGTTCGACCAAGAGAATTTAACCCAGGGTAACAAGTATTGAAATTTCTGGCTGAATGGGAGCGAGACAAAAAGGGCGGGAAGCTAGCGCCAAAATGTAGCGGACCATACATAATTGAATCCAAGGCGGGCGAGGGATCGTATCGATTACTGCGACTCGACGGAACAAAAGAGCTCAAACCATGGAACATCAAGTTTTTGAAACTCTACCATCCTTGACGGGCGATACGGAAAAACGGTAAGCGTGCATGTCTCCTATCTCTATGAAACCGTGAGGGGTATGGGATATGACGTGAGCGACTAATGGTCATTCGTACTCGGGGCAATGCCAGTGTGGAAGTGCCGAGGTGACTTACACTCGAATGGTCATTCGTACTCGGGGTAAATCCAGTGTGTAAGTGACGAGGTGACTTACACTCGAATGGACATTCGTACTCGGGGAAACGCCAGTGTGGAAGTGCCGAGGTGCCTTACAGTTGCCTGGCTATTCGTACTCGGGGCAGTGGCAGTATGCAAGTGCCGAGGTAGCCTAAGGGTTCTGGTGGTTGGAAACCAGTTCCAAAGGTTGTTGAGACGCGAGGTCTCCTTAGCTAGGTGGCCTACTTACATTTGAAAGGTCACCCCCATCGCAAGTGGCCGTGTTCACTTGCCCGAGACTGGTTGGTCGATAACCACTCGGGAATGTCGGGCCTAGAACTAGGTTTACTGGTACCCTTCCACTGAATCCAAAGAGATAGTGATGAGATACCCCAATCATGACATGGCATTGGGCCCGATGACCCTCCTTGTTGGGTGTGTTCGACAGAAATGATTAAAATACTAACTTACTTGAACAATAATTACAGGAATAACATGCGAAACAAAGGATAATTCGATTGCGTCAAGCGTCTAAGTAAGAAAGTACGAAAAATGTCGTGTAACCATACGGAACGAAGAATTTAACGGAAATAAAACAAACAACATCGGCGATGCAGCACCCCCATAAAAACAAGCAAGCAGTGTAGCAGAAATAAAAAAGGGAACAAGTGTTCAAAGCGATTTATAGCCCGACGGAAAAGGGCAACTTAGTGACGTAGCACTACAAAAGAGGAGTTCAAGCCTTTGGAGGAACAGTTCCGGCCTTCTTATGTGCGACCTCGCGCCGCTTGTTCTCCACCCACGTCTCAATACCCGTCTGGACCTTCTCGTCTATCTCGTCCGCATGGGCGACACGTTCATCCTCGAGTTGTTGGGTGAGCTGAGAAATATTTCCCTCGGCGTCGGCTAGCTGGGAGCTCAAATCGACCTCGACCTGCTTCAATTGACGGACCTCCTGATCCATCTCCTGAGAACGTTTTTTCTCGGCTACAAAACCACAAAGACAAAACATTATTCGTCGGGCACGATTTAACAATTTCGCAAGAATAAGACGTAATCTAAATCCAAGGAGCGGCCCCAACACATCGTCTAAGAGACCTGAAATGGCTGGAAACACCGACTGAAGCGACTCTGCCGACTTAGACAACTCATCCTCGGACTTGGATAACTTCATGGTTAACTCACTATAGTGTTGTTCGTTGAACTCGTTACTGGGGCAATATTTCTTATGCTCACTCCAATCCTCCATTAACCGATTGCGCGACACTTGGAGCACAGCCAGCTGCGATCTATTCCACTCTAGCTCGTCCCTCACTTTATCAAACTCACTCACTCGGCCTAGCAGATCATTATTAGCTCGCTCCACCGCATCTTTGTCTCTTAATATTCGTCGACGATCTTCATGTAGGTATCGATTCTGTATTTGCAAAGCGTTTACCCGTTGCTCTAGGTTCGTGGCCAGAGTACTTTGTTCAGCAGCAAGGCATTGGGAAGAGACCATATGAGCTCGTAAATTATCTATCTCAGCCGGGTCGTACTCAAACTGACGATACCGTTCTAGTTCCTCCTTGAGTTCTTCGATTTCTCCAGCCTGGCGATCCATTTTGTCATCTTTGTTTTCCATTCGCCGACAGAGATTCTCTACCAAATCCTTCTCAATATCCCATTTCCTCTTCATGATCCTAAACTCAGAAGACGCGTCTAAACCTACACTGGTTACCTCGGCTAGCAGAAGGATACCCGACTCAGGATACTGGAACGATAAATTCAATCAACACAAGTTATGATTTCAAGAATAACCATCTACCTTGGGCATCGGCGAGTTTGATCTCCAGCTCGTTCGCGCGATTCTTCTCGTTCTGAAGTTGAAGTTGGAGAGATTCTATCAAATGCCTGTCCCTGTGGCGATTGGAGGCATCTAAGCGTACACGTTTCAAAATCTAACACAAGTAAACGAGTTTACACCGTAAGCGACAACTATAACAGAAATCAGAAGCGGGGCATCACCACATTCAGACAAATCGCTCACCACAGTGTCAAGTGTCGGGGCGATGTCGCCGTACATGGGCACTGCTTTCAGCATCTCCTCATACGTGTACTTTCCAAAGTCGGAGGAAGTAAGCGCACCTAGAGAGTTCATGATAGGGACAGAGACAGTAAAGGAAGTTTCAGCGCTAGAGGACGATCTCTCAGTAATCCGGGGCACGTGAGGAAGCTCCATCGGTACATCAGTAACAACCTTATCCCCGTCGGGCGTCTCCAAGATCTCATGTTGGTCACCCCTACCTTGCTCGTCGCCTTTGTCATCCGAGACATTCTCACCAAATAGCTCATCTTCATCGGAAAGTTCAATGACTGGGTCCCTCTTCGGCGGTGGCTTAGCGACTTGCTTACCTCTGAGGGGATTGCGCCTAAGAGGATGGGGGTCAACATCACCTGCATCATCATCATCGTGCCTAGGGTGTTTCTGCACAAGGTGTCTCGTCAGAACATGTGAAGGCAAAAAACAGGGGCAAGTACATGTACTTATAAGAAAATCATTATGTTTGTTACATTCCCCTGGTCTTCCTCAACCCTTGTGCCAGCACCTCTTTTCCTAGATCCGACAGTCTTGGTAGAACCGACCTGAGATTTTCAAACAACAACAAATGATTAACTGACGCCCGAAGCTAATAATATAAAAATCAAGAAAATTGCATACCTTATCAGCCTTGTCATCATTAACCACCCAGAAAGAATAGGGCTCGGCGGGAAAAGTAGGCGACAGGAAGTCACCATGAAGGATCGGACCTCGGACAAGAAGCGGAACTCGGGGATAGATCAGATCATTAGAATGGCAGGATCGCTTGTTGGAACTCTGGCCGATGGGATCGGCATCCAGCATCATCCTTTCAACACCCTCGGGCATAGTTTTGACCCGATGAGGACTAGCAGCAAAACCGGCAAGATCTCCTAAGGTTGAAGTACCAGCTCGATAGTTGACAAGGAAATTGGCAACGGTATACTCAGGAGCGTCCTCGGGTTTGTATGTTGACCACTCGGCAACAGAACCGTGACCATCACGGCGATCCCTCCACTCGTTCATAATTCGGAAAGTATTGCCAGTCCATTGAGCCAAAGCACGAGAAGGCTTGATCTGAGAAAGGATCTCGTAATAAAAAAGGCTATCAGGGTTTTACAGGGGAAGATGAAGGCCTAGATCTAGTTGGCCCTGGGTGATGACCACACAATCAGCCGATTGCTCGTGCTTCTTCATATCGGACTTCTTCAGGAGACCATTTCGTCCCGAGAGAAGGGTAACTTCGTAATTTTGAAGATCGTACTTCTCCTTCAGCTGCTCAATGAACTCTTCATTAGATAGATCTTTCACCCTTTTCTCGGTCCTGCACGAAATAGAAGGAGAACCATCAGAAAATATAGAGCTCATGGCGCGGTCATCGTACCTAGAAGGACTATCAAACGAAAACAAAGAAGCAAGAGAGAAAGCATCAAACTTGGAAAAAACATCATCGACAGACCTTTTTTCAGTCATGGAGGGAGAAGAATCCATTAACAGAGATAGTGCAGAGCTCGATTTTCGACGAATAAAGATGAGGCGACAACAACTACTGTATCAATCAGCAAGGAGGAGATGGCGGAAGAAAATCAAGAAGGCTAGGGTTTTTTGGAAGCACAAAGTAATGAAGAAATCTGGGAAAGAAAGTTACAGTGGCGGACAGAAAGAGAAAGGATAAAGAAGAAGAAGGAGAAAAAGAAGCGGGCTATTTAAAGAGGAAGAGCTGTAACCGACGCCGACGGTTACAGGTAATAAAGTGCAGTTAGTGGGGCATTGCATGGCGGGATTCGCGGCATGAACGAAGATGTAGGAAGTTGGGACGACGTTCTTCCACTCGTGTCTCCCACACGAGCGAAAGAAGGGGCATAAATGTAGGTGTAAATTATCCACAGATCCAGGTGGCAAAATCTCAAGCCTTGGCGCACCTAAAAACGAAGGGACGCGAAGCATAGAGTGAAGACCAGCAGGCGCGAGATTTAAGGTGCCACATGGATCGGGCGTACAGCTGTCGGACAAGACTTGACCCAGACCTCTGACAAAGCTGACAAGACGGGACAGGGTGGGACAAACGAGGTGCAACGGTCAAAAGGATAATAAAGTACGTGATGCATTGGCCCATTGCTAAGGCGACAGATATGACAGGCGACATCGTGCCAAGAGAACACCCGAAGAGGTCGGCTCAGACGATAGACGGGCGAGGAATCAAGATACGTTGGCCATAGGAGACGCATGAGTCGGCCCGAGTACAGAACTTCAAAATGGATGTAACATGACCAACACCCTAACTTGGTTGTATGAAACTTCTCTTATAAATAGAGTGACTTGTATTCAAGAAATCTAGGTTGTAATTTTGGAGAGAGAGACTTGTAATCGCACAAAAGAGAAAGAGAGTGGAGAATTAGTTCATTTTGTAAGGAAGAGAGTTCAACTCGGAGAGTGACACCATTGTAACACCTTGAAGCAATAAGATTCATCCTTTCACCCCCATGGACGTAGGTAATCATACCGAACCACGTATATCCTTGTGTCTATTGTTAAGCTCTTACTTTCACTTGCATGAGAAGAAGATTTCTATCCTTTGGATGTAGTTTGTAGTAAAATGCATCTACAATATATGTATCATTTGAGAGAAGATCTTGTATAAATATTTCCGAGCGGGGTTAGCTTTGGGTTAAGTTCTGTATCGCATTTCTTAATTGAATGCTTAAGTGCATGTTTTAGATTTTAGTGCCTCTTTATTTAGTTGATTTATTGGCTTAGTCAGCTGCTATCTTAGGGGGCGCTACAGTTCTGATTAAACCAACTCGAATAAAATTTGACCTTTTGGACTCAGAAGTACTTGAGCGCCATTAAAGAGCCTCTGATACAGAAGTCAATTGTGTCTACAAGGTATTTACTTCCATCATGAAAACCTTCAACCAATGACGATGCATTGTTCAAAAGATGAAGACATAACTTCTATGTTTTAAGGCGACATATTGATTTCATACGATGGAATACTCTGAAGGAAGTTTTTGAAACATTCATGAAACTTTTCCCCCGAAAATTTGAATGTTCATTGGAATTTAAAACACTTGTAATATTGGCTCAAGTAGTAACAATACAAATTAAATGTATTTACTAAGCATGAGACAAAGACGTAATTCTGACTCATTGGAATGAGAGTTGGACGCTTGGTATAAACATTTACTGAGTATGGTACAAGTGATGGAATGCAGGTATCATATAGTAGCATCCAACTACAAGATATATAGAGAGTTTGAATGACAATAAACTCACTATATGTTAAAATAAGGCCATACCCCCGCTTGTCAACTATAGTGGCAATAAGAAACTTGCCCAATTAATACACTTACATTTTGATAGTTTTTATTAATTATATTTATTCAACTGAATTTTGTATAATTTGATTCTGGACTATTGGTTGTATGGTAGTTTAGTAAACATTTTTTTTATGTTAAAATAAAGAACTTTTTTATACGAAGAACTAAATTCATAGTTTGTACTTATGAAATGAAAAGTATATCATTTCCATGAGACTGAAATACTCTAAAGCACTTGAGATATACTCATAAGCACTTGAGTTAAAAGGATCATTCGTACATTATGATGAAAAGTATACTATCCTCATGAATTGTGATGCGTGTCGTAGATGCTCAAATTAAATTACTTATTTCCACACAATTAACTGGTAATATAATGGAAGTAAGGATCGTTCCCACGAAGAGCAGGGAGATTTAGTTGTCAAAAAATGTCACAATGGGGGGTTTTGTTTTTGATTTTAGAACAAAGTAAATAACAAAGCAATTGAAAATAATAAAGTTGCAAGCAATGGAGAGAAATATGATCAGGGAATCCTTCTTCATTACTAAACCGTCATCAATTTATTATATTCATCCATTAATACCATTAATCACAAATTATTACCAACCGTGGAATAACAGCTAGCTCAGTGCTATCCCCTAAATTCCTTATATCACTGAGTACGGAAGCTCTCCAATACCAGATTCTATTCGTCTAAAACACCTAGTAGTAGCTCACTCAAGGTGTAATTTGTCTGAATGCTTTATCTTTTGTGAATTATAGATTGATCCTAGTAGTTAGACTCTTAGCTCAAGGTCCACTTTCTAGTGTTGTTTATACACACAATCACTACACAAAATCCCTCTGCAAGTTCTTGTGTTCTCTACTTTTGTATGAATTATTCGACTATTACTTATCTCCTAACTCAATACTAGCATTTGATTGAATCAACAAATTAGTTCAGTTGGCCACCTAAACAATCTATCAATTAATCAAAAAAATTCTAATTAGTAAAAACAATCAATAATCATGTGAAGAACTTCAAAATAGATTTATATAATAACTCAAATCATTGTATAGAACTTAGAATTCATCCCCAATCATTAAGAAGTTTAGCTACTCATGGGATTAACAAAACCCATGAGTTTCATATAATAAAATGGTAAAGAAATAGTTACGGTGATGAAGAATGCTCCAAAACCCTAGCTTTTCTCCCTTGTGTTCTTCTCTCCCAAAACTTGATTAAAGATTATAAGATTGATGTCCCAAAAATATTAGAAGTTCTCTTATATAGGTGTCCCAATTGTAGTTGTGCCCGTGCTCGAATCCCGTGCCGAATGGTTGCCAAAACTAGCCAAAAGAAAGCCAAAATCGTGCAAATTCCGTAGCCCACATCAAAACACTCTTAATGGGCTCGGGTATGAACAGTAAACCCAACCCAACTCAAAATTTTCAACTTCCATTTGACTTGTCAGTTTTCCAAAACTGACAGCCTATTTTCTTCTTTGAATTACGGATGGGATAACCCGTACGAAAGTTCTCCTGGAACTTTTGACAATTTTCTTCTCTTCATTAACGGACGGGACTTCTAGCCGTAAACTTGACCCGTAGCAAACTCACTACCGTGGATTGCTCTCCCGGAGATTCGAACTGATGTTCTCACACTCCACCATTCAATAACCACAGCACCATTAACTCCATCAGCGTCATCACCATTTCATGTTCCATCATCTCCGGCAGTCAACAGCTCCATCGATCAACAAAACCAGCTATCTCAACAGTGATCACGAGCATCACCTCTGCTCACAGCTCGAGCAGCAATATCTCCATCTCTGTCATTCAATAGCATCATGTCGAGCTGAACTCCATCAACATCTTTTCTGAGTATTATAACGTAAGCCCTCAGATCCTTACCGTCGCTGCCAGCATCAACCTTCTCTACCAGTTAATGGCAGCACATCGAGCTCTCTACCATTACAGATTCGTCCACTATCACTGCCAACAGCTAATGACATCTTCCATTCATCACCGAGAGAGCTATCACCATTGAATAACACCTCCGTCACAGCATAACCGGCTGCAACTCAAACTCCTCTCAGCTTCTCCGCCACCGATAACTTCACATACACAGCAGCATCGTTCTGCATGCATGGGGAAGATGGTGTGCCCCGAGTAATGTAATCGGGTGCCTTCAACACTGTTCAAATTTTAAACTGCCCCTTTATAAAATATCTGACTTCCTTTAGCAGTCCCTTTGAAAACAAGTTACCCCTTCGTAAAGTGGACACCCCTTAGCAATTCTGTGCGCGCAGCTTTGCTTGCTTCAAATGCCTATAAAATCTTCATGCGACGTCGGAACGACTCCATTCTTTCGCCATTGGCTTCGTATTTTCGTCCTCTTCGAGATGATAGCATGCACTCCTAAGTTCGAACGAGTTCCACTTGGTATTTGGCCTTTCTCCGCTTGCGGCTAACTTCTTTTATTGCACAATTAAGTGCCAATTCGCTTCTTTTGGATAATTCACCTAGCAAAACATAAATAAAAGAAAACAAGAGTAATATACATTAATTCGCAAGAATATATAGCAATTTATAGCATGGATTCAACACTAAATATATGAAAAATATGCACTTAACAAATTCCCCCACACTTGACTTTTGCTAGTCCTCGAGCAAACTATCTAAAATACAACAACTCCATGTCGCCGAGGATACAATTACTCTTAGCATGAATAACAGGCCTTTAAACCCCTAGGTGTCCCTAGTGGACGAGTTATAGTCTCGTGAGGGCTTACTAGAGATATACCCACAAAACCACTCCAACTTCAAAGCGTTCCAGCTTCCCAAGCATCCAAAGAGCTATGAGGACATAGAATTTCTGCATGCTAGTAATAATAAGTTAGAAATACCAAAGAACATATTCATTCTTTAATTTTGAGTGAGAAATAACCACACCATAATGAGAGAAACACGTGTTTGAGAACGATCAATAAGCATTTCGCCTCGACTTCTGCCTCACTTAAAAGGATTTTATGATAATTGCACTCAATAAGACGGCTTTTTTATGGGTCTCACATGTGTGTAGGTAGGAATGAAAAGAGAATCCTACACACGTTGAATGGTGGGAAGGTAACCTTCCGAATTATTTCTGGAGACTCCACAAAATCGTGGAAAACAAAAATATTTTTCTGATGATCTCTAAGAAAGGAAATCAACCACTATAGCAAGGATGAGAGTACTTACCACCTTCACATCTGATTGCAATGATGAAAGCACCACTCTCACAGCATCCAATAGAAACGTATTCCTTCCTTCGGCTCGTCTTCTTCATCTTGGTCTTCGGTCTTCAACTGTTGATGATAAACTCTTGAACTTGTAGAACTTCGACAATTTGTACTCTTTTCCTCAATTCCCTTGTTGCTTGAAACTTCTTTATATATTTTTCTTCCACATGGCCTTATTGAACAAATAACAACCTAAATGCAAATCTCTTTGTATATATATATATATATATATATATATTTTTGAAGAGATTGCAACTAAAACAATAAATATGAAATAAAATTAACATGGCCATGAAAGAAGTACGTTACCACTTTGATCTTCACAACTTGTAATGCCTTCGTATCATAAACTTCAATAATTTTCATCTTTTGATTTTCTTCACTTTGTAAATAAGTCTTCATACTTTGATATAAAATTCCGCTCCTTATGTGTAAGTCTTCAACATGTATATAAAAATCTACTCATTGTATGTTTCTTTACTTGAATATGAAATTTCGCTCTTCCTTGTATTGTTGCTTGTAAACCTCAAACGTATTCAACTTTCCTTGTAGATTTTGATGTCGCTCCATTGTTGATGATGATGTGTTTCTATGGACCTGTTGTTGGCGAGAGAGAGAATGGTGCCTGCAAATCAAACTAAAAGAAGGTGGTTTTAGTTTATAGACGTCACCCTTATGATTGACAAAATTAGCACTCAAGAGATCAAAAATAGTGCTTCTATTGGTGGGAGGTTGGGTAGCTCATCATTCTACCCGGAATTAACGTTCCGTGACACACACTCAAAAGAAGCTCTTTAGTCAGCTACAAAGAAAATTTTGTCTGGTGCCTTGGTTGATATGAAAATGGGTAGTCTCCACTAATGATTGATCAGTAACTCTAATAATGCATTTCTTCCTGCTCCTAATTTGCATCACCGGCATGATTAAATCCATTATTTAACACTCCAATTCGTAAGAATATTCGAATGTAGTTCTCTAACACTTCCAAGTTCAGTTATGTCGGTCAGAATCTCTATGTAATCATACCTAGAAGTTTGCTAGTGACTCTAAAATCTCTACAAGTTGGAGGTTTTATGCAAATATTTACAAAAAAGCGAAAAATCTATATGCAAAATACTCCCCCACACTTAAAATTCACATTGTCCTCAATGTGTAAAACCGAAAGTTCTGAATTCTGACGTAACAGAAGATAAAACGCAAAAACTGTGCAAATTGGTAAGGAATTTGGAAAAACTCCATTTTAAAAAAGTTGTTCATATACGTGTTTTCTATAAAGTGTCAGAAGGACACAATGTTTCGATAAACGGTCTGATAGTTATGGTCTCTGAAATGAACTACGCGCAGTCTGAATTTTTCTGACGAAAAGGTATTCGTCATAATTTTATTCTAAAATAGATTCCGGGCTCAATGAAATTAAACATGGGGATGCAAATATGATATGAAAATCTAAGAAAAATAAAATGCAAAAGATAGAGATACAAAACCGATGGGTTTCCTCCCATTTAGCGCTTAGTTTTACGTCCTCAGCCCGACTTGGTATTCTCCTTATGCTACTCCTCCAGAGGGAGTAAATCTTTAAGCTCTATCTTATCCACATTCACATAAGCGATGTTTTCATAATATGGCTTAAATCTATGGCCGTTGACCTTAGAAGTAGTCCCATCTCTAATACTATTGATATCAACTGCACCATGAGAATAAACATTAGTAACAACATATGGTACAATCCATCTGGACCTTAGCTTACCAGGAAATAACTTAAGACGAGAATGAAATAAAAGAACTTTTTGTCCCACAACAAAATTCTTCCGAGAAATCATCTTGTCATGGAAAAGCTTAGTCTTTTCCTTATATATACGAGAACTCTCGTAAGCATCATTACGTATCTCCTCTAGCTCATTGATTTGTAGTTGCCTATGTTTCCTTGCTTTATCATACTCCATGTTGCACATCTTTACCTCCCAATAAGTTTTATGCTCAAGTTCAACTGGGAGATGGCAAGCTTTTCCATAAACCAACCGATATGGAGACATACCAATCGGTGTCTTATATTCTGTTCTATACGCCCAAAGTGCATCGTTGAGCTTATAACTCCAATCCTTCCGTGTAGTATTAACGGTTTTCTCAAGGATGGACTTAATCTCACGATTTGAAATTTTAGCTTGCCCACTAGTTTGTGGGTGATACGGCGTACCAATCTTGTGCGTAATATTGTACTTCTTGATAAGAGCATGGAAGGATTTATTGAAGTGCGAGCCTCCATCACTGATAACCACTCTTGGTGTACCATGTCTAGAGAAAATATATTCCTTCACAAACTCACAAACAACTTGAGAATCATTAGTAGGGGTGGCTTTAGCTTCCACCCATTTTGAAACATAATCCACAACAAGAAGTATATAAAATTTCCCATTCGAATTAACAAAAGAACCCATAAAATCAATTCCCCACACATCAAATATCTCAACAGTGAGAATTGGTGTGAGTGACATTTGATTTCGAGCACTTAGATTGCCCGTTAGTTGATATCTATCACAAGATTTGCAAAAATTATATGCATCCTCAAACAAGGTAGGCCAATAAAAACCACTCTCAAGAACTTTGAGAGCAGTACGTTTAGCACCAAAGTGACCACCACATGCATAAGAATGACAAAAAGATAGAATTGATTGAAATTCAGAGTTTGGTACGCACCTGCGGATAATTTGATCGGCACTATATTTCCACAAGTAGGGCTCATCCCACACATATTGCTTGGATATTTTCTTAAGCTTTAGCTTTTGAAAATTAGACATAGTACTAGGTACTTTCCTTGTAACCAAATAGTTCACTATATCAGCGTACCAAGGTGTTGATTCTTCAATTGAGAAAAGTTGTTCGTCTGGAAAACGATTTTGTAATGGGAGTTCTTCTTTGGAAATAACAAGTCTACTAAGATGATTAGCAACTGTATTCTCAACAACTTTCTTATCTCTAATTTCTATATTGAATTCTTGTAGCAAAAGAATCCAACAAATGAGTCTTGGCTTAGCCTCCTTCTTTTTCAATAAAAACCGTAGTCTTCGCATGATCAGAATATACAATCACATTGGCACCCACCAAATAAGCTCTAAATTTTTCTAATGCAAATATTATAGCCAACAACTCCTTCTCAGTAGTAGAATAGTTGATTTGAGCATCGTTTAGGGTCCTTGATGCATAGTAAATCACATGTGACCTCTTGTCTACTTTTTGACACAAAACAGCTCCAACTGCATAATCACTTGCATCACACATTAACTCGAACGGAAAACTCCAGTCAGGTGATTTAATAATTGGTGCAGTAGTTAACAATTCCTTCAATTTATTAAAGGCATCCTTACACTCCTGTTCGAAGTTAAAGGCAACCTCCTTTTGCAACAATTTTCACATCGGCATTGAGATTTTGGAGAAATCTTTGATAAACCTCCTATAAAAACCTGCATGACCAAGAAATGAGCGAATTTACCTCACTGAAGTGGGGTATTGTAAGTTCCTAATCAAGTCTATCTTTGACTTGTCCACTTCGAGCTCTTTATAGGAAACAATGTGGCCAAGTACAATTCCATGGTCTACCATAAAGTGACATTTCTCCCAGTTTAAAACCAAATTAGTGTCTATGCATATTTTAAGCACAAGTTCAAGATTATTTAAACAAATATCAAATGAATCGCCATAAACACTAAAGTCATCCATAAATACCTCAATGATGTTCTCCACGTAATCAGAAAATATACTAACCATACATCTCTGAAAAGTGGCTGGCGCATTGCAAAAACCAAATGGCATTCTTCTATATGCGAATGTACCGAAAGGACAAGTAAAAGTTGTCTTCTCTTGATCATCTGGTGAAATAACAATTTGATTGTAGCCCGAATAACCATCCAAAAAGCAATAATATAAATGTCCCGCTAACCTCTCTAACATCTGATCAATGAAAGGCAAAGGAAAGTGATCCCTGCAGGTAGCCGAATTAAGCTTTCTGTAGTCTATGCACACTCTCCATCCTGTTTAAAACTATTGTAGGAATGAGTTCATCATCTTGATTTCTAACAACAGTGACACCCGATTTCTTAGGCACCACTTGCACCGGACTAACCCATTTGCTGTCAGAAATTGGGTAAATCACCCCCACACTCAATAATTTGAGGATCTCTTTCTTCACGACCTCCATCATTGGGGGGTTAAGCCTACGCTGAGCATCACGATGGCTTTACATCATCTTCCATAAGGATTCTATGCATGCACATGGATGGACTAATGCCTTTGATATCAGCAATTGTCCAACCAATAGCCGTTTTGTGCTCTTTCAGAACCCGAAGAAGGCGTTCTTCCTGTATTGCTGTGAGATTCTTTGCAATAATGACTGGAAGCTCTTCCCCATCACCCAAGAAAGCATACTTTAAGTGATTAGGTAGAGGTTTCATCTCTAATTTAGGTGCCTTCACAACAGAAGGTAAAGGAACTTCATCAGTAATAGGTAAAGAGATATATGAAATATTACCTGTTTTAAATTCTTGTGATGACGTTAAAGCACCACATGTCTTAACAAATTCTTTGGGAATATCAACTTCCAAGTTAGGCATGCCATGGACATCCAAATTAATGCTATTTTGTAGCACAAATTTAGTTCATCTTCTTTGTTCAAATCAAACATCTGTTGTGCCAACGAACCAATAACATCAACAGAGAAAGCGGAGTGCACATCACTAGGATAACGCATAGATTCAAAAATATTAAAGCGTATAACCTCCTTATCAAATTCCATAGTGAGTGTACCATTGTCCACATCAATCTTCGTCTTTGCTGTTTTCATAAACGGTCTCCCAAGAAGTAACGAAGTAGATGAACAATTATTTCCATTATGCATATCCACAATATAAAAATCAACCGGAAAGATTAACTGATTCACTTGAACTAACACGTCCTCCACGACTCCTTTAGGATATATATTGGACTTGTTTGCTAATTGAATAGTAATCTTCACCTCTTTCAAAGGTCCAAGATTCAAAGAATCATAAACATCGGCTGACATAACACTTATGGATGCTCCCAAATCAAGAAAAGCACGCTCGAATCATCTTTTACCAATATTAACTGGCACTGTGAAGCCACCAGGATCTTCACACTTTGCAGGCATCTTCTTCAATAGCATAGCTGTTGCACTTTCGCCCACCTGAGTAATTTCATTAGCAATCAACCTATCCTTCCTTGTACATAAATCCTTCAAAACCTTAGCATACCTGGGTATGGTTTTGATGGCCTCAATAAATGGGATGTTGATTTGTATCTTGCTGAAAATATCCATGATCTCCTTATCTTGAGCTTGCTTCTTTGATTTGGCAAAACGACTAGGGAAAGGAGGTGGTGTGGTAAAGGTGGGAACCGTATCCTTAGGTTGGCCGGTTGATGTTGGATTTTCCTTTGGGACGGTTTCCTCCTCTACTTCCTTTTCGATGTCGTTATTAACCACTTCTTGTTGATTTGGCTCTTCCGTTTGTTTCCCACTTCTTAGATTTACTGCATTAACGTGCTCTCTTGGGTTCACAAAAGGTTGTGATGGAAACTTTGTCGAAGCTTGTGCTTTCATTTGATTCATATCTGTCGCCAATTGCCAAATCTGTACTTGTAGGTCTTTAACGGAAGCATCATTCTTTTGTTGATATAGTAGGTTTTGTTGAAATATCGCCTTTTGCTCTTTGGACGTTTCATCTTGCTTTAGCATCATAGATTTCATCATCTCTTCTAAACTAGAGCTTTGATTCTGTGTTGAGGTTGTGGCTGAAATTGTTGTTGAAAACCACCTTGCCTCGCATAAGGATTAGGAGCTGCATCTTTCTTATTGGCATAACTGAAATTAGGATGATCTTTCCAACCTGGATTATAAGTATTAGAATATGGATCATACCTTGGCCTAAGATTAGGGAATAAATCATCAACCTCGGCCTCTTCTTCATATGATGGAGCTACTACAGAAGCTATGCGATGAATCGCCTTCTCAATTGTACTTAAACGGTGCTCTGTATTCGGAGACTCCCCCATCTCGCTAACTCTTCTAACATTTGAGTCATGTCTTGTATAAAACTGTTAAGCATTTGAGGCCATACTCTCAATCAGACTAGTTGCTTGCGAGATTGTCTTCTCAGTGAGTGAACCACCGGCTGCTGCATCAATCATATTCCTATGTTCCGGAAGTAATCCTTCGTAGAAGTATTGAATGATAAGTGTTGAGGATATATTATGGTGTGGGCATCTTGCCAACAACGTCTTATACCTCTCCCAATATTCATATAAAGACTCCCCAGACATTTGTAGAATGCCACTAATCTCCTTACGAACAGATGCCGCTTTGGAAGAAGGAAAATATTTTTCCAGAAATAGATTTTTCATCTCATTCCATGTTGTCACACTCCCTGGAGGAAGATAATACAACCATTCTTCTGCTAAGTCTGTCAATGAGAACGGAAAGGCTTGTAGCATAGCCATATCTCTGTCTGCGGTTGCATGCCTCAGACTTGTCATCTTGTGTTGAAATACTTGAAGATGACGGTTCGGATCTTCACCAGGATGTCCCTTGAACTTCGGGAGATGATGGAGTAGATTCGACTTCAGCTCCACTGGTTCAGTGATTGCAATGCACAGTGGTTGCGAATCTAAGCATGGAGATGTCAACTCTCCTAACTTTCTCTTCGGAGGTGGAGGTGGTGGTGGATTATTGTTACCGCCTACCATTGTTGATGTAGAAGGTTCTTCTTGCAACTTTGAACGTGCTTGTAGTACCGTTCCCTTGCGAGTTTGAATTCCACACCTCTGGTAATTCCAATCCTTCGATGTCAGAGATTAAGTACCTGAAATAAAATTCTCAAAAGCTAAATCAAAAACTAAAAATAAGACTAAAAAAAAAAAGAAAACAAAAAAAAATATCAACTAAAGCTACCGAATGCTCCCCGAAAGCGGCGCCAAAATTTTATACATGTCGTAGATGCTCAAATTAAATTACTTATTTCCACACAATTAACTGGTAATATAATGGAAGTAAGGATCGTTCCCACGAAGAGCAGGGAGATTTAGTTGTCAAAAAATGTCACAATGGGGGGTTTTGTTTTTGATTTTAGAACAAAGTAAATAACAAAGCAATTGAAAATAATAAAGTTGCAAGCAATGGAGAGAAATATGATCAGGGAATCCTTCTTCATTACTAAACCGTCATCAATTTATTATATTCATCCATTAATACCATGAATCACAAATTATTACCAACCGTGGAATAACAGCTAGCTCAGTGCTATCCCCTAAATTCCTTATATCACTGAGTACGGAAGCTCTCCAATACCAGATTCTATTCGTCTAAACCACCTAGTAGTAGCTCACTCAAGGTGTAATTTGTCTGAATGCTTTATCTTTTGTGAATTATAGATTGATCCTAGTAGTTAGACTCTTAGCTCAAGGTCCACTTTCTAGTGTTGTTTATACACACAATCACTAGACAAAATCCCTCTGCAAGTTCTTGTGTTCTCTACTTTTGTATGAATTATTCGACTATTACTTATCTCCTAACTCAATACTAGCATTTGATTGAATCAACAAATTAGTTCAGTTGGCCACCTAAACAATCTATCAATTAATCAAAAAAATTCTAATTAGTAAAAACAATCAATAATCATGTGAAGAACTTCAAAATAGATTTATATAATAACTCAAATCATTGTCTAGAACTTAGAATTCATCCCCAATCATTAAGAAGTTTAGCTACTCATGGGATTAACAAAACCCATGAGTTTCATATAATAAAATGGTAAAGAAATAGTTACGGTGATGAAGAATGCTCCAAAACCCTAGCTTTTCTCCCTTGTGTTCTTCTCTCCCAAAACTTGATTAAAGATTATAAGATTGATGTCCCAAAAATATTAGAAGTTCTCTTATATAGGTGTCCCAATTGTAGTTGTGCCCGTGCTCGAATCCCGTGTCGAATGGTTGCCAAAACTAGCCAAAAGAAAGCCAAAATCGTGCAAATTCCGTAGCCCACATCAAAACACTCTTAATGGGCTCGGGTATGAACAGTAAACCCAACCCAACTCAAAATTTTCAACTTCCATTTGGCTTGTCAGTTTTCCAAAACTGACAGCCTATTTTCTTCTTTGAATTACGGATGGGATAACCCGTACGAAAGTTTTGCTGGAACTTTTGACAATTTTCTTCTCTTCATTAACGGACGGGACTTCTAGCCGTAAACTTGTCCCGTAGCAAACTCACTACCGGGGTTTGCTCTCCCGGAGATTCGAACTCATGTTCTCACACTCCACCATTCGATAACCACAGCACCATTAACTCCATCAGCGTCATCACCATTTCATGTTCCATCATCTCCGGCAGTCAACAGCTCCATCGACCAACAAAACCAGCTACCTCAACAGTGATCACGAGCATCACCTCTGCTCACAGCTCGAGCAGCAATATCTCCATCTCTGTCATTCAATAGCATCATGTCGAGCTGAACTCCATCAACATCTTTTCTGAGTATTATAACGTAAGCCCTCAGCTCCTTACCGTCGCCGCCAGCATCAACCTTCTCTACCAGTTAATGTCAGCACATCGAGCTCTCTGCCATTACAGACTCGTCCACTATCACTGCCAACAGCTTATGACATCTTCCATTCATCACCGAGAGAGCTATCACCATTGAATAACACCTCCGTCACAGCATAACCGGCTGCAACTCAAACTCCTCTCAGCTCCTCCGCCACTGATAACTTCACATACACAGCAGCATCGTTCTGCATGCATGGGGAAGATGGTGTGCCCCGAGTAATGTAATCGGGTGCCTTCAACACAGTTCAAATTTTAAACTGCCCCTTTATAAAATATCTGACTTCCTTTAGCAGTCCCTTTGAAAACAGGTTACCCCTTAGTAAAGTGGACACCCCTTAGCAATTCTGTGCGCGCAACTTTGCTTGCTTCAAATGCCTATAAAATCTTCATGCGACGTCGGAACGACTCCATTCTTTCGCCGTTGGCTTCGTATTTTCGTCCTCTTCGAGTTGATAGCATGCACTCCTAAGTTCGAACGAGTTCCACTTGGTCTTTGGCCCTTCTCCGCTTGCGGCTAACTTCTTTTATTGCACAATTAAGTGCCAATTCGCTTCTTTTGGATGATTCACCTAGCAAAACATAAATAAAAGAAAACAAGAGTAATATACAATAATTCGCAAGAATATATAGCAATTTCTAGCATGGATTCGACATTAAATATATGCAAAATATGCACTTAACAAATTGTAACACTCTAAAGTAAATGAGATAAATTTTCTTTTGTTACGTAATAAGGCCACACCACTTATTACACGAAGCTCTTAAGGAGATGTGTTAAATTATTTGTTGAATTGTTTCCTTATGTAATACCATGCGATGATTGGATCATTACCGATTATAGCCGAGCGAAGGAATGCTCACTCTTTGTTGCCTAATTAGTATAAAAATTAAAAGTTACATGAGCTCTGTAAGAACCAAGAGCTAGCCACACTTTGTTAAGTTTCTTCAAAGTCGGTTATTGAACGAAAAATAACCGTGAGAATGGGAATGCATCTACAAATTACCTCTAATGAATGTGAAAGGAATCACATTTTAGAGAAAATAATGATTCAATTAGTCTAATGAACTGTAAATCACTAATACTTGGATAATTGATAATTTAATGTTGGGAATTGACTCACTCAAGTTTTGACATAACCATAAAGACACTTTGGTTGTGATATGATGTTCTATTTTGAAATAACTCAAATGGACATCCTTTCATTTGAGTTAACAAGAAAATGGGTATCACAAAGATTGAAAGAATGCAAAGTGACGGCATCTCTCATAATTAACTCTTTTTCTAAAATACTAGAAACACCACCTCCCCTCCCATTATGCTTTTAAAGTAATAAAGCATGTAACTCATTTTACAAAGTCATTCTTTAGTAAAAAGGATTGAGAACATCCTAAGATGCAAATGGTAAACAACCCATTCTTTCAAAATAAACAAGGTGATATTTGTGAACATATCCATGCATAATGCGGACCATTCAAGTGATTTATGGCTCTGGTGGATGATTCTAAGTGTTGAATTAATTATTGTTCACAAGAAATTATAAGTTTTTGAAACAATCCTAGCACATATTATATAATTTAAGGGCTCACCGACCTTGTCAATGCTAGATATTTATATCAAAAGGACTTTATGAATATTGCATGTTTAATAGGATCAGTTTAGAACATCCTCACCCCATGGTCTCGCAGAGGTTACCATCAAAGGTTACAAATGGTATCTAAGGATAGGTTATGCATAACAACCTTCCTATAAATGCTTGGGGGATATGCAATATTACATGCATCTTCACTTATTCGTTTTAGACCCACAATTGGCCAACCATTCTTTGCGTACCATTTGGTAACTGGATATAAGCCTGACATTTTGTGTTCTTACGCATTTTTGGTTGAACTATATATGTGCCCTTACGAATCCACATTGTACTATGATGGGTCATAAAAATGATTAAGTGACTATGTTGGACAAGAATTTCCAACGACTATCCGCATTTTAAAACCTTTGGCAGGATATTTCTCATCACTAAATTTGCGGGTTGTCATTTTAATGAGACAGTTTTCCCGTCGTTAGGGGGGGATAATAAAAAGTAATTTATAAGGGAATGACATGAATTGTCGTGGTGTGTTCTCAGATTAATTCTTGTACTTCACAAATGTAAATATGAAGTGACAAAGAATAATCGATTTCAAAAAGTGCACTGATATCGGCAACGTGACAAGATCACACATACCAGCTGCAAATAATCCTGCAAAGTTAGAAATCCTCAGTATGGGGTACACCATAGACTAAGGTGTTGCAACTACACTTGGTGGAAGTGTAGTTGAGGCTGTGGCTCCATAAAGGAAGATGAAGAGACCACCAGGTTCGATCAATGCTCACCTAGAAAGGAAGTAGATGAGTAAGGCACAACCTAATTTGTATTATTACTAAAATCATCTTATTTGATTGTCTCTGACAATGTCCATGAATCAATACTGGAGGACGCTCCGAAGTTTTAAATGATTCCAGAGAACAATGAAATCCTAACGGATTATGAGAATGCACATAAGTCAATGGAAGGATCATGTGTGCACAATGATGATATAATCCATAAATAGTATCTCCAGAAGTAGAGCACAATGAGATCGAGCCATGCTTTATTTTGATTAATTTCAAATAAATAGCATATTTGGCCTATACAATCCAGGTAGAACTTGGTTCTTTGACAAATATATAGGTATTTGGTGTGGTAGTGCTAAGCAACCAAGTGTAAAGCCTATTGGACATACATGACTAATTTGTCACAAAGCATAATGAGAAGAAAGAAGTCTTAAAGTATAAAGATTCGCCTTGTGGAGCGAGGTTTCTCACAAACCCTGGAATTGTTCTCTTGTAATGAATGTTATAGAGTTCCGCTATTTAGTTAGCTTGGTAATTTCAAAAGGACTTGAAATGCTGCATATGTATGTGGTTTTTCCATATCTCTGAAAGAATCAAGAGATAGAATATATTTACAAAAGTACTTGATAGACTTTTGTTGCCCAAATCAAATGACTCTAAACCACAAAGTGTGTTTCAGTTAGAACGCTCAATTATAGATTCAAGCAATCAGGCGGATGTGGTATACCCATCTAAGTGGCTATTTGATTTGGGGATAGACAAGTAAGTTATTTTACCTTGCGTATTCATAAGAAAGTTCATGTTTGGAATTGTAGCTATTTATGTTGATGGTACAGACATGATGTGTATTCTTGATGTAATAAGAGACCTTAAAAGCTATTTAAAATCCGAATTTGAGATGAAAAATCTAGGGAAAGCTCGATCGAATACTGATCTTGTGGTATATTATTCCACCAGTTTGCATATGTCTAAAGTTGTCAGGAAATTTAACAAAGACATGCATCCTGATAGCACTCCCATGATTTGTCGAGGTTCAAATGTAAGTAAGTAACCATTTCGTCCAAAGGAATATGACGAAGATGTGTTGGGATATGAAGTTCTCATATATAAGTACAATAGTCGCATTGTTGTACTTAGTATAATAATGTACTCGATTAAATTTTACATCCTCAGGGAACTTGTTAGCTAGATATAGATCTGCGCCAACGCAACGTCATTGGAATGGTATAGTGAATGTAATCATGTACTTAAAAGTAACCATTGACATAAATTTGTTTTATCCCTACAAAGACATTAAAAGGAATGATAATGGAAGTGCAATTCAAAAGTTGTTGATTATGAAGGAACAATAATCTCTTCTCCAACGAAAGTAATTAAAGGGAGATATGGTAGATTATTTTCTAAGTCATTACCAATATTCAGTTTCGAAAAATACATGACTAAATGAACTTTCTGGAACAACTCTGAAAGAAATCATGGGGAGATGCCGACATCAGGGGGAGGATCCAAGGATATGATGTCGACATATTTTACTTCTTAGTTTCCAAATAGTTAAGGAGAAGTGAATACTGATGAGAGATCTCGACTGGTTGTCAATACCAATCTCGACCCACTGTTCCACTAAACAACCACATAAATAGATTTATTCTTAGTTCAAGTTTTAAATCCTACCATGCTCAATTCAAGATTCCGTTTCTGCCATTAATATTGAAAACACAGATTTTTTATTTTATTTCCTTTCCTTTTTTTTTTTCTATTATCACTTAAATTAAATAGATTCCCTAATTAGATAAAATCCATGTTATGACTGATCTTTGAGAAAATGATTTTCACAAAGAAAAAAAACTTGCGTAGATTTTAATGGACTTCTTTGCAAGTCTCTGTACTAGGAGGAAAAAGAAAAAGGAAGACGAGGGGTTTATGAAAAATCATGCCCGTTATATCCGTACAGGGTCCAGAATAAAGAAGATAAAAAATTCTCAAACCTGTGGGGGCATTTGTGTAATTAAAGCAGTATTTATTAGAATAATTTTTTAAATTGAAAAACTCATGATTCCAATACAAAAAGTTACAGAATCAATAAAATGGTGTGCTGAAATTTAATGATTATCCTATATCCTGGTATACAGGTTAACATGACCCTTATTTTATATAGATAGAAGAAACCCTAATGTTAGACACATGGACATCTTAGTAAACTAGATGACCACTCCACGGTGGGACGACCGCCTAAAAAATCGGCGCGAAAATATTATTTTTCCTGACACGTCGCGAAAGTATCATTTTTTCTGACACAGTGTGAAAATATCATTTTTTCTGACATGGGGTGAAATATCACTTTTCCAAAAACAGAAAATTAGCCGATGCATAAACCAAAATATTGCTGCATAATTTTTTATGCATCCTTTGTGGCGGTTTGCATAATGGTTATGTAGTCGATTTTCGAAAATTGTGCCTAAAATGAAAATATCACTTTTCTTGAAACGAAGGGAGTACATCGTTTTATTAGTTGCAACGGAAAATAAGTTGATGCATTAACCAAAATATGGCTACATGAAGTATTATGTATCGTTTGTGGTGGTTTGCATAATACATATACATTTAAATTTCTAAAATTGTGCCTAAAATGATAAACACCTCCGAATTTTTAGTAAAAACTCTAAATTTGAAATTGTTGTTTGTACTCGTTGCGTAGATTTTCTTAAAGCCTTTCCAACGATATAAAAATTGTAAGATTCCAAGGCACGGATTTTTAGATATGTTATATTGAAGTTTGGTTACCAATTATACCCCTAAAAATAGGATATATAAGGAGTTATAGTAATTGGATCAAAAGGGAGGGATAATTTTGTCTAGTGAAAAACAATCACCAACACCAAATTCAATCTTTTTGTGTCAAATTGGAAAAAAAAGTCATGCTTCACATTGACACAAAGTCACCATATATAGAGTCTTCCCTCGCTTCGCTCGGTCGTCCTAATAAACAATGATTTATAACACTCCCCCTGATGACATTGTGTCTAAGCTAATTACAAATGTACCAGGAAAACTCAAAGAGAAAAACTTGAAATTGTAAAAGAATGTAAAGACTAGAAACAATGTTGGACACGCAAATGTTGCCTCGTTAAAACCTTGACAAGGAAAACCCAGTGGGACAAAACCTTAACAAAGGAAAAAGAGTACACCGCGATAAAGTCCAGTAAATGCACCTTAATTTGATGATGGTGCTCCCCCTGATAAATACTTCAGTCAAATCTTGGAGTGCAAATCTTTGAGTCGAGACTTTCCAATATTGAAGAACGAATTTCTTGAATGCAGAAAATTACCGTGCTTTCATGAAGGTGTCGGATAATTGATGAAGTCTTCTTTTGTGTTGCACAAGCAGTTTTGTCTTCGTTTAATACTTTTGCGGACTCTACATTCTTCTTCAACACATTGAGAACTTGTGTCATGGATTGCTAGCTTCTAGAGATGATTTGCAGAAGTTATTGATGTAGTTTCTTCAACACAGATGCAAGATAAATTGCAATAACTAAACAAAACTGAATTTGTGGTCATACCTTATGTGGATCAGAATGACATCCAAATTACTAAGGGCTTGTTATGTTGATTTGGCCTAACAAAATGAACTAGTTAATGGTGGGAATCCACCAAATAACCGTAATTTTGACACAACTTCCCCTTGCATGACCACCATGTTGAACTAAATTCCCTCACTAAAACCTTGTCAGTAAAACCCAATGGGAAAAAATTTGGACGAAGGAAAAAAAGCAGAAATATCAATATTTTTTTTTGAAAGAAAATTAAACGTCAACAAGATGTTGCCTCGTTAAAACCTTTTCAGGAAAACCACATGGGACAAAACCTGGAACGAAGGGAAAAAGAGTATAACTTTTGACGTAAATATCACTACACCATTTTAAGGATATAGCAACCCAGAGTAGCAACAGCACTAGCGCAGTTGCTAAATTTCTGTTGCTAATTTATGTTGCTAAAATTTCGCAACAGAATATCGTTGTTGCTAATTTTGTAACCGCGGAATTTGATTGCGAATAGCAACTGCTAAGTGTTTATGCGTGTGATGTATGCGTGTGGTCGATAACACTTTCTTTATTTTTACGCCCAAGTCAACAGAAGGTCAATTGGTCTAAATTATATTTCACCCTTCTCTATTTCTCAGTCGTGTGATGTATGCGTGTGATGTAATCGGGTTTATCTTCTTTACCTTCTCTATTTTTTTCAGCCACAAAAAAATCCCTCTCTCTTTCAATTCAGATCTGCTCTGTAGAACTCTTGTTCTCCTGCATCAACAAAGAGGTAACGATCGTTTAATCCTCTTTGTTCTTTGCTCTTTGTGTATTTTTTTTGGGTTTATGTACTCTAAAGAACAAGGTGCATGTTCTAATGGATTTTATTTGAATAATAATACAGTTGGAAGTAGAAAAGGGAGATTATAGGTCATCTCATCTGTGATAATCTTTAGTTGCTACCGATAATCGTAGTATATAGTGTACGGTCATCTTTAAGCTCTAGTTTGATGTATTGGGTTCAATTTTGGCTGTCTATGAGATTTGGTTTTTATTTATTTATTTTGATTTTGATTCTGTATAGAACTAAGAAATCATGATAAGCTTCACTTCTCTTCACCTCTGTTTTTTTTTTAAATAAACTTATACCCAATCTCGTATTCGATTAGGGTTTGTGTAAACTTGATTTTAGGTTTTGAGAATTAGGAGTTTCAATTAGGGTTTGTGTAAACTTTGATTTTAGGTTTTGAGAATTAGGGGTTTTGTTTGAAACATGAAATTTATGGGTTAATAAATTTTGGGTTTATGTACTCTGAAAAAATTTTGTTCTAATAGATTTCAGTTTGAATAATACTGCAATTGGAAGCATTGATCTGCAATTTTAGGTCTTCTATTAGTGATATTCTTGAAGGATGACATGTCTTTTGGTTCATGTTTAGAGTTAGTCTTATCCTTAAATGTGACACTTTGCATTACATAGGTTGTCAAGTTATATGTAAGATGCCTAATTGCATGCGCCAACTATCCTGAGTTCTGGATCTGATCGTACTAAGCATGGAAGCTAAAGGAAGCATGGATCTTGCGAATAATGCTCTTGCTCGTGCAACTCAAGTCTTTGTCAAGGTATGCCACAATTCTGTTTCACTTATCCAGTGTTCACACTGTACCAATTGTTCGAGAAGAGAAATAAATGAACACAAACTTTGGTTTTTCCCTAATTTAATGTCATGCATGCTCAACAGAGACAGCCACAAATTCATCTTTTTACGGCTAGACTCAGAGAGAAGAGTGGGCATATTCAGGAAGCTCGTCACCCGGTTTACTAGAAGCAATTAATAAGCATGCCAACATGGAACATCGACTAGTAAGATTTCTTCTGACCTTCTCGTAGATTCTAGTATTCCCACTAGTCTTGACTTCATAATTTTTATATTTATGCTTTGGTTTCGGGTTTTACAGGGTAATACGGAAGAGGATTTTTCATTGTACGAGCAAGCTATTGCCACTGAAAAAGGGAAAGAGCAGTCACAACTATTGCATATGTTGTTTGTTCAGTATTCACGTTTTTTGTACCTGGTGAGTGATAGTGCTAAAAATCGACTTTATATGCTTGGATTCTTATTCTTACATAAAGCATACACGCAGGAGCACTTCGTTAGTATGAAACAGGTTACTTTTTCATTATGACGCTAAGTTGGTAGTTTGTATACATGCGTAAAAGCTATATCTTTTGCTTCTCCATGCTTCCATTGCCAAACTTTGTAATTGTATTTTTGCGTCCTCTGCTTCCTTTTCAGTTTCATAGTTTTAGACAGTTGGTTGGGCCTTTGGTTGGAGTGACATGTTTGTTCATTTCATTTATATATTATCGAGGCTAGCAATCTCTCTCTCTCTCTCTCTCTCTCTCTCTCTCTCTCTCTCTCTCTCTTTTTGTGTGTGTCTGTGTATCTCCCTCCCTCTCTCTCTTTTTTTTTTTTTTTGATATAGTATGTATGTATCTTAGTTATCCTCCAGATGGCTCCCTTTGGGTTCCCTTAACTATTACATGATTATACTTACCCTAGACAAGAGTAAAATTCACTCGATCATTTTTACTATTTGGTGTATTTTTATAATGCTTGTTACTTTTTAAATCTTCCTAAGATACCCGGGTCTTATTCTCACTCATGTCTTCTCCACCATAGCTGTATATATATAGCGTATTTTGCTTGAATTGTTGAATTTAGTAGTGGGTTGGGACTATGGGTGAAAAAATGATTGAGTGATATGTTCTTACTTGTTTGATTTTGTAAATTTTGTAGGCTGAGTATTATTTCAGTAATGCAAATTTGGCGAAGTCTTTGAAGCTTATAAGTGGTTAGATTCATTAAATATTTTCTGTGATCATGTATTTCACATTAAAATCATATCTACTGGTCCATTGTCATGTTATTTTGGTGCTGAAATATGCAGGTTGTAAGTGAAGATAGAAGGCTCGGGTGTCAAAATCCTTTCACCAATTTTGATTTGGAAGAATTACAGGTAATATCACCAACTACTTTGCTATCTTTGATGTGTGTTGGTTGTATCATGGACAACAAGAATGTACCTGCTTAGTATGTGCGCCTTTCCATTTGAGTACCCACATCTTATGTGTTGGGAATGTAGAACACTACTGCTGCTGTAATTAACAATCTTAGATATGGTTGGTCATTGATACTTTTTCGTTAATAACTCTAAATTTCATTATCTGAATATGCTCCTATTTTTCCAAGCTCCTTATAAACTTACCCTCGAGATGTTTCCACTATTTACAAGAATTTCATAATAGATTTAAATTAAACAATTACAGGGGACAATCGTGTTAGTGCAAGTATGGTGAGAAAACAGCTTTCATGTGAAGGAATTCATGGGTTTCCTTCGCTTTCCAACAAGTAAAAGGTGTCATTTTTTGGTTTCTCACTACCTACTTGTGGTTGTTTTTAGGTAGCTATTGGAAACAGTGATGGCATGTTCCAACAAGTTCAACATTGTGAGGTATCGATCATATGTAGATGTAGTGTCTATGGTTTATTCTTACTGTTTGCTTATATTTATTTAGGAACAAGTGTTTTAGTTTTCTGATTTTTATCTATTGAGCTGATTTTTATCATATGTAGTCAGCATAAGTGGTGCTTGCCTCCATCTGTATGTTGGTCAAAGGAGTTGATATCTCCTCGTTTCAATATCTAGTTGTTTACTGCAAATTCTAAAAATTATAGAGATAAAGTATTTTGACTTCGAGTGATGTATTTCTCATGGTGTTTTGGTTGCATATGTGTTAGTCTCTACTGCCTGAGAATGAATGAGTCTGCATTTGTGTTCTTACGCCCTTAAGTTTCATTAGGGAAGAATTACGAATTCACAAAGATCCCGAATTTGACAAAGTTGAAGTATAGAATACCATGTCTCATAGGTATACTGTGTTACCTTAAATTGTTTTTTTGTAGACCGATATAATTATCTGACTTGGCATAACTTGGGCTATGACGAAGATATAAAAAAAAATAGTGACAGAGTAGTTGTCCTGTGAAATGGCATAACTTAGTAGATTCCATTAGGATTGTTTGGATAATTTGGTTAATCATTTATTCTGTTATTCTCAATCTGGACCTGTCGGACATTGTTGTTAAGGGAAGTTTCCATGTTCATCAATTTTTATTCGATTGATCATTCTATTTCCGTATTCTTTGTGCAGCAAGGCTACTGATGTGTACCAATTTGTATATTTAGAGTGAGAGCCTTAAACTCATAGCAGCTGCAGTTTTAGTTGATGCACTTCGTCATTTATCAGTATTTCAAGGCTGGTAATTTCGATTGAAATGCACCAAGTACTTTTCTGTCTCGCGTTATCCGCACCTTTGGTTTTCTTCGTAATAATTAGCTCATGTTGTTGCATTCTGGGAAGTGTTTTATTTTCATTTATCTTTATGGAGTGGGTCTTTATTTTATGAATTTTTGGTTGGTTCTTCACTTGCTATAAGACTTCTCATGAATTTTCGGAGGGTTGTTCCTTCATGTGTTACCAGGAGTTTAGAAAATATTAATAAGAAGTTAAGAACTCAATATACTATTGGTAATTTATGATTATATTATGCTATGTTAGATTGAGCCCCTTAGTTGGGAAACTTCTTTGTGGTACTTTATTTTATGTGTTAATGGAAATATATGTGTTTGTAGATTTGTAACACATTTATTGGGTGCAAGAATACTCTCTTCCTTGGTAGTTGGAGATGTCATGAATTTTTCCCTTCTGGATTGAACTATACCGATATTTGAAAGCTTTCCTTGCTCTTTGGAATTAAAACATGTAGCTTTGGAGCATGGTCTCGTTATTAATTGATCTGAAGTATGAGTTTGGGAAGGAAGCCGATGGAAAAATTTATTGTTACGGGATTATGATGTTGTTGACCTTTCTGGTAAGTCTCTGTTGATCTTCATTACACCCATTTAGCCATTAGGTCTGGTAGGTTCATAGTTCAACAAGTTCCTTATTCCTTCATATTTGTGTAATTGGCGGTTGAAGACATCTATTAACAACAAAATATGATGATAGATTCTGTGTAATGTTGCTACTTACTCTTATATTTTTTGTATCAATATATGTTGTCATATTTTTATGTGATGTATGAGTTATTTTTATACTCTTAAAGTTTTGCAGGAATAAGTTCAAGCTTAATTATGTCATGTGCTGTTTCGGTCCCCATTATGCACCGACCTGTGAATTTTAAATTCCCTTTGTTGTCCTTCAACATGATGTAGATGCACTCACAACAGCAGTTGTTTCGGAATGTTCATGATCGAAAACTACTCTGAAACGAAGGTAAACAAAATTTGAGGTTTGTTTTTTATCATCTTCTCCCCCTCTCCCACTTATTCTTCTTCTTGTGTTTTGGGTTTTTACAGAAAAGAGATGGATAGATTGAGTTGGTGCTGTTAATCTACCTATGATTTGAAGAGGAAATTGGTTAAGCAAGTGGAGTCTCGTGATTCGGTGGAGTTCAATCTTCCTCATTTATTAGTCTTTCTTTCCTGTTTTTCATTGCCTCATCAGTTGACACAAACTAGGTTACCCATCCATTTATGAACATCAACATAGATAGAATATTTCATGTCAGTCACAACATACATAAGTTACTTGTGTACATTTGTATCAATCAAGAATCCTTTATTTTATAATAAAATTATCTGGTGGTGATTCTCAACTACATTTGTATCTGTTTTGTATTGCCATCGTAGTTTGTATATCTGTTTGGATGTTGAATATGGGGAACTGGGTAATTACAGGGGGGAATTTGGGGTAATGAATTTTGACTAGGTCAGCAGAATGGGACTTGACCTTTTTTTTTTGAGGTTGCAAAAGATTAGCAACATCAGGGCTTTGTTGCTAAAATAGAACCAGAACCAATACAGTAGAACCAGAACCAACAATTATCTAGTTTAGGGTAGTGGTATTCCTGTAATTAGCAACATATTAGCAACATCAAAGTTATTGTTGCTAATAAAAATTTCGCAACGGCAACGGCCGTTGCGAATGTCCGTTGCTGACCAAGATTCGCAACGAAGCTTATGTCGTTGCTAAAAATTGCGACACCGTGTTTAGCAACAGCGAAGTCCCGTTGCGACCCCGTTTAGCAACAGCTATTGTATGTTGCTATATCCTTAAAATGGTGTAGTGTATGGATGCTAACCCAACTATGTGAGCTTTACAGAAAACAACCATCAAAATAATAACTCTAGTCTATATCAGAGAAGAGTTTAAGCTAGCATAATTCTAACTGCAGATTTAAGAAAGAAAGAAAAACATAGAATTTATGATGCTAAAAGCGTGGATTTTTGTGTTTTTAAGGACTCCTCAAGAGACCTATAAAGCTGATATCATCAAATAATTAATCTGGATTTTTGGTTTTGTACCAAATTTCTAAAAATACATAGAGGATTGTTCGACCTGACATAATCAAATCAGGTGGCTGCCTAAATATGTTCCCAACATATTTCTTGTGTAAATATAATACGAGTCCTTCAAGTAAACATGGAGAACAAAGATTTATTGGATCAATCCTAGGGTCTGAGAAAAAATAGAACCCTCAAATTGTTTTTACAGTGAACATATTTCCCATACAACACATTATGACTACACCAACCAGTAAGTAATAAGTTTGGCAATTTAAAGGTTTTAAGTCTTGGATCCAAAATTGCGTAACTGAGAAAAATTAGAACAATTCAATTTAATTTGGATTACATGCCAACCAATCACATATGTCAAAATTCCTATGCAGAGGGGTTAAAAACCACCATCATTAATTATTTCAGCATCAATCATAAATGAATATTCGACAATCATATTAGCTTATCACGATCTCGTACAATTTCCAGTGTATGCATACTTGCAAAATTTACCGGTACCAGTGCCCACGGGCGTGATAATATCCTGTTATTCAAATGAGAAGATATGAATTTTTAGAATGTGAATCATATTATGATAGACTTTGTTGGAGCTATATGTAGCCTCTTATAGAGCACTACATGTTGCTAGATGTGGTGGATTTACCTCATCAAGAGGCAAAAGCTTATATAAAAGCAAAATGAAATTTTTTCGCGCCTATTTGAGATGGCAGCCTTTTTCAATTATGATGGGAGAGAAATATAACTTTTAAGTTAACGAACACCAACACCTAGTAGTGTATAGTCTCCCCCTGATATGTAGGAAATATATATTTCATCTCATATACGAAAACTTCAATTTTCATATAGTATTATCCGATTAATTCGAGACATATACTAATTATGAAATATGTTTTTCGACATAAAAAAAATGTAATATTAATAGATATACATATTTACCATCAACCGTGGATTACTTTTGGAACAAAAACCAAAATAAAATAAAATACAATAAAATAAAAATGATATGTCAAAACCAAAAGTATTGAAAATATGCAAACAATCTCCAATAACTTCGTGACCTCAACGGCCAACGAGATAATGATTTAGAATGAAGTTATGGACACTTTATTTATCAAAATAAAATTAAATCAAGATCAATATAATCACTACAATGACTAATTAATGATTTAGTCTAACAAGCCGGATGCGCACCCTATGATCTTTTGTGTTAATCCATATTCCAACTACAAGTGGAACAATTCTGAATTTTGGAGACTAGTACCAGGAGGAAAATAAAGATTGCTTAATATCCCTCAGGAATGCAGCAATTCCTCGTGCACTGGTATTTTCAGTTGATAATAACAAGATATCGAGATGTAATTTTAATATTGATAGGGGACAACAAATTGATATTCGTACTAAAAAAATATCCACTTTTGTGGTTGATTAATGATGGTTTCTTGTATGAAATAAAAACCAATTAATGTTAGTTATGAATGGTTCCTTGTAAGGAATGGAACCATATTGGCTTAAAAATAATTTAGAATGCCAATTTATCTACATTTTTTGCGATATACCAAAATTGTATCGACGATTGGGAAAAAGATATTGTTTTAGTCACCGCGTATGGAAAATCCATTTTTGGTTGAAAGATGGTTTCTTGTACAGAAAATATAGAAACCATATAAAATTAAATCACATGATCTTCATGAGGAAGATACCAAACTTAATTGGTCGTAGGTTAATGAACCATGCATGTGATTAACTACCGAAAAGGTAATCAAACTGCGATAACACCAATTTTTTAGGTATTAAAAGCTTTAAACCATCTTTCGACGGATTTTTATTTTTCTTTCTCTATAAAGAGGACTATAGAAATGGGAAAATCAAACTTATATACAAAGTGATCACCTATATGCAACGATAAACCGTAACATCAAACATTATACTTTATTATTAAAGATAAATAATAAACCCTAATCGTGGTATTCGTCCAGCCAATATCAATCCCATAAGTTGGTGTAGCACCCTATGGCCTATATCGTCACCGTGTAGATTCGTTTTCGTTCATGCACAAAACACATAATAATTCAACAAAAAAGACAAAAAAAAAACCAATAAAATAATATAGAAATCTATTGGGAATCTTTAATTACAATACACCTATGAAGCCCATCGTTGTTACTCTATCTTGGGGATCCAGTAAGATCACTTCTATATATATAAATTTTTTTTTTTTTTTTTGAAACTCTTTTAATTTTTTTTTAATAATTTCCAAACTCTAAAAAAAAATATACAACTCGAAAAGACAATCATCCGGTAAGAAATTGTTCGGAAGCCTAGCAACAAGCTATGATCCAACACCTTTTTGAATAACTACCCCTATCCTATGAAAAATGAATTCTCCGAAGCGAACATTAGCATCATGGCTATCCATATAATTACGCAAGCACTTCAGAAAGTATATGAAATCATCACCCAATTCCCCTAAGGTGGTAAAGGAAAGTGTCCCAAAACCAAAACCATAAGACGTGCATTTTTCTAAATATTAGCCTTCTTGCGAGTAACAACATTCTTAATGGCGAGACCGGAAGAAAAGGTACGAACTCCACCACGAGTCACATCTAAACACACATCACGACCATTATCCCAATTGAGAAAAAGTATGTCAGCTGGTCTCAAAGCAGTGCCATTATTCGCAAGAAGTCCCAAATCAACCTCCTTCCTAGATGGCAAACCCACACGGTAACACATGTCTGCAATTGTGTCTCGCACCAAATCATGTCTAAATTTAATCCCAACTTCATTCACACAATGCAAGGCATGATCACCAAAGATGTCCATATCTCTTTTGCAGAAAGGGAAAGAACCATTCTCCTCGAAAAGAGGAATCCCAAATATGTAATGGAAAATTGCATTGAATTGCCTAGCTCCAATAGTTTGGTTAAGGCCCACAATAGGAATCGCCATCAAAAAGTCCCAGGAATGTTTTGTTTGATTGCATTGCCATAAAACAGAATCACGCTCCGACATAACATAATTGGTGGGTATGTTTTCCTTCACAACATCAAAGTAAATATTTTCTAAGGAGTTCATGGAATGGGTGGAAAAATTACTTGAGCAAAGAGGAGAAACGGAAACACACAGTGAGTTGAAGGAGTCCAAAGCTCGCTGAAGAGAGGGGCCATTACTACTGATGATAGCACCTCTCAAAATCGTAGACTGCATCTCTAGGGTCTGTAAAAAAGATGCAAGGAAACAATAATGTTTGGTATCCCGAATGGTGTACACACCCATACCTCCATGTTTAAAAGGCAACATGGAGAGCCTTTGCTGGAGGAGTCTGTATCCGGGGTCATCACCAGAAATGATGTGCCTAAGGAACTGAAATAGACGGTCATCAAATAAGTCTTGGGCTTCCTGTAAAAAATCAGGCTTGGTTGTTCTCAAGGCAAAATAAAGTCTCGAAACACCGGTGCAATTCCGAAACAAAAGCAATTCACCTTGAGGGTCTTCTAATTTTTCTACAACATCAATGAGGGCTATAGTCTTGCGCACTCTATTAACAACCAAATATTTATTAAATTGAGCATCAAGGCTGACCTCCCCTCCCAAAAGCTTCACACCCTTAGAAGGCCTGCTGATATTTGGAGGGAAAACACCTGGTACCAGAGATCTAGGATCTGGAGAGGGCCAAAACAGTTCCGTCTTGGTAACATTCAAATGTAAACCCCTTTCACCCCCATAATCTTGAATAATTTTTAAATCCTTTGCAACCATGAGAATATCACCTATCAAGGTACCATCATCCAAGTACCAAGCTTGCAATTCAAGCTCACATTGCTCGACAATTTTTTGAAACTTGGCATAGGCCCATCCTGCCCCCTGGCAGCGTAACCACCGAGCATACTCTCCTGAGCAGACCCAACCCATTCCAACAAAAAAGATATAAGTATTTACATAAAAGGAGTATTTCATGAGATCTCCAAACTCGTGAGCGGAGACTCAATCCACTGACCTCCTACCAGAGAGTCAGGCTCCTGACCAACTGGGATAACCCATGATGGTTAGATCACTTCTATATATATGTCGAGATTATAATCTTGTTATACCTAATACATCCAACTAGATTTTACTTAGAACCACTTTAATAAATTAAAGAAAAACGAAAAAATAATCAAATCAAACTAAAGAAAGAGTTAGATATAGATCGTAGGTAATCTTCTATGTCTCTCATAGAGCAAACATGCGTGATAACGTGGTGTAAAGGTAGAGAAAGGGGAGAAGACACAAATCAGATGAGAAGAAGAGAGAGATTTATATTCATATGTGTATAAAATACAAGAGATTAGGCCTCTATTTATATAGATAGAAGAAACTCTAATGTTAGACACAGGGACATCTTAGTAAATAAATAATGATTTATAACAAATATCTTTTAAACTATAAGTCAAAAAATAATAAATTTCATATTTTTGGAAAGTTCTCTACAAAATCTATCTAAGGAGTACTACTTTCACTATATTTCGGAATATCAATTCTTTTTATGTTATTTTAGATCTATAATCAACCACCAAATGAAATATTGTACGAGTATATTCTACAACTTGAAGTGCTAGTTAGAACTAGTATTGTAGTTTATTTTAGACATAAGCTACCATTCATATTAATTATACAAAATACTGCTAAATGAACTACCATACGAGTTCATCCTACAAAATGAACTGTTATAATAAACTACCATACAAGTTCATTTTAAGTGGACTAGCATACGAGTTCATTCTACAAAATGAACTATATTAAATAAATGACCATACGATTTCATTCTACAAAATGACTATTAGAATAAATTACCATACGAGTTCATTCTACAAAGTGAACTAGCATACGAGTTCATTCCATAAAATGATCTTCTAAAAATAAACTGTCATACGAGTTCATTCAACATAATGAAGTGATAGAAATGGACTATCATACAAGTTCACTCTACAAAATGAACTACCAAACAAGTTCATTCAACGAAATGAACTACTATATAAATAATGTTCATTCTTGAATATGAACCATCATTACGAATACCCACGAAGATTAAAGCTTCGAAACATAGTACAATAAGTACTTGTTGCATAGATCTCGTCGAGAGTTTTCTAAAAGAGATATTTACACTGTATATTTTCTTTTCTTTTTTATTTTAAAAAGAGAGTGGGAAAAATAAAAAGGAAAGAGGGAAAATAAATAATAAGAAAGTGTTATGATCTTAGTTTAGGCTTATCAAAACAAGGTACGATTGTTCAAGTCCAATTGGATCATTGATAATAAAACTAGTAACCTAGTTTATCTTGTCTAAATTAGGTACAATTATTTATGAATAATTAGATCCTGATAAGAAGACAAATTTAATTCTTATCTTTTTCTGACTTATCAAATCAAAGGTAAAATTATTTTGGGCAATTGTTTCCTTGATAAGGTGTTAAAACAAATTACTTAGGTAGTTTCGGTTTTGGTACTGCTTATCTAAAACAGGTATGTTAGACCTTCATGCTTAACTCTTATAGGTTGTATGAGTTCTTATGAACTTGTAAGATCCTTTCAGTTTTCTCTTGTATTTTTCATGTCTTTGTCATTTTTGTGACAAAAAGGGGAAGAAATATATGGAGTATACGAGTGATTTACAATCACTGAGAAAGGATATACGTGCTGAAAAGCATATACATAAGAGTAAAACATGGACTAGGGGGGAGAAACATATCATCGTGTTGTGTGGTATTTCATACTACAAAAGAGGAATAACAAATAGGTTCGGATTTAATATCTACCTAGCTTTCCTCTAGGGGGAGTAAACTATTGTGGGAATGTTATAAATACCCTCAATTTTTGTTGACTTTGCACAAATACCTTCGAGGGGTAAAAAATAAAATTTCGGAGTCAACTTGAGAAAGTTGCTTCCACTTTTCCGAAGATAGGGGTATTTTTAAAAATTGAGTAAGGGTATATTTTAAGGGGCGGATTTTGAAGGGTATTTAAATAATGTTCCTCCAAAGCTTTTGTTATTCAAATGCATCAACAACAACATTTATTTTTGAATATGTGCAGGTTATTGTGCTATTGAAACTTGGAATCAAGCGTATGAAGAATGAGTTTAGAGAATTTCATGTAATGTAATATTTGTATCTTTTAATTCATGTATTGTCAACATGTGATATGTTACTAAAATTGACAAAGGGGGAGATTGTTACATCATTGCTCGTTTGAACCCACCAAGCGTTGGTATGTCAAGATTGGTTTCATATTTTAGTATCACAACTCATAAGTCGCTTGATTAAATTACTAGAGTCAACTTCATTCGGTTAGACTAGGAAGTCTAGAAATGATGAGACATACAAGTATTATCCTAAAGACCTGAATATTTCGAAGCATATCGACATCAGTGATGACATCATCCTTCCACTTGAGGTTAGTAATACATGACTTGACTTGTTTCCATTTCTATATCGTAAGCTTTCAAGTCGTTTCTGATTGAAAATATAGCATGCGAAGTCATATACATGAAACTCTAGTATAAGAGACTTGATCATCATATTGTGATCAAAGTGGTAAGGAACAATATATCAATAATGATGAGTGATTTATATTGGTATATTAAATTACGGAGTATAATACTTATCTTTTGAACTTTATAATTGTGACATCAACATAATCTTTGTAACTCGTTACTAGATTGTGTAGATAGGTTATATTAAATTACATGAGTTTAAGGAAGTAACCATACAAACTTTTTTCGAAGTCGAAAGGAAATCAAGAGGATTGAAGGTCCGGTTTTTATTGAATATCTTAAGGTTGGACCGATCCTAACCTATATAGGGAATCAAGGTAGACTTATGACGAGCGATTAATTCTTACATATTTACTATCCAAAATATATATTGTTGGTGCTTATTTTGTTATTTATTGTGTTTTTGATAGGTAAATGAATACAATGAGATATGGCAAGAAAAACGGCTAAAATCTGGGTTAGTGCGAAGAAACTATGGAAATGGAATATGGAATAACCGGACCGTGGCCAAAGGAGTGAGAAAGGATTGTGAAGGAAGGCTAAGTTTATGAATTTAGAAAGCGACACATGTCAATCATCGGTTGGGAGGAATCTTAACTAGGTGATGTAATTGGTTGTCTGTAAATGGAAACTTATTTCTAAACGTACATGGAGGAAAGAAGTCAAAAATGCAATGCAACTATGTCGACATCTCACGGATCAAAAGAAGGTCACTTACCCCGCGCACATAAGAGGGACTATTTTATTATCATTTCCTTAGAGCATTTCCAAAAGAGGGTGAATCTTTTTTTTTTATTGACACATAGGATTTTACACCCTCGTTTGGCATAAATCCATCTCCAACATTAGGGTCCTATAAACTAGGAGGGACCAATTACTAAATATGAAGGTGTTCAAGAAAGTGTTATCTACACCTCCGGCTCCACCTCCACGTCATATTTTACAATATTTTTCTTTAAAAAATCTCTACTATTGGAGATGGTTTTATAAATATGAGGTCCTATATTTACTCTATATTTAGACCTTATAAAAAAAGGACTAAATTAAAAAGCTACGTAGGATTTTTTGCACCTTCTGTTGGAGATGCTCTTATTAAAGGGTGGGAGCAAGTGTGTTGGAAAAGATGACATGGTAAACTCTCATTGGGTGATTTTGTTTAACATTCAACACATGGCATGACTTAATTGGGTAGTGATGTGGCTGAAGTTTAAAAAGGGAAGATAAGCTTCTAGCGACCTATTTAAACAGTGGTCGGACAAGGGGGGAAGGGAGGCCGGTAGCCCGGAGCCAAGTGCATTATTTCATTTGGAGTTTAATACTTTCAATTCTATTTTCTACTGTTGATGATGATTATTATTTTAGAAAAAGGATTGTATGGTTTATTGTGAGAACTCCAATGATGATTAATAAAATAAAATTATTTAATCATATTATCGTCTCTGGTATTATCATGAGAATCTAAACCCCATCTCTGGGACGACGGAGGAAACCAAATCTCATGAATGCGGTAATTATATTAATTTTATTATGAATATTTGCACTGTTATTTAATTGATTTATGATTTTCGTTGAATGGTTGTCATTTCAATTGATGGGTTATGCTTGCTTATGTTTTGATATCCCATGCTTTAGATTTACATCCATTATTTTCGAAATCTACTTTAGGCAATGAATTAGAGTCAATGAATTTTTATCATATGAGCTATTACTGTTTAGAATTGATATTTGGACCGCATAAAATTGTTGTTTGGTGAAATCCCGAGTCCTAGTGTCCCTCCATCTTGTTACTCATATTTTTTATATAATTTCTAGTTTTACTATTTTCTTTAATTCAGCCTTAAAAATCAATCTCATCAAGTCCGAGTGAACGACAACCTTTCTTACCACTATATAAAATTTCATCAATTTTTGGCGCCGCCGGCGCGGACTTGTGTATAGATTTGTTTTTAAGTTTTATTTTTATTATTTTTGTTTGCTTTCAGACTTGGGCTGAGCTAAAGAAAAAGATAAGAAGTGTTGAAAAGAAAAGCAAAGCCAAAGAAGGAAAGAAAGAAAAGAGAAATCCAAAATGAGTGAAGAAGAATATTTTTGTATATAGTTATTATTATTTTTTTAGATTTTATTTCTTTTTATTTGTAGAAACTGTAATTATGATTTTATTTTTGTAATTTTATTTTTATTTTTGGACACTTTTTGGACTTTTGGACATTTTTTTAAAACACTAAGGAAGGGTTATTTTAAATATAAATTGCACAAGAAAGGACGGAAATTACGATATTGCCTCGGCCCCTCGGGTTCGTACATGACATAGGAGTTGTGGTCCGAGTCGACTTCAACGGTTCTTCGCCCGTCTGGTACGGGAGATAAGTTTATCGAAATACCCGCGAATCCCTTGTCAGCGGGTTCACTGTATTCCTTCGTTTGCATATATGTCGAGGAACTGAATACGTCTGCTTTAATTTCCTAGTAAAGGGCAAGGCCTGGCCATACAAGATAAGGGTTCGGATTTCATCACCGTTCTATTCTTTCCCGTATTAGGAAAACGATACCATTCATGAACCCCAAGCTTAAAATACTGACTAGAACGAGACCGATAGGGTAACGAGCTTAATAGGAAATTCGTTTGAAAAATATTGGTTACTCTTTTAAGCATACTTCAAAGTTCATGATGGTTTCTGTAAGTTGAATGCACCGCATTGTAATGATGGTGAGGCCTTGGGTATCAAAGCTCCACCAAGCTTCCCTCATCTCTATTTAGCTTACTTTAACTCAGACTGATTCCAGAGGGGTTTGCTTAAATTGTAACGAATTCCCTTTCGAAGGAGTAGAAGATGGTCTAGAAATAATTTAAGTGGAGCCATCATGATTTTTGTTTGCTAGAAATCAGTAGGTTTGTTGTGGTCGAGTCAGCCTTGTTTGTGCTTATGTAGAATTCCCTTGCAGTTAGGATACCAAACTGGTACTATAATAGCCATCAAAATGAATATGAATATCCAACTGAACAATATGGACATCACTCTTTTAATGACCATAGTGTGAATAGTGGTTGGGAACGCCAACCTTTTGAAGGTTATGGGTCATACCATGGTGAGCCCAATTACTATCCACACGTGCATCAATTTTACGAGCAAGAAGATTGTAATACTAGTTCTTCGTCTCTAGAGAATACAATCAAACTATTGAAAATTAGTCCTTTTTATGATCCTTATGTTCCTACTCCTTCTTTATAAGAGTCCCTCAGGGATTTAGCTGAAACGACATATAAGTTAGCTGAGGTGAATAACGTAGTTATGGACGAAAGGACTGTAATAATGACTGAATCTTCTTTAGAAGACATCCTCAATAGATTAACTCAAAACTTAGATCCAACACTAAGGGAACTTTCTTTGGAAGAGACCATTGAGAGGATAGCTGAGTCAACACGTAGACTTGAGTTAGAGACGAACGAAAGTATTGCTCGAAATAACTGGAATTGCCAATATAGTGTATCCAATAATACCCTTGAGAATGAAGATAGTTATTCGCATAATCAAGATGACGAGGTTAGAATTGGTAACACTACTTGTTTAGATGAGGTTCGATCATTTTCATGTTATTATAGTGATGATCATGATGCGGATAGTGTTGATGAAGAATCTGAAGTTTTTAGGCATAGTGAACAAGATTTTTTTACTCCAATTGAGCTTTATAATGATAGTAATATTTCTGGTTTAAATCCAAATAATTTTAATAATTATTCACCTATTCAAAAGGATGAGGATTTGACTAGAAATACCCCCGTTTTAGACGATGTAGTATTTCCTTTTTACGAAGCCGATGATAGTTTGAGGAACGAGTTTATTCTGAGAATATTATTTTAGAGTCTAGCGATTTAGAAACATTAGACTTAAAAGAAAAAAATGAACTCGTAGAGAAGAGTGAGGGTGAACCTGACTTAGAAGAATCAATTGACCATTTCCAGGAATCTGATGACCTAGAAATTAGGAAAGTTGTGACTAGTCTTTCTAGAGACCCTGAAAACTCTAAGTTTGGGGGTAATTATCATTCTCAATGTGCTTTAACTCTTAGAAAGGTCCCTCACTTGGGACTTGACATTTGTGCCTCAACCATTTTACAAGATTATCTTCATACACGTTTTCCAGAGCCTAGTAATGTCCACAAAGAAAATCAGTTATTAGAAACCCATCCCCCGATTGATGTGGTTGACTCAGGCTATAATACCGAGATTGATTTTGTTTTCCCACCAAATGTTTTTCTTCCAAATGTGGGAACGTATGAGTTTCAAATATGTCTGTTATTAAGTTCTAAGACTAAACCTAATTACTTTAGGAGATTAGGGTCAACACATTTGTTTAAGGAAGACCACCACCCTCATTATGGTCAGCTGTGTGAGTCAAATCTAATTGACTTAGAGGATCCCCAATTATTCAGGTTATTGTTATGTTCTTCTAAGTTCCTACTTGAGTATTTCCAGACTCTACAAGCTGATCTTAAGAATCATTCTTTTGAGGAAGTCCATCCCATGAAAACATTTTATTTAGACCCTTTTATAGAGCCTGAACCTGATCCACAACTAGATATAGTTGTCTTAAACAAAAAGTTAAATAAGGGTATGTTCGGTAACTTCATGGTCTGTTGCAAATTTTTTTTCTTTTGGGTAATATTTTTTGATCCAGATGACCCACAGTTATTCCGGTTACTGCTATATGATTCTGCGAGGTGACTAGTTCTTTCCAAGTCTGGATGAAGACTTTAAACTTAGGACTTCTTGGGAGGCAACCCATGCTTATGCAACACGGTAATATATTTCCTAACTCTTTTCTTCAAGTGGTAACAATTTTTCCTTGTTCATGCTTTTAATTGCATCTTTAGAACATTGAGGACAATGTTAGATTTAAGTTTGGGGGTATGGGAGAAACTTTTTAGTTGCAGAATAAATAAATAAACTCCAGAGCCTAGAAATTTATGTTTATTAAGGTTGGCACTAACCAATCTAAGTGGATGGAAGCATCTTAGTTGTAGGAGTTGAGGAACCAATCTGACTAGATGGAAACATCTATAGAGTCTATTTATAAAAGCACAGAGCTCAGGTGTTAGAAAAAAAATATGGTAGTTTCGCCATATCACGTTGAATCCTTTTCACTTCTATTTTTATTTTTTTTAAATATGTTTCTAAGTGATTTGGTGGGGCACACGATTCAAGTTGTTACCATTTATAGATGAAATAGAGTGATTGAGGTAAAAAAAAAAAAGAGACCAGACCAATTTGGAATAAATTCAATAAAGTCGACCACTGGTGCCCTTGTATATGCCAGTTGTGTTTACCTAGAGTTAGGATTATCGACCGCTGGTCCCCTTGTATATGCCAATTGTGTTGATATTAGTTTGACCGGCATCTCAGTCCATTAGGATAGGTTCACCTTGGCAGATGCCTTCAGACAGATATGGGAAACACAGTTCACCTTAGTCAACATCAAAACCATCTACGTTTTTCCTCTACATCCATCTTCTTAATCTTTCCATGTGATTGGTTGACTCCGGTTATGATGTCCAGAAACTATCTGAGTAGAGATCTGTCACTTATATATGAATTTTAGTATGCTTGAGTGCAAACTCGTGTACATCAATTGGAATTTCGCATCATCGTACTTCCTCATATAGTCAATGATTATATGCCAACCAAGGAGATTCATTAGTGCCTTTCAAGGTTCTGCGTAGATAGTTAGGGTCTGGAGTAAAGGTTTTGTGGGTACACCTCTGGTAAACCCTCCCGAGACTATAACTCGGTCACTAGGGCCACCTAGCGAGTTATGATTTTATTTTTATTAGTTTTTGCCCGAGGACTGGAAAAATGTAAGTTTGGGGGTGTGACGAGCGATTAATTCTTACATATTTACCACCCAAAATATATATTGTTGGTGCTTATTTTGTTATTTATTATGTTTTTGATAGGTAAATGAATACAATGAGATATGGCAAGAAAAACGGCTAAAATATGGGTTAGTGCGAAGAAACTATGGAAATGGAATATGGAATAACTGGATCGTGGCCAAAGGAGTGAGAAAGGATTGGTGAAGGAAGGCTAAGTTTATGAATTTAGAAAGAAATGCAACTATGTAGACATCTCGCGGATCAAAAGAAGGTCACTTAGAGCAACCACATCGGGAGACCAAAACTAAAACCAAATACCAAAAACCAAACGCAGTGGAGAAGGAGTAAAGATCAAAGACCAAAGTAAAACCAAATACCAGACCATATATGGTCTTTAGTTTGGTTTTAGTCGGGCGTAATTTAAAGTTGCGCCCGAACGGGCGTAATTTATAATTGCGTCTGATGATGGGGCGTAAGTTTAGGTTGAGTCTGATGGTGGGGCCATACTAAAATTGCATGGGGCGGGATACTAAACTTGCGCCTGATTATTATTTTTTTGCATGGGGCGGGAAACTAAAGTTGCACCTGGTTTGGGCGGGATACTAAACTTGCGCCTAACCAAATTTTGGTCGTGCACCATAACGTGACAGCACATAGTAAACCAATTCTTTTTAGTTTTTTTTTGGTTTTTAGTTTTTGAGTATAGTCTCCCCACTGTAGTTGCTCTTACCCCGCGCACATGAGAGGGATTATTTTATTACCTTCCTAGGCAAACTAATTAAAGAATGAACTTATTGAAAGTCAACCATATAATTAGGATATCATTTCCTTATTAAAGGGTGGGAGCAAGTGTGTTGGAAAATATGACAATGTAAACTCCCATTGGGTGATTTTGTTTAACATTCAACACATGGCATGACTTAATTGGGTAGTGATGTGGCTGAAGTTTAAAAAGGGAAGATAGGTTTCTAGCGACCTATTTAAACAGTGGTCGGACAAGGGGGAAAGGGAGGCCGGTAGTCCGGAGCCAAGTGCATTATTTCATTTGGAGTTTAATACTTTCAATTCTATTTTCTACTGTTGATGATGCTTATTATTTTAGAAAAAGGATTGTATGGTTTATTGTGAGAACTCTAATGGTAATTAATAAAATAAAATTATTTAATCATATTATCGTTTCTGGTATTATCGTGAGAAGCTAAACCCCATCTCTGGGACTACGGAGGAAACCAAATCTCATGAATGTGGTCATTATATTAATTTTATTATGATTATTTACACTGTTATTTAATTGATTTATGATTTTAGTTAAATGGTTGTCATTTCAATTGATGGGTTATGCTTGCTTATGTTTTGATATCCCATGCTTTAGATTTACATCTATTATTTTCGAAATCTACTTTAGGCAATGAATTAGAGTCAATGAATTTTTATCATATGAGCTATTACTGTTTAGAATTGATATTTGGACCGCATAAAATTGTTGTTTGGTGAAATCCTGAGTCCCAGTGTCCCTCCATCTTGTTACTCATATTTTTTATATAATTTATAGTTTTATTCTTTTCTTTAATTCAGCCTTAAAAATCAATCTCATCAAGTCCGAGTGAACGACAATCTTTCTTACCACTATCTAAAATTTCATCAAATGATTTGTTAGTGCATTGCTCCGTTGAACCCACTAAGCATTGGTATCTCAAATTTGGTTGTCATATTTTACATCATCCCAAAGGGTGCCAAATGGAAACATATAACTTCCAAACATTGTGACGCCCCAAATACTAAACATGCTTAGATGATAGAACTACAACCTAATTTAAGCATCAAATCCATATTATCGATTCTAAGAATCATAATTACATAAATTGATTCCCAATTAGAGTCGCTTGATTAAGATGACTAGAGTCAACTTCGTTTAGGTTAGACTAGAATTTCTAGGAATGTTGAGACATACAAGTGTTACTTTGAAAGATCTATAGAACGTGAATATGTATCGACTACAACGATCATCCTTCCACTTGAGGTTAGTAATACTGACTTTATTTGTTTCCATTCCTACCGTTACTTTCAAGTCGTTTAAGATTAAAAAGATAACATGCTAGGTTATATATGATACTCTAGTATTAGACTTGGTCATATTATTATGATCAAAGTGTCAAGGAAGTATATATCATTTGTTGAATGATTTGATACGGTATATTGAATTACGAAGTATAACATTTATCTTTTGAACTTCATAAATGCGACATCGACATAATCCATGTAACTTGTTACTTGATTATGTATTGGATATTGGTACAATTTCATCATATGAATCTATGTTTTATTACATTGGTTTAAGTAAGTAGATATACGAACTCGTTTCGTAATCGAAAAGAAATCAATAGATGTTTTGGTCCGGTTTTCTTTGAAGATCTATTGGATGACCAATTCGTACCTAAGAAGGGAATTAAGGTAGAACTGATCTTAACTTATGTTGAGAGACAAGTTGAACCGATCCCTACCTATCTTGGGATACATGGTAACTTTTGTTGGGAGTCAAGGTACAACCAATCCCTACCTATATTGGGAGTTATGGTAGAACCGATCTTAGCTTTTGGTGGGAGTCTTGGTAAAACTGATCCCTACTTATATTGGGAGTCATGGTAGAACCAATCATATCCTATGATAGGAGTCATGGTAGAATCGGTCCCAAGAGGAAAACCTATTTCCGATACTCACATATACTTTAGGGTTTATGTGAGTTTGGAATTAAGGTTTGCAAGATAGGAAAGTTCTAATTGTCGACATGATTTGAACATGTGCATAATTTTTATTATTGATTGTTCAAAGATACTCCTTAATACTCAAGGTGATCCCAACCTTGGAGAATCTTTTAATAAAGATTTCCGAATTATATATTTTGATTTTCCATCAATTAAAACACATCTCTAGAAAAGCTATATTAGTCAAGTGCTAAACTAATAATAGATATTTTCTAAGAGAGATTTTAGAATTACAGGTTGGATATTATTTGGAAATATGAAAACCAAAATTAGGTACTTCATCGCATATCTTGAGAATCTTTTTGGTTTTGTAATTTCCTTGTTGTCTAAACATCCTTGGTCTATAAATGATGAAGTTTGTTCTTCTGACAAACTATCCTTTGCCATGCCAACTTCATCTTTTCGTTGTTTCTGGTGGAGCCAGGTAATACTATTCAGGAGAGGAGAGTACCCTAATTAGGAAAAATCTTTTACATCCACTCGTTTAAATATTTTTGTGGGATCAAGAAGCTCTAGAAAGTATTATTTGCGGGAAGCTAGATAATTACATTGTTATTTTAGTTTTCGATTATTGATTTGCTTGACTAACCCTTGTTTAACCTTTGATTGCACCTAGTTTTATTATTCTTGAGAACCTTCTCTTCTGACATAAGGTCACTCAAAATAGATCAAAGGATTGACGAGATCTTCAGAACTTTTTTTAGATCTGAAGACTACTTGCGATCATCCATTGTTAACGGACTTCGTTCTGTGTGTGATCGATCATAAGTGGAATGAAGTTTTATGTGCAGTACAGTTTAAGACAAAAAAAAATATTTTTTGATTGGTCTCTCGCATATTGTGATATTTGTGCATACACCATGATCGACTGAGATCCAATTAAGATATTGTCAACTAGTCTTATAGAATGGAAACTATCATCTGGTGGTATTCTTCAATATCCAAATCTAGTAGCTTTGTGAATACCCAACAAAGGAGTTTACTTGTTAACTGGAAGAGCCTTTGCCAAAACTCAAAAAATCTTTATTAAAAGATTAATAGAGTGGTTGCCAAATACCTTTGTTCCTTTATTGTTTGGAAGACGATCAAAATGAGTTGAGTGCTAAAGACTCTACATTGGTAAAGCAACTCAAGATATTGGTTTCTATCTTGGGATTCATGTGTATTGGTCAGACGGTTGTAGACGCAGGAATACTAAGGGAACTAAGTAAATAGGGGTGGATTAATTGGTCTCAACTATATGAAGTTGGCTTTGTTCTTTGTATTTCGGCTTATCTGAGAGTATTCAAAATTGGATTAGGTCCCGGATTTTTTATGCATTTGCGGTTTCCTCGTTAAAATAATCTGATTGTGTGATTTACTTTTAATTTCCGCAATTATAATTGTTTTTATTATAATTAAAAGTAAGTACACTTGTGCGTTAATCCAAAGCACTTGATAGTGATCTTATAGTATCGATCTTGTACCGTAACTATTATCAAGTGATTACCTTGTTGTATTGTCTCGAATTTGTGCATAGATAATCACAGAAGGTATCTGACTTATAGTTGATATCGAAAATATTGTGGTGTAATTGGGTACCGTCGTCATTTCACGATCCTAGCTTATGTTGAGAGTAAAGGTAGAACCGATCCCTACATATATCAGGAGTCAAGGTATAAACGATCCTAACTTGTTTTATGAGTCATGGTAGAACCGGTCCCACTGGGAAAAACGGATTCCTATAAGTCACATACACTTCTTTCTTAACTGTTCAAAGATATTCCTTGATACTCAAGGTGAGATCCTAAACCAAAATAGTATATAATCTTTTTGAGATTTTTGAAGTTATATTTTTTGTTTTACCAGCAAGCAAAACATATCTCTAGAAAGATATATTATTTAAGTGCTAGCTAATATTAAATTATCCAAGAGATTTTGGTTATACAGTTGGATATTGGTTGGAAATTAGAGAAAATCAAATTTAGGTGTTTTATTGCATATATTAAGAATATTTTCAGTTATGGAAATTCCTTGGTGTTCAAAGTCCAGAGCAAAATGTGATTAAAAGGCCTTGATATTAGGAAAGGACAAACTACTACTTATATTCCAATCGGTGAACCCTACCTGCCGGATCGGGGTATTATAATACCACCACCTTAAATTGGAGCTGTCCTTGGCTCCATAATATATTTAATCCCATATCTCCGACGTTCACTTCCACTACTGAGACCAGTACCCAATACAACCCATCTTGCGTACTATCTCACCTTAGACAGGTGACACGTCTTCGGCTTTGTTACTATTAATAATGACCCGACTCTCCACTAATATTGTCCCCACTTTCCCACTATGATACCCCTTGAAATAACTTGCTTATTGAGAATAAAATTGATTCTATACCCCATAGATAAAATTAAAAATATCAGAAATTATCATAAGTTGATCTTGCGATTGATAATAAATTGTGCTTAATATGAGGAACTAGCAGAATATATTTTAGTGTAAAAGAAGTATTTCTATTGGATGGAACTAGGGAACTAGAACCAGTAAGATAAATAGGGAGCATCTTACCATCACCCATCATTACTTGATTTACACCAGAAAACTCTTGAGAGTTAGTAACAATTGTAGGATCATTAGTTAGGTGACTTGTATCAGGAGAACCGGGTAACCAAACAGAACTAGATTGACCAAAACACCATTCATCGCCATCTTGAGCATGTAAAGCATGAGAACCAGAAGTTTGACCAATATCAAAAGTCTTAGTAGAGGTAAAATGACCATAATTCATCTCCATAGCTCTTTCAAAAGAATAGTTCACATTAGTAGAGTTGTTAGCATACCTATGCATCAATTGGGAAAATGACCAACTTTATTATAGATTTGAGAAGGAATATTATTATATGTAAAAACAGGCTTCTGCATTGATTGAACTCTCCCTTCTTGAAAGCATGATTATTAGGAGTAATATATGGAGGAGGATAATAAAGAGGAGAAGGGTGTTTACGAAATGGATTGAAAGGTTAATACAAGAATAGTTTTGAGAATTTATTTTTTTTGACATAGAATGGAGAATTTTTTGGATCAGCAACAAGAGGTGAATAATCTTGTTCTTACTCCTTTAATTGTTGTTCTCTTGGCCTCAATTCACAAAAGGCAATAAAAATTTCTCTATTTTTTATTGTAATAACAGATGTTGAAAATTCCCTAACAAGTCCAGATAAAGCATACATTACCAGATTTGAGTTGGGTATTGATTCGCCAATTTCTGCTACAGAGTCATAAATGTTCTTGATCTGTTGTAGAAAACCAAAAATCGAATTAATACCTCATCTTATTGTATATAACTGACTTCGGAGCTGAGATTTGCGTGTAAAGAACTGCTGATCAAAAATTCAAGATAAATTATTCCATTTGTCACGAGCATTAGCTTTACCAAATAACTTTGTAGCTAGAGAGTGAAGAACAGTCGCATTGATACAATATCCTACAAAGTAATCCATAGCACGCCATTCTGATAAGTGCTTAATTTACATGTTTAGAATGTCAATTTCATACTTGTTTTAGCTATAATTCTTTCATATTACTTGTTATTATTATTATTTTCTAGTTTATGTGTCATATCAGGTGAATCATCCAAAAAGGAGCTATAAAGTGCTTAAATGAGCAAGGAAGCGGAGTCTATCAATGAGAGAAGGGCCAAGGACCAAATTCAACTCATTCAAATCTAGGAGTTCTTAATACCATCTTGAATAGAATGATAATACAAAAATAACCCAAAAATAATGAGGTCATTCCGAGTTCGGACGAAGAAGTTATAGGCAAAACAAGATTGAAACTTGAAGTTACAGAGAGAGGTTCGGCTGATAACTTCATCAGCTCGAATCAGCCGAACATGGAGCTTAAAAATCAATATTTTCAAAGAGTATACAGGAGGATGCTCGTCTCAAAACTAATTTATCAAGTGAGTCGAACCTGGTGATCGCCTGAAGTAAATTTCACTTGTCATGTTCATATGGGAAAGGTCGGCAAGTTATGAGCCGAACATGATAACTTTATGGGACATATTTGGACACGAAATTGACTAGCAACTCAAGGAATCACGGTCCCGGAAGGATTCTAAGCCTAACTTTGAGAGATATATATAATAATACATCCAAATCCTTAAGAAGACATCTTTTAATATTTCATCTCATATTATACTTTTGTTTTTCATAAAATATTCTAGGGTTTGCCCCTTTAGGAGGAAACCGGGTAATTGAGTAATCATGTGTATCTAAACCTTTGTTGATTAAGAATGGATTCAATGCTCTAGCATGAATATTTATTAGTTGTATAAATATATTCAAATTTATCATCATCGATTGTCTTATCTATAATTAGGGTTTATGATTGCTTTCTAGATTGTTCAAGTGTACAATTGGATTATTCTATTGATCATTCTATTGCTAGTAGATATTTGGAGCAATCCGTAATTATCGTGCATCTCCTACACAAGTAGATAACGTGAGACCTTGCAACAGGATTATATGAAGCAATCGTGTGTGAAAACAACACCAGTAAGTGAACCGAGCATACTGAGTTTAACTGCTAGGATCAAACCTAAATTCATAAAGCCTAAAGAGTTTGATCAGGTTACACCTTGTAAGCGTACCTCAAGGCGGCTCAGTTGGATAGAATCCTGTGACTAAGCATACCTGTTATTCGGTGATAAAATGAGTCTTGGGGATAGCTAAGTGTACCTGTAATCCTACGGTTGGTGATGAATGGTTCTGAAATAAGATAGATAAGTATACTAATCCAGTTAACATTTGGTAACGGTGAAGGATTCCTTGATCATATCTTTCTTTTATAATTCAACAACCACCCTTTGTGTTTTACTTTTATTTTGTTGATTCAAATAACATATCAATTACACAGCTCTCTGTGGGAACGATCCTTACTACCGCTATATTACTAGTTATTTAGTGGGAAATATTTCGATTAATTTGTTGTGATTACGACACGCATCACATTCCATGAACAAAGGATTTAACACCGGTTGATTGTTTAGATTCATAAATTGAGGATCAATTGAGCCATCAACTAACCAAGCAAATTTTTATTATTAATATGGAAGAAAATTGATCCTTTCAGACCAAAAAATTAGTTTTATCAAGTTTCACTAACACAAAGTTTGATATATTTGGCAAGGCAATTGAAAACAAAACGATGGTTGAGTTGGTGGTGGATCTGGATGATTAGGATGTGTTGGTGGATATGGTGGATCTGGTAGAAATTAATATTGTGGTTGTGGATGTTGTTGTAGTGGTGGAAGAGGACGAAAATCTGAAGAATTGTTGAATTGATTGTTGTTTTTTGAGTTGTTAGAGGTAGATTCCCGAGGATTGACAGTGGAATTTACTAAGTTGTTAGTTTTTCTCACCAGGAAAGAAAAGTTACAGAGGTTGAGTTGTTGATAATAAGTTGTAGGATCGATATGATGTTTGATATCAAAGATCTGTAAGATCTAAAATAAGTTGTATTGAAAAGTAAAAGATCGGTTATGAGTCGCATTGAAATCAGATAAGAAATACAAAGAGTGCGTGTGGCTTATATATATAATACAAGATATATAAATAATTAAAAGAAAACTGTAAAGAACGAGACAGTTTATATTACAACACGCGATGTAATCTATTAGAAACTTCAGTTGTGCTAACAATGTTGATACCTTTCAAAGAATATCATACACATACATTTATAATAAAGAAGACGAATACAATTGGCTAGGTCATTACCTAAAACCTAGTTTTGATGAACATGACCTAAATCAATTATGGGTAATTAAAGATAATGTTGTCGGCTATGATAGGTTTCAACCAACTACATTCTTATTTTCTACCAGGAGATCGCAAGTTTATGTTCCAAAACCTTCATATCGGCTAGGTAAGTCAATAATTACAACCTAGTCTTACATTTTTCCATAGAGAAAATGGGTCATTTGCCTAGAAACATACAAATTCAGGTTAATATGGACGAGTAAGATTTTGGTCTGGGTCAAATGGACCAAAATATTTAAATATGAAAACTGTCTATTATACCCATTCAACTACCGAAGATTGGATTAGAATTACTGCCAACATCAAAAACCTGTGATATCCTTCACCAGTAACACTACGAACACTAACAACACCATATCTTACGGTTAATCCACCACCATGACCACCAAAAACCTCCACTACGAGAATAAAAAATAGAAGAAAAACACTTAAAAAATTCAAATTAAGTTTACACTGGATGCACCTGGTCGCATCTTGTGTTATTCTTGGATGAAGTCAAGATTAATTTGAATGAAACTAGTTACATCTTGTGTTATTCTTGGATGAATTTGAATTTATAAAGATTAAATTGAATGAAACTGGTTACATCTTGTGTTACTCTTGGGTGAATCCAGATTTATCCAACTTCAAACTAAATGAAACTAGGTTGCATCATGTGTTACACTTTGGTAATTCCAGATTATCCAACTTCAAACTGAATGAAACTGGGTTGCTGTTGATGGTGATTTTTGACGAAGGCTAAAATCATCAAATTATAACTTTACATATTTCTGACCAGCTTCAGACACGTATGTGAAGTTTATATTTCAGAATTCTAGCATGAAAGCTCATTCCACGATAACCTATGACTAAGTGTACTGCCTCTCAGAGCATGCATGAATATACGATTATTAAGGCCTCTCAACTGAGTTATTTCGTATATTTTATCAATACTGAGCAATTTGAGTAATCACTTCTGTATAGAATCAAAAATGATTGGATGGCTCCTAGATGTATTAACCACTAGTATTGAGCAATAACGTCTTCAGGATCTCGCAATGTTCCCTGACTTTACAGAATAAACATTCAAAACGAGTATGACGCTTCAACTAGCTCATACCTCCGTTTTTGAATAATTATAATGCTCCTAGACAACTTGCCTACTAGTATATATCCATTAATTAATTATTTCTAGTCGCAAGATTCATCAATTGAATTCCTATAAAATATTCTACGTTCATTATAATATTTTGTTACTTCAATTCATGGTTATTCCCAGCAGAATTCCATGAGTTAGTAATAAATATTCAATGTACGAGCATCTGGGCCACCACTGAATACAACCCGATAAAATGGTGTGAGTGTACTTAGCAATAATGAACGAACGAGCACCCAAATGCATAAATGAGCATTCAAAAATATGGACGAACGAGAAATCTATGCAAAATAAGAAAGGGAAATAATAAAAAATAATAGAGAGGCGCACACGAGACAGGGCCCACCAGCTGGCTGGTCCCACGCCTCTCCCTTTTTTTTCTTATTTTATTATTTTCCTAATCTTATGAAAACTCCCTTGTTTGAGAAAAACTCCTAGTTTCTCCATATTTCCTCACACGATGAAATATAATAATATAAAATAAGGAAAAGTGTCACGGGACTGGGCCCATCAGCCGGCCGATCATGCCCTAGCCGTGGCCGATCCGAAAATCTCTCTAATTCCTTATTTTATTATTATGTCTTCTCTCATCTCATGAAACTCTCTCGTCTGAGCAAAAAAACTGATTTTTCCATATTTCTCAAATATTGCTCAAACTATCAAAAAAGACAAAAAGTTAAATGGTCACACGACCATCCGGACTTTTCACGATTAATATTAAAATATCATTATTATAATATTTTCAAAATATTGTTCGCACGAGCAAAGTTCTACTTGCTCATTCGAGCAAAATTGGGAGTTTCAGTACTCTTCTGAAAATTCAAAATATTGCTCAATCAAGCATCAGAAAATATCAAAATTCTCAGAACTGAGCCACGAGCAATATGGTGATACGGACATGCTACCTTAACCGACCAATGTAGTCCCTTTGGCTTGCAAGGATCCGGTCCCACATAAATTAATGATTTTGACCTAATTAATCTTCTACAGTTCATATTGGGTTCAAACGCTTTCCAAACAACTTGGAATTTGATCAATTGACCACCAGCTGCTCCCACGACCACCAAGGGAAGGTTTCATACCCCTTGGTAGGTACCTATTCTCTCCACAATTAAATTTTATTACCTAATGCTCAGATGAGCACTATTTTAATAATGATTAAACCAGCATTTAATCATCCTTTCGCCAACTAGTCTACAAAGAAACTTTGGTGCTTGCTCATTCAAGCACCTGAGATGTAACACCCCGAGATTTTAGCATGGCACCTACTAAAAGATACGCCATGGCCTGAGATGAAGCTTCATCCAAAGCTTTCGTTAGTTGGTAAGAGGTAGATTGGCTAAAGGCCGATATCGTGCCAAAATGGCGCATTATGTTTGGTTATTGGCCAAGAGCCAAATCTCGCATCAAATGATGCATTAGGCCAGTCGGGTAGATGGCCTAGAGCATTTCAGCACATCCTTTGCACATTATGAAGGCTATTGTCTTAGAACCAATATTACATAATCACTGTGCATCAGGCCAGAGAGGGTTGGCCGAGAAAATGTGCAATACGCCAGAGAGAATATCGTGCAATCATTGTACATGAATAGTGAAGCAAGCATGTCAATTTTCTCCCCTATTCTAACTTGTAGAAATTAAAAGTTAACATATATAGGGAGGGGTAGTTGGTTGAAGGTGCATATGCGTACCATGCACCAAGTAAGCTTCATAGCTTAGCCGGAAGAGTATAAATGATGCCTAAGTCTCATTTATAGCTTCGTAGCCTTGCCGATGGGGCATATGGTGCGAAGGCATCATTATGCCACGCCGCGGACCCGATAATGCATAATTATTGTGCATAATGACGGAACGACCTATACAGACTAGGCCTTTACCATTATTTCAAGGCCACGACCTTGCAAACGAGTTGGTTTAAGTTGCTGTCCCTTAGAGGATGAACTACAATATGTGCTTGATCCCTTTACAGTAGGGAAGGGTACTTAGGCATATGCAATGAGTTGCAGCATTACCGGTCCAGCACTTTGTCGTTCATATCATCTGTTTGGGAGATGATTACAGAATATTGGCCTCTCATATCATCTGGCTCGGTAGCTCGACACAGGAGATGATTGTGGCCAAACTTGATGAGACAAGTTGATGCAGATAAGCAAGTTATAGCATACTCAGAGGCTAAAAACCCGATTGTCGTATTAGCTCAATACGGGTCTAAATTGATTGGAAATGGCCTAACGATCAAGACGTGATTTCATGGTCTTGGAATTTTAGCCAAATTCCATTGTTCAAGGCCTCAAAAGGACGTTTTAGCCGTTTTAAGAAAGCCTTTATTTTCTTAATAAACCCTTTGCGGAACGAGGGTAAGTTGGAATGGTGTGGAAGCTAATTTAGCTGCATCATGCTCCACGAGTACCAAATACCATGACCACTAACTGGACTGTAAAACATAAGTTGCTTAAGGCTTAACTGAAGCATTGTTTGTGCCACCGGTTCATGGAACTCATAAATTATTGTATACGACACTGTCGTAATGTTGATACTAGTTCTGCACACTTTTTGCATCCTTTGGATAACAACAACATTTTGACTATCATTAATCTGGCCAATCCAATTATCAGCTTTGTACTTGTAAACGACTGGAAAAATTAATCGTTTATCATGAAGATTAGGTTCGCCGACCGTAAAGTAAGTATACCACCAATACTGAAAAATAACATTGACGAAAATTGATGTGTTAGTACATTCACCACTAGTTTGACAACTCAATAATAAATATAATAAATAGTTCTTACCTCTAATACGACCCAAAATCCATTTAAGCTATATGTCTTCTTAGTTGAGCAATCACCGAGACATATGTATAGATCAACTAAAATTGTAGAACCCCAATCATAATTTGGTGCTTTATTTAAATCTTCTAAAGATTTCAGAAAACCAATTAATGACACTGTGCTAGCATTGGGGAAAAAAACTTGGCCTAACATGCATAATACAAAAATACGTTCAAGCTCTGGATAATCTTCAGTTCTGTTTATCCCCTTTGCATTGTAACGTCTCAAAAAATCCTTCAACCCAGACACTCTTAATCCATATGAGTGTAACTGTCTGGATTATGGCTTTCCTTAAGTATCATTTGAGTACAACACAAGGGGAGTAATTGTTTCCATATTCCTTCTGATATCCACTTTAATTGGTTAAATTGTACTATTTCACCCTCATTTTTTATTCCAGTCAACATATACAAATCTAATGGTGTGAACCCTAAAAACAACATGGTCTTAAAATTAAAGTTTGTATGTGGACCTAAAATTTGTATCAAACTAAAAAAATTAAATCTCTAAAAATTAAAATTTGTTTCTGAACTAAAAATTAAACTATTGAATGGAAAAAATAGAACTTACCACGCTCGAAATCCTTGAAAAAGAACGTATTTGCAGTGTTCCACCAACGTTGAGAAATAACTCGCACAATTTGAGTCATGTGGTTTTTTCCTTTCATGAAATATAAACGCTGCCAAGGATATCTTCTCAAGGATTCTTGAACAGCTTCGGGGAGTAACCCAAACACTTCAGTTAGCTCAGACCACCACCTCTTAATTTAGGTAACAAAACTCGCTGGGGATGGTTACATAAATGCGTAGATGTTACACCAGATCCAACTAGTTGCCTAACATTAGCGAACTCGTGCTCTTTATCATGAACCCAAACGATATTACTATTCGCAATAGATTTTCCTTTTTCTTTCCTGTTCCTTTTCCTTTGTCTATTTATTTTGGAACTATTCATTTTTTTAAAATCGCTCTGGTCCGCTCTCTAGAGAAGGGAAGAAAAAAAAATTATGAATGAAAAACTGAAGGGAATAAAGGTATTTATAGGCGGTAGAGCACCGACCGTGGACGGTCGAGATTAAATCGCTGGCGGTGTAAACTAGACTGGGCGATCGCTTAATGTTTTTACTATATTGGCGCGGCCATTTTGCCAGGCTAGCTGGCATGGAAAATAGGTGGGTTAGCCACCCCCCATAGGAACCATCCTTAACTATTTTGGCAGCTTACGGCACGTGTGTTCACCCACGATGAGAGATGTGAGTAAGTCGTTCAAGCAGTTGAGGGAGCTAACAAAGTAGTGGGTGGACAATCAACCAAGTCTCCGCACGACGTGGAACTGGTTTAACCATGGTTTCCCACTTTTCTACTATTTCACTTGAGAAACCGTCACACTTGCTAAAGATCAATGTGTCTAAATTATGGCAATATAAATAAGTTTTTTGAATTCATGATTGAGAGAATCACAAATATAGGGAATTATCACAAGGATTCTCATCTGAGCAATCACTCTCAACAGAGCAGAATTCAAACTTATTCGAACTCAACAGTTCATCAATTTGCAGAAACCTACAACACATTAACGATTCTTTGATCATCATTGATCTCACACACTTCTCAGCTTCCCTCCTTCAGATTGACCCACCCTATCTTGTGACCAAATTGACTCTGGAAAGACTATTTTCTTGGTTTAGTCCGGAGTCCTACATATTGATCTCTCGAACTCAAAGCACTCCCGTGTAGTGCATCTGTTTGCAAAAGTTTAAAGCAATTTTCTCGTTTGAGGAATTGACCCTCGTGTCATCACTTTTCCTCAAAAACTAGTAACTCGTTTTCTTCCATCAACAGATTGGCGACCACAGTGAGAGATTAATCTCTGGGTTGCAATATAAATTCACAAATATGGTCGATCTTAGATCTGGTTCAGTTACTAACCTGGGTTCAACACCCAATCCCAACACTGCAAGCTCTAGTGGTATTTCCACTGCTGGTGCTACCCATCTCAACGTTGTAGACTCTAGTGGTACCGCTAACACCACTCTCCCGACCAGTAATGTCACGCCAGATGTCACTACTACTCCTCCCAATTTCGGTGCTCTAATGACCACCCATGTTAACGCCACAAGCAATGGTACTCACACCATCAATAATCCTTTTTTCGGTCGGTCTCCTGAAGAAGTTAGAGAAAATCCACCTACCATAACTAATCTTATGAAGGTTTAGAAAGTTCTCGCCAAAAACCAGACTGACATGGCTGCAACACAGAAAGAGTTATGTACTTATATCAAAACTATTACTGATAATATGTCGTCTGAGAAAATTCAGGACCAACGCCGATCGGAGAAAGGAGAAGCTAAGGAAACATCCTAGACTACTAATATTTAAGTCCCCCCAATCCATGTCGTAGATGATGATGAAGTCTGCAAAGCTACAAATAACCCACTAGCAAAGGAACCTACAAGTTTTATCACTCGTGAAGACCTGAAGAGCTTTTTGGAGGATCGAGGAAAAAAATAAGACATCACATGTCCACCAACACCAACCTCCATATCCTGCTACCACACAGAGAATTCCTCTTCTAAAAGGTTACACTTCTCCAACGTTCACACTCTATAATGGAACAATCAATGCTCGGGAACATGTTTCTCGATTTTTAGAGTCATTGGGCAAGCAGAACACAACCATATCGTTCATTTGAATGAATTTTCAAAGTCTCTGATAGGCAGAGCATATACCCGGTACAGTAACATCGCATCGGGAAGCATTTCCAGTTGGGGAGAGATGATTAATGTTGTTAGAGCATTGCTCGGTCGAACTAACATGCATTGCTATATCAAGCATGTTTGTCAATATTAGTGATCAAAACTATACATTTTGATTTCTAGTTTACTTATGACTAAGTCTCAGTCTATGATAGTTAAGTATAATTGAGCTCCAGACTCCATGGCGATTATCTTACGAAGACGAATAACTACTCAAGGAACCAGTGGAACTTCATCCGAATAAAAAGGTATGTGGAGACTTGAACTTATCTAGCACTCAAAAGTCTATCTATCTCCTACTCTTGAGACAACAGTCGTATAAGTATGATAGTTTTCATACATACACATTTGCTATTTCGAGACGAGTTTACTCGCCTATCTTTTTCTCGAAATATGTGTTGGTAAGATTTCGCTTTAACCACCTTTCATCTTTACCCGTGATAAAAGTCATGATGACGTTTCAATCTTTAAGATAACTTTGATGATGATAGTCAATTCTTATGTCTAACAACTATTATAACATTTTAGAAGAATGTTTCAATGATTGATATGTAGAGTTGAGATTACGTAACCATCTATTGATATAAGCATATATAGTATGTCCGTACATTAGTGTATAAGTCCATGTACCGGAAACCAAGTGCGTGCATATGTGTGCATGCTGTATTGGTAAAAAAGATAGCTTGGGTACGTGTACGCGTACTGGCGAAAGTTCTTGAACCGATAATTTATGCTGAGTTTATAGTTTGCAAACAGTAAACCAGTCACCTTAGGTACGCGTACCCGTACGTGTACCCACAAAAGTTTTCCAACCAAAAATTTCCGCTGAGTGTGTAAAATCAAGTTCAGTAGCTAAGGTAGGCATACCCGTACGTGTACCCAAGCTGGATATATTTCTGAAATTGGTTAGCTCATGAACTTAAACAATAAATCAATAAAGAATGCAATCTTTGCAAACCATGGCTATATTGTTCATGAATTGATACGAGTGAATCAAACCGATTTTGTTTCAATTGGGTCTATGTATAAAGATCTAAGTAATTGAACAACTCTTCAACTAGTTCTTTTGTGTCATCTGAACTAGTTGTGAAGAAGATGAATATGGTTTATATGAAAGTGCTCATATGCCTAACCATTGGTTAACTATTTATGAACCAACTAAGTGTTCACGTTTAGGTACGGTTACTCAAACCTAAATGATTACATTTCATTTGTGTGTGTGACAAGATAAGTTTCGATCTTGAAAAGGAGAGGGTACCCCAAATATACCTCAAGCTATTACTTTTCCTTCCTATAAGTCCTTTCCCCGAAAGTGATTGTCTATAGACTGAGTCGAGACAATACAACAAATCGGTTCACACTTTGCGTGATCGCCTATGGATACGATATCGAGACAATACAACAACAAAGTGTGTTTACTTGATACAAAGGTTCAGACTTAACCAAACTCAATAGGATTCACATATCAAGTAAATAGGAATTAACGTTTGTGCAATTTACTTTAATTATAATAAAACAATTATAATACGGAAATATAAAGTAAATGACACAGCAAGATTTTGTTAACGAGGAAACCGCAAATGCAGAAAAACCCTGGGACCTAGTCCAGAATTAAATACTCTCAGGATTAAGACGCTATACGAAATAAACCAACTTCGTATAGTTGAGACCAAGCAACTAAACCTATAATTCACCTAGTTCCATATGTATTCACATGCCTCCAACCTGTAAACAAGTCACATACTTGGACCAATTCATTTGGATCGTATTCCAAACAGTAAAGGAACAACAAATCTATTTGGTATCAACTCTCTTCAACCAAGTGATATGAGTTGCGCAAAGGTTCCCTTGTTTATCTTAACATAAACTCCTTTTCCAGGTTCCAAGATCTATCTTATGTTCAATCCACCAAAGGCAATCGTTATGATTAAGCCAATCAATACCTTTAATCACAAGAAAACGTATTGATGCCGATCTTCCTCAACTATTCTATCAAAATACCAAAAAAGATAAATCAATTATAGTCGGATCCTCTTTTTCCCAAACAAGTATTGTGCACACCAAAGATTATAAAAACCAAGTCAGAAATCTTCAATATCTTCTTTGTCTTCAAATCTTCTTAGATCTTCAACAAACACCTGTACACAACTATTTGAATCTACTGTGATCAATCACACACATAACGGAGTCTGTTAACAATGGATTATCACAAGATCGACTTTAGATCTAACAACAGTCTAAAGATCCATGTCGAAACCTTGAACTAGTTTGAGTGAATCTTATATCAGAAGAGAAGATTCTCAAGCATAAAAAAACTAGGTGCAATCAAAGTTCAACCACCGTTAGTCAATCAAATCAATACGAAAACTAAAGATAAACCACAATATCTAGTTTCCCACCAACGGGTCGCGTTAGAGCTTCTCAATCCCAAAGAAGACTTTAAATTGCGCGGCCATAAGAGATTTTACCTAATTAGATTACTCTCCTCTCTGATAGGCGGCTTCACCTGTAACAAAAAGAGGAAGTCTATGTTACGTAGGATTAGTTTGCTAGAAATGCAAACTCAAAGTATTTATAGACAAGGAAGTTTGGACACCAAGGAATTTCCAAAACTGAAAATATTCTCAAGATATTTTTCATTACTCCACCAAATTTGGTTTTCATAATTCCTATGAATGCACTGTCTAAAAATAATGATCGAAATCTCCATGGAAAATCTTTAATTAGCAAATGCACATTACTAATTCTTATTTTCCATATATAATTAAAAACCCTTAATTAAAAAGATTCTTAACTTATTTAAATTCAATCTTGGGATTTACTTCATTCTTAGCCGTTAAGGAATATCTTTGAACAATATAGAATAAGCATTAATGCACCGTGTTCAAAGTGTGTCGACATCTTACTCTTTGAACAATATAGAATAATCATTAATGCACCATGCATCCAAGCAAGTTTAGAATTGGTTCATCTGACTTTCAAGAACTACGTGATTGATCAAGTAATACTCAATCATAACTCATGGGTTTACGGTTCTACCAAAACAAGTTTCGGTTCTACCTTCATGTGAGTATTGTGCATAGTTACACTAGCTTACCAAAGATATGACTGACTAGGTACTAGGATCGGTTCCCATCATATATTTGGTATCTAATTGTATGCACTGTATATGTCGATAGGATCGGTAACCCCTTCCCAAAAACGTGTTGCACATGTTCATAGGATCGGTTCCCCTTTATTCCATAAACCTTGCTGCACCTCATACAAGGATCGGTTCCACTTGTGATGCATTGAACCTCTTACTAGGATCGGTTCCCCTTCTCCCAGTAATAAGTTCAGACATTCACAACCCGATCATACCCCAGGTGATTACTTAACATCGGTTTCACTAATAAAAGTCATACCAATATATAAGTCAGGCCTCATGTGAATAGTTTTACCAAGAACACAAACAAGTCATGAGCGGTTATACTAATCACACATATTGGTCGTTCATAAGATGTGCAATGAAGAATAGCCCCAATAACGCCTGGCGATTTGCTTTTCGGTTCACAACACATATCATGAACTTACTTCCTTAGAACACATGTAAACATTGTTCCCTAAATGAAAGTAATATTCTTGAATGTTAGAGGCCTTAGAAGAATGAAGGCCAAAGACAAACTTAGGAATTTAGTGAACTCTTTCAATCATTCTTTAATAATAATTGCAGAACCAAAAGTATACTACTATGTTGATTTTGTTAAAAAATTGAAATTACCTGGTATGCACTATGATGTGATTCATAATTCAAAAGATGATAGGAAAGGGAACATTTGGATTTTTTGGAATTCTTCTTTACAGAGACCCAATGTAATTTCATTGTCAGATCAAGTTATTACAGTCGAAGTTGGAGATATAATGGTTACAGGTATTCATGCTGCAAATTTAACAATACATAGAAGAAGCTTATGGGAGGAATTGGTGGAAGTTAGTAGTCTAAACAAGCCATGGTTAGCTCTGGAAGATTTCAATACCATTCTGAGAGAAGAAGAAAAAAAAGGTGGTCTAAGACCTTTGAGAATAGCAATGACAGAATTCAATAACTGCCTACATCAATGTGGTTTACTACAGGCTCCTAAAGTTGGGTTGGAGTATTCCTGGTGCAATAATAGGGCTGGGAAAAAAAGGATTTTGTGTAACCTTGATAGAGCTGTATTTAATGAGAAATGGCTTGATAAGTTTCCAAGTTGGGGTTATAAAGTTGGAGTAAGAAGTATTTCAGATCACATCACTCTATATGGTTCAAATGCTGAGATTCCAAAACCTAAAAACACCCCTTTTAGAGCTTTAAAAGTTTGGAAATCTCATCCAGAATTCTTGGAAGTTGTTACAAAATATTGGGGGCAATATATGGAAGGGAATCCTATATTTATTTTCATGAGAAAAATGAAGAGAATGAAGAATGATTTGAAAACTTGGAACTGGTCAGTTTTTGGTGATGTAAATAAAAATTTGAAGATGGCTGAGGAGGAAGTTCAGAAAGCAACAATAGAATCTGACAATAATCATGAGAATATCTTGTTACTAAATAAACTAGTCACTGCAAGAGGCAAACATGAAATCCTTGAACAGCAGAAGAGAGAGATTATCCAGCAAAAATCAAGAGTAATGTGGTTAAAGGATGGAGCAGCTAATACTAGATTCTTTCATGTCAATATGAGAATAAGGCAAACTCAAAATATCATAACTGAGCTTGAGGATGCAACTGGTAATATTCTAACTGATCAGAAGGAAATTGCTGAGGAGCTAGTTAATCACTTTGAAGATAAATTTAAACATCAGGAAGTTCATATAGAAGCTGGTATCATGGAAAATATTCCAAAATTTATGACTGATGAAGATAATAAGTTTCTGGATGATGCTCCTTCTGGTGAAGAGATTAAAAAAGTAGTGTTTGAACTAAATCCATAAAGTGCTCCCGGGCCTAATGGCTTTGCAGGTTGGTTTTATATATATATACAGGTTGGTTTTGGAAGATCTAATTAAAGCTATCCAGTATTGCTGGAGGAGTGGTTATATACCATCTGGTCTAAATGCAAATTTTCTGAAGCTTCTTCCAAAAGTGGATAATGCAAAAAAAGCAAAACAGTTTAGGCCTATTGGTCTTATGAACTTTAGTTTCAAAATATTGACAAAAATACTGGCAACAAGATTAGGGGTCTTTATACATAAGATAGTCTCACCTCATCAAGGAGCATTTATAAAAGGTAGAACTATCTAGAAACAAATTGCAATGGCTTCAGAGATGATTAATGAGATGGGAGTTAAAAGAAGAGGGGGAAATTTTGGGTTGAAATTAGACATCACCCAAGCCTATGATTCCCTGAGTTGGAAGTTCATGTTTCAAGTGTTAAGTAGCTTTGGTTTCTCAGATAAAATGTTACATTGGCTACAAGTACTATTACAGTCAGCAAAAAATTTTGTTTTAGTGAATGGAGGACCTGAAGGTTATTTTAAAGTAGAAAGGGGACTGAGGCAGGTTGACCCTATTTCACCTCTATTATTTGTTATAACAGAAGATGTTCTTAGTAGTAATATTATAGCAATGATTCAAAATGGAAGTTTAAAAGCAATGGTTGAGTATACAACCATCTCACATCTTCTTTGCAGATGATATTTTCCTCTTCATAAATGCAGAAAAAAGAAATGTGAGGAAACTAATTAAGATACTTCAAGCATATCAAGAATCTTCTGGTCAGCTAGTGAATTTGGAGAAGAGCAAATGCTTTATTGGTGGAACTAGTGATATTAGAAGACTCCAAATTGCAGAGGAATACAAGGTAAATTTGGCATAATTCCCAGACAAATATTTGGGAGTGATGCTGGTCCCTGGTCATATTAAATCATATCATATTTGTAATGTGGTAGAAATGATGCATGAGAGGTTGGATGGATGGAAAGGGAAGCTATTATCATTCCAAGAAAGACTCATTCTTGTCAAATTTGTCCTATGCAGTATGCCAATCTACTCAATGTCAGTTTATAAGTGGCCAAAGAGAGTAATAAAGGAGTGTGAAAAAATAATAAGGAGTTTTTTATGGTCAGGTGATCCCTCAACCAGAAAAACAATAACACTGAAGTGGGAGTATACTTGTGCTCCAATAAAAGAAGGAGGTCTTGGCTTGAGAAGGCTAGAGGTGATAAATAAAGCTCTATTAATGAATTTATACTGGAGAATACAAAATGGATCAGATGACTGGTCTAAATTGTTTCAATCTAAATTCAAGAATAAAAAGAGAGAGTGGAATCAATACTACAAGAAATCTTCAATATGGCCTGGGATAAAATGGATACTTAATGAAGTTGAAGAACATACAAGATGGATTGTTGGTGATGGCAGGGACATATCTTCTTGGGATGATAAATGGGTGAGGGAGAAAGCATTGAAAGATATATACCCAGAAAATAACTATATAATGCAATTTCCAGATATGAAAGTCTCAGATCTTATTTTAGATGGAGAGTGGATTCTACCTACTGAGCTTATGGAGATGATAAGAGTAAATGACTTGCCTGTAATAAGTGGTTTTAGAGACAGAATAATATGGACAGGTACAGTTACAGTGGAATTCACAGTATCTTCTGCAGTAGAGTTGATTAGAAGGAAATATGCTCATATCAATTGGACTAATCATGTGTGGGATATTTCAGTTCACCCAAGTATAGCAAGTAATGTGTGGAAGTTGTCTAGAAATATAATTGCAACTGATGAAAATATGAAGAAAAGAAACTTCAATATGGCTACAAGGTGCAACTTCTGCAAAAATGAAGAGGAAACAAGAGAACATATTCTTTGGTCCTACAATTTTAGTGAGATAATCTGGAAATGCCTTGGTGGAATGTTTAGTTTCAGAAACCCCAGATCCTTTGATGATATTTTTCAACTTTCTCAACAGAAGAGTCCTACAATAAAAGAAGTCTGGAAATTAGCATCCTTCATAACTATGAAAGAACTATGGTTTTTAAGAAATGAATGTTTTTTTGAAAATGGAAGATGTGATGTTCAGGTCATTAAGAACAAAATTTTGAAGACTATAATGGACAGTGAGATAAGAATGAAGTTAATGATGTGGAATATCCAATATGATTTGCAGGTTCTAAGAAGTCTTGGGTTAAAAGCAAGAAGGGTTAAAAGTATAACTGTAAAAGAAGTTTTCTTCTCTCTTCCAGCACATGGACAACTACTTTTATGTTGTGATGGGGCTTCAAAAAGAAACCCAGGTGCAGCAGGATATGGGATTGTTGGGAGAAATATCTTAGGTGAATTCATAATAGCAATCTCAGGAGGTCTGGGCATATCAACTAACTATTTTGCAGAGATTTATGCAGTCATCATAGCAGGTGAATGGGCAGTACAAAATGCATTCCATAATGTTGTCTTCAGAACTGATTCAAAGGCAGTGATTAAAGCTTTTACAGCTCAGAAAATTCCTTGGTTTGCTGTATCAAGGTGGAGAAAGATTTGTTCAGTTGTAACTCAGTGGAGTTTTATTCATAGCTATAGGGAGGTTAATTTCTCAGCTGATAAAGCAGCTAAGAAAGGAGCAACTCAGGGCAAGGGAGAAAAATTAGTTTTTGGAAACCAACCATATTTTTCAAATGACCTGGAAAATCCAGATCAAACATATTATAGGATTAGCTAAAAAAATTGTAATATGTTTTGTTTTTTCTTTATTGTTTAGAAGTCTTTAGGCTTTTATTGGTTGTAAACTTTGTTTAAACTCTTTGGCTATTAATAAAATTTGATTGTTAAGCAAAAAAAAGTAAACATTGTTCCCTAGGATGAAATCCTCACCTCATACCCATACATAATCACAATAGCGATTATGTCGATGTCTTATATACAAAGTTTAATGGTTAAGAAAGAAATTTCATATTGTATTCCTTAATACTATGTCTATATAGAGTGTTCATGCTTCGCAGTTTTATGTTTTCAATATGCACGACTTGAAAGATACGTTAGGGAATGAAACAGTTCAAGTCAAATATCACTAACCTCAAGTGGAAGGATGATGTTGTGGTTGTATCTCCATTCTACTTCACTTCTTTAAGTCTTCGCAATACTTGTAATGTCTCACCCTAATACTTTCAAGCTAACCTATACGAAGTTGACTCTACTACATTTAAATCAAGCGACTTTTAAATGAGTTTTGGTTCATAAAAATATGACAACCAAACTTGACATACCAACACTTGGTAGGTTCAACCGAGCAATGCTCTAACAATCTTCCCCATTGTTAATTTTAGTGACAAAACTCTTACAATCATATGGATAAAAAAATTACAAGAATTCATTACACATACGCTTGATTCCCGAATCCAACAACACATAACCTGCATTCATTCAATCCATAAAATGCAGTAGATGCATTATAATAACAAAGCTCATACTCCCCATAAAGGTGAGATAAGTATATTTTCAATCTGCACGTCTTTGTTATCCCAGTCATATGATATGTTACTCCCCCTTAGTCTGTGATTTTCCTCATTCGTTATATAAACGTTCAAGCACCATTGTCCTCTTCCCTAGTGACACCAATCAATCATAAAATTGATACCAGTATCACTTGTTTACTCCATATATTTCTCCCCCTTTTTGTCACAAAACTGATAAATAAATGAAAAAATAATGGACAACACGAAAAGGATCTTACAAATCTCAAGAATAGACTTGCAACCTGTTGAGTCAAGCACGAGGGTTCCACATGCCATTTTTGATAACCAATATCAAAACCGAAACTACAAAGTAATTACGTTTTGATATTTTATCATGGAAATAATTTCCCGAAGCAATTTTCCCAACTAGTTTAGCAAACCAAAAATCAACTAAGCAACTTAATTCCTTTGCTAAACCGATTGTATAAATACAACCGCTTCATTCGATAAGACCGAAACAAATATAAACTCCATTTTTCTCATCAGGTTTTAATTATCCATATAACTTAGACCTTTAGATTTTAAACAAGCCAAATACTAGGTTAGTTAACTAGCATTTCCTTGTTTAGGCTTTCGTCTAGACTTGAATAACCGAAACCTCCACTTTGATAAGTCTAACTAAGATCAGAATTAACTTAGTTTATCTTATCCGGAATCGAATTGGACTAAACAACTCGTCACGTCAAATCAACATATTCATTCATTAAGCCATAAATAATTCATACAAACTGATAAATTAACTTGCATAATTATTCACCTCAACCAGATACAATAGAAACAACATATATATATCAAGGTTTCACTATTGCACCGAAATTTCGTAAGCCCAAACAATTGATACTACACAATAAAGCAAAATAACAATTGTTTTACTTAACTCGAAGCAATTGAATTAACATAAACACTAAAGCACCGCAATTGCACAAAATTTCGTAAGCCTAAACTATTGATACCACACAACAAAGCAAGATAACAAAAGTTTTACTTAACCGGAAACAATTGAATCACACAAACATCCACACATACATAATGGAATAAACAAATCAATTGTACTAACTATTTCGTTTAAGCAAAAGCAATATATATATCAAATAAAAATAGGCTTTTCTTAAAACAAGAAAACAATTAACTAACAAGATTGTTACCACAATTTCGCATCCAACTTCTCCAAATATGATCCCATCGTTTTCTTTTTCCGGGAGAATTGATATCGAAATGCCATTATGTTGTCATTATCATGTGAAAAACAAAAGAATAACAACAACCAACCTTTACCCGAAAAAGGTTGAAAATCGGTTTTAACAATTGCAAGCAAAATTTAAAAACCGTCGAAACACATATGATTTTATGCTAAATCAAAACCGATTCAACATATTGTGACTTTTTCACATATTGTTTCTACAGGAACCCCTCATGATCCTTTGATAAAGCCTACCAACATGGGATAGAACTTAATCCTGCTAAATCAAAAAGTCACCCAAACCATAAGAGTTCACAACATATTATGAGATCGAATATCAAGGTAATAAAACCAAAATCAAACATCTCATACACATACACATACATAGCAAATAAATAAAGCATTAAAGTACCGAATATGTAAATCAAAAACTATCAAGAAAAATTATAAATCAAATAATTTTATTCATAATAGTTTTTGTTCAATTGAATTATACAATCAATGAAAGCAATCAAAAATTGATGTCTATTTTTCTTGATTAAGTATTACAGCATATAACTTAATATCTAGTGGTGCTCTTGTTGTTCACTGATGTTTCTTCAGTGTTCAAACCGTTAAAGAATATCTCAAGATACTTGTCCGCAACCACTTCTTTTTTCTCAAGTTTCTCAACTTGAATTTTCATGTCAGCTATTCCAGATTTAGTTTCCTCAATCTTATCCTTGAGCCAATCTTGATTTCGAATCGTTGTTATGAGATTGGTTCTTAGTTCTTCAAAACCATGGATATACTCAATCATACTATCAAAACGAACCCACTTGATTTTGGTTGGATCTTGTAGATTGTAGGCCAACAGACATGACTCATCTTGTGATCCAACCGAACCTTCAGAATCATAATCGGACATGATTTTTTATCTGCTTCTTTTCTTCCTCTCAGTATTGATTCCTTGACAATCTTTAACCCTTTGAGCCTCCTCCTTATTAGTCTTTGAGACACTGTAATTTATTGGAGGCATGCTTGGTTATATATGACCAGGGTAGCAATATACTGAAGGTAATAGTTTCTCTTTAAAAGGAGACAACTTTCAGACCGAAAAATATCAGTAGAATCTGAAAATATTAAGGAATATATTTCGTTTCCTTTTGTCCTAACTTCTTGGTTTTATTCAAAAATTCCAAATAAAACTTCTCTAGAAAATTATGATAAACATGAACGATCTATTGGATTTATAACTATCCAACAAGTTATAACCTTTCTGATGATCAATCACACAAATTACATATGCTCCAGATTTATCGTGTCATTCCCATCCATGAATAAGGCACAGATTGGGATGAGAATACACAATTTTGATACAACTAAGTTGTATCGGAATAAGCTTTTTCAAGCTTATATTGACTATCAGAAACATAGTTCATGTTTCTCTTTGGGAATTTCTGACCAATATATTTTCTCCAAAGATGATGATCTCTTCTAACTCTAGAGATATGATCATGTGGAGAAACTGTACCGATGTGAGAATTCTCAGAGACTGGTAGATCTCTCTTAATTCTTTCAATGCGATTTTCATAAGATTTTCTCATTCTAAGGACTTCCTTATGATTCACATCAGTGTGATTATCTGAAACAATTATTGGAAATCCCTCATTGTTTCTTTTGGCAGAGATTCTCTATTTCCCTTCCTTCTGGAATCGTTCTTCATCAAAACAAGAATTGTTTCGATATGGATGAGGAGGAATCTTCTTCCAGAAGCTATTTTCATCTCTTTCTTTTGATTTTGAGTTGATCTTATAGGGTTGTGGCACAATTTGTCTTTCTACTGAGGAATGATCTTTCAGTTTTTTAAGACAATAAACTTCCTTCAAAAAATTTACCACCGTATGTTGAAGAAGTATAAGTTTCCTTTCAAGCGACTGAAAAGTATATTTATTAAGATCATTATCATGGAATCGATTCAAAGTTTCCTTTGGACAAGATTTCATTTGATCATCAGTAGATATAAAAGCTTGTTTCTCATCCTCTTCTAACTTGATGTAGTTCGGTAAACTACCATCATCTTGATCTATTTCAGATGTGACTAATACAACAACATCATTTGTCAGAGTCATTGGACTTGTCTCTTTATCAAGAGAATTAACAGGAGCTTCTAATTTCACAGTGAGATTCATATTCTCTTCAGCCAGACTATCCAGTTGACTGTATTTATTTCTAATCTCCTGTTTAAGAAGATTTGACTATGTCTTTAAAATTATCAATTTAGAAGACATAGATTTTATAGGATTTCGGAGTTTTACCAACTCTTTATCAACATCTTATTTTTTATCAGAAAAAGACACAAATGTTTTCGCAACTCCTGGATCATGAGTCAACGAAGTAGGAACATCTTCAACCTTTGAGTAGTCATAATCTTGTTTAACATTAACTGAATCAGACATGGATTCAATTCTTATAGGATGGATCACACCAAACACGGATTGTTAGATCTTTTTGTGTTTTCCTTCTCTGATACCAATTGAAAAGGCGAAGGTACCCCAAATATACCTCAAGCTATTACTTTTCCTTCCTATAAGTCCTTTCCCCGAAAGTGATTATTTATGGACTGAGTCGAGACAATACAACAAATCGATTCACTCTTTATGTGATAGTTTATGGATACGAAATCGACACAATACAACAACAAAGTGTGTTTACTTGATACAAAGGTTCAAACTTAACCAAACTCAATAGGATTAACGTATCAAGTAAATAGGAATTAACATTTATGCAAATTATAATTAAACAATTATAATACGAAAATATAAAGTAAATGACAAAGAAAGATTTTGTTAACGAGGAAACTGCAAATGCAGAAAAACCCCGGGACCTAGTCCAGAATTGAATACTCTCAGGATTAAGCCGCTATACAAAATAAACCAACTTCGTTTAGTTGAGACCAAGCAACTAAACCTATAGTTCACCTAGTTCCTTCTGTATTCCCACGCCTCCAACTTGTAAACAAGTCACATACTTGGACCAATTCCTTTGGATCGTATTCCAAACAGTAAAGGAACAACAAATCTATTTGGTATCAAATCTCTTCAACCAAGTGATATGAGTTGCGCAAAGGTTCCCTTGTTTATCTTAACATAAACTCCTTTTCCAGGTTCCAAGATCTATCTTATGTTCAATCACCTAAAGGAAATCGTTAAGATTAAGCCAATCAATACCTTTAATCACAAGAAAACGTATTGATGCCGATATTCCTCAACTATTCTATCAAAATACCCAAAAATATAAATCAATTATAGTCGGATCCTCTTTTTCCCAAACAAGTATTGTGCACACCAAAGATTATAAAACCAAGTAAGAAATCTTCAATATCTTCTTTGTCTTCAAATCTTCTTAGATCTTCAACAAACACATGCACACAACTATTTGAATCTCTTGTGATCAATCAAACACAGAACGGAGTCTGTTAACAATGGATTATCACAAGATCAATTTTAGATCTAACAACAGTCTAAAGATCCATGTCAAAACCTTGAACTAGTTTTAGTGAATCTTATATCAGAAGAGAAGATTCTCAAGCATAAACAAACTAGGTGCAATCAATGTTCAACCACCGTTAGTCAATCAAATCAATACGAAAACTAAAGATAAACCACAATATCTAGTTTCCCACCAACGGGTCGCGTTAGATCTTCTCAATCCCAAAGAAGACTTTAAATTGAGCGGCCATAAGAGATTTTACCTAATTATATTACTCTCCTCTCTGATATGCGGCTTCACCTGTAACAAAGACAAAATATGAAGTCTATGTTACGTAGGATTAGTTTTCTAGAAATGCAAACTCAAAGTATTTATAGACAAGGAAGTTTGGACACCAAGGAATTTCCAAAACTGAAAATATTCTCAAGATATTTTTCATTAATCCACCAATTTGGTTTTCATAATTCCTATGAATGCACTGTCCAAAAATAATGATCGAAATATCCTTGGAAAATCTTTAATTAGCAAATGCACATTACTAATTCTTATTATCCATTCGGATTGTGAAGCCAGACCAAACTACTTCTCTTGTAGTTGAGCGATCTGATCTTGCCATTTTCTATCGTATGAGTTCAATTGAATAATTGGCTTGAGAGTATATCTCTAATAGGGCAAGATAAAAAGAAATCACAAACATCTTCGTCTCATCGTTTGTGATTCTACAATATCTAGTTTTGCTATCATACGATTTAGATTATTGTGAGGTGATCAATAATTCTAGGTTGTTCTTCAGGAATATAAGTCCGAGTTATTCATTAGTTCCTGTTCACCTTGATTTTATCAAAAGACGGAACAAAACTTATAGGTTTATCTGTGGGAGACAGATTTATCTATTATCGTAGACTTTTATATGTGATACAGATTTGTTTATTAAAGTCTTCGACTTTGGGTCGTAGCAACTCTTGGTTGTGGGTGAGATAAACTAAGGGAATCAAGTGCGTAGTATCCTACTGGGATCAGAGACGTAAGGAGCATAATTGTACCTTGAATCAGTATGATATTGATTAGGATTCAACTACAGTCCAGACCGAAGTTAGTTTGTAATAGGCTAGTGTCTGTAGCGGATTAATACAGTGTGGTGTTCAATCTGGACTAGGTCCAGGGGTTTTTCTATATTTGCGGTTTCCTCGTTAACGAAATTTCCGGTGTCTGTGTTATTTCTATTCTGCATTATATTTTGTTGTATAATTGAAATATCACAGGTTGTGCGTTGTATCGATCAATTGTGAAATCTAACCTTTGGTTGTTGATTGGAAATTGATCGATCCTTGGATATTGGTCTTTGGTACCATCGATATTTGGTACCATCCAAGTTTATGTCTCTTATATTTGATAAAGACTCGCAGATTTTTGTTTGCTTGAGTATATATCAAATCGAGAGATAGAGATATTAACTCCTTGATATACTTTTTATTAAGATTGAGTCTGACTGTCTAGTTGATTATTTTAAAAGTATATTAGAGTTAGTCCATACAGATTGCTAGTCAAAATACTGAGTGAGGTTGTTAGACCCCCGCTTTTTCAATTGGTATCAGAGCAGGCAAACACCCCAAACCTTAGAAGTTTGTGTTTGTCCGATCCTCAAAAGTATATCCTTATGGGAAATATTGTTTAGAGGCTTGATCATGGCATCTGTGACGTACACCAGAGTTCCTTAAAGATTGTTCAGAGATTATTCTACAGAACTCCGGTCTCTTATGATAATCTCATACCATCTAAAATATCTAAAAATATAGAGGTAAAGAAACGATCTAAGGAAAAAATGAAAAACTTCTTTGAAGGAATTGCAAAAGGAAACATGCTTAATGCTCAAAGGTATGGACGAACTCTCACAATAATTACTCTTAATCTCTTTGAGGAATACTATCATAAAGGATCAATTGACAAGGATCTATTTAGAGCGTTTGAAAATGTTTTATAGTTCTTAGAAAAGCTTAATTCCATAAAGAGACTGAATCGTTCTGATAAAAGTTTTGTACCAGTCAAATCATGTACAAATGATGTACAAACTCTTCCCAGCACCAATTCACTTGAAATTGATAAAAATATTTCCTGTGGGATTGATAAAGGAACCATTTATCAGAAAAAAAAAATCATTTTATTGTCTTAAGAAAAGGAGCCCAAAGGATTCTGAGTTTTATCATTACGATTCTACTCCTGATTCTGGCCACAAACGTCAACCAAAGAAGTTTCATGAGAACTTCTCTGCAATCTACACCACCTTATTTCAGGATTGGCTTTACCCCATTTGTATATAACTTGAAATGGGGAAAGTAACAGGTTGACTTTGTTCATATATTCTTTTTCTTTCGTGATAAAAGTTTTTCAAAAGATGTTGTAGGTATTCCTTCTTAAATAATGGATCTCCCAGTATGTGTACCTCTAAAAATCCTACTTTACTTTTATGGGTCGCGGTTCGTGTAAGTGTCCAAGCCCATCTGTGGGTATAAAAGAAGTACGGGTACACATACCCTTCTTCCTCCCTCTTCATTCCGCGTACCTGAACTTTTAGGGTTCATGTATTTTCTCCATTAAAGCTTGTTGGAGAACAATTTTTGAAAAGGTTTCTTCTACTGGGTTTATTCTTGAAAAGAAATTGGATGATATTTGTGGGTATAAGGAGGATTTATCTTGCTTCGAAAAATTCAAGCTTGGAAACATCTTTGATGGTCTTGGTGAAGGTTTTGATACTCTTACTAGATTCTTTTATGCCAACATTCAGGATGTTGTTCTTGAAGACATGGAATTCAAGACCATGGCCAATAGATAAAAAATTCTAGTTAATAGAGAGTTGATTTCGAAGATTACTAAAATTTCTTTAGGTAATTTTCGCCTTCCTACACAAATCGATGAAAGACCTTCACATGAAACCATTTCAAATAGCCTTTGTGGTAAAAGTGTTGTGTGTAATGAAGGAAAATTTCCTACTAATCAACTAGATTTTCCTCTAAAGTCTTTCGGAAAATGGGTTCGTTGAACCCACCAAGCGTTGGTATGTCAAGTTTGGTTGTCATATTTTAGTGAACCAAAACTCATTTAAGAGTCGCTTGATTTAAATGTACTAAAGTCAACTTCATATAGGTTAGCTTGAAAGTATTAGGATAAGACATTACAAGTATTGCGAAGACTTGAAGAAGTGAAGAAGTACGGAGCTGCAACCACAACATCATCCTTCCACTTGATGTTAGTGATATTTGACTTGAACTATTTCATTCCCTAACGTATCTTTCAAGTCGTGCATATTGAAAACATAAAACTGCGAAGCATGAACACTCTAGATAGACATAGTATTAAGGAATACAATATGAAGTTTATTGCTTTACCATTAAACTTTGTATATAAGACATCGACATAATCGTATGAAACTATTGTGATTATGTATGGGTATGGTGTAAGGATTTCATCCTAGGAAATAATGTTTTTACTTGTGTTTTAAGGAAGTAAGTTCATGATATGTGTTGTGAACTGAAAAGAAAATTGCCAGGCATTATTGGGGCTGTTCTTCATTGCAAATCTTATGAACGACCAATATGTGTGACTAGTTAAAGGTTTTCCAAGGAGATTTTGATCATAAATTTGGACAGTGCATTCACAGGAATTATGAAAACCGAATTTGGGTTAATATGGAAAAATATCTTGAGAATATTCTCGATTTTGGAAATTCCTTAGTGTCCAAACTTCCTTGTCTATAAATAATTTGAGTTTGTATTTCTAGCAAACTAATCCTTCGTGACAGTAAACTTCCTCTGTTGTACTGTTACTGGTGAAGCCACCTATTCAGAGAGGAGAGTAACCTAATTAGGCGAAATCTCTTACGGCCGCTCAGTTTAAAGTCTTCTTTGGGATTGAGAAGCTCTAGTGTGTACCGTTGGTGGGAAACTAGATAATTGCGGTTTATCTTTAGTTTTCATATTGATTTGATTGACTAACGGTGGTTGAACTTTGATTGCACCTAGTTTGTTTATGCTAGAGAATCTTCTCTTCTGATATAAGATTCACTCAAACTAGTTCAAGGTTTCGACCAGGATCTTTATACTGTTGTTAGATCTAAATACAATCTTGTGATAATCTATTGTTAACAGACTCCGTTCTGTGTGTGATTTATCACAAGAGATTCAAGTAGTTGTGTGCAGGTGTTTATTAAAGATCTATGAATATTTGAAGACAAGGAAGAGATGGAAGATTTCAGACTTGGTTTTATAATCTTTGGTGTGCACAGTACTTGTTTCGGTAAAAGAGGATCCAATTAATAACCGGTTTATCCTTGTGGTAGATTGGATTGATTAATTGAGAAGATCGACATCAACACGGTTTTTTGGATTAAGAGTATTGATTTGCTTAATCTCAATGATTATATTTTTGTGATTGAACATAAGATAGATCTTGGAACCTGGCAAAGGAGTTTATGTTAAGATAAACAGAAGAGCCTACGTGCAACTCATATCACTTGGTAGAAGAGAGTTGATACCAAACAGATTTGGTGTTCCTTTACTGTTTGGAATACGAACCAAAGGAATTGGTCCAAGTACGTGACTTGTTTACAGGTTGGAGGCGTGGGAATACAGACGGAACTAGGTGAACTATAGGTTTAGTTGCTTGGTCTCAACTTTACGAAGTTGGTTTATTTTGTATAATGGCTTAATCATGAGAGTATTCAATTCTGGACTAGGTCCTGAGGTTTTTCTGCATTTGCGGTTTCCTCATTAACAAAATCTTGCTATGTCATTTACTTTATATTTCCGTATTATAATTGTTTTATTATAATTAAAGTTATTTGCACAAACGTTAATTCCTATTTACTTGATACATGAATCCTATCGAGTTTGGTTAAGTCCGAACCTTTATATCAAGTAAACATACTTTGTTATTGTGTTGTCTCGATCTCGTATCCATAGACGATCACACGAAGTGTGAACCGATTTATTGCATTGTCTCAACTAAGTTTATAGACAATCACTTTCGGAGAAAGGACTTATAGGAAGGAAAAATTTTAGCTTGAGTTATATTTGGGTACCCTCGACTTTTCACTTTGTCCTTCCACGGTTGAGAGTTCTCGTTGGAGTCGTGAGTTTGCGGAATTAGTCTATTACCTTGTGATGGAAACCAAAAGGTCTTGACATTTGTGGATTCATTATTTTGCAAATGTTATACATGACGACCGTTGACAAGAAGTTAGGATTCCCATGCTTAATTGAACGCATTTGTCGTAACTTCTCCATTGAGCCGATTGGGAACTCCATTGGAACCCCCAAGCTTGTTCGACCGTGTACCTCCCGTTGAATGAGGGAATATGAATGCAAGAGGCAAAGGTGTGACACAATTGATGGCTCGAGTGATTCTTCTATGAAGCATCTTCGCCAAATTTACAAAGGTGTTTGTAAGTGGAATACCAAAGTAAATTGTGTTCAAGAACAATTACTTGTGATTGATACCAAGTATCCCGATATTAAAGAAGACATGGACAAAGTTCGTTCCACCTTCATGACCTCCGAAGATGAAAATGATGAGTAGTTTCTCTTGCTTCTTTATATTGGTGTTAAAATTGCTTTTGATTTTGTCCAGGAAGTCTTCTTATGAGAATTTTATTCTTGTGTTTTAGGAAGAATAACTAGAGTTTGGAATATCCATTATTGTGATTACACATAGCTATGTCCAATATTTTCATCTTTGTTTCTAGATTTATTTATTTAAATTCTAAAACTGTTCGGAAGATGATTTTTGCAGTATTAATCTTTATGGTTTTATATATTTCAATATGTTATGGGATATGTGTGTTTGCGTCCGTGAACTATTATTGTCCCATACGTTTTCAAAAGTTATCTCTTTTATATGTCGATATGCAAGTATTGATACAAGATCGATGAACTTTTGACTAACGAAAATTGAACCTATTATGTCGTTATGCAAATAATTGATGGAAGATAGGATGAATTTTTGTGTACGAGGATTATGTCTATTGGATGTCATTGTGCAAACAATGATGAAAAATAGGATGAATCCTTGTTTATGCCGCAGTATTGATCTTCTCTGATCCATTTTTTTTTGTATACTGCAATGCTCCATAAGTTTTTCTTATGTGGAGCATAAAACGATTGAGTTGACCATTCCTATATGGTTAACATAGTCGTATCTCCGTAAGTTCTCTTATGTCGAGCATGTTCAATTAAATTGATCACTTTTGTGTTTAATTTGATTGAGTATTCCGATTAAATTGATCATAGGTTTTCTTGTGATTAGTTTAATTGAGAATTTTGGATATAGAAAATCATCTCTTTTATGGTTTTCGACGTCCAATAAAATCCTTCTTTTCTTGTAAAAGTAAGGCCGCTCATGTTGTGCTCTCGGGAATGACATCAAATGGGGGAGAGTTCTTTTGAACTTGCGCTTAATTTCCATATCTTTGTGGGGAGTGCAGCTGTGGAATTTTTTAGGGGTTATCTTGTATCTTTATAAACTCCTTGATGAATGCATTTAGCTTCGGCTTTATGATTGCATCTAAACAAAGTTGATATGTACTTTTCTTTGATGAAGCGTCTCCGTGAAAATTTCATTAGGATCCCGTTTTCGTACCTTTGCCAATTTTATTGACAAAAAGGGGGAGAATTAATATGTAGTTCACACTACAAATACATATGGTTTTTGGATCACTATGTAAGGGGCAGTGGTTTATACATATCACCATAGTATTGTTGTCGAAGTTGTGATATAAGAACTTTGATGTTGTGTAATAATATTATAGTACCCGTCAATTCTAATTTCTTATGTACTTTAATACTAAAACTAGATTTATAAAGGTTCTGGACGTCACTCTGGTTGTAAATACCCCGTATCAATTAATAGTATAGTGCCTAGTTGACCCTAGAGTTTGACTTAGTATTAATAAATTAGGTTTATTGAGATTTAGATATCTTCCATGTACCGGAATGGATTCGGATTTAAGAGACTTTTCTCAGGAGCGGCGACCTAAAAAAATGAAGGATTAGTGGAAAAAAATGGTAGAACAAGAAACACAACGGTGTACGAGGGATTGATAGTTGAGGGAACCTCTACTTACGGGATCAATCATGTTACCTGCGGGAGTTGAGGCAAGTTTAATTCGATCTCTTAGTCTCGGATAGATGTAGAAGTGACGATCAAATATCACGTGAACCCTATATAATCATGCTTGATTTTATATTATGTTGTTGCTTGTGATCTAATAGAACTTATTTTTTTTGTTTTGGTTGTCGATGAGGTAAATCCAAATTTTTGTGTGTCAATTCATGTTGCTTGCTAAGTGATCGTGTTCAGGGTACTGAATATATATGTGAATTTGGTGATCATTCATTGTATGGGACGTGATGGTTATTCTTTGGATTAGTCATTCAAACCTAGATATAAGGTTGCATGCTAGCTGTACGGAGAAATGATTCCTTTTGATATGTGACGTGGTGACCAGGGTAGTACTATTAAGTTAGATATTGACTGGTCAAATTTCTTGTCTCATAGCGTGATAGGTTCCCATAGGATTATCCCTTCAAATGTAGGCATTAGGTTACACAGTGATTGACACGTGAAAGGATGTTTGATGGGCTGGACATGATGGTTAACGGTGGGAATAATTGTTGAAATGTCAATATTTATTTGTGATCAATATGAGTTAAGTACTGAGTCTATTTGTGTCATGATGTTAACACAAGGTGCTTAGATTTAAATGGAGTTTCTTTTTTTAGATTTAAATGGAGTTTCAGTAAGCACTAATATTAATAGTCGGGGAGATTGTTGAATTTTGTACACCTAAGTGCTTAGAGTACTACGCTTACCACTGATAAAAAAAAAAGTACTACGCTTACCCGTTAATGGAGATTTATGATGAAATGAGCTTCTCCTATTAGTTATGTTAACTATGAGATCGGTAGTGAAATTATTGGTGTATATCTATGGTGTGTCTGACGGAAAATGAAGAGTACATGCCTAACGGTTAGTTAGTGGACATTTGGTATGTCCGAAAGTTGGGGCTTAACTTGTTTTACAGTAGTAACAAGTTGGGTAGCCTGGAATAGTGGCGGGGTACGTAAGTGGTGATTATATCTTTGGTGTGAGGCCCTTGGCTAGGTGGCTTTGTGTAAGCCACTAAAGGCGGTGTGCTGAATCTCATTCCTAAAAAATGGAAATGGGTGTGGAAGCGATTCTTTGTACAGTTGTATCTGTGCTAAGTACAGGCATATATACAGGTACAATATGTGTGTTATACGTTGCGGATATGTCCCGGACGCCTTTAATGTGATTGCGGATAGGTTCCGGTATCTCATTGAGTTATAGGTTGCTACTTGAAATGAGTTTTTCTTTCTAATATACTGCTAATGATTGTTGATCGGGAAACTTTAGATTTTTCTAGGCGGTGACTGCTCCATTTGTAATTAATGTCCAAATATTTTATTTTCTTGTGACATACTGGCTTGCGATATATTTGTACACCATTTTTATATTTCTTCGTGACTCGGTGATCGAATGAACTTTCTTGGAGTTTAACTCCCGTTGACAATTTTTCATGTGTTACAGATCGTGAAAGAGTTTGTTTATTTTCAGTTCTGGTGCATATGTGGAGGATATCTAGCTGGGGTGGATATCCATACTTTTTCGTTTTATAAACTATAGTTGTGAGGCACTAGGGGCATTTGTTCTAGTAATTTATTGTTTGGATTTGAAACCACTGGCAACTAATTATACTTCATGTGAACTTGAAACCATTGTAAAAAAAAAAAGATTTGTTATCTTTTGTAATATATATTTTTTGCCTTCTGCATACAGCTGTGAAATGGGATCTGATCCCATTATTTCTTGTGGTTGCATACGTTACTCAGTAAATTAACGACATGTTTCCTACATAATCAACGGCCGGGGTTATGTGGGAAGTAGGGTTGTTACAAATACTATGACACTGTATAACAATGATTGAGAGCTTTTGTTTTCTCATTGTTATGGCTACAGAACTTCAACAACTATGATGCTGAATTGAACATTTATGGAATCATGGGAGTACTTGGAAAAGACGAAGTTTTTAAGTAATGTTGAAGCACCAAGGAGATCAAGCATGTGGACGAGAAGCTACAAAGTTTTATCTATTTTGTAATTCATATGTATTGATAGTTTTGTCACTAAAATTGACAAAGGGGGAGATCATTAGAGCATTGCTCGGTCGAACTCGCATGCGTTGATATCTCAAGCATGTTTGTCAATATTAGTGATCAAAACTATACGTCTTGATTTCTAGTTTACTTATGACTAAGTCTCGGTCTATGATAGTTAAGGATAGTTGAGCTCCAGACTCCATGGCGATTATCTTACGAAGAAGAACTACTCAAGGAACCAATGGAACTTCATCCGACCAAAAAGGTATGTGGATACTTGATCTTATCTAGCACTCAAAAGTCTATCTATCTCTTACTTTTGAGACAACGGTCGTATAAGTATGATAGTTTTCATACATACACATTTGTTATTTCGAGCCGAGTTTACTCGCCTATCTTTTTCTCGTAATATGTGTTGGTAAGCTTTCGCTTTAACCACCTTTCATCTTTACCCGTGACGAAAGTCATGATGACGTTTCAATCTTGAAAATAGCTTTGAGGACGATAGTCGATTCTTATGTCTAACGACTATTATAACATTATAGAAGAATGTTTCAATAATGTAAAGTTGAGATTACGTAACCACCTACGGATATAAGAATATATAGTGTGTTCGCACATTAGTGTATAAGTCCATGTATCGGAAACCAAGTGCGTGCATATGTGTGCATGCGATATTGGTGAATGAGATAGGTTAGGTACGCGTACCCGTACACATACTGGCGGAAGTTATTGAACCAAGAATTTCTGCTGAGTTTGTAGTTTGCAAACTAGTAAACAAGTTACCTTAGGTACGCATACCCGTACGTGTACCCATAAAAGTTTTCCAATCGAAAATTTCTGCTGAGTTTGTAAACTCAAGTCCGGTAGCTAAGGTACGCAAACCCGTACCCAAGATGGTTATATTTCTCAAATCGGTTAGCTCATGAACTTAAACAATAAATCAATAAGGAATGCAATCTTTGCAAACCGTGGCTATATTTTTCATGAATTGATTCGAGTGAATCAAACCGATTTTGTTTCAATTGTGTTTGTGTATAAAGATCTAAGCAATTGAACAACTCTTCAACTAGTTCTTTTGAGTCATTTGAACTAGTTGTGAAGAAGATGAATATGGTTGATATGAAAGTGCTCATATGGCTAACCATTGGTTAACTATTTGCAAACCAACTAAGTGTACATGTTTAGGTACGGTTACTCAAACCTAAATAAATATATTTTATTTGTGTGTGTGACAAGCTAAGTTTCGATCTAACGGTTGAAAGATATTAGCTTGGATAAATCAGGTTTTTCATCTAACGGTGAATATTGAATGATCTGTTACCAAGGTAACTTAGATTGCAAACCCTGATTTGAAAACTATATAAAAGAGACATCTAGCAATTGGAAAAACTAATCTCCACACCTCCTGTGTGACAGTAGTTGGTTTGATGGAGTCGATTCTCCTTTAATCGTAGGTTTCTTCTCGAGACCTTGTCGGTTAACGACTTAGAAACTTCATTGGGATTGTGAAGCCAGGCGAAACTACTTCTCTTATAGTTGAGCGATCTGATCTTGCTATTTTCTATCGTACGAGTTCAATTGAATAATTGGCTTGAGATTATATCTCCGATTGGTCAAGATAAAAAAAAATCACAAACATATTCGTCTCATCGTTTGTGATTCCACAATATCTAGTTTCGCTATCATACGATTTAGATTATTGTGAGGTGATCAATAATTCTAGGTTGTTCTTCGGGAATACAAGTCCGGGTTATTGATTAGCTCTTGTTCACCTTGATTTTATCAAAAGACGGAATATAACTCGTAGTTTTATCTGTGGGAGACAGATTTATCTATTATCGTAGACTTTTCTATGTGATACATATTTGTTTATTAAAGTCTTTGACTTTGGGTCGTAGCAACTCTTGATTGTGGGTGAGATCAGCTAAGCGAATCAAGTGCGTAGTATCCTACTGGGATCAGAGACGTAAGCAGCGCAACTGTACCTTGAATCAGTGTGATATTGATTAGGGTTCAGCTACAGTCCAGACCGAAGTTATTTTGTAGTAAGCTAGTGTCTGTAGCGGCTTAATACAATGTGGTGTTCAATCTGGACTAGGTCCCGGGGATTTCTGCATTTGCAGTTTCCTCTCTAAAAAAAAATCTGGTGTCTGTGTTATTTCTATTCAACATTATATTTTGTTATATAATTGAAATATCACAGGTTGTGCGTTGTATCGATCAATTGTGAAATCCAATCTTTGGTTGTTGATTGGAAATTGATTGATCCTTGGATATTGGTCATTGGTACCATCCAAATTTATGTCTCTTGTATTTGATAAAGAATCGCAGATTTCTATTTGCTTGAGTATAGATCAGATCGAGAGATAGAGATATTAACTCCTTGATATACTTTTTATTAAGATTGAGTCTAACTGTCTAGTTGATTCTCTTAAAAGTATATTAGAGTTAGTCCATACAGATTGCTAATCGAAATATTGGGTGAGGTTGTTAAACCCCGCTTTTTCAAATGCTTTCTACAAAAAGTACTTCTTTGTTTCAGAGCAAGTCACTCTCTCTGATCTGGGAAAGATGTTTCAAAGGAGTAATGAGCATCCCAATGATTATGTGAAAATGTTCAGAGTTCAGGCTCTGAACTGTCATGATCCAAATGTCACAGAGCAGCAACTTGTATATTTGTGGATAAATGGAATGATCCCGGTCTACAGAGTTTTGCTGGAAAATCTCTGACTCCAGACTTTCTCATAACTTCATGAAAAGTCCAAGCGATTAGCAACTACCACACATGCTTTACTGGAAATATCAAAGGCTACAAAAGTCGAGGAACCACGAGAAACTCGAGGTAGCAGACGCTTGGTAAACAAGCAATACAGCCTCCAACCTTCCACAAACGTTTTTGCATAAGGGAGCAAAAAGAAAGCCGAGGCACAACACAAGCACGCTCCTCAAGCCCTCCAAAAGCACAAAACAAAGATAATCAAACCCAGAATGCACAAGCCCTGGCCCAACGCACGAAAACTAATCAAACAGAACCTGACTTTCCTTTTCCCATTGAAGAGGTGATTATACTGCTAGAAGTATGGATAAAGGATGGGGCAATCAAATTACCATATGTCAGGAATGAACCAACTGAAGAGGAAATGGAAAATCCCTTATTGTCGCTTTCATAGATTCGTCAATCATCCCGTGAGTGACTGCAGGATTTTGAAGCGCATATTCAAAGAAAATGTTGAATCAGGAGATCTTAACCTTGGGATTGAAGGAGTACACAAAGACCCTCTCTCGGCCAGTACTTTTACTCTCTCTGAACCACCTGTCAAAGAAGCAATTCAATCCTTAATCGATCATGTCTGTGAATTGTTGTACTTATCAAAGGCTCGAAGGAAAGACATGTTTTATGCATTAAATCACATCGTATCAGGGAAATGTCTATCAATTTAGGAAATATTCCCTGAACCTCCAGTCACCGACAAGGAGATTTACGACTGGGGACTTCTCACCACAGTCCATGTTAAAGGAAATGAATTCAAGCGAGCGTTGATCGATGTTGGCACTGCTGTCAATGTCATCCCATTGAAAACCCTTAGATCTGCTGGTATCACACGAAAAGAACCTACTCATCCTCCCATCTCAATCATGGATTATGAAGGAACACCCATGGATGCTTATAGATACATTACTCTCAAGAAGGCAAGATCAAGCTAGACAGAAACCAAGTTCTACATAATTTGGGAAGATCCATGGTATGACATGGTTCTCGAACTAGCATGGATTCACACTAAAAAGATGACTACTGATGAGGTGTCTACATCCCTCTCAGACGAGGAAAGCTCTGATTTAGAAGATTCAACATATGTTCCATCAACAAAGCATTTGGAGCAATTCCAAACTCTGATGGAGTTGAAACAAGATTCCGAAGAAGATGCATTAGCATTTATCAAGAGATTCCGCACTCAGGAAATTCTCATTCCTCCTCATACCTCCATGTCATCTGTTTTCAAACATGCTCTCCTAGTTCAGGGACTCAATCCTATTAATAACTCTGCCATTGCAAGACGTTATAAATGGGTAGCTTCTCCAAAATAATATTTTTACTTAGTGGTTGAATCTGGAACCTCTCTGGATTGAGCATCTCACTGAGACATTCATTGTTGAAATAATATCCAAACACAACAAGGATTATCTTGGGTATTCTCCTTTACACAAGCATCCACATATGCCACCAAATTGGAAAGCTTCGATGCCTGCACAAGCATAGAATCCCATTGTCAAAGGAATGCCGAACCAGCAGAAGATATTCATGGCACGAACGATCAATCCTAACAAGTTTCATGAAGGAGATCTAGTTCTCAAAGCAACTAAGTGCAATCTTCATTCTGCAAGGAACTCCAACTGGGAATGACCTTTCATGATCGCTAAGTCTGTGGCCGATGGATACTACAAATTAGTCAACATGGATGGCAAGGTGAACGTGGCAGTAATACATGAGAATTGGCTCAAATCCTTTGATGCCTGAGATATTGGACGTTTGAGTATCAGGTGTTTGAGGCATGAACATCCAAAACATCTGGATTTGGCATTTAGGATTTTCTTTCGCTGTATTTTTAATTCCTCCAAAATATTTGTAATATTTGCTTTCAGTATTTAAATTCAGCAATTAATCAAAGTTCATTTTACTTAAAAGAAAATCTCTATCAAATCCTAAAGAAAATCCTCAATCATCTGCTTATCCAAAATCAATCAAAATCAAAACCAAAACCAAAAGTAAAACCTCGCGTTTCTCATAAGTTTAAAGTTCAAGAGATCATGGAAGGAAAACTAAAGGATGCCAACAAAGTAATATTTATGCTCCTCTGCATTCTTCAAGACTTGCAAAGCCGCCTTCTCTAACTCCAGCTCTTCGGTCAATCTAGCAATCTTATCCTCCTTATCCGTCATAGCATCACTGGGAAATGGTATGTTCTTTTCATATATGTCATTGATAATATTGATTCTTTGACGAAGCCACTTCACATTGAAACCAAGTTTCTCAGAATTCTCCAAGTTATACTCCCAATGAAAGAGTACATCTTGAGTAACAATACTTCTAGATCTGGTTCATATATCATCTATAACATGCAATATAGATCTTACTTTCATTGTCAAGAAGTAACTACGCTTGGGGTCTTTGGTAACGACGATTTGACCATACCTCTCCCATATCTTCTCGTACAAGACAGCATACCCAGTAGAAATGATAAATCCACCAACTAGTTCATGATACAGGAGTAACTCACCGAATGGAAGATGGAAATCAATCACTGCATTATGGTATTCATGCACCACCATACAAGTCTCAATCGTTGGACCATTTTCTTCTGTCTCCGGAGCAACAACGACTTGGGTTTCCGTATCTTCAGAAACTTCAATAACAAAATATTCATGGCCCTGAGGTGCAGAGATGGTCATATCATCATTTTGATTCACCATATTGTTCGAATCATTATTATTGGCTCCATTATCCCCAACTTCGTTATTTTGCACCTAATATGATGATTAAATGGGATTAGGGCACTCCAAGCATGCAAATCAAAGGAAATTATAAAATTCAGAATTTAAATTATCTAACATCATAAAAGTTCTTCATTATGCATTCAAGACACGAGCGAATAGAGTAAAAGTTACAAAAGACGTTTTACAACAAGATCATCTGAGGAGATTTTCATTGACCTGTATAAGACGACAAGATGGGAGAAATTGGTATGGAATATAAGGTTGATCCATATTTCATTATATTTATATGGATATCCTCTACAACATATCCAAAATGCACAATAATTGTATGAATGAGCAAAAAGATACAGCCTAAACATCGGACTACATGACAGCTGCAAACTTTCTGAAAACTTCCTGGAAGTTTACGGTTTCATCGATTTTGACCCTTAAACATGCTCAGAACTCAAAAAGCTTCTTGCCAAAAGCTAAGAAATTTCCTGGGCATGAGAAAAAATGGGTAGATCGCGAAAATATGACATCGGATGAAGATTCTATAACGTTTTTGCTGAAAGACCGAATTCTGGATTTTCTGGTGACATATTTTGACAAAAATTTTCATTCATTCATTCACAAATCAGAAATTTTATACTTTTATTAAGAGAACACAAGATGGAAACTTACTTTAGTGGTCTCCAAACCGTTCGAGGGATCAATATTGTTGGCATCACCATTAGGAACATTATTACCTTCATTCGGTTCCAACTCTTGAGAATTCTCTTTCTCACCATCATCCGAAGACGAACGAGCATTATTAACATCTTGTTTATCCATGAAAATATCCTCATGTATATATCAAAACTAATCATTATTATTTTTATTCAAGAAGTATCATGACTGATTACGCGAAGCAGTACTTACATCGATTTCTTCTTCATCACTAGACTCATGAGTTGCTTGCTCAACCGGAGCGAGCCAGAGACCATCAATACTTGATGGAGAAAATTTATGAAATGAATTAACAAATGTTGGTCTTATTATCCTAATTACACGGACAAGGAAAAAGTCACGGTAGAAGAAGCGTTAACGACTCACCAAAGAGACATCTGGGGACTTTACACTATTCGGTAACATCCTGTAATCCTCACTTATGACTTCTCCGCTCGGGGAATTTTTTCCACTTCCATGAAGTCTACATTAATCCGAGATCTCACAACACGACCATCATGTGGTAAAGTTAATAAAATGATTAAAATGTGATTATCATGTCTTTCCAAAAATTAAAAGAAGAGTCCTAGAAGTATTTTTATTTTATCACCACTGGGGGGATACTTCAATCTTGGTCGATCATAAATCATCTCAACAGAAGGAGGTTCTCGTACCAGAGGTTGAGTAGCCATTACAAAATTACGCAAACGCTCAAGTTGTTAGATCATTTCTTGGTCGAACTCGCATGCGTTGCTATCTCAAGCATGTTTGTCAATGTTAGTGATCAAAACTATAAGTCTTGATTTCTAGTCTATTATAGATAAGGTCTCAGACTAGGATCGAAAGTGTAGTTGAGATCAAAAATTCCATGGAAATCATCATACAAAATAAATGACTACTCAAGGAACTGGTGGATCTTCATCGACTAAAAGGTATGTGGAGACTTGAACTTATGTATCACTCAAAAGCCTATTTATCTCCTATCTTGAGACAAATGCCGTTTTGCTGTATAGACTAAGATTATACACATTTGGTATTTCGAGCCGAGTATACCTCGCCTATCTATTTCTCGAAATATATGTTGGTAAAGCTTTCGCTTTATCCAAGTCCATCTTTACCTAGTGACGAAAGTCATGTTAAGTTTCAATCACTTTGAAAATTGCTCTGACGAAAAATGGTTTGTGAATAACAACTATATAACGTCCTCTGAGAATGTTTCAATGATTGAAATAAGAGTTTAGACAATATAACCAATTGAACTAAATGAATCCTGTTTTTGGTTATTTAGTTATGACTCCGTAATCTTTTCTTATGTTTGAGCATTTTTGACTGGGATGATTATTTACATGATTAACTTAGTCATTGCTCCATAGATTTTCTTATGTGAGTATAAACAATTAAATTGATTACTCTTGTGATTAGTTTAGTTGTGTATTACGATTAGATGAATTATGGGTTCTCTTGTGATTAATCTAATTGAGTTTTTTAAGTCTCCATAAGTTTACTTGTGTTGAGCATATTTGGTTAAATTAATTATGAGTTCGCTTATGGTTAATTTAATATTTTTGGATTCAAATTCATACTTGTATGTGATTTGTTATGTCCAAAGAAATCCTTCTTTTCTTTTGAAATTAAGGTCGCTCGTGTTGTTCCATCGGGAATGACATAGTTTGGGGGAGAATTCTTAATTGAACTTGTGCTTAATTGCCAAATCTTTGTGGGGAGTGCGGCTGTGGAATATTATAGGGGTCATCTTGTATCTTTATAGACTCCTTGATGAATGCATTTAGCTTCGGATTTATGATTTCTTCTAAATAAGATGATATATACCTTTGGTCATGAAACGTCTCTTACGGAAATTTCATTAGGATCTCGTTCTTGTACCTTTGCCAATTTTATTGAAAAAAGGGGGGGGAAATTAATATGTAGTTCACACTAAAAATACATATGGTTTTCGGATCATTATGTAATGGGGAGTGGTATCCATGTGAGATGGAGTATTGACTAAGGGGGAGTGACATATCACCATAGTATTGTTGTTGAAGTTGTGATGCAATTGGACTTTGACATTGTATAATGATACTATGACACTTTATAACAATGATTGAGAACTCTTGTTTTCTCTTTGTTATAGCTATGGATTTTCAACAACGATGATGCTAAACTTACAACCTTTGGGATCATTGGAGTACTTGGAAGTGACGAAGATTTCGAGTAATGTTGAAGATTAGACATGAGGAATAGGAGCTACAAAGTTTATTTATATATTTTTTGTATTCCATATGTATTGATAGTTTTGTCACTAAAATTGACAAATGGGGAGATTGTTAGGTCTAACTCGCATGCGTTGCTATCTCAAGCATGTTTGTCAATGTTAGTGATCAAAACTATAAGTCTTGATTTCTAGTCTACTATAGCCAAGGTCTCGGACTAGGATAAAAAGTGTAGTTGAGCTCAATAAGTCCATGGAAATCATCATACAAGATGAAGGACTACTCAAGGAACTTGTGGATCTTCATCGACTAAAAGGTATGTGGACACTTTAACTTATCTATCACTCAAAAGCCTATTTATCTCCTATCTTGAGACGAAAGTCATTTTTCTGTATAGACTAAGATTATACACATTTGGTATTTCAAGCCGAGTATACCTCGCCTATCTATCTCTCGAAATATGTGTTGGTAAATCTTTCGCTTTAGCCAAGTTCATCGTTACCTAGTGACGAAAGTCATGTTAAGTTTCAATCACTTTGAAAATTGCTCTAATGAAAAATGGTTTGTGAATAACAACTATATAACATCCTCCGGGAATGTTTCAATGATAGAAATGAGAGTTTATACAATATAAGCAATGGAGGATATAAGCATTGTTGTGGAAACACATATGTGTATAAGTCCTTATTCCTTGAACCAAAGTTTGCGAACTTTGTTGATCAAGAGAACCGGAGAAGTGCGTGAGCTTCATTCCGCGAACTCAGTCAGCGAACTGGTGAAGTTCACAAACCCGATAATTTCTGCTGGAGTTTGTGAACTCCATCCGGGAACTTAAGTCCGCGAACTTGAGTAGGTTATGTCCAAAAACGATGTTTGTGAACTTATCTTTATAAACTAAGGAATGCTATTGCAAACCGTGACTATATAGTTTATTAACCGATTCGAGTGAATTAAATTGTTTTTTGCTTAAATTGTGTCTTGTGTAGTACATGAGATTTCCTTGCAATTGGACAACTCTCTAACTAGTTCATTTGAGTTATTTGAACTAGTTATGGTGAAGAAGAATATGGTTGATATGAAAGTTATCATATAGCTAACCATTTGGTTAACTATTGTTGAACCAACTAATGTACAAGTTTGGGTACGGTGTTCACAAGCCTACAAACGTGCATTTCATGTGTGTATAAAAAGTTATGTTTTCGATCTAACGGTTGATAAATATTAGCTTGAATCTAATCATATTTTCATCTAACGGTGAATATTGAATGCTTTGTTACTAAGCTAACATTGATTGCAAACCATGATTTGAAAGGCTATATAAGGGAGAACTCTAGCAACTAGGAAACCTAATCCCTACACATTCTATGCAATATTAGTTGTGCTAAGCTAGAGTCGTTTTTTCTTTAACCTTTGGTTTCTTCTTCTAAACCAGGTTAACGACTTAAAGAATTCACGGGGATTGTGAAGCCAGACCGATACTACTTTTATTGTAGTTGTGTGATCTGATCTTGTTTTTTCTATCGTACGAGTACAATTGTAATAATTGGCTTGAGATTTCTATCTCCGATAGGCAAGATAAAAAGTAGTCACAAACATCTTCGTCTTATCGTTTGTGATTCCAAAATATATTTTTTCCTGCGTCGATTAAGACTATTGTGAGGTGATTCATAATACTGAGATGTTCTACGGGAATATAAGTCTGGTTTATCAATTGGTTCCTGTTCACCTTGATTTATCAAAAGACGGAACAAAATATCGTAGGTATATTCGTGGGAGACGGATTTATATATTATCGTAGACTTTTATGTGTGATACAGATTTATTTATTAAAGTCTTCGACTTTGGGTCGTAGCAACTCTTAGTTGTGGGTGAGATCAGCTAAGGGAATCAAGTACGTAGTATCCTGCTGGGATCAGAGGCGTAGGAGCATAACTGTACCTTGGATCAGTGTGAGATTGATTGGGGTTCAACTACAGTGCAGACCGAAGTTATATTGGAGTAGGCTAGTGTCTGTAGCGGCTTAATACTGTGTATGTTTAATCTGGACTAGGTCCCGTGGTTTTTTTTCATTTGCGGTTTCCTCGTTAACAAAATTCTAGTGTCTGTGTTATTTCTTTTTCGCATTATATTTGTTATATAATTAAAATAATACAGGTTGTGCGGTGTTCAGTCAATTAGAATATCTGACCTTTTGGTTGTTGATTTAAATTGATTGACACTTGGATATTGGTCTTTGGTACCATCCAAGTTTATCTGTCTTGTATTTAAATTGAGACTCGCAGTTTGCTTGAGTAATATTTAAATCGAGAGATAAAGATATAAACTCTTTGATATAATTTTTTATTGATTGAGTCTAACTATCTAGTTGATTCTCTAGAAAGTATATTGGAGTTTTTCCATACAGATTTCTAATTCGAAATATTGGGTGTGGTTGTTAGACCCCCGCTTTTTTACAAGTTTCTAATGCCAGAAGTCTATATAACCCGGAGTTGCATATGTGACTCAGTCATAACAAGGAAACAAAAAGTAATTGTTTCCTTCCACATGTGTGTAATCTAAACAAGCCATAAGTTGCTCAACCGATGGTTTATTCTTTCAAAAACTTGGAACACACTGATCAAGACCCATCTGTCGAGATGCTCTGTCGATGTTAAATTCTTCCACCAGAAACTTTCCTTGTATTACCGACACTAAATACCCCGGAGTGAAACTCAGTATAAAGGATCTCTCACCATCACTCAGGTCTGTACCGGATTCCAAAGTGATGTTTTCTTCAGCATAATTAAAGGTGATCAATTGTGAGACGTAATAAGGAACCTACACCCATGGACGAAAATTAAACTAAAACTCGTTGTCTAATACATCGGTGAGGCGTGTCTTGAGTCGAGGGTGCTTTGTGGACCAATACATAATCCTGGAATTATCTTTCTCGGAGAAAGAATAACGACTATCAACATTTGGTCCTTGCAAGACACTACGGGGGATCGGTGCATAACTCTTGAAGCGCTCCCGCAATAAGGCTTGGAAAAACATTGTATTAACATACGTTTCAATTTTCATAAAGCCATTGGAAATGCTGGAATCTATGATTAAGGAGTCTAAATTGGAGAATAGTGAACCCAAGAATAGGCTACCAATGGGAAGTTTCTTACCTTGAGCCATCTTAATTGGAAAAGGAATCACAAATGGCTTCAACAAGTGTCCTCTATCTTTGAGTACATCTCTGGACATCCACAAGCACAAGAAAGCAACAATGGTTAATGTACCGTCGACATGCCTTTGTTGGATAATTTATTAAAGACATGTATCGTAGCTGTCAATATGTCAGACATTGCAGCCTCCTTTGCTGAAAGTCATTCAGGAAAATTACCCGTAACTGGAAGATGCAATAAAGCAACTACATCCTCCAAAGTGATGGTAAATTCTCCCCATCTGCATGTAAAAGTATGAGTAGGAATACACCAGCGAGCGAGCAAAGCTACCATACCTCGTACATCATGGTAAATAAACAAGTCTTTATATACTTGGATATCCCACGTCACTTGTGCACGATCCAGCATGACTAGCACACGATCATAACCCAACATATGTCTCGTTCATCCGGAAAAGTCTGTTAAAGGTTTTCGAGAAAGCTTGAATTATGCATGCGAAGAAGAATAGTGTAATCCTTGCAGACAGAATCGAACTATCGCTTGAGGAGACACCAATTTTTTCTGAGGAATATCCCTGGGATCTACAAGAAGGCGAAACGAAGAACCTGAAAGACGTTTTTCAGGTCTATACTGAACCACAAAGAAGTCATCATCAGTGTTCAGAATATTCTTTATTCCAGGTGCTTCTTCTTCTTCAATGGAAGTCTTATCCTATGGGGAGCGCCTTTGGCGCTTAAGCCCAAAAGGTGCATTAAGCCCAGGACAGGCGCCTAGGAAAAAAGGCCCCAAGGCAAGGCGTGATGACCAATTTTTTTTATATTTTTTTTTGTGCCTAGAGAGCGCTTAAGCCCCTAGGCGAGGCGATGGGCTTGGCGCCTTTTACAACATAGGTCTCATCTACAGAGGTATGATCTTTGGAAGTCATATTTGCGGAGGTATCATCTCTGGAAGTATCATCTTTGGAAGGGCCATCATGAGAATTAGTCATCCTTGCAAAGTAACTGTGACGTCCGTAATATTTCTACTTCAGTATATCATTCGTAGATGCAAATTTCATCAAAGCAGTGGAATTAAAGCACAACAAAATAATAAGGATGCTCACATCAACGTCTACAAAAATGGTAAATTTTCAACTCTTACTTGTTTACGATTCCGCTAACAGTAGTCATTGTGATACAAGAGTTAATACTTCAAAAACTTGCTTGTTTCTTCATACCTGCAAAAACGAGAAAAACTCGTTATTCAAAAGAATCAAAACTTGATTTTTCATGAAACCGTGAATATAGCTTTCACTGTGTGAACTTCCACTATTGAATCGTGAAAGCTCACACCAAGACAATATTTCATCATAAATAATTATCTACTTTTAATGATTATTCAAAATCAATATTTTGATTTTCAACAAAATAATAAAATTCAAACGTGAATAACTCACGTAAATAAATAAATAAAATTACGTGAATAAGTCACGTATTTTTTGATTAAAAAAAATAATCTCTCATACGAGGATTCACCTTTGAAACGAGAGTTTATTTCACTTTTGTGAAAGCTCACCCGTCAAAAAATAAAATTTTGGTTTTTCATGAAAGATCATAAACAAAATTTTATCACTAGACGCAGGTCTATTTCAAAAAATAAATCTCTCCTATATTAGGGATTATTATTCGTTTCTTAAACTAACTAACGAATGAACATTCGTTCCAAAAACAAGGATTTTTTTTTGTGAAAACTCACACTTATGTATATACATATATTCATAATTTTTCTTTTACATGAACAACTCATGAAACGTTAAAAAAAAAAAAACTGGTCGGTGCCAGACGGCGATCAGCGACGGTCGGCGGCGAATTTCTGACGAAAAATCTCCTCTTTCTCCTTCTTGGACGTGAGAGGAATTGAAGGAAAAAGGGTGGTCGGTTGGTGGTGAGGAGAAGAAATAATAATTAAAAAAAAAAAAAAAGCGTTCCTTCCTTTTTATATCAAATTTTATTTCCAAAACCAAATCCAACAAGGATTTCCTTTCTTGTACCTGGCCCACATGCTAAGCCGACCAAGATTGAACTTTCCATCACCAAAATCAGCAGTGCCACACCAATTTATGCTCATCATATGATGCTCTATCATCCTACTGGGATCATCATTCAAGCAATAGCTCGCTCGCACACAACATCATTTGAGCAAATCGAAAATCCGGTAACATTCTTTATCACGACTAAGTTCAATTACTTATTTCGTCTGTAATTAGAAAAATCACCATCCAATGATTACTGCAGAACATGATTGTCCCTCACTAAGCAGGGGAATTAATGTTGATGGCGGATTTTTGACGAAGGCTAAAATTGTCAAACATAACTTTGCATATTTCTGACCAGCTTCAGACACCCATGTGAAGTTTATATTTAAAAATTCTAGCATGAAAGCTCATTCCACGATAACCTCTGACTGAGTGTTCGGCCTCTCAGAGCATACATGAATATGCGATTATTAAGGCCTCTCAACTGAGCTATTTCGTATATTCCATCAATACTGAGCAATTTCAGTAATCACTTATGTATAGAATCGAAAATGATTGGACGGATCCTAGATGTATTAACCACTAGTATAGAGAAATAACGCCTTCAGGATGTCGCAATGTTCCCTGACTTTACATAATAAATATTCAAAACGAGTATGACGCTTCAACTAGATCATACCTCGGTTTTCGAATAATTATAATGATCCTAGAAAGCTTGCATGCTAGTATAGATCCATTAAATAATTATTTCTAGTCGCAAGATTCATCAATTGAATTCCTACAAAATATTCTACGTTCATTATAATATTTCGTTACTTCAATCCATGGCTTCTCCTAACAGAATTCCATGGGTTAGTAATAATATTCAATGTACGGGCATCTGGGCCACCACCGAATAAGCCCCGATAAAATGGTGCGACTGTACTTAGAAATAATGCATGAACGAGCACCCAAATGCATAAATGAGCATTCAAAAATATGGACGAATGAGGAATCATATTTATGATAGAGAGGTGACGTTGTTTTTATTTTGTAGAAAAAGTGGTAAGAAAGATTCGTTCTACTCAGACTTGTGAAGATTATGGTCTAGATGAAAACACTAAAAATAAAGAAAATATATTTACAAGATTGTCACAAAATGTCGAGAGAACTGGGATTCGGGTTACCACCATTAATCACATTCAATTGGTTCGTATATTGATTCATAACAATTCTAGCTCTTTTATGGTCTCTATTTCTTTGCCGAAGGTAGGTTTTGTAAAAGAATAGTTGTAAATCATAAGCATGACGCATCAAAAGCTCTAAGTCTAAGCATACATCATCAGAAAAAATCACAAACTAATTAAAAAGATCATAAATCAATTAAATCAACGCAAAAAGTCATGAAGAATCATTATAATTACCAATCAATTGTGAAACATGGATTCCTCCGCCGTCCCAGTGTTGGGGTTTAGCTCATCATGCTCAAAACACAATCATAAGATAGAAACATGGCTCAAAAAGTGTTTTTATTGAAGAGGAATAATAATACAGGGAATCTGCAACACTTAATGGTCTTTACAGAAGTCACTGTTACAATTTTATAAGACTGTAGAAGAACGATAGTTTACTAGTGTAGTAGAACTGCGACTGTCTTTGTTGGTCTAATGTTCTTCGTCTCCTCCTTCCTCAGCAGAAGCAGAAACCCGATTCATGCAACCTCTCCTGCTGCTCCAACCTCTCCTCTACTTTACCCCAAAGTCTTGACTCCCCGCTGAGAGAATAATCGATGCTTTAATATATACCACAAGACCCAAAATCCGAGAATATTTTCTTCTCTTTCACCAGAAGTTACGACCTATATTCTTTCCTTCGTTATCTATTTTATACGTCCTTCAAGTTATCTGATCTTTCCATCCTCTTCATAGATTACCCAAGGACTCGATAGACTCAAATCTCCTCATAATATCTTCTTCTATGCCAAGTACTTCATGCCTTGTTTTATCGAGGAACATATAACAACTTCCCTTTTTTTTCACGATTCTTACCCAACTACCAACCATGTTCGGACATAACAAATCAATATCAATCCAAACTATGGAAAGTTTCCAAATAAATCTCCACCAAATTTATTCCAGGAATAGAAAAAAAAACCCGAATATCTTCACTTCCCCTGTTTTGCGAAAACTACCAAATACAAGGTTATTCGGTCCTTGTTTTGGTTCCCTGAACACGTACTTATCTTTGTTATTAAGGTAAGAGTTTAATCCTACATCAAAAACTTAAGAATCTCCCATATAAATCGTAATCAACTCTCACAGTTCCTCGAGAAAAGTTCCAGCCAAAACTCAAATTCAAAAGGTGGAAGAAGGTGCACCTTATCCATGACATGGGTGCGAATAGCAAGTGGTCTCCCCTTAGTAATTGAGGTTCCCCTTATCCAAATGAGGGGTTCTTTTAATGATTTTCTCCCACGAGCGCAAATACCACTTTTCGAGCCAATTTTTCCACACAGGTCTATTTCTCCAAAAATACCTACAAAGACACAAAAAACCATAATAAATACAAAATCGAGCACTAACAATATATATAATTGAGATTATATCAGACACAAAAATGTGTCTATCAAGAGGAGCACGCGGGATGGGGCCACAGGCCGTCCGGTCCCACACATCTCCCTTTATTTTTTTAATCTTATTTTATTGTTTTCCTAATCTTATGAAAACTCCCTTGTTTGAGAAAACTTCCTCGTTTGAGCAAAACTCATAGTTTCTCTATATTTCCTCACACGATGAAAAATAATAATGTAAAATAAGGAAGAGTGTCACGAGACTGGGCACACCGGCCGGACGTTCATGCCCTAGCCATGGCCAGTCCCACAACCTCTCTAATTCCTTATTTTATTATTATTTCTTCTCTCATCTCATGAAACTCCCTCGTTTGAGCAAAAAACCTGATTTTTCCATATTTCTCAAATATTGCTCAAACTATCAAAAAGCCAAAAAATTAAATAGTCACACGATCATCCGGCTTTTTCACGGAAAATATTAAAATATTATTATTTTAATATTATCAAAATATTGGTCGGACGAGCAAAGTTCTACTTGCTCATTCGAGAAAAATTGAGAGTTTCGGTACTCTTCTGAAAATTCAAAATATTGCTCAAACATGCATAAGAAAATATCAAAATTCTCATAACTGAGCCACGAGTAATATGATGACATGGGCATGCTACCTTGACCAATGTCGGCCCTTTGGCTTGCAAGGAGCCAGTCCCACACATATTATTGATTTTGACCTAATTAATCTTCTACAGTTCATATTGGATTCAAACTCTTTCCAAACAACTTGGAATTTGATCAATTGACCACCAGCTAGTCCCACGACCACCAAGGGCCGGTTTGATACCCCTTAATTGGTAACTCATATCTCCATAATTAGGTTTTACTACCTAATGCTCAGACGAGCACTATTTTAATAATGATTAAACCAGCATTTAATCATCCTTTCGCCAACTGCTCTGCAAAAATACTTTGGTGCTTGCACATTCGAGCACCTGGGAGCTACATGGTCGGCCCACTATCCCATGTATTCGGTCCCTCTCTCACCCATTGGTTGATTTTTCATAAATCATCATTCGATTGTGATTAATCAAAAATAGGGTTTCGAGCCAAATGCTCTGCAAAGCATAATTATGAACAGGTTCAAACACTAATATTTTTTTATGTTGATCCATCAACCAACATTTTAATTAATTATATTCGGTCATGTTGCCAATATTTTAAATTAATATTTTATTTGGTCGTGCTACCAATAATAATTCAGACGAGCAATATTTTCTCAGACTATCAATACTGATTCAACTATCAATATTCAATAATTCATCAAATGAGATCTTCTTAGACTAGCAATATTGATTCAACTATCAATATTTAATGATTCCTTAATCGAGCAATATTTTCTCTCATACTAGAAATATTGATTCAACTATCAATATTTAATTCTTCAATCGAGCAATATTTGCTCAGACTAATGATATCGATTCAACTATCAATATTCTTTCGAGAACTATACATATGTCTCAACAGACATGCTCAATCCATGAATCCTATAGCATTCGTCAATCATGCACGACTTAGCAATACAAATACTCATCGTCTAATTAAGTCAACAACTGACTAATTAAATACACGTCTGCCTTGCAGACTCAGCAATCATGAGACATCAATCATGTCACATGGGGGATATTAATTAGGGTTTTGTTCTAGCGGCCTACGACATGTGTGTTCACCCACGATGAGAGATGTGAGTAAGTCGTGCAACCAGTTGAGCGAGTTAGTAAAGTACTGGGTGGACAATCAACCATGTCTCCGCATGACGTGGAACTGGTTTAACCACGATTTCCCACCTTCCCACTCTTTCACTCAAGCAACCATCACACTTACTGGAGATAAATGTGTCTACATTCTGGCAATATAAATAAGTTTCTGGATTCATGATTGAGAGAATCGCAGATATACATGAATTATCCCAAGGATTCTCATCTGAGAAATCACTCTCAACAGAGCAGAATTCAAACTTATTCGAACTCAACAGTTCATCAATTTGCAGAAACCTACAACACATTCACGATCCTTTGATCATCATTGATCTTACACACTTTTCATCTTCCCTCCTACAGATCGATCCACCCTCTATTGTGACCGAATTGACTCTATAACGACCATTTTCTTGGTTTAGGCTGGAGTCCTACAGATTGATCTCTCGAACTCAAAGCACTCACGTGCAGTGCATATGTTCGCAAAAGGTTAAAACAATTTGCTCGTTTGAGGAATCGACCCTCGTCTCATCAATTTTCCTCAAAAAACAGTAAATCGTTTTCTCCCATCAACAGTTGCATAAAGTGTTACTCTCCAAAATTCAAACTGAATGAACCTGGTTGCATCTTGTGTTATTCTTGGATGAATCTGGACTTATTCAGTTTAAGCCAAGATAATCCTGATTTCATCTAGCTTTAAAAACAGATCCATACTTCAATGCAACCAACCTATCTCCTTGTCTTCTTATGCAATACTCAGACAAATTAACACAACCACAACTATCTCTCTTCCTTTTGAATTTTACAACAATAGCTAAATCAAACCCATTGATAACAACGTCATCTTTTATTACTGCACAACACATCAACACCACCATCTTCAAATTCAAATCATCTTCTTCTTTGTGATATAAACCCAATATTCAGCAAAAATTCTAGTTCTAATTTCTTCTCAATTTGGCAGCAGCATACAAACCTCTTCTCCTTCCTTGTTTTCCGGCTCAAGAACAAACCCGATTTAATCTCCTTATCCATATTTGCATCACTGCCAACATCAAAACCCTAGATGCCAACTTCGGACATCACCAAACCCGTCTTTTCTACTCAAAATCGAATCGAATTAGATTGGATTAGGTTTGATTTTTGATTCAAAATCAACTCAAAATCCTAAAAATTAAGCTTACGGGATTAAAGAAAAGATTAAAGAAGATTGTGATGATAGATAAGAACACGGATTCTAATAACAAAAACTGCAGATAACTTCAGATCGGATATCGAATCTCTTTTTTTTTATGTCGATGATGGAGAAGAAGTGAAGAACAGTGATTTTGGTTTTAACAACTTTTAGGTTTTAACTATTTAGTTTAGCGGCATATAGGTAAACTTTCGAAAATTATGTTGGGCAAAATACCTAAATTGGTTTATAGAAAGTATCTTTTTGATTCCCATCCATTTAAACAGTATCAAAATTTGCAAGTCTTTCTCACCTAGAAATTGTTTTTTGACCAATTTTATGTGTGTCATAAGATATTTAGAAAATAGTTTTGATTATTAAAAAAAATGCTCTACATAATAATTAGTTAAATTTGGCATGTTTCACTATTATTAATAACTTATAAATTAATACTTCACTTAATTAATAAAATTAATAATGTAATGGGGTGACGAGATTTCAAACATATGATTGTTCGTTTTGTAGTTAATAACAAAATTGGGTCGAGGGGTGGCAATTGTGGTAGTGGGTGTTAATATTGGCATTAGGGAATCTCCAATGTGGAAATTTTATAACTATCCTTGCTTTTGATGGGCCTTCACAAATGTCCTTGGAGAACTTTACAAATATCCCTAGTAGCATAATTGAAAATTTTATTAGAAACATAACTCTCATAATTCCGCATTTAACCTTTTTATCTTTTTTCCTTCTTCCTTATTTCTTCATTTGTATCTCAATCTCCGATTCTCGATCTCCACCGCTCTCTACCACCACCATCTCTATCACCACCACGATTGCAGAAACACCTCCATTAGAGCACCATCTCTACTTCTGTCACTATTCCTGCACCACCCCCACTCCAGTATCATCACCAGAAGTTGATCTTCTTTTTCATCTTCTTTTCCTCCTACTGTTAGTGATTTGAATATCATCTCAAGATTCAGGCGATTGAGAGATGTGATTTTTCGGTTTCGAGCTGTGGTAATTTCTAATTTAAATAGAGAAACAATATAAGAAGAAATCCATAGAGATCGATAAATCAGGTTTATGTCAAAAACTCTAGAAATCTACAATCGATTTGAGTCTCACATGATTTTGATGTAATCTACAATTGGTTTTAGAAGGGAAGAATTGATGAGATTCAATATCAATATAATTCGAAAAATTCATCTTCAAAAACGAGTGAACAGATAAAGAATTTTATGTGAAAAGGATAGAGTTAGAGATATTATGCAAAGAAAAGTATATATTGATTGTTGTTTAAAACCCTAATTTAGATTTTATTCTTCTTCAATTCGTCATTTTTTAGTTGTATTGACTAGGGTTGTACATGGGTCGGTTTGGGTCGGTTTTGACCTCACCCACTACCCAACCCACCGATGGCGGGTTACATAAGTTATCACCCACAACCAACCCACCATCATAGTGGGTCGGTGTTAACCCGACCCACTATACAGTGGGTTGGTTCGGGTGGGTGACGGGTTAACCCGTCATAAAATGCAATGAACTGTATGAACATGAAAAATAAGTAAATAACTAAAAGTGCAGACAATTAGCATCATAAGTTACTTAAAAGTTAATACTAAAAGTTTACAAAATAAAAATGAGTTCAACTTCTAAAAGCTCAAAACGTGAAATACTAGCCTACTGCTACTCTACTGTACTAAATCTAGCAGCTGAAGAAAATAAAGATCATGTGATGTGATTCATATCAAGCGACCAGCTTCCTCCATCGAAAAATGTAGACATTTAACCCCTGAATACGCTGGAATTTTGAAATTAATCATCTATGATGATGGAAGAAGTAGCAAGGTCACCAAATAGATCTGCAAGGGAAATGGAACTGCCATAGTTTGACGGAACTACTGACGCTTGATAATGCATCTGCCGAAAAAAAATCCCTACAAGGATACAACTGATCAAATACCCGTACGCGCACACACCATCTAGCATTCATAAGAGGCTCAGTAGTTCCATACAACCCTGTCTTTCTATCGATCGATCATTCAATCTCAAAAATCGCGGCACCAAAAAAATATAGCAATAATAAAAATTCCACTATTGAAAATAATAGAAAGAACAGAATTGCAAGTATGCGACAAGGAACCAACAAATAATTAATACCATGAAAATTAAAAGCTAGTCGTTTTCATATAGGTAAGATCGATGTACATATAAGGATTTGACTCGGACAGTGGTGGAGGGAACCCACTCCTTGCTCCTCCGCCTCTAGACTCAGACGAGTTAGTTCATTATGATAATAACTTACTAAACTAGATTCCAATACTTATTAGTAAACTGGTGGAGCATCAGATGGCAGGGAATTCACCACGTCAAGTATGTTGTTCCAGTAATCTTTGCTAATATGTTGTTCCAGTAATCTTTGCTAATAAAAGGCACAAAAATGATACAAATTCAGAACAAAATATGCAGAGTAGCAGATAAATAAGATAAAAATCATACTTCATTTTAATTTGTAAAACTACTTCGAAATTTCTTGATTAGGAAATAAATTTTATAACTGAACTACAAACCCAAGAGTCCAATACTGAGAACAGTACAACCAAATTATGAGGTATTTTAGTTCTTCTCTATCAAACAAACAACATCTGTAGGTCATGAATGCAACAACAGTGTATATAAACTCCACGAAACCAAATTGGGTTTTACATAAGATTAATGAGAAATCTAAACAAATCCAGAAACTTAAGATTATAGGTATAGAAATGAAGAAAAAAGAAAATGAATTTTACCTAATTTCTCTCATATCGCAGGATCAATTAATCAAAGATTATAACAAAAATAGATAAACCCCAAATTGAAAGAAAAAAACCCCTAAACAGATGCCCCAAATTCGAAATCAAAGAAAATCACATTATCAATTAGTCTGTCTTACGACTCTTACCTTCCGTTATTGGATTTCTGGTGGTGAATCTGGTGATGTGAGTTGAGAATTGATGCAATTGACAGACCGAGCAAATGAGAGAAGAAGCTGAACTTTAGCCGCTGAAGAGGAGTGAAGTGAAAAGGGGTGCGTACGAACTGCGAATGAAAGTTGAGATGATTAGGGTTAGGCAATATATATGGTATTTTCTGTGGCTGAGATTCATCCTAGGATAGAAAATCCAAGGGTGAGGGAATTCTGGCGGGTGGGCGGGTTGGGTCAGGTGATGGAAGTTTCTACCTGCAACCGACCCAACATATGGCGGGTCATAGCGTGCTCACCCATAGTCAACCCACTTCTAAGTGGGTTGGGTCGGGTATGGGTTAATCTTGGCGGGTGCGGGTTGGGTCGGCGGGTTGGGTCGGTTATGTGCAGCCCTAGTATTGACTAATAACAATATAATTTAACGGGTTCTTTTTACTTGATTTTTCTTTATGGTAGTGTTTGGTGGTGGTGTAGTAGCATGTGAGATGATGTTGGGTGGTTAAGATTTTGTGTATTGTAATTTGTCACTGGATTGTTGCATTTTGATTTAATTAATATTTGGTTTGTTTGACTGTAATTGGTGATGGGAGAGGTGGAATTGGTGGGGGTATGGAGCTGGTGAGTGTATAATTGGTGGGATTAGTAAATTTAGTGGACTAAACGATGGAGGTGGTGTTGGAGGCGGTGTCGGTTTTGGAACTGAAGTTGGAAGCGATATTTTAGGTGATTACCGTTGATGGTGGCGGCAGAGAACTCATAGATACCGGTGGAAGCATAGGATTAGGTGGTAGAACATGAGATACTTGGTGCTCGTATTGTTGGAGGCCAAAAGGTGTAGGTGGTAGAATCCCTGCATGTGGTATAGCAGGAGGTCGAGCTGGATTATGGTAGTGGTACACGAGTTGGTGATGGAAAATGTGGTGAAGTTTTTGGGCTGGCAGAGGTAATGGTTGGGATAATCACTTGTTATATGATCATCATATTATGCTACATATACACAAACATCTGTAGCCTGCGAAAACCAAGTCGTTACTATAATTGTATGTTCTGGTTGCATGTGGGGAGTTGTAAGTAGGTAGTTCTTATTGATTTGTGTTGCATTTTTAGTTAGCAACAACATTGTTTTGAATTTTATTTGCAGGCATATTGATCAACTAATGTTTCGTTTAAGCTCACCTATGTATCGGTTGGCCACTGGATATCACTTGACAGTCCAACTAAGCTTGTGAGTTCGTGTTTCAGAACCTGTCCGGCAGGTAACTTTTTCCTCGACTGATATGGAGTTTCTGTAGCTAAATTAATCATATAGTTTAATCTTTTACTTCCATTATGGGATCAACTACTATTATTGATCCCATTTATGGATCAACTCCTGTTGTTGATCCCTTTTTTTTTTGCGATCAACTACGATTGTTGACCCATTTATGGGATCAACTCCTGTTGTTGATCCCATTTTTTAAGGATCAACTACTATTATTGATCTCATTTATGGATCAACTCCTGTTGGGACCAATTCCTATTGTTGACCGCATTTGCTTGGATTAGTATAATTATTCTTGTAGTTTAAATGCTTGATGTAAATTCTTCAAATGTTGAATTTGTGGTGCAATGGTAGCATGACTGACTCCATGTCAGATGATGTGTGTTCGACTCACGCCAAGTTCACTCATTCGTATGTCAATTTTATGTGTCAACTTTGGTTGTTGACTCCATTTACATGGATCAACTTTGGTTGTTGATCTAACTTAGGGGATCAACTATTGTTGTTGATCCCCTAAATTGGATAAACTTCTATTGTTGATCTTTTTTTTGGGATCAACTACTGTTGTTGATCCCCTAAATTGGATCAAATTCTACTGTTGATTTTGTTTTTATTTGGATCAACTACAATTGTTGATACAAAAATATCTGAACCAGTGTGGCGGCGGCGGCAGAGGCGGCGGACTAGTGGTAATGGTGGTGGCGGCGGTGGACTAGTGGTGGTGGTGGCGGGGTGGCGGTGGAATATTAGTGGTGGTGACGGTTGGTAGGTGGTGGTGGAATGGTAGTTGAATGTTGGTGGTGGTGGTGGTGCTAGTGGTGGTGGAAAAAATTTGTTCCATTTTAAAATAATGACAACAATATTATATGGATGAGGGTATTAAGGTAATCTAATATTAAATTAATAAGATTATTAAAAAGTATGGATATATTTATTGTTTGATAAGATTATTATTAAAGTATGGATATATTTATTGGGTTTTAAAAGTAATGACATATAAATAATGTACCATCTCCAATGCAGGGGTAAATTTAAGACACACACCTTGGAATGAATCTTAGGGATCAGGGAATCTCCAATGCAAAGGGTAGATTTCAAACATGTTTTGCCATTCAGATTTTCTTAAAATTTAGGGCATTTTTGCATCCTTTCTTTTCAAATGAATCTTTACTACCAGTGAATTTTTTTGATTTAGCAGAGAAAAACATAGATAAACAAGGAAGAAATTTCCCGAAAATGTTATAAACGTATAATTATGTTAAGAATATCTAGGATAAATCTCGTTTATTACTGGGATACCCTTGTGTCTAGCCCTATAAATAGAGGCTCTAATGTTTGTCTATTGTACTAATGAATAGAATTTGTCTCTCCTTCTTCTCCTTCTCTATTCACAACACGTCATCAACAACGAAGCTCCAATCACTGAGCGATAAAGGATTTTTTTTTTTGCTACACCTTATTTCCTTTTGATTATTATTACTTACATAAAGGAATCCTAGATCGTTTCCTAGTGTGGGATTGATCTTAATTTTATTTTTTTATTTGATTTAATCAACAGAACATAAAGTTCATGAGTACTAACAACAACTTTGTCTCTTTTGCTTGTGTACTCAGGTGATTGGTCGGTTATTATTCATGTCCAAAGAAACATGAACTTCTTGGAGTTGATGCACAACATCCCATGTATACGTGACCGATGGAGATTAAAAACTTCGTAGTGGCGATAAAACCACATGCAAGGCTTTCTCCTTGTTGCGCCACCAAGCATTAAAGGGTTTTAGTATCCGTAATATATCCTATTTTCTGTGTTTTTTTATTTTTATTGATTTTTATTTACTTACATATGAAGATGCTCTTTTACATACAATGGGTAATCCATTTTGAAATAGTCTTTTCCTTTCTTTTCTAATTTTTTACATAGAGAAAGAAAAAGAAAAATATCGAAAGATAGTTTATAGTTTCTATCTCTGTAATGAAACTATAATCACCAAAAATTAGTGTTGGTTTGGAATCACATGCATGGCTGAAAAACCTGCGGCCAATTAATTTTGGTATTTTTGTCCTATAGACAAAGATCATGTGATTTACTCATATGGTTTCTATTTTTTTTTACAAGAAACCATTATCAACCACAAAGTGGATTTTCTCTAAAAATCATAACGATAATGATTTTTATATTTTCTCAAAGAAATCAATTAGCCAATTAAGTTTGGTTTTTCCCTATCGATGTTAAAGGGATGTCGCCATAAAATATCGTTATTTTTACAAATACCAATAAAACGAGGAATTGCAGAATTCCTTAGGGATATTGAGCAATTATTGCTTCCTCATGATAATCTCCAAAATTCGGATTATTCCACTTGTTAGAACACCGAAAGACACATAAGATCAAAGGGTGCACCCGACTTGTTAGCTATATCATTAGTCCTTGTTGTGACTATATCGATCTTGATATAATTTTCTTTTGATAAAGAAGTGTCCATAATTTCATTCTAGTTCATTATCTCGTTGATCCTTGAGGTCATGAAATTATTTGGGAGTTTTATTTTGTATATTTTGGCTGTAACTAATAAAATACATGGTTGATGTTCAATTTGTATCTCTAAGTAGATTACAATTTTGGGACAATTTTTTTTATGGCTCTTGGAATCAGTATCAACTGTCCCACCTGGTATTGTTAACATCCAGAAATTATTATAAGTATATGTCCTCGAATTAATCGGATAATAATTTACGAAATTTGTTTTCGTTTTTATAAGATGAAAATATTTCCGCCATAATCAGGGGGAGACTATACACTACGAGCAAAAGTTGGTGTTAATTAACTTGAATGTTATATCAGTTTCTCTCATATCACGATCAAATTGAAAAAAGACTGCCATTGACTAGGCGTGAAATATCATATTTGATTTTGCATAAGCGTTTACCTTAAGAGGAAAATCCAGTCATATCTAGTAAAATAAATAGCGTTCTATAATAGGCTACTGGTAGTGCTCCAATTGAGTGTACCAAAAACACGATTCACATTCTCAAAGTTAATATCTCCTCAATTGAATAAGAGGAGATTGTAATGCCCGTGGGCGCTGGTACCAGCAATTTTATGATTTTATTTTTCAAGATATGCATACATCTGAGAATTATGTGGGATCGTAATTAATTAATATATTGTCGAATATTCATTTAAATTAGCTACTGAAATAAATGATGGTGGTTTTGAACCCCTATGCAGAGGAATATCGACATATGTGATTGGTTGGCATACAATCCAAGTTCTGTTGGATTAATTTCTCGATTGATGCAATTTTGGATCCAAACTTAACACCTATGCCAAGCCTATTAATTACAGGTTGGTATAGTCATATTGCGTCTTCATATGAGAAATATTTTCGTTGTAAAAACGATTTGAGGGTTTTATTTTTTCTCAAACCCTAGGATTGGTTTAATAATTGTTCTCTTTATATGATGCATTTGGCATGGAAGTCTTTGAATGACTCGTATGCATCCATAGACATATTCGTATTTGTAATCCTTGTAGGATTCAATTATATTCTGGAAGCCACCTGACTCGATTATGTCAGGTTGAACAATCCTTTATGTGTTTTTAGAAATTCGATACAAAAGCAAGAATCCGGATTAATTAGTTGATGCTATCAACTTTATGGGTCTCTTGAGGAGTCCTTAAAAACACCAAAATCAACGTTTTAGCAGCATAAATTCTATTTTTTTTCTTTTTTCTTAAATTTGCAGTTAGAACTATGCTAGCATAAACTCGTCTTTTGATATAGACTAGAGTTATGATTTTGATGCTTGTTTTTTGTAATACTCATATAGTTGGGTTAACATCCATAAATCGCCAAAAGTTGTACTTTTCCCTTCGTTTTAGGTTTTGTCCCATGTGGTTTTCCTGACAAGGTTTTAACGAGGCAACATCTCACAGACGATGAATTTTTATTCAAAATGTTGATATTGTGCTCTTTTCCTTCTTCCAGATATTGTTTTCCCATTGGGTTTTTACTGGAAAGGTTTTAGTGAGGCAATTTAATTCAACATGGTGGTCATCCAAGGGGGGGTTGTATCAATTTCGTGGATTCCCACCATTAACTAGGTCATTTTTGTTAGACCAAATCAACATTACAAGCCCTTTGGGAATTTGGAAGCCATTTCGATCATAAGGTGTGACCAAAAATACAGTTTTGTTCACTTATGTAATGTATCCACATCTTGGACCTTTTGTTGAAGAAAATACATCAACTACTTCTGCAAATCTTCTGCGAGAAGCTAGCAATCCAAGACACAAGTCATGAATGTATTTAAAGTAGCATGAAGACTCGAGAACACTACTATTAGAAGAATAACACAAAAGAAGACTTCATCAACTAGCAATTTTCATCGCAAAAGCACAACAATCATCTGCATTCAAGAAATCGTTCATGAAATTCGGAAGTCTCAACTCAAAGATTTGCAAGCCAAGATTTAACTGAAGTACTTATCAGGGCGAGCATCATAGTGAGGTATTTTTATTGAACTATCACGTTGTACTCTTTTTCCTTCATCAAGTTTTTTCCCACTGAGTTTCCTTGTCAAGGTTTTAATGAGGCAACATTTGCGTGTCTAAATCTTTTCTAAGTTTTCTTAATTGTACTCTTTTCCCTTCGATCAGGTTTTGTCCTTTTGGAATTTCCTAACAAGGTTTTAACGAGGCAATTAGTTTAGACACAATGTCATCAGGGGAGTGTTATAAACGTATAATTATGTTAAGAATATATAGGGTAAATCTCGTTTATTACTGGAATACCCTTGTGTCTAGCCCTATAAATAGAGGCTCTAATGTTTGTCTATTGTACTAATGAATAGAAAGGATTAATTGGGGGCCAGAAGAATTAATTGGGGGCCAGAATAGTTGGTCTCCCAATAGCACTTTGGTACTACCCCTTATCCTAATTTTTCAAAATGCCTAAACTACCCCCTAAAATAATTAATGTTAATTGAGTAGATTAAGTTAGATTAGTTGTTAATCTTTTAAGTTAGATTAAATCAGATTTTGGGTAAAATTTGAGTTTATTGAAAGAAAAAAATGGTTGAATAGAGAGGAAAAGAATGAGTTTTTTGGAAATTTTAGGTTATTTGAAATGAGTGATTGTAGAAGAGGAAATGAGTTAAGTGAAGATTCAACCAACATACATGATTGTGTTGATGGTGAGATTGTCTCATCTAATCCTATGGATTGGATGTTTGATGAAGAGATGTTAATAGAGGAAGCCATGAATATTGGTGCAAATGAAGATCCCATTGCTCAAAATGAAGGAACCAACCCTCAAAATGAGGAACCCCAAGCTCAAAACAATCAGGTAAACTTCCTATGCCCTTCAAATCGCATGAATGGTGCTCCAAGTGGTCGATTGATTGTCACTATGGAACTACTCAGTGTGAGAGTCGTTTGGTCGGGAATATAAGAAACTGACGATCCTTAATAGTCGTTGGCTAATTGGCACATCAATAAACGACTCTAATACGAAATATGAAAAATCGTCATTAAGTTTATAAAACATTAACGACTCTAATGTATGAAAAATCGTCATTAAGTTTATAAAACATTAACGACCCTATTAAATTTACCATGAAGAAATGTTAACGACCCTATGCAGAAATTTCTAATGTTGACGACCCTATGAAGAAACTAATGTTAACGACCCTATGAAGACCTTATGCAGAAATTTCTAATGTTAACGACCCTATGCGGAAATTTCTAATGTTAACGACCTATGAAGAAATGTTAACGACCCTATGAAGAAATGTCAACATTTCTAATGTTGAAGAAATGTTAACGACCCATGAAGAAATTTACATTAACGACTCATTCATTTATTTGAACAGAGTGGTGTCGCAAACTTAATGACGACCCTAATAAAACATTAACGACCCTAGTTTTAACAACTCAACTAATGGTTGACGATTTCTCCAAAGTACAACATGCAAATCAAATATCGTTAACCAAAGATGAAAAATCGTGAGACATTCAAACGGGATGATTAACGACTCCCATTTTGAGAAATCAATTTCTCCGATTCAAACTTTTTTTTTTTTTTAATAAATGGTCGTTAATGGAGGAACTGATAGAAGGAGGGGGAGAGGAGAAGAAGAAGGGGGCCTAGGTTTAGCCTTAATAGGATTTTAGGGTTAATTTTAGGGGAAGGGTAAAACAATACTTTCAACTTCATTTTGGAAGCCCCCTAAAATTTTGGGTGTGGGTATAAATTTTTCCACGCCCCCAATTAATACTTCTGGCCCCCAAATAATCCTTGATGAATAGAATTTGTCTCTCCTTCTCCGGCTCCTCTATTCACAACAGGAAAGAGTTTGATTAAAAAAAAATTACTTTTTTCTTATAGAAGTCGCCCTTAAATCACACGGCCATACTAAAATTTACTTCTCAAGGTGCATATGCGAACATCCTGTTAAACTAAAACTACTATTCTTAATCTTCTGTGGCTTGAACTACAAAAGGGTGAGGGAGAAGTGAGTTTCTTTTAGTTCAACTATATCCCCTTGGCACAATCTAAATCAATTTTGTTTCAGAAGCAAATACCTTTTCTCCTAAAGGCATTGTCTAGCACATAACACCGTGACCTCAACTACTGATTTAAGAACTCAACAATCAACGCCTGCTTGTGCACTACGAACATGATCAGCTGCTGCATGATTGTTATTGTAACCATGTCCACCAGCCCCTCTACCACCTCTTCCTCTTGAGTTATTATAGTTCCTTGAATTGTAGTAGCCTGGTTGCTCACCATTCTGGCTTCGACCATTATGGAACCCTCCACCACCTCTGTTGCCACGACCTCCATGACCATTTGAACCCCTCCGGCCACCAATGCCACCACGACCACCACCTCTCTGGTTTTGATAGTTCCTTCTTGAGTGTTGCTCCTGCCACCCTTCTTCTGGATTCTGATCAATCACATCCTCTTGTTTGTTTTCTTCCTGTTGAGCAGATGTAGCATCCACTTGGTTGAGCAACTCAGACTCATTCTGTAGGGCCGCCATTTATGCATTTCATCAGAAAACAAAGTCAACAGAATACCAGCAAGAGCTAACAAGAAACAACTTATTTAGAAAACTAACCTTAGCATGCTCCTCTACAGGATGTGAATGACCATCCCCAGTTACCTGCTCCTGAGTTGCAACTGGTGAATACTGAAGAGAAAAAGTGAGTGGGCATTACGTTAACAATTGATTGGCAAAATATGGAGTCAATAGGAGTTTATTATAATTCTGATATGGGACCCATACATAGAGTCCAAATCTAGTTGGTATAAAATGCATAGAAAAGGTTTATTTTCCTAGAATCTGATTCACATACTACGACTACTACTGATTTTATAGCCAGCCAGAGATGGGGCTCCATGATGGTAACCTGCACTACAACATGCTGCTATCCTTGCTTTGCATTTTTATCAAAACATATCTTATGCTACTACAATTTCAAGAACTAAGGGGGAAAAAAAAACATCCTACACCAATATTATTGTAGCTGAGACAACATATTCATCCCTTTACTATCCTTTGTCGAAAATTTAAGTCTTTGTGTTGCCTAACTAAGCTACTAACATACAATTGCTGGGTCTCTTTCGTATAATCTTATTCCAGAAAGTAAGATATACAAAACCATGCATGTCATTAAACACTTTAGACAAAAGTAAATGAGCTATAAATTCAATAAACCAAAACATTGATTTCAATCTTACTTGAACATCGTTTAACAAAACAACAGAAAACAAAACAAACAAACTTGAGCCATAACTTCTAAATTGTAGTAAGCATGTGTATGTGTGTGTCTGTTCTGTGTGTCGAATTGTATATACAGCAAATTATACACATGTGATCAAAAAAGTTAGGGCCAGTGACAACAACAGGAGGAATGAATGTGCAGATATCTGATGAAGCATGATAGAATCATCATATAAGATGAGGAAAAAATGATCCTCGGGTTAACATGCACAAATATGGTAGAGCTAGAGGATAAAATTCAGATTAACAACAAAAGAAGACTGATGGTATTTCTACAATCACAAAAATGATTTGACGATTCCAAATAAAGATAGTATAATGTTCTTGCTCTCAGAGTAACATTGCACTGTGCAGTCTGAATCTACAACTGATTAAAACGACTAAATATTCCATGGATCCTCTCTCGTAATATTTTGTGTTCTTCCTATTACAGTCAGTGACTTTTTCAAAAATTTGCAAAAACCATGAAGTTATCACCAAAGAAGCAGCAAATCCACTTATTAGCATAATGAGAGTCATAACATATCCTCCCTCCTTTTCAAAAAGATAGGCATGTTTCATGTGTAATTTGTACATGAAACAAGCCTATCTTCTTGAAGCGGAGGTAGTAGTAAGCAACATGAATTAGAAAAATAACATCCACAGCAGAAACAAATCCATATAATTCGTGAAGATTTTCTTAGAGAAAGCACACCCATCACTCCTTAGCAACACATCCAAAAGATTAACTTGAAAAGTAAACTTAGTTAAAAATAGTTTCACCTTCTCATGGTTCACCATAAATACGAGTTCACGACTTATGGGCATTTCCGGTATGGGCATTTCCGTTTCCAATGGCACCGAGGAATGTTCTACTGGTACAGTATAATTTCCTGCAGTAGCAGCAGCTACAACTTCAACTGGAGCTTTCATATCTGTTACAGTATAATTTCCTGCAGTAGCAGCAGCTACAACTTCAACTGGAGCTTTCATCTCTGGAGTAGTCGTAAGATAATCTGAAACCAATATCTTTCTCACCCTTTCCCTCAGCTTCGAGTCTGCAGAAACACATTTTACACAATTAAGAAACACATTTTCATCAAAAAAAAACAATGAATAAAGCAAGTTGAGTTTTGAGTAGATTACAAGTAACTGCCGTTCCAGGTTCAATAGGCTCTTCTGAACTCGATAACAATAGCTTGGCGTGATTCATACAGTTTTCGATAGCCTTCTCATGAGATAAACCAGAATGAACAGGTTTAGAGAGCAACAAACTACTCACCCTCGAAATCATATCTAAATCTTTCTCACCAAGGAGATCATTACTAGCATCATCAGTTACATAATCATAACTGATACAGCAACCCCTTTCATGAGTCTTCGTCAACATCATTGCAGTAAATTCACTTTGCTCTTTCGCATCAAATAAAGTACCAAGATAGAGAAACCTCACCAAATCTTCAACAGCTGAGTCATCTGAGCGACTCGTCTGGTTTTGATATTGATTGTGTTCTTCCTGGACAGCAATAGAGAGGGGTTGACGAAGCTTCTCATACTCGTCGATTAAGATGACAACACTAGGTTTAGAACGAAGGACTTCTTCTTGTTCTTTGTTAAGAGATTTTCCTTGAGAAACAGCTTCTTCCATTTGAATAATTCGATTGTATTTCTTTCTTAAAGCTCTTAATCGTTTGTTCATTAGGTTTAGAACTGGTCCATCATTGACTTCTGAGACTACTGAACCCGCCATTGTTGATGATGATTCTGATCGATCGAGATTTTTAGGGTTAGGGTTTGGTTTTTAGTGTAGATGTAGAGTTAGAGGAGAGGGTTTTGCTTTTGAGTGAAGGGATGAATCGTTTTTTTTTTAGATCGAGCGGCGATTGGTGTTTCGGTGGAGAGAGAAAATTATCTCCTCTAGAATACGGTATTTAATACTAGTGGGAATTATATAAATGCCCTCCATTCAACGGGCTATATAAATACCCTCCTGACACAATAAAAATGCCCCTCTCCGATTATAGGCCCATCAGGGGTCCGTCAATATTTTTCTTTTTTCCACATTTAGCCTTCCTCCTTCAATCTTCCTTTCTTCTTTAATCTTCGATTACATTTCCACACCGTATCCATCCAGAGAAAAGAAAAGAAAAAATCGAAACCCTCCACCACCGTCTCCATCGCTACCACCACCATCTCTGTCGTCATCACAACCAACACCAACAACAGTGCCACCACCACCACTATCATTACAACCTACCACCATTACGGAAGAATAATACAATGAAAAATCAACAAAAAAATTGATTTCAGACCTAGAAAATATCTTTTAGCCATCGCCACCATCGTTTTTGTATGAAATCGATAAGAACAATCTACTTGAAGAATCGATTTTTGTTTCAGATCTGGAAACTAGTTTATGTTTCTTATGATATTGATATCGATTCAACCAGTCTCAATCTAATCTTCGATAGTATCTACCAGAATTTTTTTCAAATCTTCACCGGTAATGGTTTCAGTTGGTTTCCTTTGAGGTAATTACTTCCTGAGATGATTTAGCTAAATTCAGTTTTAGTGTATGAATATTTGTGTTTGATAATAATTAACCTAATAATAGTTGGTTTTACAAAGTTAAAAATTACATACTAGGCAAGCGAGCGACAAGCTGTGCCGCTAGCCCTTTTTGAATAGCAAAACCTATCCTATTAAAAATAAAATCTCGTGAGCCAGGGGTCATTACATTCTTGCGCATGACTTTTTGGACCCTCTTGAGTAGTCCAACCGCTTCGGAGCCAAATAGCCAAAAGTATCAAAAGCAAAGGGGACGAAAGCATGCCCATTGTCAACACATGCTTTCTCATGCTTCGATATCTTACCCGAGGCGACCTTTAGCGCTGCTTTCGCCCGACCGTAAAGGTGCCATGTCCAATTCCTACCAAAGGAGATACCGGTGAGGTCAACACATGTGTGTTTCCCATTAGCCCATCCAAAAATAAGAACATCAGCTGGTCTTAGTGTCGATCTCCCTTCAAGTGGGTCTGTCGGAAATGCACAGTGCTTCTTTCTTTGCCGAAATGCCGCACCTCCACAAGTACATCATACAAAATATCCCTCACATGATCATGTCTATATTTATAACCAGGGTCTACTTTACAATGAACTGCATGTTCACCATATGAATCCAAGCAACTTTGTGATGCAAGCGGGCGGCGAGAGTCGAGGATAAAGAGGGATCATTAACTGTATTTGAGGATAGACCGGTACTCCAAAGGAGACATCTTCGCCCTAGCCCCTCAATCGGAATAGCCAAGAAGAAAATCTTGGGCATGTCTTTGCTTGCAAACAACCAAAAACCGCTTTTCTCGTCTCTCCGTTAGCATGTAAAATCTATCAATGTCCTTAACCACTTTACCAAAAAGAGCACTCGCCAGATGCTTTGTGCTTTAGGGGGGCGTTGTCTTTATTGGTGAAGTTGTTAAGATCAAAATCAGGAAGAGTCACTTGTAACGTTTCCAAAGCCTTATTAAAATTATCATCCATACCGTCCACACCACTACTCCTCAATATGTGATCCTGTAATCCCCAAGATTGCACACGTGAAGCCACAAAAACATACTCAGATGCCTCCCTAGCAAGTATAAAGTCCAAGACCTCCATATCGATAGGTAGAGTAGATAGTCTCCACTGAAGCTCTCAAAGAACGGTCCCCGCACACCACGATGCCTTCCACCACTTCTCGCAAGCCTCTATCAAATATATCTACCGCCTCCATAATATAGTCTGGGTGACAAATACGAAGGCCAAAAAGAAGCTTGGAGATACCCATACACGTTCGTAAAAGCAGCAATTCACTTTGAGGATCATGGAGCTTGGATAAAATATGCATCAAATCCACTGCTTTTTCAGCCCTCTTAATGGCAAGGCCCTTCACAAAACCATCGTCGAGGCTAATCGCACCACCTAATAGTTTGACTCCCTTATCTGGTCTTGAGATTTCGACAGGAAACATCCCATCACTTATCCTTCGTCCATCACAAGAGGGCCAAAATATTTCAATTTTCTTAATATTCAAGATAAGCCCCAGTAGCAGCCCTTCTGTTTTGATAATAGTGAGTGCTTTTGCCACTTCTTCGGTGTCGCCAATAACAGTGCCATCATCAAGATACCAGGCATGTAGGGAAGTGCTCATTTATCTTAGCTATAAGCTGATGAAGTACCAGAGCAAATAACAAAGGCCCTAAAGGGTCACCTTGTTGTACTCCTGTGGATGAGTAGATAAAGGAGTCCCCCACATAGAGCCGTGCAGGTTGACCATACAAGTATTCTACCCAAGGCGATATAGATGGACAAAGTTTACGTACCTCAGAAAGCATAGCCGTTCGGTCAACTAGGTTAAAAGCATTGGTAAAGTCAACCATTAGCATAGAGAGGCTAGCGTCTACATGATGTTTACCGACAAACCTATTCACAAAGATGTAGGATTGCCTCAAGCACCACCCGAAACACCTACACCAAACTGGAAATCCTGAGATATCTTTGCCATGTCCTTACCAACCCCTTTCATCGCCGCTTTGGACACCAGTCGACGCCAAATTGTCCCAACAGCAATGGGACGAATGCTCTTATCCGGTTTAATGAGGGGTGTTAGGGGAGCCGATGCAATGAACTCCGCTAGGTTAAGAGGGCATCTCCCTCCAAGCCAAAGATTAACAACCCTAGTTATGGCCGTGACCATATCAGCAGCCACAGTTGAGCCTTCCCCACAGAAAGCATCCAACAAATGTTGTGCCCGAAGGCCATCCCTTCCACACGAAGTTCCCTTAGGGAAAGATTTAATACAACTAAGAATGGTACCTTCTTCGGCCACTAGCGGTGTCTCCGCAACGTCTGGTTGGTTTCCTTGGAGGCGCATCGTCGGATGCTTATCCTCAAGTGCTTTCCTTGTGTTCTCATTGTATGGCGCCACCGGATTTAACCGATGGCTTTAACAGCCGCTGTGAAGTGCCCATCCGCCACCTTGCGCAAACAAGTAGAGATATTGGTACCGAGCCTGTTGTCTTTCCCCGTGTCATCATCTTTGTTGTCTTTTCTCGTGTAATCATCTCTAACACTAACTGTTGCCGGCAGCTTTAAAATCTCACGAACAAGATTTATAGTCCCACTAGGTTCACCCCAAAGTGCCAGCGCTCTAAGAATTTGTGTCTGTTGTGTCGTCTTGCGATTACCAGACCTGCATTCAGCTCTACCCTTAGGTCGGAACACTCTCAAAGTGCATCGAGGAGAAGAAAAGCCTGACCCAATGTTTAACAGCTTTAGGTTCAGCCGCGACTTTCTGTAGTGCCGCTTTCAGGGCATGAGAAAAAGCTAACCTGCAACCTCTTGGAATGCTCTTAACCGTACATACCGGGGCTCTAAAGATTCATACCGGGGCTCTTAACCGTTTCCTTTTAATTTTTTGTTTGGTTTGATTTTGATATTATTATATTTTGAAAAATTCATCTTTGATTTGGTTTTGATAATGATTTTGCTCCCTATTGGAATTGATTATTAGGGTTATACTCGATTTTTTTTATTGTAGTTACAGAACAAAGAAATTGGTGTTACTGTTGGTATTGCAGGTGAGATCAATTTGAGGTTATGGTGTTAAAGGTTGAGCTATGAACTAATTGTGGGTGATGGATGTGACATTACCATGGTTCTGAAGCTGTTCTGAGTTTAAATGAAGGAGTTTGTGGTTTTGGAAGAATTGGGTATCATTGTTGATGTCTGAAAGAGAATGAAGTGGTGTTGGTGGTCTGATATTACAGGAAATGGAGTTGAAGATGTAAACTGGTGGTGCTGAGATAATGAAATTATCTGTCCCTTGTAATTATATTAGCTACTCGAAGCATCGTCACTATCCTAACTACAAGCTACTTCTGACCTACTAAATTATTAAGCAGGTACTGAATGCATTGCCATCCCATGTGCATTTCTCATAGATAATAGGAGGAGGTTGTGTTCTATATATCTTTTTGTGTCCCCTTGGATCCATCCACTTCCTATGTAGTTCACATAAGAGACAAACCAACTATTTTATATCATGATGTTACTTCTATCGTTGCCTTTAGCGTCTTGATTTGCAATATGGAATTATATTCATAGAATGGTATTGTATTTTGACTATTCTTATGATATATTTGTTTAGTGAGTAGATGTATTTATAGTTAGCGCTAGAAATATTTTAAACCATTGATGAGCTTCTGGATTTGATTATTTTACAAGCTGATATATATATCACTATAGTTAGCAATGGCTCAAGAGACTATAAAGATTTATAACTCGATACCTTGTAAATGCTTGGTCCCATTGGTTTCAACTTAATGCTTCTCAAATTGCATGTGGTGTGTGTCCTACACAAAATATATTCAACAAAAACATACTTGCATTTTATTTTACCTAAATGCATTTAGCACAAACATACTTAGTTTTGTTTTATCTGATGATTGGGACCAACTTTGGATTTAATGTGGCATGTTCAGTGCATCTACTTTATGTAAAGTTAAAATGCAATAAAGAAGCACCGCTGATGTGTAGTATTTTTTGTAACATTTAACTTATGATAATTTCAGGCAACTGATGGGAGAAGAGTTTTCCGGTTTTGTGTGAAAGATTTACAAAACCTGGAAATTCACTTGGAGATGAGTTTGTGTGGAGTACGAGTGAAGAAGGTTTGAAATGGCGGCCTTACACAAGGTTTGAAGGAGGTAAAGTCTTATCACCAATTCACAACAGTAGTGACATTGGAAGAAGATGTTTTTACCTTTTGTATATGATGTTTGTTTGTATTGAAATACGACTTCTACAGATTCTTGTGTTGAGTCCTTCCCTCACATTATTAGTTATATGGGTTTTTTTCTTGTTTATGACCATTGTTATTTAATTTCAGATCATGGGGGAGACACTAATGTACCTGTTTCACCTTAATCATGAAGATATCAAACATCAGGTACACACTAATGTACTAGTAGTTTCTTCATGTTACAAGCATATTTTATGGTTTGTTAAATACTATACTTTCTCCTTAATATTTATGTATCAACAATAAAAATTGACCTTAGTTTAGGGAGTCAACAACCAATGTTTGTGTATCAACAATAGAAATGATAGTCAACAACCAATATTTGTGTATTAACAATAGAAATTGATCTTAGTGTAAGGAGTCAACAACAAATATTTGTGTATCAACAATAGAAATTGATCTTAGTTTAGGGAGTCAACAACCAATGTTTGTGTATCAACAATGGAAAAATGGAATCAACAACCAATATTTGTGTATCAACAATAGAAATTGATCTTAGTGTAAGGAGTCAACAACAAATATTTGTGTATCAACAATAGAAATTGACCTTAGTTTAGGGAGTCAACAACCAATGTTTGTGTATCAACAATAGAAATTGATATTAGTGTAGGGAGTCAACAACAAATATTTGTGTATCAACAATAGAAATTGACCTTAGTTTAGGGAGTCAACAACCAATGTTTGTGTATCAACAATAGAAATGGTAGTCAATAACCAATATTTGTGTATCAATAATAGAAATTGATCTTAGTGTAAGGAGTCAACAACAAATATTTGTGTATCAACAATATAAATTGATCTTAGTTTAGGGAGTCAACAACCAATGTTTGTGTATCAACAATGGAAAAATGGAATCAACAACCAATATTTGTGTATCAACAATAGAAATTGATCTTAGTGTAAGGAGTCAACAACAAATATTTGTGTATCAACAATAGAAATTGACCTTAGTTTAGGGAGTCAACAACCAATGTTTGTGTATCAACAATAGAAATGGTAGTCAATAACCAATATTTGTGTATTAACAATAAAAATTGATCTTAGTGTAAGGACTCAACAACAAATATTTGTGTATCAATAATAGAAATTGATCTTAGTTTAGGGAGTCAACAACCAATGTTTGTGTATCAACAATGGAAAAATGGAATCAACAACCAATATTTGTATATCAACAATAGAAATCGATCTTAGTGTAAGGAGTTAACAACATATTTGTGTATCAATAATAGAAATTGACCTTAGTTTAGGGAGTCAACAACCAATGTTTGTGTATCAACAATAGAAAAATGGAATCAACAACCAAATTTGACAAATATTTTTGAACTTTTGATTTTTCAGATCAACTTCAGTTGCTGACACCTAATATTGACGGCGGCGGTGGTTGTATTTATTAAGTGGTGGTGGTGGTGGAGGAGTGGTGGCGGTGGTGGAATGTTATTGGTGGTTGTATTTAGTAAGTGGTGGTGGTGGTGGTGGCAGAGTGGTGGTGGTGGAGGATTGGTGGTGGTGGTGGCAGCTGTGTTGTTAGTGGTGGTGAAATGAAATAATAGAAAAATCTATTTTTAATGGATAAGATTTTTAAATGGAAAATAATATTGTAAATGAGGGTATTAAGGTAATCTATTTTTTAATGGATAAGGTATTTAAATGATAGGGGTATTTATATTGTTGTATAAGGGTATATTTATTGGGTGTCAAATCTAAGGGTATTTAATAAATTTACCCTTAATACTATTAAATTGAGAATGATTTTCCTATAAAAAGAGTGGGAAAACCTAAGGTGCTCCCTGTGATTTTTACTTGCTCATCCTACTCGTGAACCTGACTCATCACTCATTCACCTAAAATGTATCAATGTCGCTTTACCACTACCTAGGTGGACAAATGGAGACGGTAAGGTTTTGCATGAATCACGAAATCTTACCACTCAATTGATTTTTAGGGTTGGAGGTCGTACTTTTCAGGGTTTAAGTTTCTTGTATTTATATACTCCCTCCGTTCCTTTTTAATATGTTGGTTTTGTTTTTAGAGAAATTTAAGGAAATTAAGAGAACTAATCATTGAAAGTGGTCTTCATGACACTTGTCAATAAAAAAAGTGAAGTGAAATGGTCTAAATGACACTTGTCAGCAAAAGAAGTAAATTGAAATGGTCCACATGAAGTTAAGAGAAAAGTGGTCCCAGAAAATTAAAGTAACATTTGACTTTCCCAATTGGGAAACCATCCTATTTTTTTGAAACATTTATTTATAGAAACCGGCCTATTAAAAAGGAACGGATGGAATATAATTGTGCACTTGTCCATTAAGTAACGAATGTCCCATAACTCTTTTTAGGGTTTTGAATGCCCGTCCGCAAAAATGGACCAACATACATGGTCTGTCGGACATGTGTTGGTGGAATTTTCCTTCGGTGACGTTGTTGTTAGCTGATATATTATTGTCAAGATATCAGGGTACACACGGGCCGATGAAATGGACCAACATAAATGGGTTGTCGGACATGTGTTGGTGGACTTTTCCTTCGGTGACGTTGTTGTTAGCTGATATATTATTGTCAAGATATCAGGGTACACACATCTAAGGGTGTGCAACGGGAAAACAGATGTGGATTGGGGATTACCCGTGCCCAATCCGTCAAAATTGTGGATTTGGAAAATCTAACCGTGTCCGACCCAATCACCCGTAGATTTGACATCCGAGGATCAGCGGGTTGTACGGGCCGGATGCGGATTAACCGCGGATTTAGTCAATGACGATTTCTTTGTCTATACTATGGTGCAATGCATAGTTTTCCATTGATTAAAGGATAATGCATCGTTTAAACCCGACAACCCCCACAATTCCAAGGTATACGCTAGGATCCCAACTATCATTATTTTGTTCAATGACCTTTATTGTTCCTTGATTAACAACATCTCTGTCCAAGATTAGAATTGCAATGGTGTTTAAGCATAACTCGGAACTTGCATATTTCATTATGTTGTATCACCGTTGGTGGCGATGTATACCAATATGTGCCAAAGAAAATTTCAAAACTAAATTTTGAACGAGCATGTATATAAAACATATTATACTTGAACCTTCAGTGACAATTCAAACTAGTTTAAACGATTTATTACGGACTAAAGTTACCAAACTAGCGAAAGTTACCAAACTAGCGAGTCTTGATTAATTAATTAACTGAGATCTTCCCTAGAGTTTAACTTCCTCAGTGGTTAAATCCATGGGATCATCTAGTTCAATTAATCTCAAATCTGCGGATTTAGTTTAAATGATGCATTATCTTTAATACTTTTATTAATTTCCTTTAATATCCTATGGTGCAGGTGAATCCGCGGATTTCGAAATCCAACTGCAACCAAGCCGCTAAAAGGTGCGGATTTGAGAATCCCATCCGTGTCCGACCCATAGATCTTACGGATTGGATTTTACCCGCAATTTTGCGGACGGATACGGGTGAAATCCTTGGTTCCGGTTGTTTTGCTCACCCCTACACACATCATTACCTCGCTTTAGAGCATTTTTGAGCTCTCACGTGGTAACTAAGGAAAATAAAACTATCTAATAAAATGATGAATAAGATTTCATAAAAAGTTTCAACTTATTTACTTCAATTCAAATCGGAATGAACTAATTATGCGTAGATCTTACGATCTGTGTAGACATATCATATTAAAATATCCATAAAAATTAGACTTATACTTTCAAAATAGAAATCATGTACTAATCCTTTAAAGAAATTGTCAAAATCAAATTTAGGTTAGGTCTGTGGCTCCATAAAAAGATTACCATCTATAAAAGAAAAACATATTATGTGAGAAAATCCACAAAAAGACCACTTCATTTATATGTAGTTTTTTGTGTACTAATTCCCTAGAGCAAAGGCTATGGTTTTCAATACTTATTAACTTGCAAAACCAATGAGAAACTAGATGAAACTTGAAGAATGTTTTTTCGGACCGTCGGAAAAATAAGAAGTGGAGTCCAAGAGGCTGAACCTCGGCTACTTGGGAAGAGAATTTTACTTGAGCATTCGATCACTAGCCTCCCAAGTATGTATTTTTGTTATTTTAATAATAAAATCACATTGGGACCCGTACTAAAGAGCTCTAAAATAATAAAAGACCGTAAAAAATATCTAATGATCAACATCTTAAGAAGTGTTTTTTCCAAGCGGTTGAAGATTAGCCTCTTAGTCTTAACTGTGACACACTCTTTCACATAAAAGAGTGTATGAACAAGTCTAGGTGGTTGAATGACTATTCTTGTTCCATAATAGCACCTAATTTGGTCCTTTTTGATCAAACTCGTTTACTTAAAATGAGGGTTCTAATTCCATGGCCCTTGCTCTCGGCGAATATGCTAAAATCGAAGTATTTGTCATAATTTCTTTAATCCAATGTAAAATCCGACCAACATGGCTCCATGGAAAGATTAAAATATATAAAATCATATCATGTAAAAAGGTCCATACACAAAATTGCGCTTATTTTTTTACAATTTTTTTTCTACGAACGACCCTTAAGGAAATTATCAAAATCAAAGTCATTTTTTACATATGGTCATATTTGCTTCAATTCGAGTCGAACTAGGAGCACGTGCTAAATTTTTTTTTAACATGTGTAAATCATCTATTAACCACCTAAAACTAAAGGTTGAGGTATAGTCTCGCAATTAAGGTGGAAATTTTAAAATGAAGGGGGACGATTTGTTTATTTGACTATAACAGGATGGGAAAATGTAATATGAGTAACATATTTTTTCAATTTTAATTCATTGTTGACATATTTCTAATATCGACATATAAAAAAGGTAATTTTGTTAAAAACCCAAGGTAAAAATGTTAGAGTGTTGTTCGATTGAACCCACATGTGTTGTCAAGTATATAGGCCAAAACTATACGCTTAAAAAATTATACTATTGAGTCAGCTTTGAATTAGGTTAGCCTTAGGTTGTACTGGGGTACGACGGATTACTTCGAGTTATTCCCTCAACAATTGAAGATTGAAGACTAAAGAACACACGAAGACATTTAGCTTCAATTAAGGTTAGTAACTGGAGATTGATTTTCCTTCCTATGATTATCTTTTCTCCGTGTATATAATATATCTATTGAAAAACAAAATCTTTATTACATGACTTGGTACAAAATATTATGAGAGTTGATCAAAGTGTCGAAGATATAAGGTACATGAATTGTGTTTTTTTTTTGCACAGTTTCCCAAAATTAGGTTGTCATTATACTTTGAAAAAGTAATGACAAATCAACATAGAAAGCATTATTGGTACCCAATCTTGATGTTTTAAAAACAAAAGATGTAACTTTCAAAAGTTGTGTAAGCATTCGAGAACAGAAACTCTTTACATATGAGAAAGTCAAAATATGTGATCACTGGCAAGGTTTGGGAAACTGATTCTTTAGTTTCTGAAAACAAAAAAAGTGAATATGGATGACTAATTGTTACCAAGGTTTCGTGATCGCAAGGGTGTTGGTTTCAAAGTCTATAAGGCTCAAAAACATGACCGCATGCTTTGTGTTATGGTTCGACAATAACCTTCGACACTCAAGAACAGACGTTCTACATATTCTACTTAGTCGTCTTAGCTATGTTAGCAACACTTGAATATAATCCCACTTCCTTTTAAGGGATGTTTTATCTTGATAAGTCAAGTATGTAACTTAAGTAAACTAGTGACAACTAATTAAAGTAATATTTTAGCCATGTACGAGTTTTACATAAAACTAACTTGAGAAGTTTTAATGTTCATGATAGATTGTACTGCTACACTTAGCATAAGCATTTATGAAATTTTTATACGCATGGCTTGCCACTACAAGTTTAAAATTGGTAATAAATCTAGTGGAGATTTTAAACATTAAAGTATTATTTAAATTTCATGAATACCATTAATGTAAGGAGTTATGAATGGTTGTATATCTTAAAAAATATAATTGGGTGACAGGTGTGGATATAATTATACAGATATAAAACTAGTGTATTATATTTAATTTCGAAACTACTAAGCTTAACATAATGTAAAGATAGATTTATTCCCAAGCTTACAGCCTTAAGCAAAATCTATAAATAAGGGATATTTGCAACATTATAAAGTCATCCTCATTCCGTGTAATAAGTTCCATATAGGGGTCACATATTCTCCCTTGAATCCTCGGGATCCAGAAACAACTTTGAAGTTATTCTTTGAGGTTCAAGAAGCATGTAAACTATCTCTACTTTGGTAGACTAGAAACTGGTATTTAGATTTTTTAAATTTTTTTTTTTGATGGTCCTAAATTTTACTAGTGTTAAGTTCTAAGTTATTCCAAGGCTCTTCTATTCTACAATAAGACCACTCAAAAATTGTCAAGATAAATTTTCAGTTTTTTTTATCTCCTTTTGGAATCCAAGGACAAAACTCCCATAAATGTATTATCAGATTTCGATATGATATGTAGTTCCTATAATTTGAACAACATATACGCAAGATATAAATAAAAGCATAATAGTAAAGACCAAAGGTCGGGATCCGGAAAAGTAACCTCCTTTCAAGATGCTTGCATTTGAAAGACCAAAAGCGATAGTATAAAATATTAGTGTATTATCTAACATTAGACCCCCTAGCTTTGAGGCCAGGGTTAGTATTTATAAGGATCACAAAAACAAGCCCTCATGAGCCAGTATATCTGAAAATACGAGGGTACCAAATACACCACAATTTTTTTGGATCAACCTTGTAGATGGGAAAAAAAAAGAGTTGCTAGTTTTTAAGGAATTGAGGAGATGACCATGCGAAGGAAACTCCTTGAACCGAGCGAACTGTCTAACCTCACACAGATGCACTGCAAGAAGGGAGTGCTTTGAATTCAAGAGATAAATCTGTAGTACTCCGGCCTAAACCAAGAAAATGGCAGTTCTAGAGTAAATTCGGTCACAAGAGAGGATGGGTCGATCTGTAGGAGGGAAGATGAGAAATGTGTGAGATCAATGGTGATCGAAATTATAGGTGTGTTGTGTATTCTGCGTGAAGAAATAAGATAAGTTCTGATTGATTGAATTTGCTCTGTTAAGAGTAATTACTCAGACGTTGAGATGTTAATCTCTTGTGTATGTTCGATGAAAAGATTGTCTTGTCTTTCAATCATGATCCAGAGACTTATTTATATTACTAGAATGGTAAACACCTTGATTCCATGAAGTGTGACAGTTGGTGAAGTCAAAGAGTATGGAAATGTAAATCGTGTTAAAACTAGTTGCTCATCGTGCGGAGACTTGGTTTATTTTCCATCCACTACTTTGCTAACTCCTCCGACTGATTGCATGACTTGCTCATATTCTCATCGTGTGTATGAAAACATGTGTCATAGACCGCCAGACCAAAACCCTAGTTAATATCCCCCCATGTGACACGATTGATGTCTCGTGATCGTGGAGTGTGCAGGGCAGATGTGTATTTAGTTAGTCAGTTGCTGACTTCATGGGACGATGAGTCCTTGTATTGCTGAGTCGAACGTGATTTGCAAATGTTCTAAGATTCATGAATTGAACGTGTCTACTGACACAGAAGTGTAATTTTCGAATAAATGTTGATAGCTAAGGTGAACAAAATATTGCTCATTCGATGAATTGTTGAATATTGATAGTTGAACCAATATTCCTTAGTCTGAGAAAATGTTGCTCATCTGAGCAAATATTGCTAGTTTGATGAATTATTGGTCACATGAACAAATAAAATATTAAATTAAAATACTGGCGACTGAACCAAGTATAATCAATTAAAGTGTCGATTATCGAATCAACGTAAAATTATTAGTGTTCGAATCTAGAGTTATGAACCTTGGATTCGAAACCCTAATTTTTGATCAATTGATGATTTATTGAAAATCAACCACGGAGTGAAGGAAGGATCGGCTATATGGGATGATGGTTCAACCATGTAGCACCTAAATGCTCGAGTGAGCAAGTACCAAAGTCTCTTGAAGACCAGTTGGTGAAAGGATGATTAAATGTTGGTTTAATCATTTATTAAAATAATGCTCGTCTGAACCTTAGGTGATAAAACCTAATTAATTATGAAGAAATGAGGGATTAACCAAGGGGTCATGAAACCGGCCCTGGTTGGTCACGACTCACGGGATCGAATGACGATCGTTTCATGAAGTTCCAAATTGTTTGGAAGAGTTTTGGACCTAATACGTGAACTTGCGCAAATTAGGTTAAATGGTGAAAATACATGGGACCGTCTCATTGTAAGCCAAAGAGACAACCTTGATCTATCAAGATAACATGCTCACATTGCTAAAGTGTCCGGGTCTCAGTCCTGAGAATTTTGATATTTTCTGATGTGCGTTTGAGCCATCATTTGAGAAAATATGAAGAAATCAAGGTTTTTGCTCAAACTGAGTAAACTTCATAAGATTAAGGAATAAATAATAATAAAATGAAGGAATCATGAAGTGTGGGACCGACTATGGCTAAGGCATGGCCGGCCGGCCAATAAACCCGGTCCCATGTCACTTTTTCTAATTTTATATTATTTTCATGATTTTAGGGAAATATCGTAAAATCAAGGAGTTTCCTTGAAGTGAAGGAGTCTTCATGAGATGAAGGAAACATAAAAAATAATAATAAAAAAATAAGGGTCGGGTGGGACCGGCTAGGGCATGACCGGACGGCTAGGGCCCGGTCCCACGAGTTTCCCTAATTTTATATTAGTTTTCATGACTTGAAATAAATATCATGAAATTAAGGAATTTTCATGAGATGAGGGAAATAATAATAAAATAATAAAGAATCATGAGGTGTGGGACCGGCCATGACTAGGGAATATCCGGCCGGCTAGTAGACATGGTCCCATGACACCTTTCCCAATTTTATATTATTTCCTTGATGCGAAGGAAACACCATGAAACTGAGGAGTTTCCTTAAAACGAAAGATATTTGTTTAAATGAAGGGATTTTCATGAGATCAGGGAAAATAATAAAAATGTGATAAAATATAGAATTTGGCGTGGGACTGGTCACGACATGACCGTCCGGCCGGTAGGCCCAGTCCCTCAGTGCCTTGATTAATATTTTATTATTTTCTCCCTATTTTGCATAGGTTCGTCGTTCCTTCGTATTTTCGAATGCTCGTTCGTGCATTCAGGTGCTCGTTAGTGCATTATTACTGAGTACACTTGCACCATTTTAGTCGGGGCTTACTCGATAGCGGATCATATGCCCGTACATTGAATATTTATTACTAACCCATGGAATTCTGCTGGGAATTTCCATAAATTGAAGTAACGAAATATTATGAATAATGTAGAATATTTTCCAGGGATTCAGTTAGTGAATCTAATGATTTAAAAATAATTAATTGATGGCTCTATACTAGTATGATCATCTAGGAGCATTAATTATTCAGGAATTGAGTGATATGAGCTTGTTGAAACATCATATTTCTTTTATATAGTCAGGGAAAACATTGTTACATCCTGAAGACGTTATTGATCTATACTAGTAGGCAAGTTGTCTAGGAGCCGTCCAATCTTTCGATTCTATATAGAGGTAATTACTGAAATTGCTAAGTATTCATGAGATATGTCGTTGCCTCAGCTGAGAGACTACGCATCTACATATACTCTGAGAGACAATATTCTCAGTCAGAGATTCTTGTGGCATGAGCTTTCATGCTTCGATGAGATACATGAGCCTCAATACTCATTTGATTGCTGGATCAGGAGTATGTACAGTTATGGTTTTACAATTTTATCCCTTGTCGAAAATTCACTATCTACATTAAGTCCCCTGCTTAATGAGGGACATTCATGTTCCTCGGTCAGCACTGGATTGTGATTTTCCAGTTACAAACAAAATAAGTAATTGGACTTACTCGTAAGATAAGATGTTACCGGATGTTCGATCGCGCGAGCAAACCACGGATTGAACGAAGGTCCCAGTGGCATGATAAAGCGTCATCTAATGAGCATAAATTGGTGTAAAACCGCTGATTTTGTGACGGAACCTTGGTTGGTTTAGGATTCACGGGCCGGGCCCAATAAGGAAATCCTTGTGAAATTAGGTTTTGGAAATAAAATTTGATATAAAAGGAATTAATCCCCTTTTTTTTTTATTCCACCTTCACACGAATGACCACCACCTTCATCTCTTCATCACCCTTACGTCCGAGCAAAGAAGAGAGCAGGAAAAAATTCTCGCCGGAGCCGTTGTTGTTGTTGATCACCGGCGCCGTCCGGACACATTCCGGCTAGCACCTACCAGGCGAGTAAAAAAAATATATAATTTTTTTTTAGAAGTTTCACGAGTTGTTCATGCCTAGATCGTGTTAAAAGTATATACATGTGCATATATGAGTGTGATTTTTGTAGAAAACCCTTGTTTTTAGAAAACGTATGTTTGTTCAATCGTTAGTTTAAGAAACTAGTAATAATACCTGACTTAGGAGAGATTTTTTTTATATAGACCTGTGTCTAGCAGTAAAATTCTGTTTATGAGCTTTCATGGGAACCAAAACTTTATCTTAAAAGATGTGAGTTTTCACAAAATCTAAATAAACCCTCGTTTCGAAGACATATGATATTACGAATGATTTTTATTTATTTTTTATAAAACCATGGCCGGATATATTTTTTTATGAAACCGTGGAATGTCCACGAAATTTTATTTACGTGAGTAAATCAAGTTTTTGCATATATATATATATTATTTTCTTTAAAATCAAAACTTGAACTTTGTGTAGTCATTAGAAGTAAACAATTATTTATGATGAAATAATGTTTTAGTTTTCATAATTCCATGGTGAATGTTCACACAATAGAAGTGTTCATGATTTTATGAAAATCTGAGTTTTGCTCGTCTTTTGTAGGTTCGAAGAAGCGAGCGAGTTTTGAAGTGTTAGCTCTTGCATTACAATCAATACTGTTAGTGGAATCGTGAAAAGGTAAAAGTTAAGAATTACCATTTTCGTAGATGATTTTCCATGTGCATAGTTCCATTATCTTGTCGAAGTTTGCATCTTGTATGGATGATATACTGAAGTAAAGTATTGTGTGCATGTTATAGCTACTTCGCAAGGATGTCTGACCCTCAAAAAAATGATGTCTCCAGAGATGATACATGCATGGATGAGACTTCTATTGGTGAATAGGAATATGAAAAACCTGGAATCAAGAATGTTCCAAACATAGAGGATGCATTCTTTGTAGATCAAGGACCTGAAAAGCGCCTCAAAACTCTAGCATTTCGTTTTTTGATAAACCCTAGAGTGGTTACTCAGAAAAAATTGGTGACTCCTCAGGCATCCATTCGGTTTTGTCTTGAACGAGGATATTTTTCCGCCTCAATGATTGAATTCAAGCTTTCTCGACGACCTTTAGAAAAGTTTTCTAGATGGGCGAGGTACATGCTGGGTTTTCCTCGTGTTCGATCCAAGCTGTATGATTCACAAATAACACGGGATGTCCAAGCCTCTGGAGACTTGTTCATTTTTCATGATGCGCGAGGTATGGTAGCTCTACTTGCTCGTTGGTGTATTCCAACTCACACTTTCCTATGCAGATGAGGAGAGTTTACCATCACCTTAGAGGACGTGGTTGCTTTGTTGCATCTTCCGATCACGGGTAAACTTCCTGAGAGTCTTTCAACATAGGAAAAATCAATCTCTAACATCTTGATAGCTCCAATGGAGGAGATTAATAAGGTGTCTGGCATCAAAGGTTGTTATGCTCACTCGTTAATACATTGGTGGCCAAGAGATACTTTTCTTGACAGGCCCGTCGACGGTACGTTATCTATTGCTGCTTTCTTGTGCTTATGGCTGTCCAGAGATGTATTTGAAGATACCGGAAATTTGTTGAAGCCGTTCATGATTCCTTTTGCCATTAAGATGGCTTAGGGTGAGCAAATCCCAATAGGTAGTCTGTTCTTGGGTTCCTTATACTCTAACTTAGACTCCTTGATTATAGACTCCAGCGTCTCGAATGGCTTTATGAAGATTGAATGCTATGCCAATACGATTTTTCTTCAAGCTTTGATGCGGGAGCGTTTCAAGAACTATGCACCCATTCCACGTACTATCTTGCAAGGACTGAACGCTGATGCTCGTCATTTATTCTCTTAGAGGGATAATGCCAGGATCATGCGCTAGTCTACAAAGAAGCCTCGACTCAAGACTCGTTTTGTTGATGTGTTAGACCGTGAATCTGAATTCAACTTCCGCCCATGGGTGTCAATCCCTCTTTATATTTCTCAGTTGACAACTTGCAATGCTGAAGAGAGTATGACTTTGAAATCTGGTGCTGATTTGAGTGACAACGAGAGTTCTTTTATGCTGAGTTGCACTCCTGGTTACCTAATATCAACAATACATGGAGAATTCTCGGTGGAAGAATACAATATTGATAGGGTGGCTCAACAAATGGGTATAGATCAGTGTGTTCTGACTTTTCGAAGGAGGAAACCATCGGTTGAGAAGCTGATGACCTGTTTAGACCGCACACACATCAAAGGAAGTTAAAACGGGTTCCCCAACTCCGAGCGAATTACGTATGTAACTCCAGGTTACATAAATTTTTGGGATCAACAACTTGAGCATTTACTCAATTTCGTGAAGGTTGATAATCCCTAGGTGAAGGAGCCTTCTTCTGCTGAGATGATTGCTACTCGACCAAGACTGAAGCATTTCCCTGGCGGTGATAAACGGAAAACATCTCCAGGATGTTCACAAGTAAGTATTCTTTGTACAATCTTCATAAAATTATGATAATAGTGTTTTGATTATTGCATCAAAAAATTTCACAGGATGGTCATAATGTAAGACCTCGAATCTATCTAGACCTCTCAGAAACTGAAGCAACTGTTCATGGCGGAGAAGGCAGGAGCAAGAATTATAAATTGTGGTCCAATACCATAAAGTCCCAGTTGTTTCTTTGGTGAGTTGTCGGTATTTCTCTTGCTGTGACTTCTTCTCATCCGTATTATTAGGATTAGAAAACCAATATTTGTTATTTCGTTGCATAACTTCACTCCATCGAGTATTGACGGTCTTCAGTTCTCTGCTGCTGGGCAAACAGTTTATGTCTTGAGTGATGAAGAAGAGGTCGTAAGTATTTTCTTCGTATAACCAATTATGATGCTTCGTGGACAAAATGTTAATTTTTGAGAATATATCCAGGAGGACATCGCCATGGAAGTGGAGAATACTGATGATGTTTGTCTTTGGAAAATGGCGATAAAGAAAATTTCGAGAGCTCAAAACCGAACGAAAGCAATGGTGCTCTTGATGTTGATACGGGCTATTGGTGAAAAAATTAATCATCCCAACAATCTTCAGATGTGTGTATGATGATCGAATCGCCGTCGTTGATTAGATTCTCCAAAGAATTGTTGATTGAAAATGGTGGGGGGTACCTGAAAAGACACTCCGATGCTAAAATCAACAAGAGTTCTATGCAAGTAGGTTGTCAAGAAAAGGAATAGAAATTGTGTACCTTTTGTGTTGAGATTTAGCCTCTATATATAGGCAGAAATAGATGTAGCTTTAGGGTTTTGATAGCTATCCTAATAACTTCCCTCATCTGTATAAATCCCAAAAAGCATCCAGATTCATGATAAACCCTAATATTTATCATAATCCTTATTTATCCTAAATAATAATTATCTTGAATAATTATTAATATTTAAGATAATTATCCCCTTTATTTAGGATCCTGTATTTATCTTAAATAATATTAATAATTATAAATAAATAATTATTTATGACTCTTGGGCTTCAATAATAAGCCTAGTGGGTTTCCTCAATAAATCCACCGGTTTCCCTAACAACCCAACCCAGGCTTCCACAATAAGCCATGTGGGTTTCCACAATAAACCGTACTAGGCTTATTATTGAAGCCCAAGAGTCATAAATAATTATTTATTTATAATTATTAATATTATTTGAGATAAATACGGGATCCTAAATAAAGGGGATAATTATCTTAAATATTAATAATTATTATTTAGGATAAATAAGGATTATGATAAATATTAGGGTTTATCATGAATCTGGATGCTTTTTGGGATTTATACAGATGAGGGAAGTTATTAGGATAACTATCAAAACCCTAAAGCTACATCTATTTCTGCCTATATATAGAGGCTAAATCTCAACACAAAAGGTACACAATTTCTATTGATTTTCTTGACAACCTACTTGCATAGAACTCTCGTTGATTTTAGCATCGAAGTGTCTTTGCAGGTACCCCCACCATTTTCAATCAACAATTCTTTGGAGAATCTAATCAACGACGGCGATTCGATTATCATACACACATCTCGAAGATTGTTGGGGTGATTAATTTTTGCACCAACATCTTTTGGCGCCGACTAAGGGGATCACGAGAAATGATCGTGTTCTTCGAGTATTTTCGAAAATAGGGTTTCAAAATCACTGTTCACGAAAATCACTGTTCACGGGAAAATCTAAGAAATATCTCAAGTTTTCTGAAAGGTGCAGAAATAGCACAAGTTTTCCGAAAGTCTCAGAAATATCTCAACTTTTCCGAAAGTCGCAGAAATAGCTAAAGTTTTATGAAAGGTGCAGAAGTAGCTCAAGGTTTCTGAAAGGTGCAGCACAACTTTTCAAAAAGGCTCAAAAATATTGCAACTTTTCAGAAAGGCTCTGAAAATGGAATCTTTTCAGAAAGACTCAGAAAGATCTCAACTTTTCATAAAGTCTCAGAAAAGATCACAAGTGTCCAGAAAGTCTCGGAAAGATCCTAACTTTTCTGAAAGTCCCAAAAAGATCGTAACTTTTCTGAAAGTCTCAATAAAAGCTTCACTAGTCTTCTAAAGGAAAGGTTAGGGCTCAGAAAACTGTTACGAAACAGTTGAAGAAACCGTTGCGAAAGGGTTGAATAAACTGTTACGAAGGTTGAAGAAACCTTACGAAGATGAAGAAATTGTTACGAGGTTGAAGAAACCGTTGCGAAATGGTTGAAGAAACTGTTACGAAGGTTGAAGCAACCGTTACGAAGATGAAGAAATTGTTACGAAGGTTGAAGAAACCGTTACGAAGGTTGAAGAAACTGTTGAAGCAACTGTTAGAAGATGAAGAACTGTTGCGAACAGTTAAAGAAAGCGTGGCGATAAAGATTGCAGCAACCATTGCCAAGGTTTCGTTTCATCCAGCCTCGGGTACATCAGCGATCCAGTGCTTCACAGTGCCACGTGGGTCCACGTCAGCGTCCAATCAGCAATAGTGATCGAATCAAACGTCCCTGCCACGTCAGCAATAACAGTTCAGTAATCAACGCCACGTCAGCAAAGAGTGCCACGTCAGTTGATTCCAGTCAGCGATAACCCGGTTACGCCACGTCAGCATATGGTGTTTCCACGTCAGCGACGTTATCCATTCAGTAGTGACACGTCAGTGATTCTGCACAGTCATCAGTGCCACGTATGCAACAGAAACGCGCGATTCGTTCGAATCTTGTTTCGTCAATAACTTCTTCGTTTTAAGTCCGAATTGAGTGATTTTTGGCTCGTTAGAATCCTTTTTCAATTCCCTACAACATGGAAGCAAAAAAAAAATCCAGTGTTAGATAAAATTTTGTATACACTTGGGATAGCAACATGATCAAGTTCAAGGATCGCTGACGACAATATAATCGAATTCAAAGCTCGTTTGATTTGTTGCTTAGGTTTTAACAGCAACTTGATCAGTGGAAGATAAGCAAAGAAAGAAAAGTTATCAGGTATGGCGAAAGGGTCTGGAACCGAGGGACACGTCACACCAAGACAACATTTCGAGGGCGATTCCAAAAGGAGAAATCACGATGGAACCAGAAATAAGATGTCAACGGAAAAGTTACCTGATCTTAATCCCAGAACCGTCTATCAAGTGAGGAAAGGATATAATAGATCTAGTTCCTGCTTCACATGGGAGCGTCTTTTCTACTTGGGAATATCTCTACAGATATTGGAGGCAACTAAAGTGTCGCCAAGCATGCAATCAAAGGCAACTTGTTTTGAGAAGTCGAAACAAAGAAGACATCTTTTTCAGTATCAATTCAAGCAATGATAGGGTTGGACGAACGAATGCTTTGGGAGGTAAATCCTCACTAGTTTGTTACATTATAAATCGAATTTATAATCACAGATGAGAACACTTTTTGCATGAATTTATTAAAGAAATACGTTGCAATGTTTCTCTATAAAAGAGAAATACAAAGCCAAAGTATGTTTGTTATTAAAGGAATACGTGCAATGTTTTGCTAAAAAAAAGGAAAACAAAGGCGAGATATTTTGATTATCAAAGGAACAGTTGCAAATGTCATTCTAATAAAGAGAAAGACCGATGAAGATTTTTGATATAAGTACTTTACGGGAGCGGCCAGCATTCGAGTGAGTTTCGGTAATATCTTACCAAAGATATGGGCAAGCAATGTGCCTAGCAAGATACAAGAGCAGCCTGCATTCAAGAGAGAGTCTAATTCCTATCAATCATGGTGGTAGGGACTATATGACTGGGTGTGAAGCGTATCGTCGATGTCACACCAACACGTAGGTCATTTGTTAGCTAAATGAAGAGCAAGAGGACATAACATGCTGATCTATTTAGCGTATGGATAATTATCATATGGGTTTCTAAGTACATTAATGGTACTTTGAACGTGTTTGGTGATTAAAGTACAATGGCTTATGAGATGATTAAGTACATTTTTGGTGCTTTGAATTATTAAGCCGACTTTGGGGAAGATCCACACATCAAGTTGTCCAAGGCCACTAAAGGTTATCGGATAAGCATCATATTGGAAGGAACAAATGCATAGCCACCTCGCTCGACTGCTTCACAAGAAGCACGGACCCGTTGCTTGCACATCAAACTCAACGCATTGCCCGCTTCACGGCTTTTCGCTTAGAGATCCTTGACTTCGCGCTTCAGCTTGTCGTTTTCACGCTGGAGATGATGCAGGGTAAGTTCATGAGATTTTTCTTTCTCATCTAAAGCTTCATAGTGAAGCTCACCATCTCGTCGGACAAGTGAAAGGCCCTGCAGGGAAAAAACATTGGATATCGATTAAAAATTAGCAAAGAGAAAAAGGTATAAGTTGAGCATTAAAACACGTACATCATAGTGAAGTTGTGCTTCCCGATCGAGAACTTGAGAAATATTGATCATCCGGTCATTAAAATGACGATCAACTGGCAGCATGCTGGAAAACATGACATCGCGCGCAACGGCAGTGTCTTGGATAGCCGAGTCACTGATGGTCACCACGGAGCCTGACGACTTGTACAAGGCCGGATGAAAGGCGTCATCTTCAAAAGGAAGACGAGGTTGTGCTGGTAGTCTGGGAGGAGGCGTGGAAGGAGTGTATTCTGCTGATAAGCTGGGGTTTTCAGGAGGGGCATTGACGCTCCCGTCTTCATCATTATTTATAGATACAAAATGAGAGGGGTTATCTCCCACGTTCATGACCGCGTTGGGTTTGGAAGAGCCAACCTTAACCTTCCCAGCGCACTGGAAATTGAAAGGGAAGTCTCTAATGGCTGACGGGCATTTACGTGCTCTTGTTTCCTGATCATTCCCTCGAGCTGTTGGTCCCCGGTAAGCATCATCGTCACCTTGAGGTGTAGTTCCTTGAATAACTGACTTGTTGAACGAGGTCATGCTTACAGCGGTGAGCGAAAGTCGATGCTGGTTATTGGAAAAGCAAAGACACGGCATAGAGTGATCAGTTGGTCATCTCAGATGCGAAAAACAACATGAACAGGAAGCTAATGATTTCTTTCTGATGTTAAAACATTAAGGGGAATTCAAATAGTCGAACACAGCTAGAATACAAGCATGCAGAGGTGAAGGAAGAGAAACTACACTTACCGTGCAAGATGGCAATGACTAGATCGATGCTGGAAGTTATGAGTTTACATAGGAAGATGGTTGTATTTATATTAGAGAGGAAACTTTGGCTGGAAGGCAGCTATTCCCTGGAGTTTGGTGAATTTGGAGTTGTAATGAAAATCAAATTCTAAGCTCCCGAAGGATTTGATTTCCGCCAACAGTATCAAGTTGGGAATTCTCACGTATCAACAGGAAATGGAATTTTAAAGGGAATTAAATTTACAGCTGATAGGGAAGGACGGTCACGCGAAGGATTAGGCATGGACCGGGACCAACATTTTTTCTTTCCTAAAATTTGGGCCGCCAAGTTGGGTCAATGAATCAATACTTGGGCTTATGATTCCAAGTGAAAGATTGGGTTCCATGCAAGGCTAGCCAAGGGTGATATTTGAACTTAGCAAGGGAAATTGAGCTAGATGTGTGCAACAGTGGGACATGATTCATTCGTGAAATTGTATACAATACCACTGCCAGATGAAGCCTTGACTTTCTTAACTCTTCGACAAGCCGAGAATTAAGAGGGGGCGATGTTTGTACCCTATATAAATAGTGTACGTGTGTGCCGCACAAGCTATTTGGAACGGGAAGAATACGGTTTATTGTGGAAACCGGTGGGTATATTGTGGAGATCCACATGGCTTATTGTGGAAGCCTTGTATGTTTTATTATGAAAACCGGTGGGTCTATTGTGGAGACCCACATGGCTTATTGTGGAAGTCTTGTACGGTTTATTGTGGAAACCGGTGGGTCTATTGAGGAGACCCACATGGCTTATTGTGGAAGCCTTGTACGGTTTATTGTGGAAATTGGTGGGTCTATTGTGGAGACCCACATGGATTATTGTGGAAGCCTTGTACGGTTTATTGTGGAAATAGGTAGGTCTATTGTGGAGACCCACATGGCTTATTGTGGAAGCCTTGTACGGTTTATTGTGGAAACCGGTGGGTTTATTGTGGAAACCCACATGGCTTATTTTGGAAGCCTAGTACGGTTTATTGTGGAAACCGGTGAGTTTATTGTGGAAACCCACATGGCTTATTGTGGAAGCCTGGTACGGTTTATTGTGGAAACCGGTGGGTTTATTGTGGAAGCCTGGGTTGGGTTGTTAGGGAAACTGGTGGGTTTATTGAGGAAACCCACTAGGCTTATTATTGAAGCCCAAGAGTTATAAATAATTATTTATTTATACTCCCTCTGTTTCTGAAAGACCGTCCTCTATTCCTTTTTCGTCAGTTTCAAAATTGTGTCCATCTTCTGTTTATAGTCATACTTTTTCAATGAACTCTCTAATATACCCTTGAATTCTTTATATTCATAAATCTATTTTTAACGTGATTCAATCTAAAATATTAAATAAATTAGTATAATTGAGGAAACAAATATATCCTTCATTCATTTTAAGGAAATATACATTTAACTCTAAAAATTAGATTCCTTATAAAGTTTATACTTCTTAAATTTAATATCTTTTAAATTTCCCTTTTATATTTCGTATTTATAATTCTCAAACCAATTTTGGATAGTCTTTATTGCTAGCATTTTTATTAAAATAAAATAGGTAAATAATTAAGGGTAGTCAAGTAAAATAGTATGGTCTCCTTAATATTTCGAGAAAGTCAAAGCGGACTGTCTTTGTGAAACGGAGGGAGTAATTATTAATATTATTTGAGATAAATACAGGATCCTAAATAAAGGGGATAATTATCTTAAATATTAATAATTATTCAAGATAATTATTCTTTAGGATAAATAAGGATTATGATAAATATTAGGGTTTATCATGAATCTGGATGCCTTTTGGGATTTATACAGATGAGGGAAGTTATTAGGATAACTATCAAATCCCTAAAGCTACATCTATTTCTGCCTATATATAGAGGCTAAATCTCAACACAAAAGGTACACAATTTCTATTCCTTTTCTTGACAACCTACTTGCATAGAACTCTTGTTGATTTTAGCATCGGAGTGTCTTTGCAGGTACCCCCACCATTTTCAATCAACAATTCTTTGGAGAATATAATCAACGGCGGCGATTCGATCATCATACACACATCTCGAAGATTGTTGGGGTGATTAATTTTTGCACCAACATCTTTTTAATCACCCCAACAATCTTCGAGATGTGTGTATGATGATCGAATCACCGCCATTGATTAGATTCTCCAAAGAATTGTTGATTGAAAATGGTGGGGGTACCTGCAAAGACACTCCGATGCTAAAATCAACAAGAGTTCTATGCAAGTAGGTTGTCAAGAAAAGGAATAGAAATTGTGTACCTTTTGTGTTGAGATTTAGCCTTTATATATAGGAAGAAATAGATGTAGCTTTAGGGTTTTGATAGTTATCCTAATAACTTCCCTCATCTGTATAAATCCCAAAAAGCATCCAGATTCATGAAAAACCCTAATATTTATCATAATCCTTATTTATCCTAAATAATAATTATCTTGAATAATTATTAATATTTAAGATAATTATCCCCTTTATTTAGGATCCTGTATTTATCTCAAATAATATTAATAATTATAAATAAATAATTATTTATGACTCTTGGGCTTCAATAATAAGCCTAGTGGGTTTCCTCAATAAACCCACCGGTTTCCCTAACAACCCAACCCAGGCTTCCACAATAAGCCATGTGGGGTTCCACAATAAACCCACCGGTTTCCATAATAAACCGTACCAGGCTTCCACAATAAGCCATGTGGGTTTCCACAATAAACCCACCGGTTTCCACAATAAACCGTACTAGGCTTCCACAATAAGCCATGTGGGTTTCCACAATAAACCCACCGGTTTCCACAATAAACCGTACAAGTCTTCCACAATAAGCCATGTGGGTCTCCACAATAGACCCACCAGTTTCCACAATAAACCGTACAAGGCTTCCAAAATAAGCCATGTGGGTCTCCACAATAGACCCACCGGTTTCCACAATAAACTGTACAAGGCTTCCACAATAAGCCATATGGATCTCCTCAATAGACCCACCGGTTTCCACAATAAACCGTATAAGGCTTCCACAATAAGCCATGTGGGTCCCCACAATAGACCCACTGGTTTCCACAATAAACCGTACAAGGCTTCCACAATAATCCATGTGGGTCTCCACAATAGACCCACCGGTTTCCACAATAAACCGTACAAGGCTTCCACAATAATCCATGTGGGTTTCCACAATAGACCCACCGGTTTCCACAATAAAACGTATTCTTTCCGTTCTAAATATCTTGTGCGGCACGCAAGTACACTATTTATATAGGGGACAAACACGGGCAATTCAGGTTCTTTGAACGCTTCAGAGACCACCCATGTAAGTATTTGTCTTGTATTTTATACATAAAAGTATAAATTTCTTATTTTATAAATGAATAAATGAGAATTCATGTGAATATGCGAGAAGTTTTGCCGAAATACATCACCAGAAATTTAAGAATTCAGCCCTTTAGCGAAAATGATGTAGAATCTTCATACGACATCGGATTTTCGCAATCTACCCATGTATCCTTATTCCCAAGAAATTTCCAAGATTTTTCAAAGAAGCTTTTAGAGTTCTGAGCACGTTTAGAGGCTGAAATCAGCGAAACAGTAAACTTCCAGGAGACTTCCAAAAACATTTCAACTGTTATGTAGTCTAATGTTTTGGCCACACCTTTCTGCTCGTTAATCCAATTGTTATGAAATTTTGATATGTTGTAGATAACATCCATATGAAGAGAATAGTATATAACTAGACCTTAGATTCTTCACCAATTGCTCCCAGTTCATCGTTTTGTACAGAATTGTGTAATATCCTCTCAGACGAGCTTGTTGTAAAACGTGTTTTTATGACTTTCATGTTATTTGCTGATGCCTAGCATGTAAAATAAAGAACTTAAATATCATTAGTTCACTTACATGCTAAGTTTTATGATTTCCTTTGGTTTCATGCTTGGATGGCTGTAATCTCATGTAATCTTCGTACTAGGTGCAAGATACCGAAGTTGAGAATGAAGGAGCCAATAATGATGACCTGAGCAACCCTAGGATTATTGATGAAGAAACGAACATCTCTGCACTTCAAAGTCACGAGGGAGTTGTTGTTGATGTTATTAAAGAGACTGAGACTTTAATTGTTGCTGCTTCAGTGGCGAAAGAAGCCGAACCACGAGTAAAAGAAACTGAAGGAACTGTCGCCCTGACTGTAGAAGTTGCTCCAGTAATTGAGAATTGTATAGTGGTGCATGAATACCCGAGTACATGGATTAATTTTTACCCTCCATTTGATGCATCACTCCCATACCACAAACTAGTTGGTGGATTCAGCGTCCCTATTGGATATACTGGCTTGTACGAAAAAATTTGGTCACCTCATTGTTACCAGATATCCTAGGCGTGCTTATTCTTTAACAATTCAAGTAAGTGCTAAAAATACTATTACTTCAGATATACTCTTTGATTGGGAGTTTAACTTGGAGAATTCTGAGAGACTTGGCTTCAAAGTGAAGTGGCTTTGTAAGAAGATAAATGATATTAAGGACTCGTGTGAGAATAACATACCCTTTCCCAATGATGCTGTGATGGAGAAAGAAGACAAGATTTCCAGGCTGACTGAAGAGCTAAACATGGAGAAGGCGGCCTTACAAGTCTTGAAGGATGCAAAGGAGCAAAAATCTTTCTTTGCTGATTTTATTTGATTTCTTTTCATAATCTCTCGAACTTCTGAACTTCTAAGAGATGTGAGGTTTTATTTTTTGGTTTTGATTGGTTTTGGATTGGTAGATGATTGAGGATTTTCTTTGGATTTGATAGAGATTTTCTTCAAGTAAACTGAATTTTGATAAATTACTGGATTTCAATTACCGAATGCAAGTATTGCAAATATTTTGGAGGAATTGAAATACAATGAAAGAAAATTCTAAATGCCAAATATTTTGGGGTGTTCGTGCCTTCAATACCTCGAATATCCAAATCCTTAAATATCAAAGGCCTTGAGCCAATTCTCGTGTATTATGGCCACAATTTTCTTGTTGTCCATGTTGATTAATTTGTAGTATCCACCAACAACAAATTTAGAGATCATAAACGGTCCTTCCCAGTTGGAGCTCTTTGCAGAATGAAAGTTACACTTACTTGCTCTGAGAACTAAATCTCCTTCCTGGAATTTGTTAGGCTTGATCATCCGTGACCTGAATATATTCTGTTGGTTTGGGATTCTTCGTGTAGTGGAATTCCATGTTGTTGAAGTATTCCAATCCTGCGGCACATGTGGAAATTCGTAAAAAGGAGAATATTTGGGATATTATTTATTGAATTCAGCCATTATTTCAGCAACGGTTGTATTAGTGAGATGCTGAAGAGGTTATGCATCCAACCACTTGGTGAAATATTGCTGAGGTGAGGTTATCCATTCATAACATTTCACAATATCTAAGTTGTTGGTGGAGTGGAGCCCTCGAACCAAAGTAGCATGTTTGAAGACTGATAATATGGACATATGAGGAGGAATAAGACTTTCCTGAGCGAAAACTTTTGATGAAAGCATTTGCATTTTTTTCCAGGCTTTTTTGTCAGATCCGTCAAGGTTTTGACTTTCTTTAGATACTCAAACGGTGGAATATCTTCTATTTTTTCTTTAAAATCAGAGCTTTCCTCAATGGAAAAATATGTGGGATTACCTTTCCAGCATGAATCCACGTACATCCAAGGATCATGTCATATCATGGATCTTCTCTGATTTTGTAAAATTTGGTTTCTGTTCAGGTTGAGTTTGCGTTCACCTTGAGAGTAATGTAGCCGTAACCATCTCTGGGCATCCCTTCATGATCCATGATTGAGACTGGAGCATGGATGGCTTCTTGTCGGGTGATACTAGCAGCTCCGAGAATTTTTAGAGGGAAAACATTGATAATAGTGCCAACATCTACCAATACTCGTTTGAAATCGTTTCCTTTTAGATGGACTGTGGTGAGAAGTCCTCAGTCATACATTTCTTTGTCTGTTACTGAAGGCTCAGAGAGTGTCTCCTGAATCAACAAGCATTTTCCTGACACGATGTGATTCAATGCAGAAAACATGTCCGTCCTCTGAGCTTTTGATAAGTATAGAAGTTCACATACATGTTCGATTAAGGATTGAACTTTTTCCTTGACAGGTGGTTCAGAGAGAATAAAGGTTCTAACCGGGAGCGGGTCTCTGTGTACTCCTTCAGTCCCCAAGTTAAGCTCTCCTGATTTAACTTTTTCTTGGAATATGTGCTTTAAAACTCTGCAATCACTTGTGGGGTGATTGACGAATCTGTGGAAGCGACAGTAACGAGGATTTTCCATGTCTTCTTCAGTTGGTTCTTTCTTGACATACGGTAACTTGATCATACTATCTTGAATCCAGGCATCTAATAATTCAATCACCTCTTCAATTGGAAAAGGGAAATCAGGTGCGTCTTGATCAGTTCACGTGCGGGCAGGAACTTGTGCGTCCCTGGTTTGATTGTCCTTCCTTTGTGTCTTCGAGGGAACTGGAGAAATATGCTTGCGTTGTGACTCGGCTTTTTGCGTGCTCCCCTCTGCTACAACAACGTTCGTGGAAGGCTGGAGGTTGTATTTTTTGTTGATTAAACATCTGATACCTCAAGTTTCTTGTGGTTCTTCAGCTTTTGTAGTCTTAGCTCTCTCCAATAAAGCAGGTGCAGTAGTTGCTGATCTTTTAGCCGCTTGATGAAGTTCTGAGAAAGTCTGGAACCTGAGATTTTCCAATAAATCTCTGTAGAATGGAATCATTCCATTAATGCACAAGTCCACGAGTTGTTTCTCCATGACATTTGGATCATGGCAGTCCAAATATTGAACTCTGAACCTTTTCACATAATCGTTAGGATGTTCGTTGCTCCTTTGAAAGATCCTTCCGAGATCAGAGAGAGTGATTTTCTCTGAAACGAAGAAATACTTTTTGTAGAAAGCATTAACCATTGCGATGTTGTTGTACCAGGTATATTCCCTTCATTTAAGGGACTTTGAAAATTCATTCAAACAGACAGTATGGTTGTGCTCATGTTCACCCAATGCTTCCAGAAATCGAGAAACATGTTCTCGAGCATTGCCTATTCCATCATAAAGGGTGAATGTTGGAGAGGTGTAACCTTTTGGCAGTGGTATCCTTTGCGTAAAAACATGGTATGTAGGTTGGTGACAGTGGTCAAAGGGCGTATTTTCTTTTCCACGATCCTCCAAAAGGAGTTACAGGTCTTCACGGGTGATGAAACTGGATGGTTCTTTCGCTGGTGGATTCTCTGAAGCCTTAGGAACTTCCTCATCATCTACTACATGGATTGAAGTGACTTCGGGATCAGCATTTGAATACTTTTCTTTAGCTTTTCCTTTCTCCTGAGTTTTCTCTGCCATCTTATCCATAAGAGTCTTGAGATAATTGTAAAGTTCCTTCTGAGTGGCATCCAAGTCAGTCTGATTCTTGGCAAGAGTTCCAAGCACCTTAATGAGATCACCTATGGTAGGTGGATTTTCTCTGATTTCTTCAGGAGACCGACCGAAGAGTGGATTGTTGATGACGCCAATGCCGTCACTTTCAGGGGTTATCACTGGAGAACCAGTGCTTGGAGGAGGAGTAGTGGCAGGTTGAGCCGGATAAGTGGTGTTAGTGGTACCACTAGAGCTTGCGATATTAGGGTCGGGTGTTGAACCCATATTGGTAACTGAACCAGATCTAAGACCGACCATCTTTGTGCGAATTTAGATTGCAGCCGAGAGAATTATCTCCCACTGTGGTCGCCAATCTGTAGATGGGGAAAAATGAGTTGATGGTTTTTAAGGAACTAAGGAGACAACCGTGCGGAGGAAACTCCTTGAACCGAGCGAACTGTCTAACCTCATATAGATGCACTGCAAGAAGGGAGTACTTTGAATTCGAGAGATCAATTTGTAGTACTCCTTCCTAAACCAAGACAATGGCTATTCCAGAGTAAATTCGGTCACAAGAAAGGATGGGTCGATCTGTAGGAGGGAAGCTGAGAAATGTGTGAGATCAATGGTGATCGAAATTGTAGGTATGTTGTGTATTCTGGGTGAAGAAATAAGATAAGTTCTGATTGATTGAATTTGCTCTAGTGAGAGTAATTGCTCAGACGTTGAGATGATAATATCTTGTGTCTGTTCGACTAAAAGATTGTCTTGTCTTTCAATCATGATTTAGAGACTTATTTATATTGCTAGAATTGTAAATACCTTGATCCCATGAAGTGTGACAGTTGGTGAAGTCAAAGAGTGGGGAAATGAAAATCGTGTTAAAACCAGTTTCTCATCGTGCAGAGACTTGGTTGATTTTACATCCACTACTTTTCTAACTCCTCCGAATGATTGCAAGACTTGCTCACATTCTCATCGTGTGTATGAACACATGTGCCGTAGATTTCCAGACCAAAACCCTAGTTAATAACCCCCCATGTGACACGATTGATGTCTCGTGATCGTGGAGTCTGCAGGGAAGACGTGTATTTAGTTCGTTAGTTGTGGACTTCATGGGACAATGAGTCCTTGTATTCCTGAGTCGAACATGATTTGAAAATGTTCTAAGACTCATGAATTGAATGTGTCTACTGAGACAGAAGTGTAATTATCGAATAAATTTGAATACCATTATTCTATGGAGTGCGTGTCACGATCTTAGTGGTTGTACAATAACTGAACTATATAGCCTTAGCTGGACAAAGGAACCTAAGCAACAAAGGATACCTCCGCAAATCTACTTTATCTCGCCCCAAGAAAGAAGACCTCGACGGTAGAGTTGAAAGAAGTACAAGTCTAATCCATAAAATGCAGCTGGCAAGGGGACAGAGGTAGATGACGCATATAATCAGCATTAAATGCACAAAACTCTTGTCTACATGCATATATCAAGGCACGTGGATATCGGAAGCGTGGCGGACTCCCATTGGCAGAAGCAGGCGGTGAACGAAGGTACAACCTTACATGGAGGATGGGTAGTTCCCGAAGGAACGTGGGTTAGCTGGGATGGCATGATTCTACTGGAGCAAGTACGCGGTGATCGAAGGTACCACTGACACCTAAGGTATATCAGCGGACGATAGACCCAGAGGTAGCAAAGATATACCAGGAGCAGAAGGGGCTATAAATACCAAGCCTTACCAACAAACTAAAGGCATTCAATTCATAACCTAGAATAAGAATAAGATATAGTCTTAAGCTTATACCTCTTTAATGTTTAGAACTTAAGTAACTAACGTAACTTGAGTTCTCTCTATTATTTTGGGAAGCATTTAAGATCTTTGTAACCACTACAACTTAATACAAAAACAATCACTCATTTCCCCTGTGGACGTAGACGAATGTCGAACCACGTTATCTCTCGTGTCTCGTGATAACTTAGATGCTTTGACCTTATATTTGAGTTCTTTGTTATTATCGTGACCGTACACGTCTTTATTTACTTAGCATTATCAGTACAACAGAGGTATCGATACTACTTAGTATCCGGTCCTCAGAACTGTTTACATTTACGTAGACTATGGGAAATTAAGTAGTCACAGTTTAGCGCCCACCGTGTTCTTTCTCACGACCGTGATCTTAGACACAATTTTTATTTTTTAATTATTTGCATCTTCGGAAACTAAGGGATCCATGTTTTAACGATGAATCTCACTCTCTAAGTGACTCGTTCATTTGTTATTCATGTATGTTTTGGAGTTCATAACCTCTACAAACACACGGCTTTATAGATCAACAAAGTTTTTTCATAAAAAGTGTATCCACAAAAACGCCAAATTTTTTGTTTCATGCTAAAATAGCCCGTTTTGGCAAAACTTATTCTAGATCTGAGAACCTTTGACTGACAAAGGAATCTCAGTAAAGTTTTTAAGGAAGATAGACCTTCTAAAGCATTTAATAACCTCGTTCTTTCCGAGGTCTGGCTCCTCCTTTTTCGGTTTTCAACGTTTTAAGGTTGTTTTTTCCAAGGGTGTCATAAGAATTAAAAACCTGTCTGTCAAAGACATCATTTCAATACCTTTTTCTGAAAAAGCGACTTGGCCACCTTCCGTGTCAGAGCATTTATTGCTACTTTTGACGAAGGTACCCAAGTAGAAGATTTCTTCACTTTATTTTTGACCACAGGGTATCAAAAGACCGAAGGAATGCAGAAACCAGGTGATATACCAACAAGCTCACGACCAGCGCTCACAAGAGGAAGATCCCAAAAGGCGTATCAAGCAAACCAAAGGAACGAGGCAGAAGACGGACAAAGTGAGATAACAAGAAGAACAGTTTCTACAAAGACACCTATTCCTACTGAGGGGATGGGGCAAACATCGGGATCTCAACCTATCTACGACATGCCATTACTGGATCATCCATCTATTACGAATCCACCTGCGTCAAACGCAGGGTTACCAGGAACCTTGGTACCTACGGGACGAGGGTTGGGAAACCTAAGACCAATCCAGATAGATCCAGACACACCAATCATAGACGAAGTGTCAGAAAACTCTGAAGATCCAGCCGACAGCACTCCACAAGGAGGTGGATCCCACAACGAAGATCAGATGGCGGCACAAGTAGCAGCCCTGATGGTCCGCAACAAGGAAAATGAAGATGCATTACAAAAGATGGCCCAGCAGAACCAGAATCTCAAAGGTATGTTGGACATACAGATCGAAGGCTCCCAAGCCCGCCCTCCGCAAAAGAGACAGGACAACAGAGCTATCTCAGGAAGACGAAGGTTTAATATCAACACGACTGATCAACCTAACGGAGCTGGAAAACCGCACCACGACCAGGAAGAGGTGGACTCAACATACAAACCCTCTCAAAGCTACTACGACAAGGTGCTGTCCAAAGATGCTCACAACGTGAACATGGTGATGGAGCAAATGAAGAAAATGCCTAGGGAGATACGAGGCCTAAAAACTGGTCACGCATGCGCAAGGCTAGAGGAAGCAATATAGGAGGCAACAACTTCCCCATTATCTTTTCGCATTTTAGGGGAACCCATTCCTCCGAAGTGCCCGGTACCTACGTTCCAGGCATACAATGGTACCTCAGATCCCGTATCCCACCTACTGTATTACACTCGTGTCCTTACCCATTGGGAAAGAGACGAGGTAGTACTTTGTAGGTACTTTACGGAAAGCTTAACAGGATCAGCACTTACTTAGTACGACAACCTACCGACAAACTCAATTGACTCCTTTGAGCAATTGTCTACGGTCTTTTTGGAGACATACATTACAACAAAGCAACAAAGGCAGTGTTAGATAGGCTATTTGCTTTAGATATCGGACCCCAGGAAATACTCATGCAGTACACAGACAGGTGGAAAAAAACATGCCAAGCAATAGGGAAAGTCAATCCAGAAATTAGCATCAACTGCTATAAGTATGGACTTGATAGAAACTCAGCCATCTTCGTGGAACTACAAAACAGATCCCTCGATTCCGAAGGAGAGCTCAGGGTCGTTCAAGATCATTATATCAGGCTCGAGGAGATCCATAAGGACAACCCCATGGCACAAGCAAAGGCAGCAGCAGCTCCGCAACGAACCAATTTCGGAGATACCTAAGCGACATAATGAAGCTGGGGTCAGAGCGAGCTACCAAGACAAACGTTCCAAATACGGAGATGACAAAAGAGGCAAGAGGAGAGAAGGATTTATCGACAAAGTCTACACAAAGCTGAATACAACTTTCTCTCATATCCTAAGCAAGAAAAGATCAAAACCGGGTTTCCCATACCCAGGCACCAGGGGAAAGCAGCTAGATAAAACGAAGGACGCTAAGGAGTACTGTGCATATCACCAGTTTTACGGACATACCACAGATATTTGTTACCACCTACAAAACATAATCCAAATGTTCATCGATGAAGGAAAGTTCTTGGAATATGTGCAACTGCAACCAGCAGAGACTGAGGAGGCCTCAAAGAAAAGGGTGGAGCTACCTCGGGACGGCAAATACATCAACATGATTACTTTCTCCAGTGGAAGTCAAGAAGACGTACTTGAAAACATACTGGAGCTAGCTCGAAATAGAAAGAAGATTGAATCCTATGAGGTGTTCAAGCTAAGCGGACCACCTACCGGCACCTGGGAAGATTGGATGGCCACACCATTAACATTCTCAACAAAAGATGTCAACCAGGAGGTTGAAATGCACAACGATCCACTAGTAATCATTGTTCCAATACACAGATGGAATGTTACAAAGGTCCTCATTGATGGGGGCAGTTCTTTAAATGTGCTATTTTACGAACCTTACCTACGCATAGGTTTAACAGCGAAGCAAATGGATTCTTCCACTTGCACAATATACGACTTTAACGGAGCAGTCTCTAGACCAAGAGGATAAATATTTTTGTAGGTACACGCAGGACCCTTAGTAACCAACACCCGCTTCTGCGTGGTAGAAGCACCTTCGCCCTATAATGTCATCACGTGCAGGCTCTGGGTCCATAAATTACGAGGAACGACTTCGACATACCATCAGTACCTACGCTTTCCTACACCTATGGACGAAATGGAGATCAAAGGTGACCAAAAACATGCAAGGCTCTGCAACCTGGCTGAAATCAAACTCAACGAAGAAAGAACTGCGGCTCAACAGCAGGAAAGAAAGAAATGCAAATTAAGCAACTAAAAGGTACAGGACGGAGACACCTTAGTCCCCGAAGGCACCTCCGCACCAGAAGCACGAATCTCCGCAACTAAGACTACAGATACCTGTACCAAATGAAAATTACAGAAAAGCACTCATCGACAGCTTCAACAACAAATCTTCTCCCCGGTGGAACCAACAAAGAAGATCAACATTGGGACAAAAGCGGAGCCAAAGATACTCAGCATTGGAACTTTACTTGAGGAGGAAGAGGAGGTGCAGCTACAACAGTTACTAGAATAATACGCAAATATCTTCGCATGGTCAATGGAGGACATGCCTGTAGGGACAGAATATCGCAAGATATTGGGTTACGAACATAGTAACAAATGCAAGAGAAAAGTGTCGCAAGATAATGCGATAATAGAAGAAACAAGGGAAAAGTGTGAAAAGATTACGAATATAGAATAAATTTACGAATAGAAGTCGCGATACTTCGCAAGCTATATATAGTTGTACAGATTTCACTATATATAGTAGTTCAAATGTTAAATTGGAGAGGTTCTTTAAGTGAGTATTAGAAAAAGTCTTAGGAGAGAGAACAGAGAAAGTTGTAACTGTTCTAAGTTCCATTAACATACTTCTTTGTAATCGGTTGAGAATCTTAATCAGTAAATTGTGATTTTTGATCAAGAACTTCTTAAAGTTTTATGAATTCTACTGAGGGTGTAGTTGTAGGATTTCCTGCAACTACATAATTGGCGCTAGAAACAGGGACCTGAAGATTGATATAGCAGAAATTTGAAAGAGTTTTGGAAATTTGAAAATCAAAATGGATTCAGTAGATGAAGATTGCAAAAGAGAAGAATGTAATATGATCACAAAGACAATGATTGATGAATTTCATAACAACATGAAGGGAAGGATACACAAACGAGATTGTACATGAAGAAAGATCATGGAAGTGGAGAAAATAACAACTTTGAAAGAATGGGAAAAGAAGAAAATCACATTTTCAGTAGCAGAAATCCCAAATGAAGACTTGAACCACACTTCACCATTAGTAGTCACAATTCCGATCATGCGAGAAGAAAAGAAAACTACAAAATCTATAGAAAAATGGAAATTAAACCGAGTTTTGATTGATACAGGGAGTTCTGTTGATATTATATTATATCATGCACTTAAGGGGATGGGGATTAAATATGAAGAGATCACAAATTCAGAATGTCTTATCCATGGATTGGGAAAATCTACAATAAAATCCAAAGGGGAAATAATGTTACGAGTACCACTGGGAGGAATCGAAATACACATAGTTTTATGTGTGGTAGATATGGAATCTCCATATAATATGCTTATGGGAAGACCATGGATTCATGCGATTAAAGTTGTTGCTTCGACATTACATCAATCAATTAAGTTTCCTACACCAAGCGGAATACAAGAAATAAAAGGGGATCTTGATAGTGCAAAATTTTGTTATCAGATTGAAGTAAAACAGTGTGGAGGGAGAGCAAGAAAGAAACAATTTCGTAGAAAACTTGCGAAAGAAGCGAAAAAGGAAGAGGAGTTCAGAGTGTATACAACAAGAGCAAGAGAGGGAAAAGGAATACCAAGTGAGATCCCAGAAAAAGAAGGAGAACCAGTGAAGGTAATCAAAGTACCAACACCTATGGGAGATCAAAGTCCTAGTTACGTTGCAGCAGAACCAACCAAAGAAATAAATATTGGAATTGAATAGGAGCCTTTAATCTTGCGAATTGGAACTAAGATGGACGAAGAAGAAGAGAAAAGAATTATTGATCTCTTACGATAATACAAAGATATATTCGCAGGAAGTGTAGATGAAATACCAGGAATTGATTCATCAGTGGCGTGTCATAGATTGAACATAGATAAAAGCGTAAGACCATTCAAACAAAGAATAAGAAAGATCTCGCAAAATTATCATGCACAAATAAAAGAAGAATTACAAAAGATGTTGGATGCAGGAATCATAAGAGAAGCAAAATACCCAGAATGGATTGCGAATATGGTCATTGTTCCGAAGAAGAATAAAGGGATAAGAATTTGTATAGATTGCACTGATCTAAACAAAGCCTGTCCCAAAGACAGTTTTCCATTGCCAGACATACCACAAATGGTGGAATCAGCTGCAGGTCATGATAGAGTCACTTCACTCGATGGATATAAAGGGTACAATCAAATATCAGTCGCAGAATAAGACCAAGAACATACTGCCTTTTTCGCTCCAAGAGGTTTATATTTTTATGTGAAGATGCCATTTGGTCTGCGAAATGCGGGTGCTACATATCAACGAATGGTCTAAAAGGTGTTCGCAAAGTGGATACATAGAACCTTAGAGGTGTATGTAGATGATATGATGATAAAAAGTAAAGAGGCCAAAGATCATGTGCAAGATTTGAAGGAAATATTTGAGCAAATGAGAAAATTCAACATCAAATTGAATCCTGAAAAATGTGTAATTGGAGTTGCGTCAGGAATTTTTTTGGGATACATAGTATCAAAGGAGGGGATACAAGTCGATCCATAAAAAGTACAAGCAATTCGTGATATGCCAACACCTGCAACGGTAAAAGAAGTGCAAAAGCTAAATGGACTCTTGGCTTCACTTGAAAGATTTATTTCGCGAATGTCAGATAAGTGCAAACATTTCTTCAACATACTTAAGAAGGGAGCAAAATTCAAGTGGACTGATGAATGTGAAAAAGCTTTTCAAGGAATCAAAGAATATCTTGCGAATACATCCATATTACAGAAACCAGAGAAAGATGAAGAATTATTGGTATACCTCGCAACAACTCAATATGCTTTAAGTGCAGTTCTATTATGAACAGATGCAGGAATAGAAAGTCCCATTTACTACATCAGTAAAACTTTTAACACAGCAGAGAGAAATTATTCTAAAATGGAGAAGTTAATCTTAGCCCTGGTTTATGCATCATTTAAGTTGCGAATATACTTTCAAGCGCATGTGATAAAAGTGGTAACCAAAGTCCCAATTGAGTCAGTCATGAAGAACACAAAAAGATCAGGAAGAATAGAAAGATGGAATGCACAAGTAAACTATTATAAGATAAAGTACGAAGTGCTATCATCGCAAAAGTCAAAATTTGTCGCAGATTTCTTGGCAGAATTTCCTTTGGAAGAGGATGAGGCAGTAAAAGAAATGATGGATATTGAAGAAGAATTTGGGAATCCAAAAGACCTATTAACAGAACCAAATAGATGGGAAATTTTAGTAGACGGATCATCCAACAGTGAGGGGAATGGAGTAGGAGTTGTGTTGATTTCACCAGAAGGAGAAAGAATAGCATTCTCATTCAGACTAGAATTTGTATCCACGAACAATGAAACAGAGTACGAAGCTGTAGTGCATGCATTGAAGATCGCAATAGAAAAGAAGCTCGAAAGTATAAGAATAACAAGTGATTCTCAGCTGGTAATTTGTCAAATTAAAGGGGAATATACCACAAATGAGTCTTCTTTGAAGAAATACAAGAAACTCGTTGATGAATTATTTGCGAAGATACCAAAATTAAAATGGAGGCATATAACAAGAAAATACAATCGACTCGCAGATGATTTTGCATTTATTCCAAGTATGATGACAAACCCTAATACAAGAAATATCAAAATCCAGACAATTCAACATCCATCAGTGAATAAATAAGAAGAAATTGAGGAAGCAGTTGCGATGGAAGTAGAAAGGGAACTACCAGATGACATCGCAGAAGATCTCGCAGATTGGATAAAGGACATTCATGCATATCTCGCAAAAGGAGAAATACCCAGGAACAGACTAGAAGCACATAAATTAAAGAGTCGTGCAACAAATTATGAGTTATGAGAAGGAATTTTATACAGAAAATATTTCAGTGGACCACCTCCCAGATTTTTATCTCGTGAAGAAGGAGAAAAAATATTGAAGATGTTACATGGAGGAGAAGCTGGTAATCATAGTGGGGGAAGATCTCTAGCTTATAGAGCAAAAATACAAGGATATTATTGGCCTTATATGCACACAGACGCAAAATTGTTGGTGAGACGATGCAAAGAATGTCAACGACATGGGAAAAGAACTCATGCACCATGGGCACCACTAACCTCTTCAACAAGATGCTGGCCTTTCGGGAAATGGGGATTGGACATTGTTGGCCCATTTTTACCTAGATCTGGGCAGAGAAGATACTTAATAGTCGCAACAGATTATTTTACGAAGCTCGCAGAAGTAAAAGCAGTACAACATATTCGCGATAAGGATGTTTTTACATTCATATTTGAGAATATCATTTGTAGGTATGGAGTTCCAGCACAATTAGTATCAGACAATGGGAAATAATTTGAAGGGCATAATATAGAGATGTTACTTAGTGCTTTTAGGATAAAATGTGGGAAATCAACTCCATTATATCCACAAGCTAATGGACAGGAAGAGGCAACAAATAAAACAATCGCAGATACAATCAAAAAGAAATTAGAAGGACATCTCAGAGGGTGGTGCGAGCAAGTGCCTAGTGCAGTCTGGGCATACAATACAACTAGAAGGGAGGCAACTGGAATATCTCCTTACTGTTTAACATATGGAGTAGAAGCAGTATTGCCAACAGAGGTTGTAATTCCGACAACAAAGAAAGAAGCTTGGGAAAGAAATTTAAGTGCAGGGGTGATATTAAGTGAACTTGATGATTTGGAAGAAAAAAGGGAAAAGGTGTTGCGACATATGAAGATTTATCAGGAAAGATTATCTCGAGAGTATAACAAGAGAGTTATTTAACGTGAGTATCAACCAGGTGATTTGGTCATGCGAGAAACACCTCCCTACCAGAAAGAAAATGGAGGAAAACTAGCACCAAAATGGGATGGACCATATGTCATTAAAGAGGTTGTGGGAAGTGGAGCTTATCGGCTGATGGATCCAGAATGGAAAGACATGGGTTTAAGACTTGGTCAACCCTGGAATAGATTGTATTTAAAAAGGTATTATCCATAAAACTCATGATAATTTTGCGAATATCATTTGCTCCCACAGAAACTACCAAAATTACAAATTTTAAAATTCTTATTGCGATCAGCTTTCATTAAAGAAAGACGCAAAAATTTATTTGCGATCATCTTTCATAAAAGAAAGCCGCAAACTGTGATCAGCTTTCAAAAAAGAAAGAAAGCCGCAGAAATTTTTTCTGGCAAACCTTTGTGACGTACACCTTAGTTCGCGAAGCAACATTTCGCAAGAGGCAAAGTCCTAAAGTACGTCATTTAAGGGGGTACCTATAAGCATGGCTCAGGGGAAACGAAACACCACCACGGAACCTGAGTACATGGACATTACAGGGTACATAACCCAAAAACGGGATACCTATCCGGGTAAGACACCTTGGATTCTCAACCTAATCTTGCGATGTAACATGATTTAAGTTAGGGGACTAAGGCATATTGTCTTTCTCAAGAAGTGCAGAAAACGATCAAGGCGCCGAGGTACACGGTTGAGTCAAGAGTGCCGGATGGGTTTGAAGCATATCTGCCATTCTTGACAAGTCTTGTCAAATGATGCACTTGGCCCAAAGATACCCCATAGGGTGCAACCTCGTAACTATAAGCCCTATAGGCAAAAAGGATAAGAGGTTGCGAACAAAATCTGGTTGTTGTAAAAACCAGATGGGAAGAGCTAACCTTGTATGGTCGATGTACGCTTCCTTTAAGGGGCAACCAAGGGGAAGATAAAGGGCGGCACCCTCCATTAGGGAGCTGATACGTGCTATAAGACGTAAATGTCACGAGGCTTTTTGTTCGCAAGAACATAAATGCTTGTCATATTTGTGCAACAATCGTATTTCTGCGAGTAAAAAAATAAAATAAAATAAATAAATATATATATATATATACTCACAGAATTAAATACAAAGAAGTTAAGATGAGATCAATGGGTTATTACATGAAAGTGTGATAACTTCCTGCGATTTCATCGCAAGACGATAATGTCACAAGCCTGTATATTCGTAAGTATATTCAGACTTGTCATATTATCGCAAACACAAAAATATTGTTAAGATAAGTCAAGGGGTTGAGGCATGCGAGTGCACCAACGTCCTGCGACTTTATCGCAAAAGAGGTGGCAAAGTAAGACCTTTACTTAGGAAGGCATGATAAGACCACTGAAACTAATGAAGTCAATTCCGTCAATGTCATTGGAGATTCTTTATATTCTCAACAAGAATATGTATCAAGAATTCCTACCAAAAGAGGCAATTTTATTCGCAATCAAGGACGGATATTTCATACTCATTAAATTCTTCAAGGATGTCTCATAATTTTCATACTTCTTCAAGGGTGTTTCATAATTCTTATACTTCTTCAAGGATGTCTCATAATTTTCATACTTCTTCAAGGGTGTTTCATAATTATTATACTTCTTCAAGGATGTTTCATAATTCTTATACTTCTTCAAGGATGTTTCATAATTTTCATACTTCTTCAAGGATGTTTCATAATTCTTCAAGGAGGTTTCATACTTCTTATACTTCAAGGGGGGGATTTCTTATTTACTTCGCAACAACCTGAAACTTCTCAACTTAAACGGAGGCAGATATTCTAATACTTACAACAACAATTGATCACCTAAAGAGCAATAATATGGGGAAAGGGAATACTAAGCTAAGTCTTTAAGATATGTTATTTCTCTTCATATGATCAATTTATTCAATTTATGCAAATCAAGAAAGTATTCAATTCATTATCGGAAAATATAAAATATACTTCTTAAGGAACATAAACAGTAAGCAGAATTGTTTGTAAAAAGAGAACCAACAGTAACCAAGAGAAAGAGTTCAAAAGAAAGAAAAGAGGATTAACGATAACTTGGGAAAAGAAGTTTATCATGCTTAGTGCTCTCCATCAACACTTTGTGCTGGATCTTTAAGATGAGTAGGATCATCAGCAGTGTTCAATTCTTGCGAAACATTACCCTCTGAAGAGCCTTCAACATGAGCTTCTCCTTGAGGGATAGATTCTTTTTCACCATCAAATCCTTCATCATCACTCTCGTAATCAAAGTCACTATCAGGATCACGAGCAACTTCATCATCAGATATTTCCAGAGGTTCAACTTTCACTGGAGGCAAGGATCTTGATAAGAGAATGTTGTTTACAAAGAATTGAGCTTCCAGATGACTTTCACGAAGTAGAGATTTCTGGTGGTTAATATCTTCAATATCTTTGGCATAAGCAAGATGGTTGAATCTCCGATTGGCACGATCACGAGAATTGATCAAACGAGTAGAAAGCAAAGCGTTCTTCTTGCGAAGCTCAGAACAAGTGGTCTCCAATCCAGCTTTAGCATTGCGAAGATTGTTCTCAGATTCTGCGAGTGAAATAAAATTCAAAGAATCAATTCTGTGAATATAACAAAATTTAAAAGTATATCAAAGGCAGTCAAATTTTGATGACTACCTTCTCTTTGTGAAGTAAGAAATTGAGCTAAAGATAGACAAAAATTCTTCATCTAATCCATAGCTTTATCAAAACCATCACCAACTAATCCTTCAAGTCTGGATTGAAGCTTTTGATCTTTGGAAAGAAGAAATTTGTTATTCTTCGCAAGTTTTGTATTAAGGTTTTCTAGTTGGGAATAATCTTCTTTAAGTTTATTCCTTTTAGTGCGCAAGATTATATTCTTATTAAGAAGGGATTTCTTCTCGGCAGCAAAAGAACTTTCTCGCATCGAAGACTTCTTTAATTCCTCAAGTTCACCTTTTAACAAATAAAGGAGATTTTCTTGATCGCAACATTTACTGTGAAGAATATTCAATTGTTGCGAAGAAACGGCCATTGTATTCAAATACGAACATCTTTCTTCTGATAAGGTTTCATTCTATTCTAATAGGGTTTCTATTCTTAAATCGGATTTAGTTAAAGAAGAAGTGAGCTTAGATATTTCGTCGTTCAAAAATTTTTGATCGTAAATTAGTTGGGTATTCTCTTGGAAAAGGGCATCTAAATTATCAAGAGCACATGAATGAAGACTAGATAAATGGGAAAATTGGTTCAAAAGACTTTCATGCTTGGCTTGAGATTCTTCTGCGTCTGATTCATGATGAAGTACCAACATTCTACATACCTGGATTGATTCTATAAAGGGGAATGGGTTTTAATGGGTGTTTCAAGCATGCGAGAAATAGAAACAAACAAAAGGAGAAAATATAAAGATAATAGCAATACCTTTTAATGCATCATTCCTCTTACGAAGGATTGCACAATCTAGAGAATCATTTTGAAGCTGATGATTCTCTTTACGAAGGTTCTCATACTCCGCTTTCAAAGACTACTGAGTTTGGCGAAGCAATTCAACTTATTTTTCCAGGGCTTGATGTAAAATAGAAGCATCAGGATTGATAAAGTTTTTGAGCATTTCGCAAAATTCAGACTGTGAGCGAACATTTAAAGACTTCGCAGTATTACTTAAAACATCAGATAACATCTGGAAAGCTGAATAAATTCCATCTCGAACTTCTTGAGGAAGGGGAGAAGAATTCGAAGGAGTAAAAGCAAGTTGTAAATTTCTTGGAGCAACAACACTCAAAGGTTTAGGAGCTAAAATGGGTTTTTCAAGAGAAGGGGTTGAGAAGGTAGTTTGCGAAGGTTGATCTTGAAGAAGTGTTGATAAATTGATAGGGGTGGGAGACTGAAAACTGGGTAATGGAGTAGAGGCAGGAGTTTGCGAAGAAGTGCTTTCACGAGGGGGAGGGGAAAAATCTTTATCAATCACATGAAGGAAATCACTGATTGAAATTGATGGCTTGGATTTGATAATACGAGATCTCTTGGTAAGGGTTTGAGCTTCTAGTTGAATATTTCACCTGAGAAGCAGTTTTTCTGAAAGAAATCAAAGTCAAACAATGGATTAAACAGAAATAAAAGAGATAAACAAGTGAAAGATGCGAGAGATAAAAGAAAAATACCTCGGAGAACTCATGATGGGATTAACAGGAAGAGAAGGCGATAACCGAAGATGTGATGTGAGAAGAAGATGAAGTTGCAGAAGTAAAAAGAGAAGGTAAAAAAGATAAGGAAGGGAATAAAAGGAGTATTTATAAGGGAATAATTAGGAAAAGACGGTTATAAAAGACGTGTTCGAATTCCGAAAAGAATAAGTAACGGTTATATTCTCACGATCATTACTTCTTTGCAGAAATAACATGAGAAGAGGCAAGATGTAGGGACAAAATATTGCAAGATATTGGGTTACGAACATAGTAACAAATGCAGGAGAAAAGTGTCGCAAGATAATGCGATAATAGAAGAAACATGGGAAAAGTGTGAAAAGATTACGAATATAGAATAAATTTACGAATAGAAGTCGTGATACTTCGCAAGCTATATACATTTGTACATATTTCACTATATATAGTAGTTCAAATGTTAAATTGGAGAGGTTCTTTAAGTGAGTATTAGAAAAAGTCTTAGGAGAGAGAACAGAGAAAGTTGTAACTGTTCTAAGTTCCATTAACATACTTCTTTGTAATCGGTTGAGAATCTTAATCAGTAAATTGTCATTTTTCATCAAGAACTTCTTAAAGTTTTTTGAATTCCACTGAGGGTGTAGTTGTAGGATTTCCTGCAACTATAATGCCAGGAATTGACCCGAATTTGGTCTCACACCACCTCCGGATCAAACCGGAGATACTACCGTTCAATAAGCGCGTACGAAAAGTGGCGTACATCTACCACGAAGTGGTAGAAAAGGAGTTGCAAAAGCTACTCAAAGCAAGATTCATACGAGAAGTCAAATATCTCACATGGATATCCAACATGGTCATCGTTCCCAAAAAGAACGGAGGCGTACACATTTGCATCGACTTTAACAATCTCAACAAGGAGTGCCTCAAGGACAACTACCAGTTGCTAAATATTGACCAACTGGTCAACTCAACAGAAGGCCATCAAAGATTATCCTTCATGGATGGATACTCAGGTTACAACCAGATAGCTCTTGCAGAACAAGACCAGGAGCATACTGCGTTCTTTACCCCACGAGGCCTATATTGCTATACAAGGATTCCTTTTGGACTAAAAAACGCGGGGGTAACATACCAACGATTAGTAGACAAAATATTCAAACCATGGATAGGAAAGATACTAGAGGTCTATGTGGACGAAATGCTCATGAAAATCAAGGAAGTAAAGGACCATCTCTCACACCTAAGGGAGATATTCGAAGTCATGGGGAGCTTTCACATGTAGGTGAACCCGGAGAAATGCACATTCGGAGTTACCTCAGGAAAATTCTTGGGATATCTAGTAACTCAGCGTGGAATAAAAGTAGACCCTGAAAGGGTCATAGCTATAATGGAGATGCCATCACCGCAAACCTTAAAAGGAGTGCAAAAGCTAAATGGAATTTTAGCTTCTATGGGGAGATTCATAGCCAGATCATCAGACAAGTGCAAAGCATTCTTCGACACGCTAAGGAAAGGAAGCATATTTACATGGACCACGGAGTGCGAACAATCCTTTCTCAAGATCAAATAATACTTGGCGTCCGTACCAATCCTACAGAAGCCGGATCTAGGTGAGATACTTACCCTATACCTAGCAGCAACAAGCTACGATGTGAGCGCAGTATTGGTGCAAGATCAAGGGAAAGGAGAAAAACCCATGTACTACATCAACAAGACACTCAGTTCAGCGGAGCGTAATTACACCAAGGTGGAACAACTAATATATGCCTTAGTTGTGGAAACACAAAAGCTAAGGATATATTTTGATGCGCACACCATCCGAGTTTTTACAAAGTCTCAGATAAATCAGATCCTCGACAGCAAGAAGAAAATTGGAAGAGTGGCAAAATGGAATTCCATGATCAATTAGTTTCACATAACCTTTGAAACCAGAAACGCCGAGAAATCACAAATCTTAGCATACATTTTGGTGGACCTACCTCTAAACGACGAAGCAGAGATAGACGACATCCCAGGTTTGGAGGAAGAAAGCCGGAACCAGAAGACATCTTGGAACCGCAAAGCTCACGAAGGTGGGAAATATTCGTAAATGGCTCCTCATACGGAGATTGCGCAGGCACATGGATTGTGATAAAAAAACCCCACCGGAGATAGGCTTATCCATGCATTCGAGTTAGAATTCAAACAATACACCAACAACATCACGGAGTATGAGGAGGTCATACACGGCCTACACTTAGCACATGAGCTGGGCCTATCAGATGTTCGTTTGACTAGTGACTCATAATTAGTCATTAGACAAATAGAGCTCAAATACCAAACTCTGGATCCAATACTAGCTTCGTACCTAAAGCTGGCACATGAGCATGCATCAAAAATAAAAAAGGTGACATTCAGACATGTCTGTCAGAAAGACAACAGACACGCAAATGCCTTAGCATTCATATCATCTATGATGAGGGACAGAAACACCACCTCCATCCTGATAGGGAGAATCTATGAACCTTCAATCGAAGGACTAACCTCAGCAGAAGAAGCCTTGGCCGTCCAGACCAGGGGCATGAGGGAAGCGGAGAAAGCAAAGAAAGATGAAAAAGCCGAAGAGCCGGATAACGAAGCCTGCAAATCTTACGAAGACCAATCAATGCCAGATGAAAGCAACGAAGGTGAACCAGAAGATAATTGGAGAACTCCAATACACCAATACCTTGACAAAGGTATCCTACCCGCAGACATCAAAGAAGCTCGAAAAATCGAGTCAAAAGCAGCAATGTACAGCCTACAGGATGGGATACTATACAGAAGGTCATTCCTCGGACCTTTGATGAGGTGCCTCTCTCAAACTAAAGGTAAGAGAATTTACATGACATACACAGTGGAGAAGCTGGAAATCACAGACGAAGAAGGTCCCTTGCAATCAAAGCCAAAACACAAGGATACTATTGGCTAAGTATGGATGAAGACGCAAAGAATGTAGCAAGGCGTTGTGAAAGATGCCAACGCTTTGCCAGGAAGATTAAAGCACCAACAACGGATCTTAACTCGGTCATCATCCCATGGCCATTTTCAAAATAGGGTGTTGACATTGTTGGACCGTTGATAGAGGGGACATCAAAAAGGAGATATATAATAGTAACCACGGATTATTTCACCAAATGGGTGGAAGCAAGGGCTTTGGCAAGAATCAGGGACATAGATGTCTTTAAATTCTTATTTGAGCAAATCATATGCAGGTTCGGAATACTGGCGACTATAGTCTCTGAAAATTGTAAGCAGCTGGAAGGAAATAACATCGATATGTTGTTCAACGCTTTCAACATTCAGAAAAACAAGTCTACTCCAATATACCCTAAGAGCAATGGATAAGCGGATGCCACAAACAAGACGATAACAATGAACTTGAAGAAAAAAATGGGACCATACAAGAAAAGTTGGTGCGAGCAGCTACACAATGTCCTACGGGCCTACCGTACCACAAGAAGGGCGGCCACGGGAGAAACTCCGTTCTTGCTAACCTACAGAGCCGAAGCAGTCATCCCAACGGAGATAATGCTGCCAACAACGAAAACAGAGGCATGGGAAAAGAAGCTAACAACAGATCTTATGATGGAAAAGCTGGACGACCTCGAAAAAAGGCGTGAAGTGGCTTTCCAAATAATGGTGAACTACCAATGAAGGATAGCTCGTGAATACAATAAACGGGTAATTCCTAGAAACTTTGTGGTTGAACGTCCTACATCAAATACCACTATACCAAAAGAAAAAGGAATGGGGAAAACTAGCTCTTACATGGGACGGACCCTACATCATACATGACATCACTGGAAAAGGGTCATACTACCTGAGGAACCACAAGGGAGAAGTATTGTAACACCCTTGGAACACAATATACCTAAGGAAGTACTACCCCTAAGTGAACGGTTATCACTCAGGAGAAGAAGGGAGAGGGCTACAACCCACCATGTTCTATCCCTGAACAGAGGTAGTACAACCTTAACTAATCAATGAAAAAAACGTTTTTGCTAAAGAAAAGTAAGAGTTGATTAAAATGCAATTTGGGTTAGAAATTATACCCACCGTCAGAATTTATGTCTAAATTGACGATGAGGCAAGGCACGGCATAACTGCGCATATATCAATCTCGGATTCTAAGGGCGAAGGTATCCCTCAAAAGGCAGAATGTAAGCAATATATCCAATAAAGAGAGATACCTTGTCAAAAGTAAAGAAGCATCACTGAACACGTAGGGTTACAGCCCACGTAGGGACCCTCTTCTCCATGGTACCTTTTGGACAAAGGATATCCTGGTAGGATGTGGAATGTTCCGCCCCAAGGTTACACAAAACCTTAGCACCTTGTTACAAGCAAGAATGTGCGAATAACTAGACACGATTTGTCTACATGCTTTCATACAACAAACAAGTGTTACCAAAACACAACTAACATGTCTTAACAGTTGCAGATGACGAAGGTCTAGAATGTAATGAAGGGTGTTCCAGAAACATCAAATACCCCTCAGATGGGGGAAAACACAAACAAAGAAGTTTAAATTGAAACTATAGCAGGAATAACATGATCAAGGATAAGGAAGACGGGGAAATACAACTCCTTCAGCCTGGAGCTCAGCCTCAGCAAATGCATTATTGATGTAATCAATGGAAGAATGCTTATAATGCTCCTCCATCCGAGAAGCCTGAGCCTCCGAGTCCGAAGCCAATTTCCGACGAAGCTCCATAACCAGAGCACTAAGCTGACCATTAGCTTGCTGAAGAGACTCCGCTTTAATCTTGGAAGAAGCATAAAACTGATGAGGTATCTCCAACGCAGATATCTGACCTTTGAGATGATTGATCTTAGCACTTGCACCCACCAACTGCTCCTGGAGACCTGCGTATGCAAAGGGTATCAGAAACAAAGAGAGACTAATAAAGACACGAAGGATGCCACGGATAAATGAACATCCTAAGCTACCTCCGGCATGGTTATGAGATTCCTCAAGACTAAGCTGGGATTCAGCAAGGTCCACCTCAGCTGCCTCAAGATCTTCTACAAGGGTATCCTTTTCCGTCCGAAGATCATCTACATCTATTTGGAGCAAATCATTCTCAGAAGACAAAGCTTGGTACACATTTTCTAACTCTTCAAACTTCTTTGCTAAAGATGCATAAGACATGGAGGAAGACTCAGAGCCAGCGTTGATGAGTTTATCCTTAATAGAACGAACCTCAGAAGACAATACGTTATGCTCTACGGTAACCTTAGCTAAAGATGCACAAGCATCTTCAAAATCAGCATAGTATTTCTTCCGAATGATATCTTGGGATGAGAGATGTTTCTCAACTAAGGCAATATCCTCATTTTGCTTTAAAATAAGACTATCCTTCCATCTAAGGGATTCATCATGCTCCTTATGAAGATAAGCCATCCGCTTCACTGAATCCGCATTATGAGCAGACTCAAGAGAGAGTTGAGCCTCATTGTGAACGGTTACATTCATCAACCTATCAGACTTCTTTTGGTAATACCAAACATCAGAGGTTAACTTGGTGACTTGATCTCGGAGATATCTAAGTTCACTTGAGCCACCAGCTGGTAGGCGAATGTTATCTCAGGACTACGCAACCAGCAAAGATAAAGAAAAAGTTAAAAGGGAGAAGAAACAAACCTATGGCTTTGGAGGACTCAGCAGCTAAAGCAGCAGCAGCTCTATGACCATCTTCAGCAACCTTGGCGGCATCATTAGACCTACTAAGAGCCAACAAGTACGCCTTCAGAGACCTTTGCGTCTTCCTCAAATCATCTTCCAGCGAAGCTATCTTAGTAACCTAAGCAGCGTCACTCGACGAAGGATGCTTTGCAAAAGCAAGTGCATACTTGTAGTTGCAGGAAATCCTACACTACACCCTTGTTAAGATTTCACAATAATCATCTCATACTTGAAGATTAAAAATGACTCTTTATTATTTAATTCTCAGAAATGTTTACAAAAGTATAATAAATCAAGAATACAACTATTCTCTTGAAGTTTCTCTCTCCTCAAGTCTTTCTCAACACTCAAAAATACATCATCATCTCTCTGGATATACTGGGTATCTTTATATAGGATAGTTACATAATGGATGACAGCTAAGATGTCCTTTAATTTTGTATCTGGCTTGCGATGTTCTCGCGGTAGTTATAATCTCAATTCTCGCAAGTGTTCTAACCATCCAGAACGATCATGCTCTTCTCATGTTTCTTCAAGTGTCAGCTAATACGTCATTCTTTAATCTATTCTGTGACACTCGCGAAGCGTTGTTGAAGAGCTCGTGGTATTCTCGCAGAAGTGTTGTTTATTTCGCGGGATTATCCTTGTAGAGATATTCTGGTCCTACATATTGCCTCTTCTCATGTCTTTTCTGCGAAGGAGGAAAGATCATGAGAACTGAAATTTTTATAATGTCGCAACTGTTTATCTTTTGCATTATTTTGTTTTGACACGTTTCTGTATTCTTAGCCAGCTGTCTTCATGTACATTTTCTTCCATTCAATTTTTTACACGTCCTTTTCAACCGCTGCGATCTAACCGTTTATGTATTTTCATTGCATTAATTGCATTTATCTTTTCGAGAGCTTTCTTCTTCTATAAATACTTCTTTTATTCTTTTCTTTCCCTCTTTTTACTTATTTTTTCCTTCTCTTTGTAACTTCTCTGCAAATTTATTGTTCTTCCGTAAATTCCGGATTTGTTACTTTCATAAATTTTCTTTCAATTTTTTACTTATTCAATCTTCATTCCCCTACTCAAGATGGTTGTAGCTGGTCGCAAAAATGAGGCTGCTTTCGAGAAGATCAAAAAAGAATATCAAGACAAAGGTTTACTTTATCCACCATTCCCCATCAAAACCCTAAGTCTGAACTTTCTGTCCCATTATTTACCAACTTTCAATGTAACCGCGAGAAAATCATAGTCTCGCTAGGTTAGCTTGAAGCTGGTCTTCCCATTCCTCTTTATAACCCTGAACTTCCTCTATTTTATGAGATTCTTTCTCACGAGAAGTTCTCGCGAGCGGTATATCAGATGAATGGAGATTGTATACATTTAATGCTTGAATATGCTACTCGTGGTGCTAATAAGAAATCTTGCTACCCTGATGAAGCAAAAAATCCTAAATTTAAAGACGTTCCAATTATTTCCGCGAATTATACTGTGGAGAACTTCTTCGAAAATTACAAGATAATTCCTATGAAAAAAGACAGCACTCGTTGGGGTGTTCGCCTACAAAAGAAAGATAAGATCGCTGAAGATAAATCACTTAAGTTGGATATCGATTGGCATACAAGTACTAATTGAGGCCCTCGCCATTCTAGAGATGACAAATGGTTCATTTTTCCTTTATGTCTTGAAGGTCCATACATCTCTGGTCTTCATACCTTGCCTGCGAATCTTATAGAATATCAACCATGGGTCTTCAACTGGCCTGAGAGAAATAAATAAGTATGTTCTTCTTAAGTCTTTGCATGACAAGTTATTATTATTAATCTTTCCATATTTTTAAGCTCTCGCTAACTATTCCTTTTTATTAGATTGAAAGATTAAAATCCAACTACGGGAAGCTTGGGAAACCTGATACTCGCTTAACTCTTCAATTACTCACAGATGAAGTAAGAAATATTTCTTTATAAATCTTAACAATATATTGTTGCCCCTATTTCTTATTTTTATCTGTGTTTGCAGGTAATTGAAGAAGTAGAACCTGTGAAAATTGTGAAAACTAAGGGGAAATACAAAGATGCATCTCGCAATGGGAAATCTACTGCGCCTCTCAAGGAAAAATCTTCTGCTCCTCGCAGAGGAAAATCTGATGCTCCTCCCTCAAAGAGAAGAAAAATTCAACTTTTTTCTTCTTCAACTCTTCAATTTAATGAAGAAACTTTGGATGATGATTCAAACAATAACAACAATGATGATGATCATGAAGATAATAATGGTTCTTCCCCTCCTGAGTCTTCTATGACTCAATTATCCAAAAAAATTGGCGATGCTACACATGGCATCACAAATGATTATGGAGATGAAGCTCTTAATGTGATATCTCAGGCTCTTGCTAAAGTCTGCGATGCTCCCATATTGGTTGATAATGATTCTCTCCATGGAATCTCAAGATCGTTGACTCCCAGCCTCTTGAATTCACTTGGCATTCTGGTATGTTTTTATTTCTTCATCATGTTTATGTATTTGTTTTATCACTATATCTTAATTTATATTATTCTCTCGCAGGTTGGAAAAGCTTCTTTTGCTGCTGCCTCTGATTTGGATAGAAGGCGCGCATCTTCTCAAAAGAAGAATATTGTGCTTCGCAAAAAGAATGAGAAGCTAGAATCTGAGTTTACTAATCTCCACAGGAAGAATGAACAAATGGAATCTGAACTTGCTAGTCTTCGCGAGAAGAATACAGATCTTGAGAAAAATCTTTCTCAACAATTGCTTAAAGTATCCAATCTTGATAATGCTAACAAACAACTCTTAGGTATGAAAATTTTCTCATTTTCTTTCATATTTTTACTTTTCATTACTCTTTCTTACTTGATTTATCATTCTCGCTGACATTTATGGTCTCATTGATGAGGCTTTAACCATTCGTTCTTTTCCTGAACCAATAGATAATGATACTCTTCTAGAGCTTCTTAATAATTCTTTGAATAACCCTTCCAATATTAATTCTCTTTCCATAGATGAACTCAGATCTAAGTTTCACCTCTTAGAAATTGATCACAGATCTTGTTTAGATATAACTCATAGATTCAAACAACTTTACCACAATTCTAAAGTAGAGATTAAATCTTTAAAGGCCAAGAATAATGATCTTTCAAAAGACAAAGATCGTATATCTAGACAAGGAGCTGAAGCCTTAGAAAATTTCCATAAGACCATTCTTGAAGTTCAAATTGAAAGAGATGGACTTATCCACGAGAAAGAGGATTTTGTAGAAAGAGAAAACTAAGTTCGATCCCGCCTTCTTATTAACAATGATGAGGAGTTTTCTTGGGCTGCGATGGTTCTTGATAATGCCAGAACTAATTTAGGTTTAGATGTTAGTCTTCATGTTGAACAAGCAGCTTTAACTAAAGACCTGATTTCTAAAAGAGAAGGTTGTTAATCATTCTTCCTTGTTAATTCTTGGTTTTTATTACTCTTCCTTGCAAAATTTCCAACTTGTTGTTATATACTCGCAGGAGCTGAAAAGAGATACTCTGAAAGAATTGGAGAACTTGAAGCTGATAAGAATCAACTCGCAAGTATTCTTGATGCTCGCAACGAGAAGTATTCAAGATTGAAAGAACAATTGAAAATTGCTGCTGCGAATTTTAGTAGTACTCTTGTTGATGTTCGCAATGATTACATTAAATTGGTCTGCGATGATCATAACATTCCTCATTCTACGTATCCTGATCTTGCAAAAGAAATTCCAGCAAAAACTCCAAACCTTGTTATCTCTGATAGTGAAGCTGAGGAATCTGATGAGGATGAAAATGATGGTAAAGATGAAGAAGGAGAAAAATCTAGCCACAATGATGATGGATCTAATTAAATCTGTTTCTTATTTTATCTTCCTTGTAATTTTTATACACTTATTTTCTGCTTCTTGTAATATTACTGCGAGTTTCTTCAACTTGCTGCGAGTTTCTCCAACTTGATGTATATATTTCTTTTGCTTCTATCAGTATGAATTAGAAAACAATTCTTTTCTGCAATATAGTCAATCAACATAATTATTATTCTTTAACAGTCTATGAAAATGTGTCATATAATAATGTCTATCATATGATGATGAAGAACAATTTTATCATCCGGTGCATTCCCATACTTGCCTCTGTTATTCATCTGAAATATGAGAAAATTGAGTAAAGCTTAAATATTAGTTGTGAATAAAATCTATTTAAATATATGTATCTCCAACCTTGCGATTGTATCGCGAACAATAGTTGCACCATTTTATGGTCTCTGCGTAAATATCACAATGCTCATAATCTTTGCGTTCATATCGCAATCATTCAACCTTAATTTCTTGTGGTCTTATTATACCTTCCTAGTAAAAGGTCTTATTTTGCCACATTTTTCTTTCTGCGACAAAATCGCAGGACGTCCTTATATTTGCATGTATTGACCCATTGATCTCGTCTTATCTATATTTTTTCAATTTCTCTGCGACAATATGACAAGTCTAAGTTCTCTTGCGAGAACAAAGTCTTATGACATTTCCGTCTAGCGATGAGATCGCAGGACGTCTTTATACTTTCATATAAAAACCCATTGATCTCATCTTAACTTTTTCTCATGACTTGTTGCCTCTGTGTAATTTTTGTCACGCGATAATATGACAGGCCTAAATGTTCTTGCGATCATAAAGCCCCATGGCATTGCCGTCTTAAGACACTTATCAGCTTCCTAGTGGAGGGTTCCTCCCTTATCTTCCCCCTGGTTTCCCCTTCAAGGAGGGAACATCGGCCATACAAGACTAGATCCTCCCATCCGGATTTACCAACAACCAGTTGCTTTCGCAACCTCTTGTCCTTTATGCCTATATGGCTTATAGTTACAAGACTGCACCCTAAGTTGGGTTTTCTTCAGGCCGAGTGCATCATAGCCAAGACTTACCAAGAATGGCCAGGGTAGGTTCGTCCGTCCCGAGCATCCTTGGCTCAACCGTGTACCTCGGCGCCTTAGTCATACTCTGCACTCCTTAGAAGAGATCCCCAGTTGTCCAACCAGGGTATAACCTTATATAGTTGGAAATCCAAGGTACCTCTCCTGGATAGGTTTTCTTTAACACCAACATCTGCATGACACAGGTTGAAGCAGCGGTATAACCTTATCCCTGAGTCATGTAAAGAGATACCCCCTTATATGATGTACTTTAGGTCTTACATTTGCCTCTTGCGAAATTGTATCCGCGAACTAGGGTGTACGCCATAAAGGTTCGTCCCATTATTTTTTTCTTTTGCGAATATCACAATCTTTTGTTCTTAAAGTAACCTTGAATAATCTCGCGATTTAACTCGCTGCTTCTAATGAAATTTCTTCTTTTCGATCTTATTTCAGCTCTTGCATAATTTTTCAATTTCATCCTTTTCATTCAAACAAAATAAAACAACAAACCATTTATAGACTTCATCATTTTACCTTCCTACTTACTGCTTTTTGCTTATGCCCTTTTGTTGCATCTTGTTATTTTTCTCCATCTGCGATACGCTCGCCATCTATTTTCCGCTGCTCATATTGATTTTGCAGCATCTCATCCTCTCGCTGCTCTATTGTATCAACCATTAACCTGTCACATCTTTGTATTTGTTTGATTTTCTGCTTCCAATTGCTATTCTTCGCAACTCTATCTTCACAAGACTTTATATCAATCTCATAACATTTTCTACTCTCATCCAATCTCCTTTGATGACCCTGACACCATGTGGATGTGGAAATTTAATACATTGATGATAGGTTGACGCCACACCTAAAATTCCATGTAACCGTGGTATGCCAATTAAGGCATTATAGGGTGTCTCCACATCTACTACACAAAATAAGACTTTGGACTTGATTCCCTTTAATGGTATCCTCATTGTGATCTCTCCCTTTGGTTTATTGGCGCTACCATTGAAACCATATATCTTGTACGTTGAGGGTATTAAATCCTCGTCTCTCCCTCTCATGGTCTTATAAGTGTGATAAAATAAGATATCCACCGAACTACCTGTGTCAATCAATACTCTATTAATTGCCCATGAATTTTTATTTTCATCCTCTTCAACTTTATCTTCATCTTCACCTTCATCTTCTTTTTGTTTCGGGCTTATCTCTAATCTCACAACTAATGGTTGATCATGCATTTCTCCAGGTTCAGGTACTTCTTGTACAGTGAAATAAATGGTTTTTTTTTGCCACTCCTCTAATGGCGAGACTCTCGCAATGTTCATAATCTCTCTTCCATCCGTGTCTCTCGCGAAGACTCTGCTAAGAACGTTGTTGTGGAAGTCCTCAATAGTTTTGTATGAATGTACGATGGAATTAAAAAAAAAAATCTTTGCCTTTGCTCCAACCTCTATCACGAATGTTTCTGTTCCTTTTACAGTATTCACCCTGCGAATATCTGGTACTGGTGGTAATTGTTGAGATTGTGGATGTCCTATTAAAAAGTGATTTAACTTTCCCTGATCAATCATCCTCAAAATTATCCTTTTTACATTCCTGCAATCATTTACTGAGTGACCATGAAAATGATGGTAAGGACAAAATGCTTGATTTCGATTATTTGGATGTGGCTCTTTTCCCATATTCCAAGGTGATGGTATATTTTCCATCAAAATGATAGCTTCCCAAATTTTTTCTATGCTGGCATTCAGGGGTGGCATCTTAATTTCCTCCCATATTACTCTTTGATTCCCTTGTCCTCTGAAATCATTTTGTCTCTGACCACCATAACTTTCTTGTGGATGATCAAGTCTTTGGATTTTGTTATTTCCACCGCGATTGTAATAATTCTTTTCCCTTTCATACTCTTCTTGATATCGACTGCCCATGGCTACTAATTTCTGTTGGTTATCGATCACCAATTTCTCTTGTTGTGTCTGCGAGGTGCTCGCCACATTGTTAATCATCTTAGGAAGTAGACTTCCATTTGCCGCTATTGAGCTGGTATTTTGCAATTGGATATGATTCCATCTCATTTTGTTTTTCCTCCAAAGCAATGTATTCTTCTTATAATTTTCGCAGCTCTGTCATGGTAATTGTATTCTTGATTCTGAAAATGTGTATGTATAGCAAATTGGTTGCGAACATTGCATTGATTAAAGATAAAATAAGATATCTCTCATCCACTCTTCCTGCCATTTCACTGCACATTGTCTTCCATCTTATGGTTAGGTGTTTCAGACTCTCGCCAACCCTCTGCTTTAACCAAAATACATCTTCAATACCTGGCTGCGATGAATTGTTGCTTATATATGCTCCCAGAAATGTAGCTTGCCAATGGTCAAAAGAAGTTATAGTATTTTTGGGCAATCCCTTGAACCATTTTAGCGCCTCGCCAGTTAAACAGGACGCAAAATATTTGCATAATACCACATCATGGTTTTCCCACTGTAGCATACACCTAACATAAGCCTTGACATGTTGAACAACACATGTAGTCCCATCAAAGATACTGGTTAATGCTGGTAAATTACATTTAGGGGGTATTCCTCTTAACTGTACTTCTTGAGTGAATGGAGTTCTTGCAGATTCCTCAATGGCTTCATCAAGTTTCCTTCTACCTCCTTCCCTTCTATTATTTATCATTCCCCGCATTTCTGCTAACTCTCTCAATATTTGTTCGTTTTCAGCTGAATTTTGCTCTATTGGTCTTTTTAGTGCAGCTTCTCTTCTTCTGCGTTCATGTCTTTCTTGTCTTGCGAGATTTTGTGTATCTTCTTCTTCATCTTCATTTTGCCTTCTTCTGCGATCTTCTCCTTCATCTCTTTCTTGAAATCGCAGTTGATTATGCTGTCTATTTTCTTCTCTGCGAATTTCTTCATTTCTTATCATTTCTATTCGTTGTCTTTCTATTCTTCTTTGTATTCTATCATACTCCTCATTGATATTATTGTTATGGCGATTTTGTATGCATCTTCTTTCTCGATTATCATGATTATTCTGCCGAATCACTTCCTTAAATTCTTGTTGTTCCACTTCTATTCTTAATCTTTCCCTCTCGCAAGCCAGACGTGCTTGTTCTGCATAATGTGTCTCAATTTCGTCCTTAATGATTCTTTGATTTCTTTGTACTTCTTGCCCATGTAATATTCTTCTACCTTCTTCTCGGTTTTCTTCACCATTTTGATTATTTTTACCCTCTTGATTTTGTCTATCATTCACAGCTTTATCGCGTGGAATATGACGATCATCAATTATCTCTTCTTCTCTATGATGCTGTTATTCATTTGGGTTTTGCATTCTTTCTCGAATATTTTCTTCAACATTTCTCATAGGGAAATTTCGCCTTGGTTCTTCTCTAAATGACCTTGAACTTGATCTAGCAGTGCTTCTTGATCTCCTTCTTTTCAATCTTAAATTCTCCATTCTTAACTCATGATTTTGCCTTGTTAAATTCGCACGTTCTTCTGCTTCTAATCTCCTTTCCTCCTGTATTCTTTGTCTTAAATCATCTGTTGTTTCATTTTCATCTTCTCCATGAATTAATCCTTCAACCACTCCTCGATCTCTTTCTTCTCTTCATTCATTTCTTAATTCTCGATCTTCTTCTTCTTCCACTGAATCTGATTGCCAAGTATGCACGCTAACTCTATCATAATCCACAGCTCTATCTTGTATTGGTGTTTGCTGATCGAACCTGATTTTCTTCATCATTCCTTGTTCTATTTTTTCTTGTTCTTATTCTTGAAGATTCTCCCATTTCATTTGTTCCTCCACCTGCAAGTATTTTACTCCTCCTTACTGTTGTTGGTGGTTATGATGTGTTTCTTCTTCTTCTAGCCATTATTGCATTAGATCTTTCACTAATTGTTCCAAATTCCTTCCAATCACAGTGTCAATTTTTATCTTTTTCTTCAAATAATCATCAATTCATCCCTGTTTCGGGTGCCAAAATGTAGTTGCAGGAAATCCTACACTACACCCTTGTTAAGATTTCACAATAATCAACTCATACTTGAAGATTAAAAATGACTCTTTATTATTTAATTCTCAGAAATGTTTACAAAAGTAGAGGAAATCAAGAATACAACTATTCTCTTGAAGTTTCTCTCTCCTCAAGTCTTTCTCAACACTCAAAAATACATCATCATCTCTCTGGATATACTGGGTCTCTTTATATAGGGTAGTTACATAATGGATGACATCTAAGCTGTCCTTTAATTTCGGATCTGGCTTGCGATGTTCTCGCGGTAGTTATAATCTCAATTCTCGCAAGTGTTCTAACCATCGCAGAACGATCATGCTCTTCTCATGTTTCTTCAATCGTCAGCTAATACGTCATTCTTTAATCTATTATGTGACACTCGCGAAGCGTTGTTGAAGAGCTCGCGGTATTCTCGCAGAAGCGTTGTTTATTTCGCGGGATTATCGTTGTAGCGATATTCTGGTCCTACAATACTCTTGGTGAGCACGTTCCAACAAGGAACTCAGATGAGTACACTTGGCCCTATAAACCTTGAATAAGGTATAGATGACATCGATATGCTTACAAAGATGCAAACAAAGGAGCATAAGGGCGGACAAAGGGTCAAATTAAAGAGAAGAACGCTCAGGTAAAAATCACTTAATGAAAAGGATGCGAGACGAGGAAGGAAAGTGGCATAGGTATCCATGAAATCTTCCATCTCGTGGATACTACCCCAGCGGATCTCACCAAAGTTCTGGCTAGAACGAAGACAGTCAGGGTCAAAGAACAAGTCCTTAGATGCGCGGTACTGCGCAATTAGCACATCCAACTATGAAGCAACTTCAATATAGATTTGAAGATGATGATGATCAACTCCAGCAGAGAAGGGACCTTTGGAATCCCGCTAGACAGCTTCGAGATTAGCGTCATCGGAGCTACCTAAGCTCAATCTATCTAGCAGCTTGACATGCCTTGGTTCAGCACCAACACGGGGTACAACTGCCGAACCCTCACCTCGACGAAAAGACGACATGGTGGACGAGCTAGGAACAGAAGAAGGACCTACGGAACTACTCAAACCCAGTTTACCAGCAGAAAGAAGATTACCAAGCATGATCCAATCTGGTGACGAAGGGGGAGTTCCAACAGCTTTGCTTGCAGGGGCAGTGGAGACATACTGAGCACTCCCAAGCGAAGGGGGATAAACGTTGAAGGAGAATCTTCCTAGTGAAATCACAACCTTCTTCTTCGACTGCGAATCTGAAATACAAGACCTAGCCGTAGGGATAACAACCTTGGAAAATGAACCACTTGATTGAAGGGAGGTGGCAGGAGACGAAGGAAGACTCTTCGAAGCCACAAAAGCAGCTCCAGCAGCAGCGGAAGTAGCGGGGAAGGCTACATTAGGTGCATAAAATGAAGGCATCTTCAAAGATGATGTAACAGCGGGGGAATGAACACTAAAATGCTTGACAAACTGAGCATCGACACCAATAAGAAGGTTCTCACCCTTAACTAAAGGAGCTCGGTCAGGACTAGGGATACCCTTGGCAAAATCTTCCTCGATATCATATAGATGAGGGCCAAGGCCAGTGTCCTCAACGTCTTTCATGTCCTCACCAACAGACTTAGCTTCCTCCTCCAAAGCATCAAGATCGATGACGGTCTTCAACTTACCCTTCCTCTGAGAAGACTACAAAGAAACACATACGACAGCCAAGAATTAGGGGAAAGTCAGTGAAGAACCTACAAACACAAAGGTATGATAATAATCCTTACCTCCGCAGGTGTTTCAGCCAAAGCTTTCCTCTTCATAGTCCTTGCAGCTACGAAATTACCAGCAGATCCCGAAGCATCCCCAGCATAGGAAGCAGGAGCAGACTGCGAAACAAAATCATCAGAAAAGAAGACAAAGGCTCTCTCAGTAAACGAAGATGTCACAGTAAGCAATGATATCGAACTAAACAAAGATAAAACATGAAAAGGTACCTCATGAGAAGCAGAAGGATTAAAGACCCAAGGATGATATCCATCATACTTCTCCGGCAAAGAGCGAGCTAAACGAAGAATACAAGGGTCCGTATTAGTAAAACCATAAGCCCAAGGACCAACTATACTAATAGGAGTAAGAGCCCAGCGGTCATCATGATCAATACAGATGCGGTCATTGTTGGATTTACGCGCATGATTTTTCGAGAGTCTCATAATACCTGACACCAGCATGAATATTTTATCCATCAACAATGGCAGTAGAAATTTGCAGATCACCCAAAAATGAAACATGGGCAAAAAACTAAAGTACTTTGGGCATGAGTTTCACTAAACCAATCAGAGGAAACAGTTTGATTATACTACAAGGGAAAACAAACATCATACATCACGGGAGCAAGATTTTGGGCATACGATAATCATGGAGAAAAAATTATCAAGGATCAAAACGAAGCAAAACCCAAGTTTTAACAAAATGCAAACAAGCGAACCAAGAGTACCATTCTCACATACGAGCGAAATCAACAACATCAACATTAACAGAACCCCTAGTCTAAGCAGGAGACATGCAACCAAATATGGTAAGAAGATGAACAGTACTTACTTGAATAATCCTTCGTGAATCCAGATCGTACACGGAATCAAGAAGAGCAGTTAGCGGCAGAAGAAGAATTTTGGAGAAAAAGGAGAGCGACAGTTCGAGAAAGAGGAATAAGTGTTAAGGAAAAATTCCTTCTCTTTATTCTCCTCTTATAGGCGGTTGGAGAATCCAAAAATTTGGAGGGACCGAAATCCAAGGGGAAGTTATTACATGAAAGGACATGTAGGGACCACCCAAGCGGTACGTGCAAAAATGGCGGCGTAACGGAAATTTTCTTCCACTTCAACCAAACGGTTGAATATGAAAGAAAAGGGGGAAACTGTGACTACAAATATTCTATGGAGCACATGTCACGATCTTAGTGGTCGCACAATAACTGAACTGTATATCCTTCGTTGGACAAAGGAACCTAAGCAGCAAAGGATAGCTCCGCAGATCTACTTTATCTCGCCCCAAGAAAGAATACCTCGACGGTAGAGATGAAAGAAGTACAAGTCTAATCCACAAAACGCAGCTGGCAAGGGGACAGAGGTAGATGACGCATCTAATCAGCATTAAATGCACAAAACTCTTGTCTACACGCATATATCAAGGCACGTGGAGATATGAAGCATGGCGGACTCCCTTTGGTAGAAGCAGGCGGTGAACGAAGGTACAACCGACACCTAAGGTATATCAGCGGACGATGGACCCAGGGGCAGCAAAGATATACCAGGAACAGAAGGGGATATAAATACCAAGCCTTACCAACAAACTAAAGGCATTCAATTCATAACCTAGAAGAAGAAGAAGATCTAGTCTTAAGCTTATACCTCTTTAATGTTTAGAACTTAAGTAACTACCATAACTTGAGTTCTCTCTATTACTTTGGGAAGCATTTAAAATCTTTGTAACCACTACAACTTAATACAAAAACAATCACTCATTTCCCCCGTGGACGTAGACGAATGTACGTTATCTCTTGTGTCTCGTGATAACTTAGATGCTTTTACCATATATTTGTGTTCTTTGTTATTATTGTGATCGTACACGTCTTTATTTACTTAGCATTATCAGTTCAACAGAGGTATCGATACTACTTAGTATCCGGTCCTCAGAACTATTTACATTTACATAGACTATGGGAAAATAAGCAGTCACATAAATGTTGATAGCTAAGGTGAACAAAATATTGCTCATTCGATGAATTGTTGAATATTGATAGTTGAACCAATAATCCTTAGTCTGAGCAAATGTTGCTTATCTGAGAAAAAGTTGCTCGTTTGATGAATTATTGGTCACAGGACCAAATAAAATATTAAATTAAAATACTGGTGTTGATGGTGGCTTTTAGCTTAGGGTCAAAATTGTAAAACCTTACATCTGATGTGACGTCACTCTAAAAGAAAATGGTGCCGTGAGTGATAACCTCTACACCAACATATTTATTGAGCCGTACAATATACTTACATGAAATTTATCCATCCCAGATGTTCTGTAAATTTTGGGGCCTCACCTATATTCACTTAATATAAGTTCATTTGAATGCCTTTTATGCTATGTTCTCCGGCTGAACCCTTAATGTTGATATGGCATGACGATTTGTGTTCACTCGCAGCAGAGTAGCACGAATTTTCAAGTATCAAGGATAAGGTCTTTGCATAAGGTGTTCAATCTGAAAAAACATGCTGCTCTTTGGCAATGAACTTAAAATAACTCTATGTCAACACATAGAATTCAATCAATTGACCTGACTAACTTGCAGAAGTTAGGGTTTTGCGCCTTGCGCAGTATATCAGACCCTGATCTTCGAAATTAAACCTAGGCGAACTAGGTAATTAATCCGTCGTGGATTAGCAGGTGCAAAACCTTTCTCAGAATCAGAAAACAGGTAGCCGCAACAACAAAGGGATGCGTGGTCATGCCTTAGACCAACTGGCTCCACTTTCCATTGGTCACGCCCCTTCCTAAACCGTCCATGTTTCTTTCGACCAATCATGTCACCTCAAATTAGCCACGTGCACATAAGTTGTGGCTGGGCCCATGCTTGCCGGCCCCACTTGCCATCGACCAATCAGGTCGCTCTAAAACCGCCACACTCTCACCATAGGTGTAGCCACGTCCATGCTTGGACGACCCCCTTTTAATCGACCAATCAGGTCACTCTAAAGCCTCCACACTCTCACCAGAAGTGTAGCCGCGCCTTATGTTTGGCCGCCCCCTTTTCTTAGCCAATCAAGTCGCGCTAAACTTGCCACCATATATTAAAGACCAAATGCACCTTGCCACGCTACCATAACTAACTGGCAGGCCAAACCCGCCTTATCACAATAACATATTGATCGGCATGCCAACGTGCCATTCTGCCGCGGTAGCATGCTGCTTTAACCTTGGCCACCTCGCCAAGCCCTAATTCTTGCCATGACACCAAAACCTAGCCTTGGCCACGCTGCCAAGCCCCAATTCTTACCACGACGCCAAAACCTAGCCTTGGCCACGACGCCAAGCCCTAATTCTTACCACGACGCTAAAACTAGCCTTGGCCACACTACCAACCCCTAATTCTTACCATGGCGCCAAAACCTAGACTTGGCCATGCTGCCAAGCCCTAATTATTACCACGGCGCCAAAACCTAGCCTTGGAAACGCCGTCAATACCTAACTTTGGCAATGATGCCAAATTCTAACCTTGGCCACGCCGCCAAGCCCCAACTTTGGCCACGGCGCCAAATTCTAACCTTGGTCACGCCTCCAAGCCCCAACTTTGGCCACTACGCCAAATTCTAACCTTGGCCACGCCGCCAAGCCCTAACTTTGGCCACAACGCCAAATTATAGCCTTGGCCATGACAACAAACCCTTACTTTGGCCACATAGCCAAATCCTAAGTTCTGGCCATGCTACAACGCCATAGGGCCATGCCACAACACCACAGATGTGCCACTGTCATGCCGCTATGCCATGGCCACGCCAAGCACCACTATGCCAATGGCGCCACTTTGATATACAATGAGATATGGCCATAATCAATGGTCATCCTTCCTCATGATATGCAATCTCAACCATCCAAGTTCGCCACCGAACTAACAAACTTGTGGCAAGTTTTAGGCGACCAGCCGCTAAAATCTAGTGGCCATGGCTACACCAGGCGCCACTTGCACCACCGTGCCACTGACATGCACGAGCTATGCCAGCCATACTATATTACCACTAGCGTACACCAAAACTCCCTTGCGCCATTATCAGGCGCCAACATAAGGTAGCCATAATCAACGTCTACCCTCCCTCATGAGATGCAATCTTGGCCATCCAAGTTCGCCACCGAACTGACGGACTTGCGGCAAGTCCCAGGCAACCCGCTATGTCAAGTGCCACTATGATAATGGCGCCACTTTGCTACGCGACAAAGATGTGGCCATAATCAATGGCTACCCTTCCTCATGAGATGTGATCTCAGCCATTCAAGTTCGCCACCAAACTGACATACTTGTGGCAAGTTTTAGGCGGTCGACCAAGGAAAGCTTAATAGCATCACATGCTATTTTCATATGGAAAAGTATCTTGATTTTGACTTTCCACACATATCAACCTACTACACGTTTTCCACGAAAACACTCTAGATATCAAACATGTCACAAACTGGGGGATACTCATCAGGGTATTGGTATAGCGGTTTACAGTGCGTGGCGTGCAATGCGTTCGTTATAAGAAAGTGTCATGGAGTAGGAAAATTAGTGGTGGTACAGAGTAACACTTTAAAAAATTCATTACCTTCATCATGGAAGCGTAATGACTGACGGTTACATGAATTCACATCCCTCATCATGGAAGCATAACGTCTAATGGTTACACGTTACTCTATTCCTCCACCACTCAATCATTTTCACTTCCAATGAAACCAGAGTACGTTTCAATAAGACTTGTATAAATAGGCTTCGCCAATCTTCACAAAACCACAAGTTTTGGTCGGCAACAATACAGTATCTAGAAATCACCTAGTAGCTTTCCATTCGGTTAACCAATTCTACTTTTAGATACAAGTCATAAACAACCACACCTTCAGAATCAATGATTTTGGTCTCAACACTCTCTTTGCTTCCCTCCCTAAGACCAACCCTTCTCATTCACTTTATGACCGAAGCAAGCCTGTAACGGCCGTTTCTTGGTTTAGGCCAGGATTGTACAGATTGATATCTCGAATCAAAAGTACTCCCCTGCAGTACACTGTTTGGGGTTTAAATTCGTTTCTCACCCACACACCCGAAATTACCAAAATCAACAGAAACGGTTTTCACCCATAAACAATTGGCAACCACAGTAGGAGATTAATCTCTCGGTCGCAACTTCAAACTCTCAATTTTATCATCCTACCAGTGAATGCAATGCTTTGAAGCACATCGTCCAAGAAAAAAAAGATTCATGAGAATTGTGTCTAGGGACTAGAGATCTTTCGCCATACCACGGTTCGACATAAAAAGGTTCCACAGACAAACTGGGGACTTCTTGCGGCGACGAGGGCATCACATAAAGACTAGGATTTACTCCCTGAAGATTCAGTTTTGGTGAAAGACACTAAAGAGTAAGCCTTGTCAGATGATGTTTACGTGATCTATTATTTGGGTTTTTACATTTACAATGGAAGCCGATAACACAATCACCTCAAGATTTCATATCATCCCATATTTTTCCCTTTCTCATGCAACATTCACGGTTTCACAATTTTCCCGAGTGATTTTGCTACTTACATTCGCAATTCGGATTTTGACATATCAATTGATCAAAGGGCTATTATTCAAAAATAATCCAATAACTCTTATAAGAAGCAATCATCTATCAATCCAAAAACTCTTATAAGAAGCAATCATCTATCAATCCAAAAACCAGAAAATCAAACCATAAACTAGGCGTTTCTTTTGCCTTTCAAAAAAAAAAAAAACCTGAGAAAAGGAAGTTTAGAAAATAAAAACATTTAAGGAAAATCGCCTAACAATGGCTCGTTCTTCTTGGATAAGACATCCTTTATGTTTTGAAGAGCCGTCTACTTCAGCTTCAACTCATGGGACAACTTCTCGACTTATGCCTCATGTTGGTTGATCAAATCCACGGAAGGACCATCAACCGCTTCAGCCTGCAGCCTTTGGATCTCGGAAAATCCCTCACAGAACCAGGAGACATTAAACTCAAAGTTTACATACATATCCCGATGGAATTCCCAGCTTTTGACTACATCTCCAGAAACAGTGTGTCCAGTTACACTGCACATGTCATGGATTAAAGATAAAGTTTCCTCCATACGCTTGACCAATGCAAAGCGGCTATCAACCCTCCTGGTCATGGCAATGTGCCCATGCTTCCTCCATATCTTGGTATACAGCTCCGCATACTTTACCGGTACACCGAATCCCCTAATCAACACATGACCTTCAAAAGGAGTTTCAAATGGAGGATCAAAAATGACACCATCAGCTGGATGTGCGACTAGCAAAGATTCTTTGGGAATAATCACGTCTGTTTCCACGTTAATATTTTTTTGCCATTGGAGACATCACATCATCCTCACGTCGATCAACCTCCATCTCTAGATTACCAGTATGTTTTTAATTGGTATCAGAGAAGGAAAACACGAAAATATATAACAATCTGTGTTTGGTGTGATCCATCCTATAAGAATTGAATCCATGTCTGATTCAGTTAACATTAAGCAAGGGTATGACTACTCAAAGGTTGAAGATGTTACTACTTCGTTGACTCATGATCCAGGAGTTGCGAAAACATATGTGTATTTTTTTGATGAAAAATAAGATGCTGATAAAGAGTTGGTAAAACTCCTAAAGCCTATGAAATCTTTGTCTTCTAAAATGGTAATTTTAAAGACATAGTCAAATCTTCTTAAACAGGAGATCAGAAATAAAGACAGTCAACTGGATAGTCTGGCTGAAGAGAATATGAATCTCACTGTCAAATTAGAAGCTCTTGTTAATTCTCTTAACAAAGAGACAAGTCTAGTGACTCTGAAAAATGATGCAGTTGTGTTAGTCACATCTAAATTAGATCAAGATGAAGGTAGTTTTCCAAACTACATCAAGTCAGAAGAGGATGAGAAACCAACTTCTATATCTACTGATGATCAAATGAAATCTTGTCCAAATGAAACTTTGAACCGATTCCATGATAATGATCTTAAGGAATACACTTTTCAGTCACTTGACAGGAAACTTATACTTTTTCAATATACGGTGGTAAAATTTTTGAAGGAAGTTTCTTGTCTTAAAAAACTGAAAGACCATTCCTCAGTAGAAAGACAGATTATACCAAAACCCTATAAGATCAACTCAAAATCATAGGAAAGAGTTTACAATAACTTCTGGAAGAAGATTCCTCCTCATCCATATCGATTTTATTTTGTTTTGATGATGAACGATTCCAGAAGGAAGGGAAAGAGAGAATCTCTGCCAAAAGAAACAATGAAGGAGTTCCAATAATTATTTCATACAATCACACTGATGTGAATCATAAGGAATCCCTTAGAATGAGAAAATCTTATGAAAATCTCATTGAAAGAATTAAGAGATACCTATCAGTCTTTGAGAATTCTCACACTGGTACGATTTCTCCACATGATCATATCTCTAGAGTTAGAAAAGATCATCGTCTTGGGAGAAAATATATTGGGCAGAAATTCCCTAAGGGAAACATGAACTATGTTTCTGATAGTTAATATAAGCTTGAAAAAGCTTATTCTGATGCAACTTAGTTGTATCAAAATTCGTGCACTCTCATCCTCATCTGTGCTCGTATTTATGGATGGGAATGGCACACTAAATCTAGAGCACATGTGTTTGTGTAATTGATTATCAGAAAAGTTATAGGTTTTTATGGATAGTTGTAAATCCAAAAAGGTTCATGTTTATCATGATTTTCTAGATAAGTTTTGTTTGGAACCTTTGAATAAAACTAAAGAAGTTCGGACAAAAGGAAACAAAATATATTCCTTAATATTTTCGTATTCTACTGATATTTTTTGGTCCGAAGGTTGTCTCCTTTTAAAAGGAAATTATTTCTTCTAGTATATTGATACCTTGATCAATCATCTTATATATATAACCAAGCATGCCTCCAATAACTTGCAGTGTCTCAAAGACTAATAAGGAGGAAGCTCAAAGGGTCAAAGATTATCAAGGAATCAATACTGAGAGGAAGAAAAGAACTAAATCAAAAATCATGCCTGATTATGATTCTGAAGATTTAGTTGGATCACAAGATGAGTCATGTCTATTGACCTATAATCAATAGGATCCATCCAAAGTCAAGTGGATTCGTTCAAATAGTATGAATCAATACATCCAAAATTTTGAAAAAATGAAAACTGATCTAGTTATGACAGTCCGACATCAGGATTGGTTGAAAGAACGAATCGAAGGAAAAAAATAATCTCTTGCCGAACTCAAGGTTCTTGTTGAAGAGCTATAGAAACATGAAGTGGTTGCAGACAAGTCTCTTGAGACATGCTTTAATAGTTTGAACACTGATGAAACATCGGTGAACAACAAGAGCACCACTAGAGATTAAGTTATGCTGTAATACTTAATCTAGAAAAATAGACATAAATTTTTGATCTCTTTCATTGATTGTATAAGTCTATTGAATAAAACTATTATGAATAAAGTTATTTGATTTATAATTTTTCTTGTGATAGTTTTTGTTTTACATAGCCGGTGCTTTATTGCTTTATCTTATTTGCTATGTATGTTTATGAGATGTTTGATTTCGGTTTAATTACCTTGATATTCGATCTCATAATATGTTGTAAACCCTTGTGGTTTGGGTGACTTTTTGATTTAGCATGATTAAGTTCTAGCTCAGGTTGGTAGGCTTTATCAAAGGATCATAAGGGGTTCCTGTAGAAATAATTTGTGAAAAAGTCACAATATGTTGAATCGGTTTTGGTTTATCATAAAAGCATATGTGTTTTGATGGTTTTGAACTTTTGCTTGCAATTGTTAAAACCGATTTTCAACCTTTCTCTGTTAAAGGTTGGTTGTTGTTATTCTTTTGTTTTTGACATGAGAATGACAACATGATAGTATTTCGATATCAATTCTCCCGGAAGAAGAAAACAATGCGATTACATTTGGAAAAGTTGGATGCAAAATTGAGGTAACAATCTTGTTAGTTAATTGTTTTCCTATTTTAAGAAAAGCCTATTTTTATTTGATATATATATTGCTTTTCCTTAAACGAAATTGTTGGTACAATTGATATATTTATTCCATTATGTATGTGTGGATGCATGTGTAATTCAATTGGTTCTGGTTGAGTAAAACTATTGTTATCTTGTTTTGTTATGTGATATCAATAGTTTAGGCTTACGAAAGTTTGGTGAAATTGCGGTGCTATAATGTTTATGTTAATTCAATTGCTTCCAGTTAAGTAAAACAATTGTTATTTTGCTTTATTGCATGGTATCAATTGTTTAAGCTTACAAAATTTTGGTGAAATAGTGAAACTTTGATATATTTGTTGTTTTAATTGCTCTCGGTTGAGGTAAATAATTATGCAAGTTCATTTATTGGTTTGTATGAATTATTTATGGCTTAACGAATGAATATGTTGGCGGGATGAGTTGTTTAGTCCAATTCGATTGCAGATAAGATATAAACTAAGTTAATTATGATCTTAGTTAGACTTATCAAAGTGGAGGTTTCAGTTATTCAAGTCTATCCGAAATCCTAAACAAGGAAATGCTAGTTAACTAACCTAGTATTTGGCTTGTTTAAAATCTTAAGGTCTAAGTTATATGGATAATTAGAACCTGATGAGAAAAATGGAGTGTATCTTTGTTTTGGTCTTATCGAATGAAGCGGTTGTATTTATACAATCGGTTTAGCAAAAGAACTAAGTTGCTTAGTTGATTTTTGGTTTTCTAAACTAGTTGGGAAAATTGCTTCAGGTAATTATTTCCATGATAACATATCAAAACATAATTACTTTGTGTTTCGATTTTGATATTGGTTATCAAAAATGTTATGTGGAGCCCTCGTGCTTGACTCAACAGGTTGCAAGTATATTTTGAGATTTGTAAGATCCTTTTCGTGTTGTCCATTATTTTTTCGTTTCTTTGTCATTTTTGTGACAAAAGGGGGAGAAATATATGGAGTAAATAGGTGATGCTGGTATTAATTTTTTGTTGACTGGTATCACTAGGGAAGAGGACAATGGTGCTTGAACGTTTATCTAACGAATGAGGAAAAACACAGATTAAGGGGGAGTAACATATCATATGATTGGGATAACAAAGACTTGTGGATTAAAAATATACCTATCTCACCTTTAGGGGGAGTAAAAGCTTTGTTCTTATAGTGCAGCTGCTGCATTTTTGAGGATTGAATGTATGCAGGTTATGTGCTGTGGATTCGGGAATCAAGCATATGTGCAATGATATCTTGTAATTTGTTTATCCATATGATTGTAAGAGTTTTGTCACTAAAATTGACAAAGGGGGAGATTGTTAGAGCATTTCTCGGTTGAACCCACCAAGCGTTGGTATGTCAAGTTTGGTTGTCATATTTTAGTGAACCAAAACTCATTTAAGAGTCACTTGATTTAAATGTACTAGAGTCAACTTCGTATAGGTTAGCTTGAAAGTATTAGGGTGAGACATTACAAGTATTCCAAAGACTTGAAGAAGTGAAGTAGAACAGAGATACAACCACATCATCATCCTTCAACTTGAGGTTAGTGATATTTGACTTGAACTGTTTTATTCCCTAACGTATCTTTTAAGTCGTGCATTTTGAAAACATAAAACTGCGAAGCATGAACACTCTAGATAGACCTATTATTAAGGAATACAATATGAAGTTTCTTTCTTAACCATTAAACTTTGTATATAAGACATTGACATAATCGTATGAATGTTATTGTGATTATGTATGGGTATGAGGTGAGGATTTCATCCTAGGGAACAATGTTTACATATGTTTTAAGGAAGTAAGTTCATGATATGTGTTGTGAACAGAAAAGGAAATCGCTAGGCGTTATTGGGGCTGTTCTTCATTGCAAATCTTATGAACGACCAACATGTGTGATTAGTATAACCGCTCAAGACTTGTTTGTGTTCTTGGTAAAATTATTCACATGAGGCCTGACTTATGTATTGGTATGAATTTTATTAGTGAAACCGATCTTAAGTAATCACCTGGGGTATGATCGGGTTTGTGAGTGTCTGAAAAATATTGGGAAAGGGGAACCGATCCTAGTAAGAGGTGCAGTACATCACAAGGGGAACCGATCCTTGTATAAGGTGCATCAAGTTTTATAGAAGAAAGGGGAACCGATCCTATGGACATGCAGTGCATACAAGTTAGATACCAAATATATGTAGGGAATCGATCCTAGTACCTAGTCAGCCGTATCTTTGGTAAGCTAGTGTAACTATGCACAGTACTCACGTGGAGGTAGAACCGAAACTTGTTTTGGTAGAACCGTTAAACTCATGGTTTGTGATTGAGTGTTACTTGATCAATCACATAGTTCTTGAAAGTCATATGAACCAATTCTAAACTTGTTTGAAAGTGTGGTAAATTTGTTCAAGTGAGTAAGTATGAAAAAGGACTTGCAAGAGTAAGATGTTAACACACTTTGAACACGGTGCATTAATGCTTATTATTTTTGATCATATTCCTTAAAGGCTAAGAAGGAAATAAATCCCAAGATCGAATTTAAATAAGTTAAGAATCTTTTTAATTAATGGTTTTTAATTATATATGAAAAATAAGAATTAGTAATGTGCATTTGCTAATTAAAGATTTTCCAAGGAGATTTCGATCATAATTTTGGACAGTGCATTCACAGGAATTATGGAAACCGAATTTGGTGTAGTAATGAAAAATATCTTGAGAATATTTTCGGTTTTGGAAATTCCTTGGTGTCCAAACTTCCTTGTCTATAAATACTTTGAGTTTTCATTTCTATCAAACTAATCCTTCGTAACAATAGACTTCCTCTTTTGTCTTTGTTACTGGTGAAGCCGTCTATCGGATAGGAGAGTAATCTAATTATGTGAAATCTCTTACAGCCGCTCAATTTAAAGTCTTATTTGGGATTGAGAAGCTCTAGCGCGACCCGTTGGTGGGAAACTAGATATTGTTGTTTATATTTAGTTTTCGTATTGATTTGATTGACTAACGGTGGTTGAAATTTGATTGCACCTAGTTTGTTTATGCTTGAGAATCTTCTCTTATGATATAAGATTCACTCAAACTAGTTCAAGGTTTCGACAGGGCTCTTTAGACTGTTGTTAGATCTAAAGACGATCTTGTGATAATCAATTTTTAAAAGACTCTGTTCCGTGTGTGATTGATCACAAGAGATTCAAGTAGTTTTTTGCAGGTGTTTATTGAAGATCTAAGAAGATTTGAAGACAAAGAAGAGATAGAATATTTCTGACTTGGTTTTATAATCTTTGGTGTGCACAATACTTGTTTTGGTAAAAGAGGATCCAACTATAATTGATTTGTCCTTTGGGTATTTTGATAGAATAGTTTAGAAGATCGACATCAACACAATTCTTTGGATTAAGAGTATTGTTGGCTTAATCTTACCGATTTCCCTTTGGGTGATTGAACATAAGATAGATCTTGGAACATGTCAAAGGAGTTTATGTTAGGATAAACAAGAGAACCTTTGCCCAACTCATATCACTTGGTTGAATAGAGTTGATACCAAACAGATTTGTTGTTCCTTTACTGTTTGGAATACGAACTAAAGGAATTGGTCCAAGTACGTGACTTTTTTACAGGTTGGAGGCGTCGGAATACATACGAAACTAGGTGAACTATAGGTTTAGTTGCTTGGTATCAACTATACGAAGTTGGTTTATTTTGTATAGCGGCTTAATCCTGAGAGTATTCAATTCTGGACAAGGTCCCGGTTTTTTTTTTTTTTTTTGCATTTGCGGTTTCCTCGTTAACAAAATCTTGATGTGTCATTTACTTTATATTTTCGCATTATAATTGTTTTATTATAATTAAAGTAAATTGCACAAATGTTAATTCCTATTTACTTGATACGTGAATCCTATTGTGTTTGGTTAAGTCCGAACCTTTGTATCAAGTAAACATACTTTGTTGTTGTATTGTCTCGATCTCGTATCCATAGACGATTACACGAAGTGTGAACCGATTAGTTGTATTGTCTCGACTCAGTCCATAGATAATTACTTTTGGAGATATGACTTATTGGAAGGAAAAATAATAGCTTGAGGTATATTTGGGTACCCCCGCCTTTTCATTATTAAATAGTTATATTTTGATCGACAAGCTATCATTTGGTGGTTCTTTTCAGTATTCAAATCTGGTAGTTCTGCTTGACTTGATCTGGTTAACTTGGAAGATCTAAAACCTGACAAAGAAGTTTAATTGATTTTAAATAGAAAATCCTTTGTCATGCTCAACTATATTATCTCTGATTGATTATTCTATATAGGAAATTGGTTACCAAACAGATTAGTCATTTACTGTTTGTAAGACGATCTAAAAGGATGAGTGTATAAAGTCTTCAGAGAGACTGAAACAACTTCAGATAGTTGACTATATCTGAGGATTCACGTGTGCTGGCCAGATTGGTTATAGGCATTAGGATATTGAGGAAACTAGGTCAGTTGGAGTAGTTTACTTGGTCTCAACTATACGAAGTTGGTAGTGTCTTTGTATAATGGCTTAATTCTGAGAGTATTCAAAACTGGACTAGGTCCCAAGGTTTTTCTGCATTTGCGGTTTCCACGTTAACAAATCTTGTGTGTGCTTTTACTTTACTTTCTGCATTATAATTTGTGTAAGTTATAATTAAAGTAGTTGCACTTGTATGTTAACCCTAAGCACTTGATATTAATCCTATAGTAAATCGGTCTTGTACCGTAACTATTATGAAGTGATTATCTTTTTCTTGTATTGTCTCGACTACTTTGTCCATAGACGATCACACAAGGTATCATACTTATTGGTTGATATAGAAAAGATTATGGTGTACTTGGTACCTTTGTCATTTCACTATGAGGACCAAACTCTAATGCCAGAGCAGTCGGATACAATCCCCCATCCCAGATGGTCTTCTGGGTTGCCACTGAAAAGGAGAGGATACCAAGTATACCACCAATCTTTTTGTTTGGACCTATAAAAAAAACTTGCTAAAATCAGTAGTATGGATCAAAATTTGATATCATGTACCTGAATTGAACAATCTCCTTATACAATCTATATAATTACAAAACTGCATAAAAGATTGTTTAAAAAGGTAAACCTAGCATTGTACTAGAATTGTACACGAACCGAATTACAACAAGAACAAGTCTTATCATCTATAATTCAAGATATGAATTCGCAAGAACAAGTCTTGTAGGTCATACTGTATATAGTTTGAGTTAAAAACTGTCTAAGTTAATTATTGAATCACTTGCTTTTACTTTAATTATAACACACACGATTTTAATGCGAAAGTAAAAAGGAAAGCAAGATATAAAGAATTTTTTTAACGAGGAAAACTGCAATGGCAGAAAACCCCCGAAACCTCTTCCAGTTTTGAATACTATACTGAATTAAACCTCTACAGAAACTAGCCTACTATCAGACTTCGGACCGGAATTTAGTTGAGATCAAATTAACCCTCCAAGAAATTCAGATGCAGTCGTGCTCCTTACATCTCTTGAGGATCACATTTTACGAACTTGATTCCCTTAGCTGATGTCCTTTACATCCTAAGAGTTACTTCACCCTTAATGAAGACTTTTGATACCTATTTTCCTTTAACAAACAAGCCTATTTGATTTTTTTTTTTTTTGATATGTTTCAATCTAGGTTTTGAAATCTGTTTATAGTATATAAAGTCCAGCAAACATCATGGATCCGGAGCACTTACACTCTTATCAAACAGAAACCTAGATCACTTACCACCTCTCAAGAATAATCCAAACAAATCAAAGAAGAGTTTAGATATCTATCTTTAGGAATCACAAAGTCTTAGACGAAGATAACTTTATGATTTTTTGATCAGAAGTCCGTGAACTTTAATAACCAGTACAACAAGATCCGGATACAAGAACTACAAGTAAAAATATAGTCTGACCATGCTTCATGAATCTCTAAGTAAAATTTTCAAATCCATAACCTAGAATCAGTTTTGTAAATAAACCTAGGTTATAAAGGATGACTTTATATATGCAACTAGGACACAAGAGTTCCAGGGATTGATAAATCCTATCGCAAGAGTCTCTCTATTTATAGATTTTCAAGGCTATAAATAACTTTAAATTCAAGATAAGATTGCTTGAGATTTAAGCAAACACTTTCTCAGTTTAGATGAAATTCTTATTAAGAATTCATGTAATCATGTGAAAATTCCATATTGAAATTACACAGAAGAATATGGATTATGCTCTGGAGTTCTGGAACCATGCATAATGATAGTCCATAGTGGCAAGTATTCCTTTGAACTTACAAGCATTAACAATGTTCAATTACACTCAATACTAAAACGTAATTCACAAGCTCAAGATGATTTTATGAATAGAGCTGTCTTAGAAGTGTCTATGAAAGTTATATCAAAGGCGAATAAAGTCATGTAATATAGTTCCTGAGTTTCTGCTAAACTGGAAGTAAACATGTTCACAAACCACTGGAAGTTCAAGAAGTCGGGCTCAAGAGATTCACAAACCGCTTCCAGTTCGCAAAGTCAGGTCATAAGGGTTTGCAGACCTACCTTGTTCACGAACTTAGATTAAAGAGTTCAAAATCGGGTTTACAAACCCCACATATGGACCATCAATTTAAAGTTTAAACAATTACCCAATGAAACAAATCAAGAAAATGACATTTGGAAAATCTATACTACAAACATCATATGTTTTTGAGCCTTGGATGCACATATAACATTTCGAGAGACAAACGTTACATCTGGTTTCCATGATTGGAGACACGGTTACATCTTCATGTCATGAATTTCCATCTCAGTGTTATCTTCAGAAGCGGCTTCTTCATGTAAATATCACCAATTGAATATTTATTCCACATAAATAAATAACCCAAGGGGAAAACGCGTGAGAAACTTAACGACTCATCGATGGGCCTACTTGGACTGAGGGAAGACCTGCTTCTACGCTCTGAAGTACTTTTCCCATCACCATCGGATATGGAGCTTTCTTCTTCTTCGCCTTCCTTTTCACTGACAAGAGGCTCAGTATCACCAAATTTTTCTTCAGAAGGTGTCATTTCCTGGCCACGTGCAAGTCTGGTAAAGGGGTTTGTTTTTCTAATGCCCTAAGTCAAAAAGGGAAAATATTTTCAGTGGCAACAGTTTAGAATATTTATACAATACGGCTTAGTCAGGAAGAAAATCATACATACTTGCATGTTGGAAGAACTGAAAGTCACAAGAGCCATGGAAGCCGAATCCGGTTGGAAGCCACCTGCACAATTTTTCGACCTGTCTCATTTTCCTAGGGACTGTCTTCATCCGAGCTAGAGGATTTTTGTTTTCCCGAAGGAAGCCTTTTCAACAATTTATGCTTTGCTAGAACCGCAGAGGAAAGTTTTTTGCATGGATTTGTTACAACATCCTGCACGAACTGATGAATGCGAGAAACTCACCTTGCCACAAGATATTATATTTGGGAGTCTTCACAGGTTTTTGTTCTGAGAGAAAGAAGGGGAGGCTTTTATCCGATGCAAAGACGTTGTAATCAAGAATATCGGATAACATTTCATATGGAGCTGTCAGTGGGCGACGGAATGGGACCCCCTGATCAAAGACCATATGTCGAGCATCCTGTCAATGTTATAAAAGAATACTCTACTAGATCCTCTGAAAAAAGATGTCACATACCCAGATACGCAGATTCACAAGAATATAATTTCTCCAATGCTTATATTCTCGTCAGCAGAATGCAATATCACGTTTGGGGCGGAAGCAAAAGTGTTTGGTTGAACTATGGAGGTGTAGACTGGAGCCTATGGATGAAATTTAATTGCATGTGCATTGTCAAGAAAATCAATGAGCTTTGAGCCAGGCCTTGGAAGCCTATCCAACCAACGGAGTATCCTAGAGCCGCCATATGTATCAGAAAATTAGGTTTTCAGGTTAGGAGCATAATGTTTGAAATGCTCCCACAACCATGCCTGGAGAAAGGTGACATGGATATACGAATCTACTTTTATATACCCATTAGATATGTACATATCTGCTACCAAGTAATCCAGGTGTATATACAAAGAGCCAAGAAACAAACTGCCAATGGGAAGAACAACGCCTTTCGATAGTCTGATAGCAAATTTGATGAGCTTTTGCCTTACCTCCTTCTTGCCATATCCATCATCAAAAATATCTCTGGATAGCCACAGAACTAAAAATGCAGCAACATGGAGTGTATCATCTAACACTCGATCCGACTCTGGCTCATCAGGGAACCACTCAGACACCCACCAATTATAGACACACTTTTCCTCATAACTCTTTCGAACATATCCTGTTTCTTTCGTGACCAAAGCGACATGTATTTATTCTTCTTCCTCAGACAAGACAACGTCAATCTCCCCAATTATTGGAAGACTCAACAAAACGACCATGCTTTCCAAAGAAATAGTCATCTCACCCATCTACACATAGCCGTATGAGTTTTCGGACACCATCTGAAGATGAAAGTAATCAGGCCTGCAGCGTCTTTTCTGATTTGAAGTGTTGCAGAAGCCATGATAGCATTCACGATTTGCGCTCTAGTCAAATTATATCTTACATGATCTCGGCTCATCATGAACTTCATCCATTTATCATAAGAGCATAATGGACTTTGGCAGATTTTTAAGTCTATGGGAGAAGCTGGATACTCTTTCTTCTGAAGGAAAAACCTCATTATACGCCCTGGACAGACTGATCAGACTTCTCCATCATTTTCTGAATCAGTCAGAAGAGTTGGCACGAATTTGGGATGGGTCCTCATAATTGAAGCAGACATCGTAAAAAACTCGTCATCTATGTTCGGCTTGGAGTTGTTAGCACTTCTTGATGCGGCGACAGAACTGCTTTCAGGTGACATCTTAATAAAATTCCCTTATACTTCTTTCACTTTCGAAGTAGCTACAACAGAGCAAAAATAAAGAAGAATTACTACTTTGAAGAAAAATCATGCATGAAGATTTTATCAAAATTGGACGCAATAATCAAGGAGCAGCAACAAATTTTCTATGGAGAAGTTTTTTCTTGGCCGCCTGTCATGATACTCACGGCCAAAGAATGGGGACTAATTTCTTCTCGACGGGATATGTGTGCTGCCGCGAAAATCATGCTCTTGGTCGAAACTAGACAACGCCGTGGGAAACATATGAAGCCGCGGGAAGTATGTCGTCGGCCAATTTATGCTTGGCCATGGAAATCGTGCTCATAGACAAAAGGAAATCCTACACCTAGGTTTTAATGGAGAAAAGAGCAAACGAAGTTGTCCGCCTATACATGCTCACTTAACACAATAATTAGTTTCATTGTTGTGGCTAACGCTACCATAATATTACTAGCATAAAGGAATCATTCATATTGTAGTGTTTTTACAAGTTCATGGAAGTCGCACCTCTGGCTAGGGTTTACACCAACACGGAGGAGCAAATAAAGGGAGATACGCTAGAATACATACCTGGAATATGCTCGCCTACTGTGTTGCAACTTCCGTGCTGCTAACCCCAAGACGTGGGAATAAAACTGATGATACGGGATAAAAAAGATGGACAATACCTTTTATAGGCACGGTTTTTTGGAGTTTGAATGGAGGAAGGTTTCCTATTTAGGTTACACATGGAAAGAGGCAACCAGACCCATGCTATAAAAGCTCCATGGTGCCAACAGACCACGTCCAAGCTAGCGCTAAGAGCCTGCTCCTAGCCAGCGCCATCTCCGCGTCATAGTCAAACCCTAACCAGCGCTAATGCTTCACGCCATCAGAACCGCGGCCAAAGCACCACGCCAAGCGCTCCATACCAATTCCCATCATTCCAAACTTGCGCCATCAGCTTATGGCCAAACCAGCACCAATAGTCCACGCCTTAACCAGCAACACCACTGACCTAGCCAGAAAAAGCTACGCCATCTTAGCCATCCAAAGCAGCGCCATATCCACCATCCAAGGAAGCGTCATCCTAGCCGTCTAAGGAAGCACCATCCCATAGATATAGCCAAGCAAGCCGCGCTATCCACCATGTGTTATAGCGTTGCTCGGTTGAACCCACCAAGTGTTGGTATGTTAAGTTTTATTGCCATATTTTAGTGAACCAAAACTCATTTAAGAGTTGCTTGATTTAAATGTACTAGAGTCAACTTCATATAGGTTAGCTTGAAAGTATTAGGGTGAGACACTATAAGTATTGGGAAGACGTGAAGAAGTGGAGAAGTACGGAGCTATAACCACAACATCATCCTTCCACTTGAGGTTAGTGTTATTTGACTTGAACTGTTTCATTCCCTAAAGTATCTTTCAAGTTGTGCATATTGAAAACATAAAACTGCGAAGCATGAACACTCTAGATAGACATAGTATTAAGGAATACAATATAAAGATTATTTATTAACCATTAAACTTTGTATGTAAGACATCGACATAATCGTATCAATGCTATTGTGATTATGTACGGGTATTAGGTGAGGATTTCATCCTAGGGAAAAATGTTTACATGTGTTCTAAGAAAGTAAGTTCATGATATGTGTTGTGAACCGAAAATAAAATTGCCAGGAATTATTGGGGCTATTCTTTATTGCATATCTTATGAACGACCAATATGTGTGATTAGTATAACTGCTCATGAGTTGTTTGTGTTCTTGGTAAAACTATTCATATGAAGCCAGAATTATGTATTGGTAGGACTTTTATTAGTGAAACCGATCTTAAGTAATCATCTGGGATATGATCGGGTTGTGAGTGTATGAACTTATCACTGGGAGAAGGGTAACCGATCCTAGTAAGAGGTATAGTACATCACAAGGGGAACCGATCCTTATATGAGGTGCATCAAGGTTTATGGAAGAAAGGGGAACCGATCCTATGAACATGTGCAACACGTTTTTGGGAAGGGGTAACCGATCCTATGGACATGTGCAATGCATACAAGTTAGATACCAAATATATGTGGGGAACCAATCCTAGTACCTATTCAGCCTATCTTTGGTAAGCTAGTGTAACTATGCACAATACTCACATGAAGGTAGAACCGAAACTTGTTTTGGTAGAACCGTAAACCCATGAGTTGTGATTGTGTGTTACTTGATCAATCACGTAGTTCTTGAAAGTCATATGAACCAATTCTAAACTTGTTTGGAAGCGTGGTAAATCTGTTTCAAGTGAGCAAGTATGAAAAAGGACTTGCAAGAGTAAGATGTCGACACACTTTGAACACGGTATATTAATGCTTATTCTATATTGTTCAAAGATATTCCTTAACGGATAAGAAGGAAGTAAATCCCAAGATCGAATTTAAATAAGTTAAGAATCTTTTTAATTAAGGGTTATATATGGAAAATAAGAATTAGTAATGTGCATTTGCTAATTTAAGATTTTCCAAGAAGATTTGGATCATGTATTTTTGGACAGTGCATTCACAGGAATTATGAAAACCAAATTTGGTGGAGTAATGAAAAATATCTTGAGAATATTTTCGTTTTTGGAAATTCCTTGGTGTCCAAACTTCCTTGTCTATAAATACTTTGAGTTTTCATTTCTAGCAAACTAATCATGCGTAACATAGACTTCCTCTTTTGTCTTTGTTACTGGTGAAGCATCCTATCGGAGAGGAGAGTAATCTAATTAGGTGAAATCTCTTACGACCGCTCAATTTAAAGTCTTCTTTGGGATTGAGAAGCTCTAGCGCGACCCATTGGTGGGAAACTTGATATTTCGGTTTATCTTTAGTTTTCGTATTGATTTGATTGACTAATGGTGGTTGAAATTTGATTGCACCTAGTTTGTTTATGCTTGAGAATATTTTCTTCTGATACAAGATTCACTCAAACTAGCTAAGGTTTCGACAGGGATCTTTAGACTGTTGTTAGATCTAAAGGCGATCTTGTGATAATCCATTGTTAACAGACTCCGTACTGTGTGTGATTGATCACAAGAGATTCAAGTAATTGTGTGCAGGTGTTTATTGAAGATCTAAGAAGATTTAAAGACAAAGAAGATATTGAAGATTTCTGACTTGGTTTTTATAATCTTTGGTGTGCATAATACTTGTTTTGGAAAAAGAGGATCCGACTATAATTGATTTATCCTTTTGGGTATTTTAATATAATATCTGAGGAAGATCGGCATCAATACGTTTTCTTGTGATTAAAGGTATTGATTGGCTTAATATTAACGATTTCCTTTGGGTGATTGAACATAAGATATACCTTGGAACCTGGCAAAGGAGTTTATGTTAAGATAAACAAGGGAACCTTTGCGCAACTCATATCACTTGGTTGAAGAGAGTTGATACCAAACAGATTTTTTGTTCCTTTACTGTTTGGAATACGAACCAAAGGAATTGGTCCAAGTACATGACTTGTTTACAGGTTGGAGGCGTGGGAATACATACGAAACTAGGTTAACTATAGGTTTAGTTGCTTGGTATCAACTGTACGAAGTTGGTTTATTTTGTATAGCGGCTTAATCCTGAGAGTATTCAATTCTGGACTAGGTCCCTGGGTTTTTCTGCATTTGTGGTTTTCTCGTTAACAAAATCTTGCTGTGTCATTTACTTTATATTTCCGCATTATAATTGTTTTATTATAATTAAAGTAAATTGAACAAACGTTAATTCCTATTTACTTGATACGTGAATCCTATAGAGTTTGGTTAAGTCCGAACCTTCGTATCAAGTAAACACACTTAATTGTTGTATTGTCTCGATCTCGATCTCGTATCCATAGACGATCACACAAAGTGTGAAATGATTTGTTGTATTGTATCGACTCAGTCCATAGACAATCACTTTCGAGGAAAGGACTTATTGAAAGGAAAAGTAATAGCTTGAGGTATATTTGGGGTACCCTCGCCTTTTCATCATGCCACGGACGTAGCCGATCCAGCAGCACCACGCCCGTGCCTGAAGTCCGCGTCCAAGCCAGCCGTGCCATCCACCTTTCCATAGCCAGCCAAAGTGGTGCCATCTTAGCCGTTCAAAGCCGCACCATATCCTCCATTCCGCAGCGCCATATCCGTACGGCCAAAATTGAAGCACCATCTCTGCCGTTCAAAGTAGTGCCACTTCACCATTCCAACACAAGGATCACGGATTCCTCGTGCTTTCCACCAAAGGTTAGTCGAATTTATCTAGCAATATCTTCACGTCTTGCCCTTTCAATTTTACCCTTGTCTGTCACCATCTCATGCTTACCCCGAAATAATGCCGTTGTTACGAGCTAAGCAGGGGAATTAATGTTGATGGTGGTTTTTAGCTTAGGGTCAAAATTATAAAACCTTACATCTGATGTGACGTCACTCTGTAAGGAAACGGTATCGTGAGTGCTAGCCTCTCCACCAGCATATTTATTGAGCTGTTCAATATACTTATATGAAATTTATCCAGACTGGCGAATGCAGTAACCATCCAAGATGTTCTGTAAATTTAGGGGCCTCACCTATATTCACTTAATATAAGTTCCTTTGAATGCCTTCTATGCTATGTTCTCCGGATGAACCCTTAATGTTGATATAGCATGACGATTTGTGTTCACTCGCAACAGAGTAGCACGAATTTCCAAGTATCAAGGATAAGGTCTTTGCATAAGGTATTCAATTAGAAAAAAGCATGCTGCTCTTTGGCAATGAACTTAAAAGAACTCTGTGTCAACACATAGAATTCAATCAATTGACCTGACTAACTTGCAGAAGTTAGGGTTTTGCGCCTTGCGAAGTATATCAGACCCTGCTCTTCGAAATTAAACCTAGGTGAACTAGGTAATTAATCCTCCGTGGATTAGAAAGTGCAAAATCTTGCTCAGAATCAGAAAACAAGAAGTCGCATCAGCAAAGGGAGGCGTGGTCATGCCTTAGGCCAACTGGCGCCACTTGCCATTGGCTACGCCCCTTCCTAAACTGGCCCTGTTTCTCTCGACCAATCGTGTCACCTCAAATTATCCAAGCACACATAAGTTGTGGCTGGGCCCATGATTTCCGGCCCCACTTTCCATCGACCAATCAGGTCACTCTAAAGCCGCCACACTCTCACCAGAAGTGTAGCCACGCCCATGCTTGGCCCGCCCTTTTTTAATCGACCAATCAGGTCACTCTAAAGCCGCCACACTCTCACCATAAGTGTAGCCGCGTCTTATGTTTGGCCTCCTCCTTTCCCTGGCCAATCAAGTTGCTCTAAACTTGCCACCATACATTAAAGGCCAAATGCACCCTTACGCTCCACCATAACTAACTGGAAGGCCAAACGCGCCTTACCACCAACAACATATTGATCGGCATGCCAACATGCCATTCTGCCGCGGTAGCATGCCAATTTAGCCTTGGCCACGCCGCCAAGCCATAATTCTTTCCACGATGCCAAAACCTAGCCTTGGCAACGCTGCCAAGCCCTAATTCTTACCACGATGCCAAAACCTAGCCTTGGCTACGCTTCCAAGCCCTAATTATTACCATGGCGCCAAAACCTAGCCTTGGCCATGCTGCCAAGCCCTAATTCTTACCATGGCGCCAAAACCTAGCCTTGGCCAAGCCGCCAAGCCTTAATTCTTACCACGGTGCCAACACCTAGCCTTGGCCACGCCGCCAAGCCCTAATTCTTACCACGGCGCCAAAACCTAGCCTTGGCCACGCCTCCAAGCCCTAATTTGGCCACGACGTCAAACCCTACCCTTGGCCACAACGCCAATCCCTAACTTTGGACACGATACCAAATCTAACCTATGCCACGCCGCTAACCCCCAACTTTGGCCACGATGCCAAATTCAAGCCTTGGCCACACCGCTAAACCCTAACTTTGGCCACATAGACAAATCCTAAGTTCTGGCCATGCTACAACTCCATAGGGCCACGCTACAATGCCACGGCTACGCCACTGGCATGCGGCTATACCATGGCCACGCCAGGCGCCACTATGCCAATGGCGCCACTTTGCTATACAACGAGATATGGCCATAATCAATGGATATCCTTCATTATGAGATGCAATCTCAACCATCCAAGTTCGCCACCGAACTGACATACTTGTGGCAAGTTTTAGGCGATAATCCGCCTAAATCTAGTGGCCATGGCTATGTTAGGCGCCACTTTCACCACTGTGCCACTGGCATGCACGAGGCATGCCAACCATACTACATTACCACTAGTGTATACCAAAACGCCCTTGCGCCATTATTAGGCGCCAACATAAGGTATCCATAATCAACGGATACCCTCCCTCATGAGATTCAATCTCAGCCATCCAAGTTTTCCACCGAACTGACGGACTTGCGGCAAGTCCCAGGAAACCCGTTATGCCACGGCTACGCCAGGCGCCAATATGCTACGCCAGGCGCCAATATGCTACACAACAAAGTTGTGGCCATAATCAATGGATACCCTTTCTCATGAGATGTAATCTCAGCCATTCAAGTTCGCCACCAAACTGACGAACTTGTGGCAAGTTTTAGGCGGACGACCAAGGCAAGCCTAATAACATCACATGCTATTTTCCTATGGAAAAGTCTATTGACTTTGACTTGCCACACATAGAAACTTGCTACATGTTTTCCACGAAAACACTTGAGACATCAAACATGTCACAATCTGGGAGATACTGCAATGAACCTAGAACAGTACTCCAAACTAACATCGGTCGTAGAACTTCTTTTATGCAAGAAGAGGTCATCTACTTAGTTCTTCATCACTATGCTCCTACACTATAGTAAATCTGATTACTCTCTAAGGCCCATGTAGACACGTTTATCGGTTTTTCATTTAATTTAAGCAATGCTTGCTTTTATTTTTATATAATATTGTAAATGAGTCACGCAGAAGGACGCTTTTAGCTTCTCTATTCGATTCATAAAAGGAACTTTGTCCCGCTTCGATCTGTCTGTTGCCCCGCTTATTTACCATTTTTTTTGAAAGGCCTATCTTCTCGGCTATTACTCGAATATTGGTCTGGCGGTTTACATCGTGCGGCGTGCAATGCGTCCATTACAAGAAAGTTTCATGGAGTAGGACAATTAGTGGTGGTAAAAAGTAACGGTGTAAACAACTCATTACCTTGATCATGGAAGCTTAATGATTGACGATTACATGAATTCAATTCCCTCATCATGGAAGCATAACGTCTAACGGTTACACGTTACTCTTTTCCTACACCACTCAATCATTTCCACTACCTACGAGACTAGGGTACGTTTCAATATGACTTGTATAAATAAGCTTCATCTATCTTCACAAAACAACAATTTTTGGTCGGAAACAATACAATATCTAGAAATTACCTGGTAGCTTTCCATTTGGCTAACCAATTCTACTTTCATATACAAGTCATAAGCAACCACACCTTCAGAATCAACGATTTTGGTCTCAACACTCTCTTCGCCTCCCTCCCTAAGACCAACCCTTATTCTTCACTTTATGACCGAAGCAAGCCTGAAACGTCCATTTCTTGGTTTAGGGTAGGATTTTACAGATTGATCTCTCGAATCAAAAGTACCCCCGTGCAGTATATTGTTTGGGGTTTAGGATCGTTTCTCACCCACACACCCAAAATTACCAAAATCAGCAGAAAGGGTTTTCACCCACAAACAATTGGCGACTGAATCGAGTATAATCAATTAAATTGTAAATTATGAGATCAACGTAAAATTATTAGTGTTTGAATCTTAAGTTATGAACCTTGGATTTGAAACCCTAATTTTTGATCAATTGATGATTTATTGAAAATCAACCACGGATTGAAGGAGGGATCGGCTACATGGGATGATGGGTCAACCGTGTAGCACCCAAATTCTCGAGTGAGCAAGTACCAAAGTGTCTTGAAGACCAGTTGGTGAAAGGATGATTAAATGTTGGTTTAATCATTTATTAAAATAATGCTCGTCTGAACCTTAGGTGATAAAACCTAATTAATTATGAAGAAATGAGGGACTGACCAAGGGGTCATGAAACCGGCCATGTTTGGTCATGGGATCGAATGACGATCGTTTCATGAAGTTCCAAATTGTTTGGAAGAGTTTTGGACCTAATACATGAAATTACGCATATTAGGTCAAATAGTGAAAATGCATGGGACCGGCTCCTTGCAAGCCAAAGAGCCAACCTTGGTCGGTCAAGATAACATGCTCATGTCACCAAATTTTCCATGTCTCAGTCCTGAGAATTTTGATATTTTCTGATGTTTGTTTGAGCCATCATTTGGGAAAATATGAAGAAATCAAGGTTTTTGCTCAAACTGGGGAAACTTCATAAGATGAAGGAATAAATAATAATAAAATGAAGGAATCATGAAGTGTGGGACTGGATATGGCTAAAGCATGGCTGACCGACAAATAAACCCGGTCCCATGTCACTTTTCCTAATTTTATATAATTTTCATGATTTTAGGGAAATATCATAAAATCAAGGAGTTTCCTTGAAGTGAAGGAGTCTTCATGAGATGAAGGAAACATTAAAAATAATAATAATAAAATAAGGGGCGTATGGGACCGGCTAGGGCATAACCGGCCGGCTAGGGGCTGGTCCCACGAGTTTCCCTAATTTTATATTATTTTTCATGACTTGAAAGAAATATCATGAAATTAAGAAATTTTCATGAGATGAGGGAAATAATAATAAAATAATGAGGAATCATGAGGTGTGGGACCGGCCATGACTAGGGCATAGCCGGCCGACTAGTAGATGCGGTCCCATGACACCTTTCCTAATTTTATATTATTTCTTTGATGCGAAGGAAACACCATGAAACTGAGGAGTTTCCTTAAAACGAAGGATATTTGTTCAAATGAAGGGATTTTCATGAGATCATGGAAAATAATAAAAATACAATAAAATATAGAATTGGGCGTGAGACTGGTCACGGCACGACCGGTCGGTCGGTGGGCCCAGTACCTCGGCGCCTTGATCAATATTTTATTATTTATTATTTTCTCCTTATTTTTCATAGGTTCATCCTTCCTTCGTATTTTGGAATGCTCGTTCATGTATTCAGGTGCTCATTAGTGCATTATTACTGAGTACACTTGCACCAATTTAGTTGGGGCTTACTCGATAGTGGCTCAGATGCCCGTACATTGAATATTTATTACTAACCCATGGAATTCTGTTGGGAATTGCCATAAATTGAAGTAACGAAATATTATGAATAATGTAGAATATTTTCCAGGGATTCATCTAATGAATCTAATGATTTAGAAATAATTAATTGATGGATATATACATGTACGATCGTCTAAGAGCATTAATTATTCAGGAATTGAGTGATATGAGCTTGTTGAAACGTCATATTTGTTTTATATAGTCAGGGAAAAAATTATTACATCCTGAAGACGTTATTGCTCCATACTAGCAGGCAAGTTGTCTAGGATCTGTCCAATATTTCGATTCTATATAGAGGTAATTACTGAAATTGCTCAGTACTCATGAGATATGCCGTTGCCTCCGATGAGAGACTACACATCTACATATACTTTGAGAGACAGTATTCTCAGTCAGAGATTCTTGTGCCATGAGCTTTCATGCTTCGATGAGAGACATGAGCTTCAATACTTATTTGATTGCTAGATCAGGAGTATGTTTTATGAGCTTCAATACTCATTTAATTATGGTTTTATGATTTTAGCCCTTGTCGAAAATCCACCATTTACAAATCTATATAAGACACACTTTGTGTGATCTAGATAATTCAGACAAGTACTATAAAGTAGATTACTTTTCGACAAGGTAACACTTAGTATATAGAATAGGTATCGAAACCGAACCTAACTGTTTAGATCAAAACCCAAGTGTTAAATTAAACGTACAAGTGAAAATAATTCAATTATAATGCATAATAAATTAAAGTACACACCCGAATTTTGTTAACGAGAAAAACTACAATCTTGTAGAAAAAACCGGGGACTTAGTCTAGTTTTGAATACTCAATGAATTAAGATGCTACAAACAGTAAATGTGCAACTTCGTGTAGACGATACAAAGCAATATAAAATCCTAGTTACTCAGCTTCAGTAGTATTCTTGTTTTGATAACATCTAGCAAAACCGAAGTTCTCAATAGATGTTAGAATACTAGATATCCTAGAAGAATATATGTTCTCTTTAGGATCATATCTAGTAGATCTTCTTAATGGTTGACAATAACTTCTGCTACCAATCTTTGAAATTGTAAGACAAGATTCCTTTGATCTTATTCCAAACAGTTAAAGGAAAACTGTTCGGTAACCAAACTAACTTTCCAATCACAATACCAAAGTGTATGATAAAATCCCGGTTCAAGATCTTCTGTTTAAGATATGAAAGTCCTAGGTTAAGATATCAATTAAGACAATGACAACCGAAATAATTAATCTTGACTACAAGGCTTATGGTAAAATCACAAACAACTTGTAGATCTCAAAAGACGTATGTTTATCTAAATAAATTGATTTTCCAATCAAGTCACAAAAGGTCATACCAAGATCAAAACAAAAAACAAGTCTTCAAATCATCAAAGTCTTCAATCTTCTATTTAATCTTTAAAGTAACAACCTGCAAAATAACTTGATTCCTCTATTGATTTTTCGTACAGAACGGAGTTTGTTAACATGAAAAATCAATAGATTTATCTTACAAATATAAAATTAATTAGATCTGTAGTAGTCAAATCTTCAAAGTCTTGAGTGACCTTATATCAAAAGAGAAATATCATGAATAAACAAGAACTTGTTTAGAAGATAATAACTCGTTAGTTCTTAATTAAATAATAATCAAAGAAAACTAAAATAACAATAAGCTCATTAACGGTACTCGTGGACGCTTCTTGATCCCAAATAAGCCTTTAAAGCGAGGCAGACATAAGAGACTTCACCTAATTAGATTACTTTCCTCTCAAATTTTAGTATTACAGGTAATAATGAAGTCCGCTACAAGATGAAGTGACTGCCTCAAGATCAAGTTTGTAAGTTGAACAAACTTCTCTATTTATATACCAAGGTAGTTTAGATACCAAGTAATTACCAAATTCCAAAAATTAAAGCGAGGCAAGCATAAGAGACTTCACCTAATTAGATTACTTTCCTCTCGAATCTTAGTATTACAAGTAATAATGCAGTCCGCTTCCAGCAGTGACTACAAGATGAAGTGACTGCCTCAAGATCAAGTTTGTAAATTGAAAAAACTTCTTTATTTATATACCAAGGTAGTTTAGATACCAAGCAAATTCCAAAAATTCTCAAAGATATATATGCAATAAATACATATTTTTTATTTTTGCTAAAATTATAGCTAATATCCAAATAATATACGTACCTTGAGTATCAAGGAATATATTTAAACAACAAAAGATAAATTTGTGCACATGTCCAAATTCCTCACAATGTCGACATATTGAACTTCCCTATTTTTGAAAACCCAATTTTCAAAATCATAAAAACCATAAAGCGTACGTGATTATTGAAATTGGTTTTGCATATGGGGATCAGTTCTACCATGACTCCTATCATATGTGGGGATCATTTCTACCTTGATTAACAATATAGGTAAAAATCGGCACTACCTTATAAAAGTAGATAGGTAGGGATTGGTTCCACCTTGTAAAAATAAATAGGTAGGGATCAGTCCTGCCTTGGATCTTCAATAAAAACCGGACCACCAATTCTATTGATTTCTTTCAACTACGAAACAAGTTCGTAAGTCTACTTACTTACACTCATATAACAAAAAATAGTTTTCTAGGAATGAAATCAATCCTTAGTTCATTAAACAATTTAGTAAACATGTTAAAAGATTATGTCTAAGTCGCAATTATGAAGTTCAAAAGATAAGCATTATACTTCGTAAATCAATATACCAAGTTTACAAAACAACTTGTATATTCTTCCTTGACACTTTGATCATAATAAGATGATCAAGTCTCTAATACTAGATATACATATATACACTTCATATGTTATGTTTGCAATTATTAAAGACTTAAACAAGATATAAATAGAACAAGTCAAGTTTGTAGTTACTAACCTCAAGCTGAAGGATAATGTCTTTGTTTTCTTCAATCTATCTTCGGATCTTTGTGAGTAACTAGAGCAATTTTCAATGTGTCTATTGTTACTAGTATAACCTAACGAAGTTGACTCTAGTTCACTTATTAAACGACTTGAGTTATGGAACTAATTCTGACAACCAAACTTGACATACCAACGCTTGGCGGGTTCAACCGAGCAATGCTCTAACAACATCGTTAAGTATATGCTAATACGTTACATATTTAGCTGGTTTAGTTATACGGCTGATGCTCTGCCCTTTGTCCTATATGTGAATATAGGTATCGACATTGACCTTTTTTTACTTCACTAGAAAGGGAATGATAGAGTTAAAATAAGAGAGTACCACGTGCACCACCAACTTATTTTTTCCCGGAAACCTGTGTGGACAAACTTGTCACAATCAGTAGTAAAGATCCAATACTTGATATATAGACGAGTTTACTTGGACGATCTCAAAAATTAATATCCAAGTATCAACCTAGTATGTACCTGAACTGTATCTGAACCGAGTTCCAACAAGGGAAAGTCTTGTAATCCATATTTTAAGATACGAATTCTCTAGAAAAAATCTTGTAGGTTCAGCACAGTTTTTTTAGGCTTACAAACTGTCTAAGTTATTGAACGTACAACTTGTGATATTTCTATTACAAAGATAATCAATATATCCGGAAAAAAATAAAATAACACAAGACATTAAAAATTTCGTTAACGAGGAAAACTGCAATGTGCAGAAAAACCTTGGGACCTAGTCTAGAACTTGAACATCACAACGTATTAAGCCACTAAAGACACTAGTCTACTACCATACCTAAGATTATAATGTACTTGACACCGATTTTACCATACGAGTAATTCGGATTAAGTTATACTCCTTTACATTTCTGGGATCTCATAAGACCCTATACAACACGATTCCCCTAACTGACGTCCTTTGATGGCCCATGAGTTTCTTCAACCTAAGTGATGATTTTTGACTATTCTGCATCTATCAGAGAACTTATTTGAGTTCATTCATAAAGATATTTAATCAAGGTAATGTAAATCTATATGTTAGAGAATATCTCGGTCGAACTCATAAGTGTTGTTATCTCAAACTTGTTGTCAAATTTAATGATCAAAATAATATCTTGATTTCTAGTATGCTTTAGTCAAGTTTCGGATTTAGGATTAGAAATGTGTAGTTGAGTATTAGAAACCACCAAACACCCATGAAGATTGAATATTGAAGATCAAACGAAGACATAAATGATGACTTCATCAACAAAAGTATGTGGTTACTGATTTCATTTAGATTCTTGTTCAATTCTACCTTTTTAATCTATTGAAACAATTGCTCACTCTATGGAATAATTCCAATGACGGTATACATATATTACTCTAGGTTATTTGAGCCAAGACTTTAGTGACAATGACATTTATCCTGGGAAAGGTTCTCATGGTGGCTCAGGCATTTTCTCAAATTGTTCATAGGCGTATTACGATCTGATGATTGTTATGCACTGGTTGCATTTTGAGGACAACAAATTAACTCATTCGTTGCAATTTCGAATTAGACTATCACATAAACTCATAAACATTTGTTAATCACACCCATTCATTCATAAATATCAATGGCAGTAACACTCTATCTTGGTTGTTTTATATTAATAAAATATTTAATGAATCTTGTCATAGCTCACTGGAGAATCAAATTCCGAAATAACCCATCTTATAATTCTTCACAAGCTCTTCGGACACTCTTTAATCTTCTCTATTCATATGATAAACTAACAGAAAAGTGTAAGTATTCTTCCCTGTTGTCTTTCTTTAAAACGGTGCCCAGTTCCCATGTATTTCTTAGAATCTGAAATCTTATATCGACTAGCCATATATGCTCAACTACTAGAGCCATGGTTTCCCGGTATTGAGCACTTGGCAGCAGCTTCTAGGAACTAAGGTTAAAGAGACCAAAGTTTGTAAATTGTTGGTGTAGTCACGACAAAGTATTAGGATTATAGGCTGAATAAGTTGGCCCTGATATGAGATACAAGTGCTCTTGTATTTCCCAAGTTGTAGGTTTAGTAACTGCCCCTAGTAATAGATGGTTGGTGCTTCAGTAATCCCAGCTATTTTACTTGGTTTGCCTCTATAATCCGCTCTTTCAAAGGACCAGATATCTGTGGCATTGATACACGTCAAGTGCATTAATACCAATTCCTCTAAGTAATGAATTGAAACTCTTTTTTCCTTCTTTCTTGTCGCATGACTCCAATGAACCTACAAAATATAAAAAAAACGTAATATATAAAAATTACAAGAAAACTAACTAAGAAAGCACAAGTAATTGATAATTACATATGGTATTTTAAGCACTTATTAGAAGGCTATGAATGAAGTTTATACTGAGATTACAGTTCAGAGATTGGTAGTGATATCACTGAACAAATGTGAAAATAGTTTTGATTGAATGAACTTAGAATGATGATATTGTAAGGACTATAGAGAGTTGGTGGTTGAATTGATATTGCAGAGTGTAAGAGTTGGAAAATCTAAGGATATTGCAGGTGATTATGATGTATTAAATATGGTGGAATGGATGGATTTGAGATAATATTGTTGTTGAGTATAGAGGGGATACGTAATTGGGATTTGCAGATAGAATGAAACTGTGATTGAAGAATTTACAGGTGCAGGGATTGCTGGAGTTACAACTATACCTAATGGAACCAGATCAAGAAGAATCTACAAACTATATTGAGCTACTAATATTCAAGGAACGATACAAATTGGATTGAACTAGAATTAGTAGTGTTAAAACTGAATTGATCCTAAGTAGTTCATGGATTAGCTGCAACTATTGGAATTTGAATATGCAGTGGGGAATGTGAACTAGACTTGGTAGTGGTCCTAGAATTATAGTAGCAGTTTAGTAGAGGCTTGCAACTGCTCTGAATAGGTAATAAAAATTATAATTGTAAATGAATTGTAGTAATTGTTTGAAGTAAATGAGTTATAAAAGTAATAAAAATTACAAACAAGGTATGATTGAATTGAGACAATAGATAGGTTGATGTTGATTTCAGTAATGAAGAAGATGAGAATATGAAACACCATTCTGGTACATTAGAATCTATGGTTTGATCATGTTCTGAGTCAGCTTAGTCAGATAACCGACTATGTCTGGCTTAGTTAATCTAACTAAGTCGGTTCTTCTTTCTCAGTTAACCTAGTCAGCTGACTGACTCTTCTGATCCTATTTATCTGACTGAGTTAACTCAGTCTGACTCAGATTTGACCCATTGACCTGAACATATGACCATTTAACCGGGATTTGACCTTGACTGGACTTTAATTTGACGAACCAGTTGACCATACGTTGAGTGTTAACTTTGGTTGTTAGTTGACCGATGACTTTCAGGTTACCTAAGATGTTTTCTGGAAGCTTTTTCAGCAATTTTCTGACCGCTTTTTCAAGAATTTTCTGACCGCTTTTGTTATCCCCAATTTAGGCATAGAACTTTCAATTGAGAATTTGATAGAAATATATAGTCGAATACTAGCGAGAACAATAAGAAGAATCTGATGTAAGTTGTGAATTTACTTTAGATGATTAAGATAAAGAAGATGATGATTGAGGATAAGAACTTATGTGTTGTTTGCCATCAAAATAGGTGGGAAATTTATAACCTTCTGTTGATGGTGGATTTTCAACAATGGATAAAATCGTAAAATCATGATCTTGCATGTTTCTGACACGGATTCAGGATTGCATGTAAAACTCATATTTTAGGATTCTTGAAAACTCATTTCACAATATCTGACTGAGCATGCACCCTCTTAGAACTCTGTATGAATATGTTATTCGTAAAGCCTCTCCGACTAGACTTTTCAATAGTTTGCATATTTCATCAACACCTTTATATAGAATCGAAATGATTGGATGGCTCCTAGACATATTGCATGCTAGTATAGAGCGTTAACGTCTTCAGGATGCCACATTATTCCCTGACTATGTAGAGCGAATATGTAAAGAATCTCTTAACGGTTGGACGGATCATAGACATATTGCATGCTAGTATAGATCGTTAACGTCTTCGGGATGCCACATTGTTCCCTGATTATGCACAATCAATATTCAGAATGATTATGATGCTTCCATCATCTCATACCTCATTCTCGAACAAGCAATGCTCATAGACATATTGGATGCTAGTATAGAGCAATTCATGGATTAAATTCTAGCGAAACATTCCTCAATTTAATTCCTAGAAAAATAATCTATTTTATCTCATTACTCCGTTTCATGGCGTATTCTCGATAGAATTCCACGAATTAGTAATAGATAATCAATCTATCTCATTACTTTATTTCATGGCTTATTCATGACTGAATTCCATGAATTAGTAATAGATAATCAACCTATCTCATTACTCCATTTCATGGCTTATTCTCGGTTGAATTCCATGAATTATTAATAAATAATCAATCTATTTTGTTACTCCGTTTATTGGCTTATTCTCAGCTGAATTCCACGAATAAGTAATAAATATTCACTGTTCGGGCAGCTGGGCCACCACCGAATAAGCTCCGAGAAAATGGTGTGAGTGTACTTAACAATAATGCACGAACGAGCACCCAAATATATAAACGAGCATTCAAAAATATGGACGAACGAGGAAACCTATGCAAAATCAGAAAGGAAAATAACTAAAAAATAATAAAGATGCGCGCACGAGACGGGGCCCATCGGCCGACCGGCCATGGCCGGTCCCACGCACCTTTCTTTTATTTTTAACTTATTTTATTATTTTTCCTTGTCTCTTGAAAACTCTTTGTTTGAGCATTCCTCGTTCGAGCAAAACTCCTAGTTTATCCATATTTCCTTAAATGATGAAAAATAATAATAATAATATAAAATAGGTGTTGATGGTGATTTTTAGCTTAGGGTTAAAATCGTAAAACTGCACATCTAACATGACGTTACTATGACCATTTATTGAATCGATCAACATGCTTACGTAAGAATAACCAGGGTACCTTTTTTTATGTGTCATGTTCCACGACAGAACCTTTAACATTGACCGACATCATCTATGCCAAACCCTAATTCTCATGCTACCGCGCCATGGCATGCCAACCATGCTAGCCGCACCACTGTGCCAATGGCAAACCATGCCAACCACATCTCCGTGCCAAGGCATGCTAACCATGCTAGCCGCACCACGGTGCCAGTGGCAAATCATGCCAGCCACATCTCCGCGCCAAGGCATGACAACCATGCTAGCCACACCACTGTGCCAATGGCAAACCATGCCAGCCACTACTCCGCGCGAAGGCATGCTAACCATGCCATCCGCACCACTGTGCCAATGGAAAAGCATGCCAACCACGTCAACTGCGCCAAGGCATGACAACCATGCTAGCCGCACCATGCGCAAATGGCATGCCAAACCCTTGGCCCCTCCACTCCAAGCCAACCACACCTTGCCTTGGCCCCAACTATGCTAGATGCACCATGCGCCAATGGAAAGCCAAACCCTTGGCCTTACCATGCCAAGCCGACCGCACCTTTCCTTGGCCCCACCATGCCAAGCCGTCTGTGCCAAACCCTTGGCCCCATTATGCCAAGCCATCCACGCCATTTGCATTGGCCCCCCATGCCAACCTTCCCAATGCGGCTAACCAAAACGAAGGCGTGCGACGATCAACGGCCACCCTTCCATCCTAGATGCAAATCCTAGCCATCCAAGGTCGCCAAGCAACGCATGGTAGCCTTTGGCCCAAAACCTTAGTTTTGGCCACGCCAAGCCGCGCCAAGGCATGCCATGCCACATGTGCCAATGGCATCCCAACCACCTTGTCGCGTCATACCATGATGGCCATCCCTATGCGGCTACCAAAACGAAGGCGTGTGACGATCAACAACCACCCTTCCATCCAAGATGCAAATCCTATCCGTCCAAGGTCTCCAAACGAAGCATGGTAACCTTTGGCCCAAAACCCTAGTTTTGGCCATGCTAAGCCGCGCCGCGCCAAGGCATGCCATGCTAACCACCTTGCTGCGCCATAACATGCCATCCTTCCCTATGCGGCTACCAAAACGAAGGCGTGCGATGATCAATGACCACCCTTTTATCCTAGATACGAATCCTAGCCGTCCAAGGTTGCCAAACAACACATGGTAACCTAAGAATTCTTCTTGAGTTTTACTTTCAGGCTGTTTTTACCTCCCGAACGAGCTCAAAACCTAAATATTCCCGCGTGGGGTGTTAGAAAATTCTTTTTTGTACAAAATGGAGGGGCGGACCATCAAAATCCTAGTCCGTATGATAATTCTACATCGATTCTAGTGAAGGGTGCTAATTAGGGTTTCAGCATACCAACCCCTAATTTAGACAAAGCCGCAAGCGCTTCCCTTCCAAGCCACACACTGCTAGTGGATACACTCCACGTTAAAGCCATACCGGCCATGCTTTCATGCCGCTGGATACCAAACGAAGGGTTGCAACGATCAACGGCCACCCTTCTATTTAAGATGCAGATCTTAGCCGTCCAAGGTCACCAGCTAACGCATGGCAACCTTTGGCCCAACGCCAAAATCCTAGCTTGGCCACGCCTAAACAACGTTAAAGCCATGCCGGCCATGCTTTCATATCGCTGGATACCAAGAGAAGGGTTGCAATAATCAACGGTTACCTTTCCTCTCAAGATGCAAAATCTCGACCATCGAGGGTCACCACCGAACCGGCAAGTCTCCCAAGATCAACTTGCCAAACAGCAACAACATGCTACATGTTTTCCATGAAAACACTCGAGACATCAACGCATGCCACAAACTGGGGGATGCTCATTGGGTATTGGTTTGGCGGTTTACAGTGTGCGGCGTGCACTACACCCGTTATAAGAATGTGTCATAAGGATGAGGTGGTTAGTAAATACAGGGAGTAATGGTGAAATGATTTCTTTTATGGAACATCAATTCCAGGCGTTACCGGTTACCACCTCCTCCCATTTACTCACCCGTTTTCCATTTCTTAATGAGACCAGAGTACGTTTCACTTTGACTTGTATAAATAGGCATTACCTATTTCCACCGAATAACAATTTTAGATCAGGAACATACAACACTCAGAAAATATTTGCTAGCTCTCCATCTGTTAGCTTCCCACTATCTGATATAAGTAAAACAACTACTCTTCCAGAATCAACTATTCTGGTCTCAATACTTTCTTCGCTTCCCTCCCCAAAACCAACCCTTCTCCTTCACTTTGTGACCGAAGCAAGTCTGGAACGACAATTTCTTGGTTTAGGCCGGATTTATACAGATTGATCTCTCGAATCTAAAGTACTCCATTGCAGTACATTATTTAGGGTTTAAATTCGTTTCTCTCCCACTCACGCAAAATTACCGAAATCAGCAAAAACCGTTTTCACCCTCAAACAATTGGCGACCGCAGTGGGAGATTTATCTGTCAGTATAATATCAATTTCTAATTCTCGATCTCATACTTCAACCCAGACATCAAGATGGTAGAAGCAGGCGATCCATTCAGGGATCGACAACTCAGTTACCAGTCGACCCGATTATTAGTCCTGACATGGCAAGGGATGACTGGGGACTGCATAGAGAATAAAAGCGAATGATCCAACCAGGTATCGGCGACTCGATTATCAAATGCGATGACTGGGGACTTTTCACAATCACGGCGGTGCTTCCCGTAAAACTCGGTCTTACACCCGGAAGGTTCCCTTTTCATCAGGAGACCTAAAAAACCGAGTAAGTCTTACCTAGACAAGATACATGGTTTGCTATTTCAAGTTTTCACGGGAATGAAAAAACCGATAGCCACGTTATGTTTCATCCCATGTTATCTACCAACACACGGTTCCATGGATTTCCTGGGATGTTTGCGTCACTTGTAATCGTAACCAAGACAATATCATTCCCAAAACAATACATTCCAAAAGAATAATCCAAAACCCTCGTAGATAATAGTTATCTATGAATTTAAGTAAAACCATAAACCAGGCGTTTTGTTTGCGTTTCAAAAAAAAAAAGAGGAGAGCCAACCCATTTTATAGGCATAACACTTTTGGAATTTGAATAAGGAAAGGATTTCCTATTTAAGATACGTATGGAAAGAGACAACTTGGCCCGCAAGAAGAAGCCTCACTGTGCCCAATAGTCCGCGCCACGCCAAGCTAGCGCCGTGCCAAGACGACAATCCGCGCCACGCCAAGCCAGCACCGTGCAATGCCGGCGTCGTGCCAAGCCAACAGTCCGCACCATGCCCAGCCCACAGTCCGCGCCATACCAAATCCAAGCCAGCGCCCACGCCAATCCAGCGCCCATTCCAAGCCGATCCAGTGCTAATAGCTTGCATCCTTCCAGTGCTATCTTCTCCGCTCCACAACCAGCCAAAACAGAGCCATCCTCACCCTTCGAAACAATGCCATGGCTCCAGCACTCCGTGATCAAAACTGCGCCATCTCTGCACAATACACCTACGATCACCAGAACCAGATCCGCTTCCGCCACCCCAACGCTTCTTCAAGTATGACAGCTCCAACTGTCACTAAAACGTTGCTACTCCACCATCAAGGCAAGATACTGGAAGATCCGGAAGAAGCCGACATCCTTTTACCACTGTTGATTTGATGGAAAGACAAAAGGTTCTCGTAAGGCTTAGACAGACGTGTTTATAACTCGAAAATAAATACCAATTTCCTCAAGATACTAACGGAGTGACCACCATAAGAGTCACATCAAACCAAGAGGGAGATGACAAGGAATAATTTTAAAATACGGCGCAGGCACTTCAGCAGGAAGTGCGTTTATAGATGAAGGGGCTAGCGTTGCTCTTGAACGCCCAGTAGAAGGGAATCAGCAATCCAATTTCATCACACGGAACGACTTCTCCAAAATCGAGGCAAAGGAAATCAGCAACCCTCCCGAATTCACAGAGACCCTTTTCCCATCAGGAGATGCATGATTTCTGGGGACTTCGCCCACAAAATCGTGCAGTCTATGGTGAAACAGTTATGTGAGATTATATGTTTCTCCAAGGTGTAGCGTCAAGACATATTTGCATCCCTCAACCGCACTGCATTAGGAAAGAAGATATTTCCAGCCAGGGAAGCCGTTCCCAAACTCCAACCTCTCATGGAAAGCACGATTGATAGATAGAACTGAGGACTCTTAACCACTGTTTACTTGAGAGATGTCGAGTTTGACAGAACGCTGAGTGATTCAGTCTCCGGATTCAACATTGTAACCGCCAAGGCTCTGAGAGTTTCAAGGTTCCGTTTCTACGTTCTCTCCAGAAGTGGCTCTGCTTCAACGTTCGTTTTAACATTCTCTTCAGTAGCTGCTCTGCTTCAATGTTCATTCCAGCAGCCGCTCCGCTTCGGCGTTATCTCTATAAGCTGCTCTAAGATCCGTAGCAGCATTTGGCTCCTTAAGTTTCAATGTCATGTCCAAGATCCGAAGCCGATTCAACACCATTCCTTCCTGCAAAGGGTCGTTCCACCACACTCCCCATGTCAAGGATCATGATCGCAACCAACCAATCTTCGTAGTCATGGCCACCTTTTTATCCATCCCTCCAAAACTCGTGACCATGGACAGTTTGCTCGTTTACGCATACAGCCAATCCTTTTACTTCCATGGATGCCTATATAATTCTAGCCAACTTACTTTGTTCCCACGACAATATAGTCTCTTATGATTACATATGCTATCAAGAACTATTGCCGCTCATTTTTTGATACCATCCAAAACTTCACCGCAACAATAATCACTACAAAGGTAACACGTACTCCTCCGTATTTTAGTTTCATGTGGAAGAAGTAACAAAATCACCAGTACGAACGCACGATGGTGATATCTTTATCATGGTCAACCCACTGACCATACAAGATGCAAACATGTAAACCACACTTGGGGACTGAGGATCTACATGGAATACTTTCACTGTCAAAGCTCAGAAGACACAGTTAACCAAAAGGCCATAACCAAAATAGTGTAGCACAAGAATATCATTACCTCTTTGTCTAGAAGACGCCTTCAATACTTTAAGAGGCCGCGTCGGATCCCAAGCCTGCTCAGAGAAAAACAACTTCAGAAACTAAAGAAAAATGCGACTGGGGACTGCTCATCGCAGTCCATTCCGACGACCATCAAAGACTCACGAGATAACTCCAGAGATGCGGCTGAAATATTTTCTTGAAAAAACAGAGGGAGCCACGATAAACAACATAACTCTCTCATTCCTGCCTCTTCACTATCCAGAATATTTCGTCCATGTGCATCCCAACGCCACATCCAGAAGAGTACAATAAGCTTGTATCAAATCTCGTGGACATGGATTCAAGCCGATGCTTTAAAAGTAGGCTACACATGGGGACTACCAGCATGAGACGCTTTCACTCCCCTCAACCTGGTTATTTCTAATTTCAACATCATCACTACCGAAGTTTTACGAGCCGCGGTAATTTCTCAACATGAAGCCGTACATGTGCATCGAAAACTCCAAAAGTACACCACAAAGATACATTCACATATTCATTCATGCCGTCGGGTCTAACAGAAATATAACTGGGGACTGCTCATCGCATCCCATTTCATACGATAGTCCAAGATTCAGAAGCTGGTTCGAAGGATGTCTCTTGGAAAAAACTCCTTGAAGACTTGATAGCAGCACATCGGCAACAAAATGTCTCCCAACTCATCTATTTCATCATGTGTCTTCGGAAGATTGCTACCATACAATCATCCACAAAATATCAATCATCGCGATCAAAAGGTCCAGACACTAAACAACCTAAAGTCAAGGATTGACCGACAATTCAACAACAATCTCCAAGATTAGCCCTGACGTGATCATTGCCGAGCATATATTTCATCCATCCATCCCAAGAATGCAGTGGAGTTTTGGTAAATTTTGGAATCCACTAGAGAGACACTGCAGACAAAAGCACAAATCCTGACGAGCAATATAAGAGGGTCGATACCTCTTTTCATACGGACGGAGTTTATAGAGTTTGAACAGAATGAAGATTCGTTCTTGCTCCATGAAAGGGAATAAGTGACTGGGCGCGACTATGCCACCTCGGGCCCGCAACATTCCTCCTGAATTTTGCTGTAGAGTTGTTTTCACCTCCCTAACGAGTTCAAAACCTAAATATTCCCGAGTTGGGAGATAGAAAATTCTTTTCCGTTCAGAATGGAGGGGCGGACCGTCAAAATCCGAGTCCGTATGAGAATTCTACAACGATTCTAGTAAAGGGCGCTAATTAGGGTTTCGGCATGCCAAACCCTAATTTAGAAAAAATTGGCATCATTCCACGGAACTGAAGCCGGTCGTCATCCTTCCACGGAACTGAAGCCCGTCGTCATCCTTCCGAGGAACTCAAGATAGCCCCATTCCAAGCCGACCAATGCTGACGGCTCCATTCTAAGACGACCAATTATGATGGCTCCATTCCAAGCCGAACAATACTGGCAGCTCTATTCCAAGCCGACCAATACTCACGGCTACATCTTGAGCCAGTACAATACATGCGGCTCCATTCTAAGCCGACCAATGCTAATGGCTCCATTCTAAGCCGACCGATGCCGACGACTCTAATCTAAGCCGATCAACGCCAACGCTCCATTTTACGCCAAGTCTATGCTAGCGGCTCCACTTCGCGTTCCAAAGCCTGGCCCAGAAGACACACAACCATTCCAGATCAAATCCAGCAGCTTATATCTCAACCAGCCTATACCACTTCGCAGCCTAACCTGCAGCGCCTCAAGAAGAATCTATGCAAGGCCGCCAACACTAGAATCATGAACTCTTCTTACCTCTCGAAAAATGTTAGTCGGACCTTCCTGACCATATTTTCATGACTTGTTGTTTCGATTTTTGTCCTAACCTGTCACCATCTTATGCTTACCTCGCAACGATGCTCTCATTCCGAGCTAAGCAGGGGACTTAATGTTGATGGTGATTTTTAGCTTAGGGTTAAAATCGTAAAACCACACATATAACATGACGTCACTATGACCATTTATTGGATCGATCAGCATGCTTACGTAAGAATTACCAGGGTACCTTTTTTTTATGTGTCATGTTCCACGGCAGAACCCTTAACATTGACCAACATCATCTATGCCAAACCCTAATTCTCATGCTACCGTGCCAAGGCATGCCAACCATGCTAGCCGCACCACTGTGCCAATGTCAAACCATGCCATCCATATCTCCGCGCCAAGGAATTCCAACCATGCTAGCCGCACCACGATGCCAATGGCAAACCATGCCAGCCACATCTCCGCGCCAAGGCATGCCAACCATGCTAGTCGCACCACTGTGCCAATGGAAAACCATGTCAGCCACAACTCCACGCCAAGGCATGCTAGCCGAACCACTGTGCCAATGGAAAACCATGCTAGCCACATATCCGCGCCAAGGCATGCCAACCATGCTAGCTGCACCACTGTGCCAATGGAAAACCATGCCAGCCACATCTCCGCGCCGAGGCATGCCAACCATGCTAGCCGCACCACTGTGCCAATGGAAAACCATGCCATCCACATCTCCGCGCCAAGGCATGCCAACCATGCCAGCCGCACCACTGTGCCAATGGAAAACCATGCCAGCACATCTCCGCACCAAGGCATGCCAACCATGCTAGCCGCACCACTATGCCAATGGAAAACCATGCCAACCACATCTCCGCGCCAAGGCATGCCAACCATGCCATCCGCACCACTGTGCCAATGGAAAACCATGCCAGCCACGTTAACTGTGCCAAGGCATGCCAACCATGCTAGACGCACCATGCACTAATGGCATGCCAAACCCTTGTCTCCACCACGCCAAGCCCACCGCACCTTGCCTTGGCCCCAACTATGATAGCCGCACCATGCGCAAATGGAATGCCAAACCCTTTCCCCCATCATGCCAAGCCGACCACACCTTGTCTTCGCCCCACCATGCCAAGCCATTCGTGCCAAACCCTTGGCCCCACTATGCCAAGCCATCCGCGCCATTTGCATTGGCCCCATCATGCCGACCTTCCCTATGAGGCTAACCAAAACGAAGGCGTGTGACGATCAACGGCCACCCTTCCATCCTAGATGTAAATCCTAGCCGTCCAAGGTCTCCAAGCAACGCATGGAAACCTTTGGCGCAAAACCCTAGTTTTGTCCGTGCCAAGGCATGCCATGCCACATGTGACAATGACATGCCAACCACCATGCCGGCCTTCCCTACGCGGCTACCAAAACGAAGGCGTGCGATGATCAACGGCCACCCTTCCATCCTAGATGCAAATCCTAGCCATCCAAGGTCGCCAATCAACGTATGGTAACCTTTGGCCCAAAACCCTAGTTTTGGCCACGCCAAGCTGCGCCAAGGCATGCCATGCCACATGTGCCAATGGCATGCCAACCACCTTATCGCGCCATACCATGCCGGCATTCCCTATGCGGCTACCAAAACGAAGGCGTACGATGATCAACTTCCACCCTTCCATCCTAGATGCAAATCCTAGCCGTCCAAGGTCGCCAAACGACACATGGTAACCTTTGGCCCAAAACCCTAGTTTTGACCACGCCAAGTCGCGCCAATGGCATGCCAACCACCTTGCCGCGCCATACCATGCTGGCCTTCCCTATGCGACTACCAAAACGAAGGCGTGTGATGATTAACGACCACCCTTCCATCCTAGATATGAATCCTAGCCATCCAAGGTTGCCAAACAACGCATGGTAACCTTAGAATTCTTCCTGAGTTTTACTTTCGGGCTGTTTACACGACCCTAACGAGCTCAAAACCTAAATATTCTCGCGAAGGGAGGTAGAAATTTTTTTTCCGTATAGAATGGAGGGGAGGACCATCAAAATACGAGTCCATATGAGAATTCTACATCGATTCTAGTGAAGGGCGCTAATTAGGGTTTTAGCATACCAAACCCTAATTTAGACAAAGCCAAAAGCGCTTCCCTTCCAAGCCACACACTGCCAGTGGGTCCACTCCACGTTAAAGCCATGACGTCCATGCTTTCATCATGCTGGATAACAAACGAAGGGGTGCAATGATCAACGGCCACCCTTCCGTTTAAGATGAAGATCTTAGACGTCCAAGGTCACCAGCTAACGCATGGCCACCTTTGTCCCAACGCCAAAATCCTAGCTTGGCCATGCCTGAACAATGTTAAAGCCATGCCGGCCATGCTTTCACTCCACTGGATACCAAGCGAAGGGTTGCAATAATCAATGGCTACCTTTCCTCTCAAGATGCAAAATCTCGACCGTCGAGGGTCACCACCGAGCCGGAAAGTCTCCCAAGATCATGTTTTCCACGAAAACACTCGAGACATCAACGCATGCCACAAACTGGGGGATTGTCATTGGGTATTGGTTTGGAAGTATACAATGTACGACGTACACTACGGCCATTATAAGAAAGTGCCATAAGGATGAGGCGGTTAGTAAATACAGGGAGTAATGGTAGAAAGCTTTTTTTTATGGAACATCAATTCCAGGCGTTACCGGATACCACCTCCTCCCATTTACTCACCCGTTTTCCATTTCTTAATGAATCCAGAGTACGTTTCACTCCGACTTGTATAAATAGGCTTTACCTATTTCGACCGAACAACAAGTTCAGGTCAGGAACATACAACACTCAGAAAATATTTGCTAGCTCTCCATCTGTTAGATTCCTACTTTCTGATACAAGTCGTAAAACAACTACTCTTCCAGAATCAACTATTCTGGTCTCAATACTTTCTTCGCTTCCCTCCCCAAAACCAACCCTTCTCCTTCACTTTGTGTCCGAAGCAAGTCTGGAACGGCCATTTCTTGGTTTAGGCCGGATTTGTACAGATTAATCTCTCGAATCTAAAGTACTCCCTTGTAGTACGTTGTTTAGGGTTTAAATTCGTTTCTCACCCACTCAACAGAAATCGTTTTCACCATCAAACAATGGGGAAGAGCACGGGATCGGGCCTACTAACCTTCCGGACATGCCCTAGCCGTGGACGGTCCCATATCTCCCTATTCCTTATTTTATTATTATTATTATTATTATTTCTTCCCTCATGAAACTCCTTCGTTTGAGCAAAAACCTGGGTTTTCCATATTTTCTCAAATATTGCTTAAACTATCAAAAACCATAAAGTCAAATGGTCACACAACCATCCGGGATTTCCACGAGAAATATTAAAATATCATTTATTTTAATATTCTTAAAATATTGGTCGCGCGAGCAAAATTCTACTTGCTCACTCAAACAAAATTGAGAGTTTCAGTCAAGATCAAACTCTTCTGAAAATCCCAAATATTGCTCAAATGCGCACCAGAAAATACCAAAATTCTCAGAACCGAGTCATGGACAATATGGTGACACGGGCATGCCACCTTGACCGACCAAGGTCGGCCCTTAGGCTTGTATCATATTAACGATTTCGACCTAATTAATCTTCTACAGTTCATATTGGGTTCAAACTCTTTCAAACCAACTTGGAACTTGATCAATCCACCACTAGCTGGTCCCACGACCACCAAGGTCCAGATTCACACCCCTTGGTCGGTTCATTCTCTCTCCATAATTAGCTTTTTACCGCCTAATGCTCAGACGAGCACTATTTTAATAATAATTAAACGAGCATTTGCTCATCCTTTCACCAACGGGCCTACAAAGGACTTTGGTGCACACTCATTCGAGCACCAAAGTGCTACATGGTCGGCCATCACCCCATGTAGCCGATCCCTCTATCATTCATTGATTTATTTTTAGTAAATCATCAGTTGATTAATAATCGATCAAAATTAGGGTTTCGAATCAAATACTCTGCAAAGAATAATTCTGAACACATTCAAACCCTAATAATTTTATGTTGATCTAGCAATCAACATTTTAATGAATTATATTATTTGGTCCCGCTACCAATAATTCATGAATCGAGCAATATTACTCAAACGAGCAATATTTGCTTAAACTAGTAATATCTATTTTGCGCTTAAGGTACGATCAACTGGGTTTAGAACTCATTGATTCAACTATTAATTGCTCGACCGAGCAATATTCCTCATGTTGATTTAACTATCAACATTCGGGAATTTTGTTGATCCATCAATAAATATTCTAATTTAATGTTTGGTCATGCTACCAATATTTTTACTCGATTGAGCAACATGGTTCGAACGGATGACCATCCGATTTCCTACTCTGTCATTCGATTACTCATGATATATTAAATCAGAAATAAGCATTCTGCATAATTCAACAATATCTCTAATTTCCTGTCGAATATGTCAGAATAAGTCATCGATCAATCAACCCCATCGGACGATCATTCAAATTCCCAAAATATCATTATTACCTCGACTGGAAAAATGATACATCACAATTTATCAAGACTCGGCATCTGAGCGTGTCCCAGCAGACACCTTATGATCAATCCATGAGTCCTAGAGCATATCACATTCGTTTCTTATGCTCGACTCATCAATGCTAAGAATCATTATCTTGTCAAGTCAACAACTGACTAATTAAATACACGTTTTCCTTGCAGACTCCACATTCGTGAGACATCAATCACATCACATGGGGGGATAATCACTAGGGTTTTGGTCTGGCATCCTACGGAAAGTGTGTTCACCCACGATGAGAAATGTGAGTAAGTCATGCAAGCGGTTGAGGAAGTTAGAAAAGTAGTGGATGAACGAGCAACCAAGTCTCTGCATGACTTGGAACTAGTTTATCCACGATGTCCTACTTTCCCACTCTTTTATTCAAGCAACCGTCACACTTACTGGAATCAATGTGTCTATTATTCTTGCAATATAAATAAGTTTCTGAATCCTAGATTGGACAACCAAGAATCATCTGGTAAACAACAATTTTGAATAATAAGAAATTATCGCTCAATCGATCAGAACTTATTTTCACTTGAACACAATACTTCATCTTGCAGAAACGTTCAACACATCCATAATCCTTGATCATCATTAATCTCACAACTTTCTCAATTTTCCTCCTACATATCGACCCTCATCCCTCTTTATGACCGAATTGACTCTGGAATGGCCATTGTTTTGGTTTAGACCGAAATCCTACAGATTGATCTCTCGAACTCAAAGCACACCCGTGCAGTGTATCTGTTAGAAGAAGGTTTAAGCAATTTTCTCGGTCGAGGAGTCCCCGTACACACGGTTGTCTCTTCACTTTCCTAAAAAAACAGAAAATAATTTTCCCCATCTATACCCTCTTGTAATCATTAGGATTATTTTATCTGCGAGCATGATGAATCTTTATATTCTGTGAGCATGTTTGTTTGTAATTGAATGGGTATGTTGTGTGGTATTGTTGATGGTGGTTTTTAGTCTAGGGTTTAATATGTTGTCACTTTGCAAAGAGACAAAGCCATGTAAAAGCGATGAGTGTTCAACCTTTCCACTGGCGCATTTATTAAGCAACTCAATATATACACATAAAATTTATCCAGAATGGTTCATGTACCAACAATCCTATATATTCCATAAATTTCAGCACCTTTCCTGTATTATTCAATTAATACAAATTTCTTTGAATGCTTTCTGTGCTATATTCCCCGGCAGAACCCTTAATATTGATATAGCATGACAATTTGTGTTCACTCGCAGCATAGTATCACGAATTTCCAAGTATTAAGGTTAAGGTCCTTGCATAAATTACTCAATCGGAAAGCATACTGCTCTCTGGTAATGAACTTAAAGAACTCCGTGTCAACACATAGAATTAAATCAATTTCGTGATAATTCACAAGATTCAGATATTACCCTGACTAATTTGCAAAAATTAGGGTTTTGCACCCTGTGCAGTATATTAGACCCTGCATGTCGAAATTAAGCCTAGGCGAACTAGGGAATTAATCCGTCATGGATTAAAAGGTGCAAAATCCTACCCAAAATCAGAAAACAAGGAATAAAATGAGCCGCAGAATAGGAGCAACAACAAAGGAAGGTGTGGCCATGCCATAGGCCAGCCGGCGCCACTTGCAAGTGGCCACACCCCATGTTGCTCTACCGGCCCCTATTTCCTGTCGACCAATCAGGTCGCCTTAAACCTGCCACACGCACATGAGTTGTGGATGGGCCCATACTTGTCGGCCATATTTTCCATCGACCAATCATGTCGCTTTAAATCCACCACATGCACACTAGAAGTGTGGCCAAGCCTATGCTTGGCTGGCCCCCTCTTTTAATCGACCAATCAGGTCGCTTTAAACCTGCCACAATATTAAAAGAGGCAAAATTCCGCCAGATGGTCAAAATGCAAAATGGGCTTTCCAAAGTCGCGCCAATACGCTAATTGGCATGCCAAATGTGCATCCCAAACATGCCATTATGCTCCGGCATACTAGTGACATGCAAAACATTCTAAACATGCCACTTTGCCATAGAAGCATGCCGAACGTGGGAACGTACCATAAATAGCACACTTACGTGCTAACCCGCCTTATGTTCGTGGCCAACGTCATAACAGACTTCAATTAGGTTATCCTAATCAGAAACATGACCTTGCTTTAGTGGCGATTTTTGAAACCCTAATTTCCAGTCATGGCATTGTTTGTGGGTGAAAACTATTCCTGCCGGATTTGGTAATTTGGGGTGTGTGGATGAGGAATGAATCTAAACCCTAAACAAATGCACTGCGTGGTGAGTGATTTTGATTCGAGATATCAATTCGTACAATTCTGGCCTAAACCAAGAAATGGCCGTTCCAGACTTGTTTCGGTCACAAAGTGAAGGAGATGGGGTTGATCTTAGGTAGGGAAGCGAAGAAGGTGTTGATATTGTGAAGGTGTAGGCTTGCTTATGACTTGTAACAGAAAGTGAGCAGGCTTGTAGTTAATTCAAGCAGGCTCTGGGTGTTAACACTTGGTTTATGTGTTATGCTCTCTCTGTTCTGTGTTGTGTTTTTGGAAATAGGAAGGAGAACATATTTATACAATTCATTGAGCCTCATTCACGTCTCTCGTGGGAAGTGGAGAAAATGGAGTGATGGAGTAGTGGAGTTGTGTGTTAGTGTCACACGATCAGTCTTGCCCACTTTTCCCATCACCACTAACCGTCCATGTCTTCCTGACACGTTCTTGTGATGGCGCGTTGCACGCTGCATGCTGTAAATCGCCAGACTAATACCCAAGTGTGTATCCCCCAGTTTGTGACATGATTGATATCTCGAGTATGTGGATCATGGGACCCACAGAAGGAAGCATGTAGTGCTAGTTAAATAACTAAGTTATTTGGAAAGTCGATACTTGTAAAGTATCGTGTGTATTCTATGCATGTTATGTATCGAATGTATTCGGCATATATGAAGCATCGTTGTTGAGCATCATATCCGGCCTGCTTCACGTGAGGGTTTGGAGGCTGTGCTAGCAAACCCCCCTTTGGCCGACCACACGGCGTGGTAGAGTGGTAGACGGTGATCATAGTGATACCCCACTTGTCGCCTAATTCCCATTTTAAGCTATCCGTCCAAGCTGGCGAATTTAGACATATGATATGGTTTGCGACCCACATCTGCGACCGTTGGATTAGGGTTTAGGAGGTGCGAAAGCATCCTCTTTCAGCTTGGTCAAATCCAAGCATGGGAGACGTTTCATGGAGAACCGATTAGGCATGCGTGTAGACGGCATGTTGATGTCCATGTCCATGCTTCACTTTTCCACGAAGGTTTGATCTAGGCCACTCGAATTCACCAGTGAAGTTGAGTGGATGAGATCGATTTGCGACATAAATCCTATGCCGCAAAGGATTCTTAAAGGGGAGCGATATGCCACCTTCAAGGCACGCTTTTCGAGACAACCAAGCTTAGTCAGTCTCGGCCGTTTGGTACAACATGTAGGTGGTAGGCGGGTATTCACGCCTATACATGACTGTCCTATGGAAACGTGATCTAAGTCACTCAATTGTCTGGCAAAGTTGAGTGGTCGAGATCAGTTTGTGATTCGGGAAGCGTGACCACGCTAGTTTGGGCACACGAATCAAGGCACCTGATCAAGGCTAGCTTTGGACGACCGGTCGGACATGAAGCCAGGCCCACGGTGGTCATGCTAGCATGCTTGGCCTTCCCTAAAGTTTCATCTTAGCCTTCCATTCAAGCCTGCGAAGATGTATGCTCGAAATGATTTTGCGACACAAGGATGGTGCCGCAAACCCTAATTTAGGTTTTTACCGGCCATACATCATGCTTGGTTTGGCATGCATGAATTAGGACAACCAATCATGGTTGGTCCTGACCGATTGGTCATGTGTGTAGTTAGGCCCACAGTGATCGTGTTGACATGCTCTGGGCCCTTTGAATCTACATCTACACCCTCCATCTATGCCTGCGAAGATGGATGGTTGAGATCGTTTTGCGACACATGTAATGTGACGCAAACCCTAATTTAGGGTTTTTTGTCCACTCCGCTTGGTATGGACGGTTTGGCAAGCTATGCCGCCCCTTTTGGGGAAGCCGATGATAGGGTGTAGAATGCATCTTATCTATTATCTATTGGTTATGCTTTCTTTATTATTTTTCTTGTGAATTATTTATTTTATGTGTGTTTTTGAGTTATTAGGTACTCTGGAGTCGCACGGAGAAAAGAATAAGAAATTACCAAAATTGAGCAAAAAGGGAAGAATTGTCATTTCATAGGGCGAGCACTATCTGGAGTCCAGTCAAGGTTAAGGGGAAACTCTTTTTGAGAATAATTATAAAAGGCAGCCAGCACAGGTTAAGGGGAGGCCAATAGGCTAGCCCTTATCAGAAGTAACCAACTATTATGGGGCACCAGCTTGGGGTGTATTTTATCTGGGGTGTCTTAATATCCCCACCCCCTTCTTTTATAACCTAATCGAATTTAGGTTTACACTTCAGTTCTTCCCCAAATTCGTTCACTTCAGTTCTTCCCCAAATTCGTTCACTTCAGTTCCAAGAAATCGAGAGCTGTGAAATCAAGGATCGTAGAAATTACAGCTGAATCATAGACTGGGTTTGCTAGGATGGCAGAGATCATGAAGCTAATCGATTGGATATGGGAGAAATTAGGGTTGTGTTGGTGCTGTTATTCTGAGCTAAAAAGCTAGGGTTTGATTATGTGATTCCGAGATCTCAGAGTTAATGGAACTGAAATTAGATATGGGTTCTATCCATATGGTGGTACTGAGTGAATTAGAGGATGAATTACAGACTGGGGTTGCTGCCGAAGTTGAGATGAAAGAAAATGGATCGATGCTGGTTGTTAGGACGAAGTTCTGAAATAAATAGAGAAGAGAATACGAGGATGAGATGGTGGTAAACAGAACAGGTGAGATGGGTTTGTGCTGCTGAGGTAATGAGGATGAATAAGAACGTCTACTGATGATTTCTGAGGTTGATAAGTAAATGAAGATGTTGTGGGTATTCATGGGTTGTGTTGGTGGTGGTACTGGACTCAGTAGAGATGGATGTTGAAGAACTCAGAGATGAAAACCAGAAGAATTGAAGCTGCAATGGGTTTTGGTTGAATCAGGGTGTTGAGATAGAGAATTGAAGATAATGGTGGTGCTCAGTTGATTGCAGATACAAGAGAATGGTGAATGTTGTTGGCTAGATGCAACATTGTGCAGAATGGAATGATTGAAATAATAGATGTATGCTAGGTTTTTTAACAGGAGAAGACCAAAAATAGGCATGAAATTGGCCTGAGAATCATCATGAAAATAGAGGAAACTCTGTTGAAATTTACCCTCCAGCGAGCCGACTCGGTGCCGGCGATGACCGTTCCAGAACGATCCCTATGAGCCGATCTGAACCAACTCAGACTACTCAGCCGACTAAGAAGCTGACTAAAAAGCTAACTCGTCCTCTGACTTGACTTTTGACTAACGTTTGATCCATTTGACTGTTAGTCCTAACGGTGGACTGACGGAATATTCCGTCGACAAAGAAGAATCTCAGGTGGCCGACGACGACGATTTCCGGCCAAAAATCCAGTTTTCCGGCGAGCCAAAGTTGCAGAATTTTGTGTGGATTTCTCTCATGGGATGTGAAGACTTGGACTTGGAATTGGATGAAGAATTTGGTTTGAATATGGAAAGAGAAGATGGGAGATTTGAGAAAGGCTTGGATTTGGAAATTGAATTGCTAAAGGAAAGGGATTCTATTCCTTGGAAGATATGGAGAGCATTGAAGCCTATAAATAGAGAAGTTCTCTACTTTTCTATACACACTTCCATACACTTTTGTGCACATCTTTGCACACTTCTACACACACAACACTTTTCTTTTCTTTATTCTTTGTGTGAACTCTTAGCATGAGTAACTAATTTTATTGAGGATGAATTCCTAGTTCTTAACATATGATTTGAGTTTTTGTTTCAATTATATCTTGAAGTTTTTCATATGATTATCGTTTGTTTTTACTAATATTAGTGTTTATGATTGATTGATAGTTGTTTAGGATGCATACTAAATTGATTTGTTAATTTGATCTAAAGCTAGTGAAAGTTAGGGAGTACGTAATAGTTTCTTGGCTCTTTACACAAGTAGAAAACACGAGACCTTGCGGAGGGATTCCGTGGAGCAATTGTGAGTGAAAACAACGCTAGAAAGTGGACCAAGCGAACCGAGTCTAACTACTAGTACTAAACCTAAATTCTTAAATCTTAATGCGTTCGGGGAATTACATCTTGTAAGAGAACCTCAAGGTGGTTCTTTTAAATAGAATCTGATAACTAAGCGGACCTGTTATTCGGTGAAATAAGGAATTTTGGGGATAGCTAAGCGAACTTGCTTTCCTACGGTTGGTGATAGTCTATGACTAATAAAAAGTGGAAAAGAACATAACTTTAATCATTGTTTTGCAGCGAAGAAGGATTCCTTAGTATATTCTCTCTTATTGATTTCAATTTACATTTTTAATTGCTTTGTTTATTTTATTTACTTTCTTAAATTCTTAACCAATACCCCCCTTTTGTGTGACAATTTTACAACTAGAATCTCGTGCTCCTCGTGGGATCGATCTTGACTACCCTATATTACTTGTTAATTATGTAGTAAAATATTAATTAATTTGTTGTGGTTACGACACGCATCAAATTTTGGCGCCGTTGCCGGAGAGCATCGGCTGATTTTAGTTGTTTTCTTTTTACTTTTTGCTTTATTCTTGCTTTGTTGGATTCTTTATCGTATCTAACTTAGTTTTTGAGAAATTTTTTCAGGTACCGGTTTTCCATGTATGGTGGACAAGAGCAAGCATATTACAACAATCAATACGGTTTTCAACCTCAACATCATGGCAACTTCCAACCATCCTTAGGATACAATCAAAACCAATCTTTTGGCTATGATCAATATCCTTCGGAGCCTTATGGATATTCTCATACATATCAACAACCTTATGACGGGTATGTAAGTGGACAATCACAAGGATGGACGGATATTTATGATTCTAATAAATTGTTTTCTACTAATGTGCAGACAGAGAATTGGGAATATACTCCTCTTCATCGTGTTTTCCTTCACTTTTTGAGGATGTATAATCTAGAAACTCTATACACGGTGGTAAGCGTGTTAATATCCGGAAACTTGCACAAAAGTTATACAAATTGAAAGATGATGGAGATTCAGAAGAGCTTGTCGCAGAAATTAGTAGGACCATTCATATGGAACTTAAACGACGTCGGGATAAAGGCTATGAAACCGATGAAGATTCTTATTATGGTGATTCCGATAATGAAGATGATTGTGTTGAAAAGGAACAACCTTTGGATACTTTTGATGACGCTAGTGTAGCTTACTCGAGCCTTGATCTTAATAATGATCAATCACCTATTCAAAAGGTAGAGCTTGAGGAAGATGCATTTAGTGCTTGGAAAAAATTCCTTAGGGAAAGATATGAGTCCGCGGAAGTGTATGAACATTGCAACAATAAGGAAGTTATTCCAACTCCGGATCATAATAACGATCCTTCACCTATTCAAAAGGAGGAGATTGGGTGTGACTTGCCTATTGTTATAAACGGTATAACACCCTCATAATAAGATCTTACAATTTACACCGAAGAAGATTTTATGAGAGAGGAATGGCCCGATTCCGATGATGAAGATGTTGAAGAGGTGATGCTCGATAATGGAACCGAATTGAATGATATTGTGGAAGACCCAATTGAACTTGCTAATGATTTTAGTGATGACGAGACTTTGGTTAAGGTAGAAAATGATGAAGAATGGTTGCAATGTTTGATAGAGGACCATGATATGCAAGAGGTAAGTAATTCACTTGAATTTTTTAAGGATGAAACGGATTCCGTAATACAAGAAATTGTGCAAGGTTTGTCTAACCATTTGCATATTGATTCTTATCCTTTACCTCTTATTGGATTGAATGTATGTGCTTCGAAAGTATTTTTGGATGACTTTGTTTCTCGATATCCACCATTGGAAACACTTGATGCTAACACTATGCAGGTTTTCCAAGAGGAATGCATGGAAATTCCCAAATTCTATGTTCTTTATACACTTCCGAGTGTGGACAATAATAAGTGTGGGGGAAATTTCTATCGAGCGATAATTTCACTATTATTTTCTTGTGCTAATATTTGTATGAAGCTATCGTTTGCAAAACAGGTACCATGGGAGGATCCCCAAATTTTCCGATTGTTAGTATATGGGGAATGAATCTTACAAGAGCCATGTCGGGCCGTCGACTTTAAAACAAGCGCTTAATGGGAGGCAACCCATAGGTTTTGTATTTTTTATCCTTTTGCTTTTTATTTTGTTATTTATATTCTTATTCCATATTATATTAAGATTTCCCACCTTGACTTTACTTGGACTATTCAATTACATTGAGGACAATGTAAGGTTTAAGTGTGGGGGAGTGGCTAAGCATATATTTTTGCATAAAATTTTTTTTTTTTTTTTTTTTTGCATAAAACTTTCAACTTTTAAAGATTTTAGAGTCACTAGCATACTTCTAGGTATGTTTACATAGAGAATTCTGACCGACATAATTAAATTTGGAAGTGTTAGGGAACTACGTTCAGATTTCTTACTTGTTAGAGTGTTAAAATATGGATTTAATCATGCCAGTGATGCAAATTTGGTGCAGGGAGAAGTGCGTTATTAGAGTTTCTGATCAATCATTAGTGGAGACTACCCATTTTCATATCAACCAAGGCACCGACCAAAAATTTTTTTCCTTAACTAAAGAGCTTTCTTTTGAGTGTGTGTCACCGTACGTTAATTCCGGGTAGAATGGTGAGCTACCCAACTTCACACCAATTTTCAGCACTATTTTTGATCTCTTGAGTGCTAATTTTTGTCAATCATGAGGGTGGCGTCTATAGATGAAAGCCTCCTTATTGTAGTTCGATTTGCAGTTAGCACCATTCTCTCTCTCGACAACAACGGGTCCATGGAAACACCATTATCATCAACAAGGGAGCGACATCAAAATCTACAAGGAAAGTTGAAAAGGTTCAAGGTTTACAAGCAACAATGGAACAAGAAAAGAGCAAATTTCAAATCCAAGTAAAGCAACATACAATGAGCGGAATTTTATATCAAAGTTGAAGAATTATTTACAAGAGCGAAGAAAAGCAAAAAGTGAGAATTATTGAAGTTTATGATTTCGAGACGATACAAGTTGTGAAGAATCAAGCGGTAAAGTACTTTTCCACGGCCATGGTTGTTTTATTTTTCACTTTTTTTTGTATTTTGTTTCTCTTGTCTTGAAAAAAAAATGAAAAAAAGAAAAAGAAAAAGGAAAAAATAATATATATATATATATATATATATATATATGAGTCAAGAGAAATATCTATTATTGTTTTGTTTTGAATAAGCCATGGGGAAGGAAAATCTATAAGGAAGTTTCAAGTGACATGGATTTTAAAGAAAAAGGTTACAAATTGTCAAGGATCTATGAAATTCAAGTGTTTATCATCAATAGTTGAAGCCGAATACCAATAAGATGAAGACAAGGAGCGGAAAACGTTTCTATTGGATGCCGTGAGAGTGGTTTTATCATAATTGGCAATCGGATGTGAAGGTAAGTAAGTAATCTCATCCTCGATAATAGTGGTTGATTTCCTTTCTTAGAGATCGTCAGAAAAATGGTTTTTCAAAATATTAAAAGATGTGGGTTTTTCAAAATTTCGGAAGTTGTCCTTCCCACCATTCAACGTGTTGCAGGAATTCTCTCTTCATTCCTACCTGCACACATGTGAGACCCATAAAAAAGCCGTCTTTTTGAGTGCAATTATCATAAAACCCTTTTTGGTGAGGCAGAAGTCGAGGCGAAAAGCTTATTGATCGTTTCTCAAACACGTGTTCTCTCATTATGGTGTGGTTATTTCTCACTCAACATTTAAGAATGAGAATATGTTCTTTAGTATTTCTAACTTCTTATTACTAGCATGCAGAAACTCTATGTCCTCATAACTCTTTAGATGCTTGGGACGCTGGAAAGCTTTGAAGTTGTGAGTTTTAGTTTGCTCGAGGACTAGCAAAGTCTAAGTGTGGGGGAATTTGATAGGGTGTAGAATGCATCTTATCTATTATCTATTGGTTATGCTTTCTTTATTATTTTTCTTGTGAATTATGTATTTTATGTGTGTTTTTGAGTTATTAGGTACTCTGGAGTCGCACGGAGAAAAGGATAAGAAATTACCAAAATTGAGCAAAAGGGCAGAATTGTCATTTCATAGGGCGAGCACTATCTGGAGTCCATTCAAGGTTAAGGGGCAACTCTTTTTGAGAATAATTATAAAAGGCAGCCAGCACAGGTTAAGGGGAGGCCAATAGGCTAGCCCTTATCAGAAGTAACCAACTGTTATGGGGCACCAACTTGGGGTGTATTTTATCTGGGGTGTCTTAATATCCCCCCCCCCCTTCTTTTATAACCTAATCGAATTTAGGTTTACACTTCAGTTCTTCCCCAAATTCGTTCACTTCAGTTCCAAGAAATCGAGAGCTGTGAAATCAAGGATCGTAGAAATTGCAGCTGAATCAGAGATTGGGTTTGCTAGGATGGCAGAGATCGTGAAGCTAATCGATTGGATATGGGAGAAATTAGGGTTGTGTTGGTGCTGTTATTCTGAGCTAAAAAGCTAGGGTTTGATTATGTGATTCCGAGATCTCAGAGATGATGAAACTGAAATTAGATATGGGTTCTAGCCATATGGTGGTACTGAGTGAATTAGAGGATGAATTACAGACTGGGGTTGCTGCCAAAGTTGAGATGAAAGAAAAGGGATCGATGCTGGTTTTTAGGACGAATTTCTGAAATAAATAGAGAAGAGAATACGAGGATGAGATGGTGGTAAACAGAACATGTGAGATGGGTTTGTGCTGCTGAGGTAATGAGGATGAATAAGAACGGGTACTGATGATTTCTGAGGTTGAGAAGTAAATGAAGATGTTGTGGGTATTCATGGGTTGTGTTGGTGGTGGTACTGGACTCAGTAGAGATGGTTGTTGAAGAACTCAGAGATGAAAACCAGAAGAATTGAAGCTGCAATGGGTTTTGGTTGAATCAGGGTGTTGAGATGGAGAATTGAAGATAATGGTGGTGCTCAGTTGATTGCAGATACAAGAGAATGGTGAAAGTTGTTGGCTAGATGCAACATTGTGCAGAATGGAATAATTGAAATAATAGATGTATGCTAGGTTTCTTAACAGGAGAAGACCAAAAATAGGCCTGAAATTAGCCTGAGAATCATCCTGAAAACAGAGGAAACTCTGTTGAAATTTCCCCTCCAGCGAGCCGACTCGGTGCCGGCGATGACCGTTCCAGAATGATCCCTATGAGACGATCCGACCCAACTCAGACTACTCAGCCGACTAAGAAGCTGACTAAAAAGCTAACTCGTCCTCTGACTTGACTTTTGACTAACGTTTGACCTGTTTGACTGTTAGTCCTAACGGTGGACTGACGGAATATTCCGTCGACAAAGAAGAATCTCAGGTGGCCGGTTGCGACGATTTCCGGCCAAAAACCCAGTTTTCCGGTGAGCCAAAGTTGCAGAATTTTGTGTGGATTTCTCTCATGGGATGTGAAGACTTGGACTTGGAATTGGATGAAGAATTTGGTTTGAATATGGAAAGAGAAGATGGGAGATTTGAGAAAGGCTTGGATTTGGAAATTGAATTGCTAAAGGAAAGGGATTCTATTCCTTGGAAGATATGGAGAGCATTGAAGCCTATAAATAGAGAAGTTCTTTACTTTTCTATACACACTTCCATACACTTTTGTGCACATCTTTGCACACTTTTACACACACAACACTTTTCTTTTCTTTATTCTTTGTGTGAACTCTTAGCATGAGTAACTAATTTGATTGAGGATGAATTTCTATTTCTTAACATATGATTTGAGCTTTTTGTTTCAATTCTATCTTGAAGTTTTTCATATGATTATCGTTTGTTTTTACTAATATTAGTGTTTATGATTGATTGATAGTTGTTTAGGATGCATACTAAATTGATTTGTTAATTTGATCTAAAGCTAGTGAAAGTTAGGGAATACGTAATAGTTTCTTGGCTCTTTACACAAGTAGAAAACACGAGACCTTGCGGAGGGATTCCATGGAGAAATTGTGTGTGAAAACAACGCTAGAAAGTGGACCAAGCGAACCGAGTCTAACTACTAGTACTAAACCTAAATTCTTAAATCTTAATGCGTTCGGGGAATTACATCTTGTAATCGAACCTCAAGGTGGTTCTTTTAAAGAGAATCTGATAACTAAGCGGACCTGTTATTCGGTGAAATAAGGAATTTTGGGGATAGCTAAGCGAACTTGCTTTCCTACGGTTGGTGATAGTCTATGACTAATAAAAAGTGGAAAAGAACATAACTTTAATCATTGTTTTGCAGCGAAGAAGGATTCCTTAGTCTATTCTCTCTTATTGATTTCAATTTACATTTTTAATTGCTTTGTTTATTTTATTTACTTTCTTAAATTCTTAACCAATACCCCCCTTTTGTGTGACAATTTTACAACTAGAATCTCGTGCTCCTCGTGGGATCGATCTTGACTACCATATATTACTTGTTAATTAGGTAGTAAAATATTAATTAATTTGTTGTGGTTACGACACGCATCAGCCGATCATGCGGGGCCCGCATTGGGTCGGCAGTGAATGTTCCAATACCTGCTTGGGGGGTATTGGATTCGATATAGACTATCCAATCATGCTGGTGAAGTTGGATGACCGGGATTGTGTCTAGACTGTTATGGAAAGTCTAGACGCTCGATCGGGCTAGTATAACACACCGAGAGTTTATAGCCTGTACGGGCATTTCGTGCATGCCTCACTGCTGGTACTTGGATATTCATCCTACTCTGCTGCGAGTAACAATCAGTCATCATGCCGCACCAACAATAAGGATTCTGCTAGGAACAACACAGGAAATACGAGGCATTTTATGCATTAATCAATAATGCTAAAATTCACAGAATATTCGGGGGATGGTTGCTAAATGCTACATGCTCCATTCTAGGTGAATTAGTAAGGTGAAGAAGTATTCATCACTTATAAAATAATCTCACCCTCTGCAGGATGGTCACACAAAAAGGTTGGTTTTACAATTCTAGCCCTGAACTAAAATCCACCATCAACATTAAGTCCCCTGGCATATAATGGTTACACTATTGTGGGGTAGGCATGAGATGGTGACAAATGTACGAGAGAAAAATAGATGAAGGGAGCTTACCCGGAAAGCCTTGCTCATCCGTTATTAATCGCGCATGTGAACATGTTGTTGCAAGCATGGAATCCTGAGTGGGACCGGTTTCTTTCTTCGGGTGTTTGAATTAAAAGGAGATTCCAATCAAAAAGAGGAATCCTTATCCTGTTGGGATTCTTCCAATTCTCGTTTATATAAAGGGACCGACCCCTTTTCTTTTCTCACGATTTTTTTTTGCTCGGCCTTTCTCCTCCTGCTCACGATTATCCATTGTTGGACGTCTTGCTGCCGGACGTGTTACTGTCGCTGGACGTGCTGCTGCCACTTCCATACGTCGCCGGACTTCCGCCGCCATTTTTCGCTCGTCAGGTAAGTTCTCCGTCATTTTTTTTTACCCCAAACCTAGTTTTAAGTAAACTCTTTTATTCCTTGAGGAAGTCATTCTCGGCTTGAATTTCGAAGACATGATTCCCATGAGTATGGGATGATCGTGTTATGATACATGTGAATGAATACGGGATCGTTATGCATGTTTGATTAAACGTGGGTTCCATACTTCTCAAACATTGACTTTATACTCGTCTAGTGGCTTTGACCAATATGTCTTGACTGGTCTCGCTTGTTGACGTGGCCCAATGCCTGCATGACTGTCACGATTTGGTATCGTGACTTAATATCGGCCTTGCTTGAATCCAGCCTTGCCCACTTTGTTCGAATATGAGCCCATTGTGTGCTTGTAGTTGATCAGGATTAAGTCCCCAGGATGGAATTTGGATTATTTCTTATACTGGATGCATTTCCTCCCATTGCACGATGATTGCCTTCAAATATCCGATAAATATCCACTGATTGTTATCCCGCGTTTGTAGCCTTTACAGACAGTAAGTGAAGACTCCTCCTTTCTCCGGGATCTTGTTAACTCGTGAAATATAAAGAAGAAGCTGGGTCTCCCCTTATTGCAGAATTGTTTCTTTCTTTGTTCAGGTATTGCTCCACCTTCATTGTATAACTTGATCTTCCTGGTAATGACCTTTGTTAACATAATCGTAGATCCTTTTTTCAGAATGGAGGCAGCTGGGAAGGACTGCTCTGGTATCTCTCCTGAAAGAAGTTTCGAAGTGAACAAACCTGAGACTGATGGCCCGTTCGAGGAGGTGATGGATAAAATTGATGTTCCTCTTCTCAAAGCTAATCGCGCCATACGGGGCATGCCAATTCTGTATATTCGTGTTGCTCGAGAGCGTGTTCGTGATCTTCTAACTTTAATTGACAAGGAAGAAAAATGGAGGCTCGAGGAAGCGTCGCAACCACCGGTAAGCGCAAGAGCTGAGAGATTTGCTGCACGGCTGAAAAGGCGAATAGTTGAACATGAACAGCCTCCACCGGAAGATATGGGTGATTATTCGATCCGCGACGGTGTGATCATTATTTATTCTGATACAGACGAACCCGAGCTCCCAAAAGTCGTCAACACGATCTCCAATGTTGCAGCGACTCTTGAGGAAGATATGAAAGCTGCCCCTACCGGAGACATCGTGGAGAACGTGGTTGCAGAAATACCTGAAGCGGAGGTTTAGGCAGACCCGGAGGAAGAAGCAGTAGCGGCATGTGATGACGTTAAGGCAGACTTCAATGGTGGAGAAGACACGGTCGACCTTTGATGACTGAATCTTCCTGTTATTTCTATTTTCTTCTTCTCTCAGTATTTTCCCGTGATTTTGTGAACACTTTTCTCCTTGTACTCAGTAGTGGATGAGTCCAAGGTTTTGCTTATTTCAGTTTACTCGTTTGAACAAGTTTCTTATTTTTGAGGTAAATCCTTTATTAAGGCTGCATCATAGTGGTTGTGCCTTCATATGACTGTATATGATTCTTGTGAGGATAGAAGTAATGCCATAATAAAATTCCACGGACCTGTCCGTATTCTCATGCAGTAAGCTCGTCTGCGCCCTCCTGATGTAAGCTGGGACAAACTGTTCAAGATGATTTCCATTTTTCCTTTGCATGTATTCTATTCCTCCAACTTTCCCGAAAGGTGTGAAGTGTTTTAGGGTTCTCTGGTTTAATCTGGTGGGTAATAATGACTCTGTTCGAACTTGGGTCTTTTTGTCGCACCCAGGGGTAAACTTTTTTTAAAAAAATATACTTTAATTGAGAAATTGGAACCCTAATAACTATGAATGCAAGTATTGCAATCATTTTTTGAAGGAATTACAAAATAGCAAGAAAAGGGAAATTGTTGGAGGATGAACCATTGCGAGAACGCTGGAGAGGAAGAGTAGCACATCGTCTCTAGGTACGGTAGGGTTTAAGCCATCGTGAGTGGATCGTCACGCCCTCCAGCTTGTCAGCATTGATGATCTTGAAGTAGCCTCCTAGGATGACATCTGCTACCAAATATGGTTCATCTTCCTTTGTCACCGACAAATCAGATTGGTTAGTCATTTTCACCGCCACATTTACAACTTGAAACGTGGTCCTCTTTGCTACCATATCTCCAATTTGAAACGGATTTGGACTTGACACATTATCTTATTTCTGGGACACGTTGTCTCTGACGGCTTCCAAGCTCTTAGCAAAACATTTGAAAGGACCAGCACCCCACTCGCACCTATTATTGGAGGTTAGGTTATTGATTGAAACAAGTCCCCGGGACTTAGCAGGAAGAGGATTTACTGTTTGTAAAGAAGGTTGTTCGATGAGACTTACATGGGCTCGGAACCTTTTAAGGTATGAATTCAGGCTTTCTCCAGGAAGTTGCGTCACGCTTGCAATGTGTTGATACGGCAATAAATAATCTTCAGGGATTGATGGTTTGCTGGAGATTCTTTCAGGTGCTGAAACTGGCAAAGGACTCACTCCTAGTGTTGCTTTGTTTTCGTGTATCCACGGGCGCCCCAGAATCATGTCGTAATTTGGACACTCTTGAACTATGTAAAATTTAGCACGCGTTAGAGTATTACTGATTTTAACTTCGAGTTAAATGCATCCATAGGCATCTCGGAATTATCCTTCTGAGCTCCTAATCATGGTTGGGCTGCGAGTAGCTTCTTGTTTTGAAATCCTTGCGGCTCTCAGAGTCTTGACGGTGATGATGTTGAACTCGGAGGCTGCATCAATCAATGTGTTGCTGAACTCAACACCCTTCAAACGAGTGATGGTCAGGAGTCCCCAGTCCCCTTTGATGGTGTCTTTAAGGAAAGACTGTGGGCTCGAGACTGCTTCCCTTTCTGGATACAAATGTCTTCCTGACACAACATGATTGAGGGCTATGAACATGTCTTGACGTTGTCCCTTTGAGAGATATAAAATTTCACACAAACGCTCTATCATAGTCTGTACAGTCTTGTGGATAGAATACCCTGAGATCATGCAGCTTCTAATGGGAAGAGGATCCCTGTGAATGCTCTCGTTTCCTAGCTGGAGTTCTCCTGCTTCCACCTTTTCTCTGAAGATTTGCTTCAACTTGTTATAATCTTTGGTCGGATGATGGACGAACCTATGATAGCGGCAGTATCTGGGATTCGTCATCTCGTCCTCGGTCGGTGGGCGTCTGATAGGTGGTAGATTGATCGCGTCATCTTAAATCCATGCTTCTAGGAGTTCTATGACTTCATTCATGGGAAAGGGGAAATTTGGAATTGTGTCTTCAGATTCTTGCACAGGAGTTTTGTCTGCTTTCTTTCGAGACGAGGTCGTATGTGCAGGCGCTGTACGTTTGGGCGGTTGTTCTGTTTATGACGCTTTCCTCTTCCCTCTTTCGCCTACCACACTCACGGAAGGACCGGTGTTGTATTGCTTGTTGATGAGACGCCCGTTTCCTCGGCTTTCACAAGAATCTTCATTCCGGACAATCTTAGTCCTCTCCAATAACGTTGGGGCTATTGTGGCAGATCGCTTAGCGGCTTCATGTAGTTCAGAAAATGTCTGAAAGCCCAGGTTTTCTAACAAAGCACGGTATATGGGAATCATTCCATTGATGCATAGCTCCACTATTTGGCGTTTAGTGATGTTCGGATCATGACAGTCCAACACCTGAGTTCTGAACCTCTTGACGTAGTTGTTCGGATGTTCGTTTATTCGTTGAAAGATTTTTCCCAAATCTGAAAAGGTGACTTGTTCTGACACGAAGAAATACTTTCTGTAGAAGGCGTCGATCATCTCATTCCAATTGGATATACTGTTAGGTGCTAAACTGTTGTACCAAGTGTATGCACTCCAGGTAAGTGTCTTCGAGAACTCTTTCAGGTGGATAACATGATTGTATTCGTGTTCTCTTAAAGATTCTAAAAACAGAGATACATGCTCACGAGCGTTACCGGTACCATCATAAAGAGAGAATTGAGAAGAGATATAGCCTCTTGGGATAGGAATTCGTTGTATGTCTTGAGGGTATAGAGGCTGGTGTTAGTGCATGTATTCTACAGTCCTCCTGCCCCGTTTTTGGAGGAGTCGCTCCAGGTCTTCACGTGTAACAAAGTTGGATGGCTGGTCTCTTCCCCTCGGCCGTTCAGGAATGTCACGAGCTTCTTCGTCCACATGGTATCGCATCATCGTAGTGCCTGCTCCGGGTGTATCGAACATGCTCCTTGTTGGCTCCAGGGGCTGGCGTGGCCCATGCGTCAATCGTTCGGTTAAATTTTTGAGAAAAGTAAGTACCTCCTTTTGAGTCGCAACCATATCCGTTTGGTTTCTAGCAAGGATTTCTTGCTTTTCCATTAAATCCACCATGGTGATAGAGGGTTGTCCGCCTCTTATTCCTCCGGTCCCTCGCCCTGATGTAGGAGTTGCAGCTGCCCTGGTGACGACCGGAGGTGTTACACTTGAAGAAATACCAGGATTCGTGGCTTCTCTGGCTCTGGTGATGGGAGGCGTCATGCCTACTGGAATATCTCATGCTCCACTGGTGGTAGAAGTAACGACTTCACGAGATGTATTGACCATGGTAGCTCCACTGACAGGTACATCGACACCGGGAGTATTATCCATACTAGCTCCATCAGAATTGATTGCTTCTCCAGACCTGAGTTCTACCATTTTGATGATTAAATTGATCCTAAGATCTACCTCTTGAAATTACGGAAATCGAACCGGGTATTGAAAAGACGATATTTGAAAATTGAAAATTGATATTGTAACCGAGAGATTAATCTCCCACTGTGGTCGCCAATTGTTTGTGGGTGAAAACTATTCCTGCCGGATTTGGTAATTTAGGGTGTGTGGATAAGGAATGAATCTAAACCCTAAACAAATGCACTGCGCGGTGAGTGCTTTTGATTCGAGAGATCAATATGTACAATTCTGGCCTAAACCAAGAAATGGCCGTTCCAGACTTGTTTCGGTCACAAAGTGAAGGAGATGGGGTTGATCTTAGGGAGGGAAGCGAAGAATGTGTTGAGATTTTGAAGGTGTAGGCTTGCTTATGACTTGTAACAGAAAGGTGAGCAGGCTTGTAGTTAACGCAAGCAGGCTCTGGGTGTTAACACTTGGTTTATGTGTTATGCTCTCTCTGTTATGTGTTGTGTTTTTGGAAATAGGAAGGAGAACCTGTAGTTGCGGATTATCTCACAACTACACCCTCATAAGAATCCAATATGATGATCTCAATTATTTGATGTGAATATGAAGATTAAAGTACTAAAATTATAAAAAGACACAAAGATTTTTACGTGGTTCGATCAATGTGATCTACATCCACGATGCTTCACTAGTGATTGTATGTAATTACATGATTTTACAATTGAGACTCCATTAATGAATATTTGGAGCTCTAGAATTTTTTGGGGAAGAAGATGATAAAGAAAATAAATCCCTCTCTAAAATTTTCTCTCTCCTCCTAAAATTATCCTCATCTCTCAAATTGTGTCTCCCCCACTTCTCATGCCTAAATGGCTATTTATATGATTTTACAATAGATGACAGTTGTGTTGTCCCGCCATTTCGGATTTGAAGATTATCTTACGAACCTTCATGGCTTCCTTTGCTCTCAAAATGTCCTTCTTGCTCGCAAAATATTCTTTGCTCGCAAAATGTATTTTCTGTCCACAATTTCGTAAGTTATTATTTGTTGTGATATTCCACTCCTACATCTTGCCTCTTTTTTCTTGAATATTGCTTGAAGAGCGATCTTTAAGAAAAAATCACTTGTTGTGGTTGTTGGAGTAGTCTTTGATCTTTGTTGATGAAGGAACGAGCTAAAGAATATCAAACTCAAAAAGTATATACTTGCCTCTATTCTTTTGCGAAGTTCTGAAGCTTTAAGAAGTAATTAGAAGTATCATCTTGCGAAGTATGAAGTATAAGAAATATAAAATATCCTTGAAGAAGTATAAGAAGTACTTAATCCTCGAAATATATAAGAAGTATGAAGTATCCTTAAGAAGTATAAGAAGTATTTAATCCTCGAATTATATATGAAGTATGAAATATCCTTAAGAAGTATAAGAAGTATTTAATCCTCGAATTATATAAGAAGTATAAAATATCCTTGATGAGAGTGATAAATATTGCCTCTGTTCATGTGAAATTATTATTCCACTTTTGGTGAGGATTCTTGCTGAGAAGATAAAGAACATCAAATATTTTCTTGGGTATCCATAGTTGCCTCTGTTCTTTATCTATGAAGGAGAATTCTTGAGAAAATGTTGAATAATTAAATTGCATCTCTATTGTTATGTTGCCTCTACCTCAAGTGGTAACCCTGTTATCTTCTGAATATTTCTACGAATTCCTGAGTTTTTCTGCGCATTTCTGAACTTCTGAATAGTGCTGTGAATAGTGCTGCAAACATACTGTTGCGAATGTACTATTGCGAATTTACTGTTGCGAATATAGTGTTACGAACATAGTGTTGCGAATATAATGTTACGAATATAGTGTTACGAACTATGAATAGTCCTGCGAATTATGAACTTTTCTGCGAAGTTTCGTGGTATTTTCCTGTAAAATTTTGTACAATACTTGTGCGAATATAATATTTATAATGATTATGTTATGAAATGCGTATGCGATTCTTATGCCATGAAATGTTTATGCAATACATTTATGATGCAAATATGATGCTTGAATGATGCGAGTATGATGCTTGTATGATGCAAATATGATGCTTGTATGATGCAAGTATGATGTTTGTATGATGTGAATACTTATCTATTATAATGCATAGCTAATGTTTGTGTTACTTAGCTCATTTTGCTGCGGTAAAATTGATATATCTTTGAATTGCATCTATTCATATAATTATCTTCGTAAGTTTATTTATGTATTTTCTTATAAATTCGTCTTTGATCGCGAATGAAATCGCCTCTTTTGCTATGACTTCATGATATATATTCTTGTAAAAATTCTTCAATGATATTGATGGAATTGTCTTCTTTGATATATATTGTCTTCAAAATTCTTCAATGATCTTGATGGAATTGTCTTCTTTGATATATATTCTCTTCAAAATTCTTCAATGATCTTGACGAAGTTGTCTTCTCTTCAAAACTTCATGATGTATATTCTTGTATAATTTCTTCAATGATTGTAATGAATTTCATTAGTTGTTGTGGTCTTATCATGCCTTCCTAAGTAAAGGTCTTATTTTTCCACCTCTTTTGTAGTAAACTTTTGTATTTGCGATAATATGACAAGTCTGAACATTCTTGCGAACATACAACCTCGTGACATTATCGTCTTGCGATGAAATCGAAGGACGTTCTTACACTTTCATGCAAAAACCCATTGATCTCATCTTAACTTCTTTGAATAGTATTTTAGCCTCTTCAGGAATTGTTGCGACAATATGACATGCCTAAATATTCTTGCGAACATAAAGCCCCATGACATTGCCGTCTTGCGATGAAATCGCAGGACGTTCTTACACTTTCATGCAAAAACCCATTGATCTCATCTTAACTTCTTTGAATAGTATTTTAGCCTCTTCAGGAATTGTTGCGATAATATGACAGGCCTAAATATTCTTGCGAACATAAAGCCCCATGACATTGCCGTCTTGCGATGAAATCGCAGGACGTCTCTACATTTTCATGTAGTGACCCATTGATCTCATCTTAACTTCTTTATTATGTTCTGCGAGTTTTTTTTTTTTTTTTTTAGAAGGCTCGCAGAACTTCATTTGTTGCACAAATATGACAAGCCTTTATGTTTTTGCAAACAAGAAGCCTCGTGACATTTGCGTCTTATAGCACGTATCAACTCCCTAATGGAGGGTGCTGCCCTTTATCTTCCCCCTGATTGCCCCTTCAATGAAGCGTACATCGACCGTACAAGGTTAGCTCTTCCCATCCGGTTCTGCCAACAACCATCTTTTGATCGCAACCTCTTATCCTTTTTGCCTATAGGGCTTATAGTTACGAGGTTGCACCCTATGGGGTATCTTTGGGCCAAGTGCATCATTTGCCAAGACTTGTCAAAAATGGCAGATGTGGTTCAACCTCACCCGGCACTCTTGACTCAACCGTGTACCTCGGCGCCTTGATCATTTTCTGCACTTCTTGGGAAAGATAGTATGCCTTAGTCTCCCAACCTAAATCCTCTTACACCGCATTTTATATTGCATAATGTCGCTAGATTAGGTGAGAATCCAAGGTGTCTAACCCGGATAGGTACCCCATTATTGGGTTGTACCCCAAATTTTTTACCATGTACTAAGGGTCCTTGGTGGTGTTCCGGTTACCCTTAGCCACGTTTATAGGTACCCCCTTAAATGACGTACTTTAGGACTTTGCCTCTTACGAAATATAGCTTCGCGAACTAGGGTGTACGCCACAAAGGTTTGCCTGTATAAAATTTTCTGCGGCTCTCTTTCTTTTTTGGAGGCTGATCACAGATTGCGGTCTTTTACTCGCAAGTTAATCGTAAATGGCGGTATTTTTTCGCCTTTTAAAAATTCATCGTAAATTTTTCATGTACATAAAATGTTGAATGTTTTCATGAAATGTTTAGTATGAGAAGTATGAAAAGTATGAGAAGTATAAATCAAAATTGTTCTATAGAAATATAGGAATTTAATTTTCTCTATTTTTTGTAATTTTGAAGTCTTTAAAAATTTTGAGATCGTTAAATTTTTGCGATAAACTCATTTTTGAATCTTGCGATCGTATCACTTTTCACCAATCTAAAAAAAAAATCTTTGAAATGTTTTGAAATCTTAAAAATTGTAGAAATTTTTCGAGTATATCGGTTTTAGTAAATAAAATCAAAAATCTTTTGTCTTCCGTAAATAAAGTATTCAAGGAAATGTTACTTACCTTTTTACAGCTTGTTGTTTTCTCTTGCGAAGTAAATTGCTTGCTTGCAAAATGAGAAAGAATGAGAATTAAATTTTTGACCCTCCATGAAACTCATACTTCTGTTGGATTGCTTGTTGTTCACGAAGTAGTTTTCTTCTTCCCGAAGTAGGTTATGTTGATGCAAGCCTTGGAAAATATATACAAAGTAAACATTCACGAAGTTAAATAATTGCGGACTTAAATAAATATTCGCGAAGTAAATGGTTGCGAAGTAAATTTTTACGAAGTTAAAATTTACGAACAAAGAAAATGAAAATTCGGTACTTAAAGTAAAATTCCACGAAGTAAATGTTTACGAATTTCCCTCTTTATTTCTTTGCTGCGGAGTGAAATATGACTGTTTCCCATCTTCATCGTACGTCTCCTTCTAGATTTGATTGTTAATGAAGCTTTGCTTGAATTTTAAATCCTTTTTTTGTTGAGAAGATAAATTTCACAGAACTTTTGTTTTTCCATAACCCCCTATTTTCTCTTGAAATTTAACATTGTTCTCACGCCGGGAAGTGTGATTTCTGAGTTATTTTGTAAACTTCACGAGTAAACTTCTTCATTAAACTTCACGAACCACTACTGAGTTCTCTGAGTTCATAGTTCTTGGAAAGTTCTTTACTGCGAACCATTATTTCATGAGTAGTGTCTGGTGTACATTTAGACTTCTTCTCGCAATAGGGTTTGTGTGAACACCATTGTAAACTTCATTTGTCTTCTATGGTTGAATACCTCTTGAGGAAGTGCTTGGGTATCACGAATTTCCTGAACTTCTCGAGTAAGTAACTCTTTCAAATTCAACCTGAGGTATCATGTACTTTTTTTTTTTTTATGCAGGCACTTGGGAAGAAGACTTCCCGTGAAGGACGTCAATATTCTGTTCTCAACAACCATTTTTCCATCTTTCCGTCAATTTTTACGAACAATCGTATAAGAAATTTCGCAAAGCTCACTAACAACCTTATTTCAACCTTATTTCATAACCTTATTTTTACGAACAATCGCAGCAACCTTCACCAACATCTCATTCGTATAGGTGGTGAAACTTTACAAGAATTTACACGCTTCCCTTAACGATGTTGAACAAATACGTGCCTGGAATTCTTAGTTTCTTAGTAGAAGTATGATGTTGAACTAATGCATATACGTTTTGATTTCCCTCCTTTGTTGGTTTTTCTTCTTCGCAGAAACTATTAACTTCGCAGGAATTATTACCTTCGCAAATATTTTACAAACTCTCAGATGTCTTTCTGCATCCGTAGGTAGGAAAATGGAAAGATGTCTTTCTTCATTCTTTATTAGTTGTTGAATAATTATCTGATGAGCCTTCACCAGACTTTGTTACCGGTACTATACTCTGATTAACACGAGTTTGTTGTCTTGTCTTCGTTAGTTGGTATTCGATGGAATACTGCATTTTTCTTCTTAGCTCGTTGCTTTAGGATTTTAGCTAGATTTGCCTAAACTATTAGGATGGTTGGCTCACATTTATGGCTCGTGAATCCGACTTCTTTCCATCTATCATTGTTCTACTTCGCTGTACTGCAAATGTCTTGCTAATAAATTATTCTATCTTCGTATTAGTTGGTAACGAAGAAACTGACGACGTCCACTGCATCTTTACTTCCTATATCATGCGAAATGAACGCACACATTTATCTTCGCCTATAGAAATCTAGTAGAGTTGGTCTTTCATCTTCGCAGAAGTTTGCCACCTCCCTTTCTTATCTATTTTCTGAGTCCACTTCATGAGTTTGTAGTCTTCTTGGATTTCACCATCCTTTGTTCCTCTCATCATGCAGCATCCACTTCTTAGCCATTTGGTGTGAAATTATATGTCTATCAAATTATTTCTTCGCATGAAAGCAATCATGAACTAAATTCTTCTTCGTATATTCGTTCCTTTTCATTTGACAGAGAAAACATACTTCTTCGCATAAAGAGTTCTCAGCTATTTGCTTACGTATATCTCCCTGGACAGTTTATGTAACTCGAATTGTCTTGTGCAAAGTGAAATACTGAACTTCACCCCGTCCTACTGAATTTCTTCTTCTTCTCCATTCGTAAGATTCGAACCCACGATGAAATTTATCCCGTTTCTTCGTAGGAATGATATTTCTTCGTCAGTGACGCAGAACTTTTGCAAAATTTTTGCTGCAAACGATTAGTAAATTTGGTTAGCAGTTTATAGATCATTAAGATGAGTAATGTTTGCGTATGAAGAATGAAAACTTTACATATATTCTTCTTGTTTTTGTTCTTGCGAAATGTAAATCTCTAAATCTCTAACCAACAGAAAATCTTGAAATTTGACTTTGCCAGAAATTCTTTAAACAAATTTGTAAAACGAGATTTAGTTACTACAAATTTATAGCAAAAACATTTTTAAATTCAAAACTTCCATAATAAATCCAATTTCTACAAAAAGCAAAGTTTAGATCGCAAACAATTTATTTTTCAATTTGTGTTTTGAAATTCCCAAATTTTGAAAAATGAAACAAAGAATAAGAAAAGTGAGAAGAAATTTGTCCTTTTTGGAAGAGATTGTTGACGTAGCATGTGTAAATTTCATTTTGCTTGACGATTTCTCCATATCCACATTTCTCTTCCTGAACTACTACTAATGTGTTTGTTGTTTGAAGATGCCAATAAAAGAACTTCCATTTCTGTCTTCAAAACTCATAAATCCAGTACAATTCATCACCATCAATAACCAATTTTTCTAACTTTATTGAACCAACAAGATTAGGTTCCCTGTTTCTAGCGCCAATTATGTAGTTGCGGATTATCTCACAACTACACCCTCATAAGAATCCAATATGATGATCTCAATTATTTGATGTGAAGATGAAGATTAAAGTACTAAAATTATAAAAAGACACAAAGATTTTTACGTGGTTCGATCAATGTGATCTACATCCACGATGCTTCACTAGTGATTGTATGTAATTACATGATTTTACAATTGAGACTCCATTAATGAATATTTGGAGCTCTAGAATTTTTTGGGGAAGAAGATGATAAAGAAAATAAATCCCTCTCTAAAATTTTCTCTCTCCTCCTAAAATTATCCTCATCTCTCAAATTGTGTCTCCCCCACTTCTCATGCCTAAATGGCTATTTATATGATTTTACAATAGATGACAGTTGTGTTGTCCCGCCATTTCGGATTTGAAGATTATCTTGCGAACCTTCGTGGCTTCCTTTGCTCGCAAAATGTCCTTCTTGCTCGCAAAATGTATTTTCTCTCCACAATTTCGTAAGTTATTATTTGCTGTGATATTCCGCTCCTACAGAACCTATTTATACAAGTCATTGAGCCTCATTCACGTCTCTCGTGGGAAGTGGAGAAAATGGAGTGATGGAGTAGTGGAGTTGTGTGTTAGTATCACACGATCAGTCTTTCCCACTTTTCCCATCACCACTAACCGTCTATGTCTTTTTGACACGTTCTTGTGATGGCGCATTGCACGCTGCACGCTGTAAACCGCCAGACCAATGCCCAAGTGTGTATCCCCCAGTTTGTGACATGATTAATGTCTCGAGTGTGTGGATCGTGGGACCCACAGAATGTAGCATGTAATGCTAGTTAAATAACTAAGTTATTTGGAAAGTCGATACTTGTAAAGTATCGTGTGTATTCTATGCATGTTATGCATCGAATGTATTCGGCATATATGAAGCATCGCTATTGAGCATCATGTCCTTCCTGCTTCACGTGAGGGTTTGGAGTCTGTGCTAGAAAATCCCCCTTTGGTCGACCACACGACGTGGTAGAGTGGTAGACGGTGATCACGGTGATACCTCACTTGTCGCCTAATTCCCATTCTAGGCTATCCGTCCAAGCTGGCGAAGTTAGACGGATGAGATGGTTTGCGACCCACATCTGCGACCGTTGGATTAGGGTTTAGGAGGTGTGCAAGCATCCTCTTTTAGCTTGGTCGAATCCAAGCATGGGAGACGTTTCATGGAGAACCGATCAGGCATGCGTGTAGACGGCATGTTGATGTCCATGTCCATGATTCACTTTCCCACGAATGTTTAATCTAGGCCACTCGAATTCACCAGTGAAGTTGAGTGGCTGAGATCGATTTGCGACAAAAATCTTATGCAACAAAGGATTCTTAAAGGGGCGCGATATGCCACCTTCAAGGCACGCGTTTTGAGACAACCAAGCTTGGTCAGTCTCGGACGTTTGGTACAACATGTAGGTGGTAGATGGGTATTCATGCCTATACCTGATTGTCCTATGGAAACGTGATCTAAGTCACTCAATTCGTCTGGAGAAGTTGAGTGGTCGAGATCAGTTTGTGATTTGGGAAGCGTGGCCACGCTAGTTTGGGCACACGAATCAAGGCACCTGACCAAGACTGGCTTTGGCCGACCGGTCGGACATGAAGCCAGGCCCACGGTGGTCATGCTAGCATGCTTTTCCTTCCTTGAAGTTTCATCTTAGACTTTCATTCAAGCCTGCGAAGATGGATGCTCGAGATGATTTTGCGACACAAGGATGGTGTCGCAAACCCTAATTTAGGGTTTTTCCGGCCGTGCGTCATGCTTGGTTTGGCATGCACGAATTAGGACAACCAATCATGGTTGGTCCTGACCGATTGGTCATGTGTGTAGTCGGTCCCACAGTGATCGTGTTGACATGCTTTGGGCCCTTTGAATCTACATCTACACCCTCCATTTATGCCTGCGAAGATGGATGGTTGAGATCATTTTGCGACACATGTAATGTGCCGCAAACCCTAATTTAGGGTTTTTTGTCCATTCCGCTTGGTTTGGACGGTTTGGAAAGCTATGCCGCCCCTTTTGGGGAGGCCGATCATGCGGGGTCCGCATTGGGTCGGCAGTGAATGTTCCAATACCTGCTTGGGGGTATTGGATTCGATCTGGACTATCCAATCATGCTAGTGAAGTTGGATGACCGGGATTGTTTCTAGACTGTTATGGATAGTCTAGATGCTCGATCGGGCTAGTATAACACACCGAGAGTTTATAGCATGTATGGGCATTTCGTGCATGCCTCACTGCTGGTATTTTTATATTCATGCTACTATGCTGCGAGTAACAATCAGTCATCATGCCGCACCAACAATAAGGATTCTGCTAGGAACAACACAGGAAATATGAGGCATTTTATGCATTGATCAATAATGCTAAAATTCACAGAATATTCGGGGGATGGTTGCTACATGCTCCATTCTAGGTGAATTATTAAGGTGAAGAAGTATTCATCACTTATAAAATAATCTCACCCTCTGCAGGATGGTCACACAAAAAGTTTGGTTTTACAATTCTAGCCCTGAACTAAAATCCACCATCAACAGGCACAAATTACGTCACTTCGGGCCCCACAACATACCACGAGCCATGCGGGACCCAGGAAACCCTATGAATGGCGTGATACCATAGCCACTCATAACAACCCTTGCTCCTGTGACTGTTTCCACATCATATCTTTGCTATAGATCCATTGGAATGGCTATGGCACCGTTTGCACAAAAATGCCACCGTGCCGCGGCCACATGCCACACGCACTAATATGGGTTTCGGCATGCCAAACCCTAATTTAGGAAAATTTTCTACGCAACCAAGCTAAGTAATGCTCCCTAGAGCATTGGGATCGATGTGGCAACTGGAACTGATGTTGCCAAGCCACATTTGGGTCTAACACCAATGTGCCAAAATCTAGCGGCCATGGCTACGCCAGGCGCTACTTGCACCACTGTGTCACTGGCATGCGCTAAATAGATCCACTATGACATTGGCAGACATTCTAATGGCGCCACTATGCTATTATTAGGCGCCAAAAGAATGTACCCATAATCCATGGCTACCCTTTCTCATGAGTTACGATCTCAGCCGCCGTCCAAATTCGTCACTGAATTGATAGGCATGTGACAAGTCTTAGGCGACCATCCAAGACAATCCTAATAGCATCACATGCTATTTTATTGCGAGAAGTTTCTTGACTTTGACTTGCTACATATTTTCTACGAAAACACTCGAGACATCAAACATGTCACAAACTGGGGGATACTCATCACGGTATTGGTATGGCGGTTTATAGTGTGTGGGGTGCAATACGTCCATTATAAGAAAGTGTCAGAAAGCATGGCAGTTAGTGGCGGCAAGAAGTAGTGGGTGTAAACTAACCCGTCTCCTTCATAGTGGGAACGTGGTTTCTGGAATTTACACATGACCCCACTTCTCCATTACTCCATCATTCCCACTTTCTACGAGATCAGGGTGCGTTCTATATGACTTGTATAAATAGGTTTTACATGTTTCCACTAAAAAAACAAGTGTTGGTTAGAACAACAACACAGTATCCAGAAATCACCAAAGAACTGATAGCTTACATTCCGCAAGCTAGTTCCATATTCTGATACAAGTCATAAAACAGCTACACCTTCTTCGCTTCCCTCCCCAAGACCAACCCTTCTCCTTCACTTTGTGACCGAAGCAAGCCTGGAACGACCATTTCTTGGTTTAGGCCGGGATTGTACAGATTTATTTCTCGAATCTAAAGTATTCCCGTGTAGTGTATTTGTTTATGGTTTAGATTCGTTTCTCATCCACACACCCAAATTTACCAAAACCAGCAGAAACAATTTTTACCCATAAACAGGTATGCGTTGTGAGGTTTCCCCTGGAAGAATGTATGGGATTCCCCACAGCTCTTTGCTAAGTTGAGTATGGCGGTAACTCATCCGTTAGAAATCTTATTTTAGTAGAGCGGTAACTCATCCATTTTGATATTATTTATTTCTGTTTATTAATATAGTAGGGCAGTAACTCATCTGTTATCAATCTTATCTTAGTAGGGAGGTAACTCATCCGTTTTGATATTATATATATTATTTTATTTGGGGAACTCACTCGTGTGCATATTATACTTGATTGTTCAGTCTTATTAGTATGACTGGGTTGCTATAACTTTGACTTAGTGAAAAAGTGGGGGGCTAACAACCTCACCCAATATTTCGTTTATGCAATATGTATGGACAAACTCAAATATAATTCCAAGAGAATAAACTAGATAGTCAGACTCAATCAATGGAAATATATCCGAGAGTTGTATCTCTGTTTCTCAATGTAATCATCAAATCAAACAGATAGAATCCGTTATCTTGATTATTATGAGAAACAACTTGAATGGTACCAAAGACCAATGTTCAAGTGTCAATCAATTTATATCAACAACCAAAGGTTGGATTATCTAATTGATTGAACTACGCACAACCAGTGATATTTCAATTATATAAAAAATATAATTCGGAAAAGAAATAACACATACACCAGAAATTTTGTTAACGAGGAAACCGCAAATGCAGAAAAACCCCGGGTGCTAGTCCAAATTTGAACACCACATTGTATTAAGCCTCTATAGACACTAGCCTACTCCAAGTTAACTTCAGACTGGAATATAGTTGATCCCTAACCAATCTCACACTGATCAAGGTACAGTCGCATTCCTTACGCTTCTGAATCCCAACAGGACTCTGCGCACTTGATTCCCTTAGATGAACTCACCCACAACTAAGAGTTGCTACGACCCAAAGTCGAAGACTTGATAAACCAATCTGTCTCATACAGAAAAGCCTACTGAATAGATAAATCTATCTCCCACAGAAATACCTATGAGTTTTATTATGTCTTTTGATAAATCAAGGTGAACAGGTACCAATTGATACACCATACTTATATTCCCTAAGAACAACCTAGTAATATCAATCACCTCATAATAATCTTAATTGTATGGTAACAAAACAAGATATTATGGAATCACAAACGATGAGACGAAGATGTTTGTGACTACTTTTTATCTTTCCTATAGGATATTACATCTCGAGAAAATCTTAGAGAAGATAGTAATCAATCACGATAGAATATAGCAAGATCAGAACACGTAACTACAGAGATAATAGTTGGGTCTGGCTTCACAATCCCAATGAAGTCTCCAAATCAAAGTTAAAAGAGAATTGACTCTAGTTGTAACTAGTATCACACAAGAGGTGTGGGGATTAGGTTTCCCGGTTTCTAGAATTCTCCCTTATGTAGTCTTCAAATCAGGGTTCGAAATCAATGTTACCTTGGTAACAAAGGATTCAATATTCACCGTTAGATGAAAAACCTGATTAGACTCAAGCTTATATCTTTGAACCGTTAGATCGAACTTAGCTTATTACACACAAATGAAAAGTGACTTCATTTAGATATGTGTAACCGTACCTAAACATGTACACCTTTTTGGCTCAACAATAGTTAACCAAAGTTAGCCATATGAACACTTTCATATCAACCTTGTTCATCTTAATCACAACTAGTTCAAATGACTCAAATGAAACTAGTTATGGAATTGTTCAACTGTTTATATTCTCATAGAAGTATACAAGAAACAATTGAAGCACAATCAATTTTGATTCACTCGAATCAATTCATGAACATTATAGCCACGGTTTGCAAAAGATTGCATTACTTATTATATTAATGTATTAGTTTATGAACAAACTGATTTAGAACATAACCTACTCAAGTATGCAAATGGGTATGCATACCTAAGTAGACAGACTTAGTTTGGGTTCGCCACTATGCGAATGGGTACACATACCTCCAAACTTAGTTGGATTCCCGGACTTGAACTTACGTCGGTACGCATACGGGTATGCATACTAAGTTCTCGGACTTTCAACTAACTAACCAGTACGCATACTATGGTTCCCGGACTTGGAATAACTTGCAACAGTTAGCATACAAGTACACATGATGTGCTATATCCAATCATGGTTAATTGTTCTAAACTCCTAGTTCAATCATTAAAACATTCTTAGAAGACGACAATAGCTGTCTCACATAAACTATTATCTTCAAAGCAATTTTCAAGTAATCGATAGATCAATACGAAATATTCTGAGTCTACATCAAATGACTATCTCACACAAATCATGTAAGATGTTACCAGGATATTTTCACATGATTATCTTTTGATATTCATCAAGATTATAAGATGAACTTGGTTAAAGCGAAAGCTTACCAACACATATTTGGAGAAATATGTAAGCGAATTAAACTCAGCTCGAAATATCAAATGTGTATAATCAAAGTCTATATAGCTATATGAATTTTGTCTCAAATAGGAGATAGAGTAGATAGCCTTTTGAGTGATAGATGAGTTCAATTCTCCATATACCTTTTGTTGATGAAGTTCCAAAATCTCCCCTTAGTAGTTCTTCGTCTTCAATCGATGAACGCCATGAAGTCTAAAGCTCAACTACACTTTCTATCCTAATTCGAGACTTAGTTATAAGTAGACTAGAAATCAAGACTTATAGTTTTGACAACTAAACTTAACAAACAAGCTTGAGATAGAAACACTTGTGAGTTCGACCGAGCAGTGCTCTAACAATCTCCCCCTTTGTCAATTTTAGTGATAAAACTATCAATACATATGGATTACAAAATAAAAACTTTGTAGCTTCTCATCCAAATGCTTGATTTCCTTGGTTCTTCAACATTAATCGAAATATTCGTCACTTCCAAGTACTCCGGTGATTCTGAACGTGTTCAACTTAGCATCATAATTGTTGAAGATCCGTAGCTATAACAATGTGTAAATAGTAGCTCTTAATCATTGTTATACAATGTCATAGTATTATTACACATCATCAAAGTCCAATTGTATCACAACTTTGACAACAATAGTATGGTGATATGTATCACTCCCCCTTAGTCAATACTTCATCTCACAATGTAAACCACTCCCCCCTTACATAATGATCTGTAAACCATATGTATTTTTTGTGTGAACTACATAATAATTATCTCCCTTTTTGTCAATATAAATTGGTAAAGGTACACAAATTAGCAAGATCATAATGAAGTTCTCATAGGGATACTTCATGACTAAAAGAGAACATATCAACTTTGTTTCGTTGATTTCACATAGTCGAAACTCAGTGTATTTAGCAAGGAGTTTATAAAGATACAAGAAAAGTCCTACAATATTTCACAACCGCACTCCCCATGAAGATTTGGAAATTAAGCACAAGTTCAATTAAGAACTCTCCCCCATAAAATGTCATTCCAGAAAGAACAACAAGAGAGACCTTACTTTTACAAGAAAAAAAGGATTTCTTTGGACAATAACAAATTACATGAAACATGAATTTGTATCCAGAAAATTCAATTAGATTAACCACAAGAGAACCCATGATTAATTTAATCGGAAATGCTTACCATAAGAGAACTTACGGAGCCGCACAGTACTTTCACATAAAAGTGGATCAGGGAAAGATCAATACTGCGTAATATTCAAAGATTCATTATATTTTCATCAATATATTTGCATAATGATACCATAGACTTAATCTTTGTTATCAAACGTTCATTCTATTTCCCATCAATATTTGCATAATGACATATAGTAGACTTAACTTTTGACATATATGGGACAATCATAGTTCACGGACGTAAAAACACATATCCCATAAAAATATTTTTGCAATATATAAAACCAATAAAGATTAATACTGCAAAATCATCTTCCAGATAAACTTTAGAATTTAAATAAATAAGTCTATAAACATTGCAAGATGAAAATCGCTGGCAATAGATATGTGTACTCACAATAATTGATATTCCAAACCTTAGTTATCCTTCTTAAAACATAAGAATAAATTCTCATAAGAATTTTCCTAGACATCGTAGAGCTTTCTCAAAGAATCTACTGAAAATTCCTTCTCATTATTGAAAAACCCATTGATTATGGGATCGTTCAATTCCTCTAAATCTTCAGAAATATCAGTTAACTCACTAAGTTATCTTTTTAGTCCACATAAGGTGTTCTTTGTTAGAGAAAACATATGTTCATAGTGAGCTATCTTTTCTAAAGAGAAAATGATTTGAGATTTTAAATCATTTCTTTTATTAATAAAATCCTTCACCATACCTCTAAAATTATTATCAAAATGACAAACAGATAAGAGGTAGTTAGAGGAAGAACCTTCTCCATCATTTGTAGATCTCTCCTTCTTCTTCCGTGGGGATTTTATTCTATCACAAAGATATACATTAACTGCTTCAACTGCATCCCTTTTTGTGGTACCTCTAGTTATATGAGCCATGAAACTGTATTTTTCAAAGAAAAATGAAGTGAATGGAATTTTGATCACAAATGAATATAAGTAAACCAATGGAGAGCCAAACCCTAAAAGAACTTTGAAAAAGTCTTTTACGGTTCATGATCCATTATCTATTGTAACTAAGAAGATATTTTCTTAACAAAAAAAATAAGAAATTAACAAATTTACAAAACTTGAGGAACCTTGATGCAATCCTCATTTTCTCAAGTTAAATATGAGGATGCAGACATCACTAGTATTAGATAGTGACGGAGTGAGCCGAATGCTCACATATTTTATTACATAGTAACTTATTAAGGTTCTTTGTATAAACAAACTTCTTACCTCATCTGAATCTGGTTATCTTAGATTTCTTCTTGTCTCCAAGAGTACCCTTTTGATTACCTAAGGCCGGATTCATTCATTGCATGTAATTTTGAAGTTTGGCATTCCTTTTGTTGTTCCTCTTGAAATTCCAACACTTATTTTGGACATGATTTGCATTTACACAGAACGAATAAATCAAAGAAGATTTATTGTCTTGATTATTTGCCTCATGTTTATTACAACATTCATCGTCAATTATAACAAAACCGTCTGGAACAAAGGAGTTGTTTGTGCTCACATTTTTGCTTTTGAACCCTAAGTGTTAGAGAATTGCTTGGTCGAACTCGCATGCATTGCTATCTCAAACATGTTTGTCAATGTTAGTGATCAAAACTATAAAGTATTGATTTCTAGTCTACTATACCTAAGGTCTCGGACTAGGATAGAAAGTGTAGTTTAGCTCAAGAACTCCATGGCAATCATTATACAAGACGAAGGACTACTCAAGGAAACAGTGGATCTTCATCGACTAAAAGGTACGTGGAGACTTGAACTTATCTATCACTCAAAATTCTATCTACTATATCTCATATCTTGAGACAAAAGTCATTTTACTATATAAACTAAGAATATACACATGTGACATTTCGAGTTGAGTATATCTGGCTTATCTATTTCTCGAATTATGTGTTGGTAAAGCTTTCGCTTTAGCCAAGTTTATCTTTACCTAGTGACGAAAGTCATGTTGTGTTTCAATCACTTTGTAAATTGCTCTGACGAAAACTAGTTTGTGAATAATGACTATATGACGTCCTCTGAGAATGTTTCAATGGTTGAAATGAGAGTTTAGACAATATAACCACTGGGGGATATAAACATTGTTGTGGTAACATATATATGTATAAGTCCTTAGCACTTGAACCGAAGTTTGCGAACTTTGTTGATCAAGTGAAAACCGGAACTTGAGCAGTCAACCCAGTCTGTGAACGTGCGTAGTTCTCGAACCCGAGAAATTCTGCTGGAGTTGTAGCTCGGTTTCAGTCTGCGAAGTCAGTCCGCGAACTGACGAAAGTTCTCGAATCCGAGAATTTCTGCTGGAGTATGTGAACTCCAACCGGTTAACTTGAGTCCGCGAACTTGAGTGGTTATGTCTAAAAACGATGTTCCTGAACTTATCTAAATTATCTAAGGAATGGTATTGCAAACCGTGACTTTATAGTTCATGAATTGATTCGAGTGAATCACATATTTTTTGCTTTAATTGTGTCTTGTATAGTACATAAGATCTCATAGCAATTGAACAGCTCTCTAACTAGTTCATTTGAGTTATTTGGACTAGTTATGGTGAAGAAGAATATGGTTGATATGAAAGTTATCATTTGGATAACCATTTGGTTGACTAATATTGAACCAACTATTGTACACGTTTGGGTACGGTTACACAAACCCAAAATAGTCAAGTACATGTGTGTATGGCAAGATAAGTTTTCGATCTAACGGTTGAGAGATATTAGCTAGTATCTAATCAGGTTTTCATCTAATGGTGAATATTTAATGATTTGTTACTAAGCTAACATTGATTGCAAACCCTGATTTGAAAGAATATATAAGGGAGAACTCTAGCAACTGGGAAACCCAATCCCCACACATTCAGTGTGATGATAGTTTGCTAAGCTAGAGTTGATTCTCCTTTAATCTTTGGTTTTCTTCTTCTAAAACTAGGTTAACGACTTAAAGACTTCATTGGGATTATGAAGCCAGGTCGATACTACTTTTCTTGTAGTTGTGTGATCTGATCTTTCTATTTCTATCATGAGTACAATTGTAATAATTGGCTTGAGATTTCTATCTCCGATAAGCAAGATATAAAAGTAATCACAAACATCTTCATCTCATCGTTTGTGATCCCACAATATCTTTTTTCGCTGCGTCGATTAAGACTATTGTGAGGTGATTGATAAAACTGAGCTGTTCTTCGGGAATATAAGTCTGGTTTTATTGATTGGTTCATGTTCACCTTGATTTATTAAAAGACGGAACAAAACTCATAGGTTTATTCGTGGGAGACGGATTTATCTATCTTGTAGACTTTTCTGTGTGAGACAGATTTTTTTGCTAAAGTCTTCGACTTTGGGTCGTAGCAACTCTTGGTTGTGTGTGAGATCCGCTAAGGGAATCAAGTGCGCAGTATCTTGCTGGGATCAGAGGCGTAGGAGCATAATTGTACCTTGGATCAGTGTGAGATTGATTTGGGTTCAACTACAGTCCAAACCGGAGTTAATTTGGAGTATGCTAGTGTTAGAGGACTGCTCAGTCAAACTCGCATGCATTGCTATCTCAAGTATGTTTGTTAATCTTAGTGATCGAAACTATATAGTCTTGATTTCTAGTCTACAATAGCTAAAGTCTCGGACTAGGATAGAAATTGTAGTTGAGCTCAAGAACTCCATGGCGATCATCATACAAGACGAAGGAATACTTAAGAAACCAGTGGATCTTCATCGACTAAAAGGTATGTAGAGACTTGAACTTATCTACCACTCAAAAGTCTATCTACTCTATCTCATATCTTGAGACAAAAGTCGTTTTACTATGTAGACTAAAGATATGCACATGTGATATTTCGAGCTGAGTATATCTCGCTTATCTATTTCTCGAAATATGTGTTGGTAAAGCTTTCGCTTTATCCAAGTTCATCTTTGCCTAGTGACGAAAGTCATGTTATGTTTCAATCACTTTGGAAATCGCTCTGACGAAAACTAGTTCGTGAAAACAGCTATATGACGTCCTCTGAGAATGTTTCAATGATTGAAATGAGAGTTTAGACTATATAACCATTGGGGGATATAAACATTTTTGTGGCAACACATATATGTATAAGTCCTTAACACTTGAACCAAAGTTTGCGAACTTTGTTGATCAAGTGAAACCGGAACGTGAGCAGAAACTCAGTTCGCGAACTAGCGTAAGTTCTCAAACCCGAGAATATCTACTGAAGTTGAAGCTCAGGTGCAGTCCGCGAACTGGCGTAAGTTCTCAAACCCGAGAATATCTGCTGAAGTTGAAGCTCAGGTGCAGTCCGCGAACCCATTCCGTGAACTGACGGAAATTCTTATCCCGAGAAATTCTGCTGAAGTTTATTAACTTTAACCGGTTAGCTTGAGTCCGTGAACTCAAGAGGTTATGTCTGAAAACGTTGTTCATGAACTTATTCTTAAATTACTAAGGGATGATTTTGAAAACCGTGGCTTTATAGTTCATGATTAATGATTCGAGTGAATCACATCGTTTTTGATTCAATTGTGTCTGTCGTAGTACTTGAGATCTCATAGCAATTGAACAACTCTCTAACTAGTTCATTTGAGTCATTTGGACTAGTTATGGTGAAGAAGAATATGGTTGATATGAAAGTTATCATTTGGCTAACCATTTGGTTGACTAATATTGAACCAACCATTGTACACGTTTGGGTACGGTTACACAAACCCAAAACATCAAGTACATGTGTGTATGGCAAGCTAAGTTTTCGATCAAATGGTTGAGAGATATTAGCTTGTATCTAATCAGGTTTTCATCTAACGGTGAATATTGGATGCTTTGTTACTAAGGTAACATTAATTGCAAACCCTGATTTAAAAGACTATATAAGGGAGAACTCTAGCCATTGTAAAAACTAATCCCCATACACTTTTTTTGTGTGTTACTAGTTTTCTCTAAGCTAGAGTCGATCTCCATTAACCCTTGAGTTTTCTATTTAAATTCGGGTTAACAACTTACAGATTTCATTGGGATTGTGAAGCCAGACCGATGCTACTTATCTTGTAGTTGTATAAACTGATCTTGTTATTTCTATCGTACGAGTACAATTGTAATAATTGGCTTGAGATTTGTATCTCTGATAGGCAAGATAAAAGTAGTCACAAACATCTTCGTCTCATTGTTTGTGATTCCTCAATAATCTTCTTCGCTGCGTCGATTAAGTTTATTGTGAGGTGATTGATGAAACTGAGTTGTTCTTCGGGAATATAAGTCTGGTTTTATCGATTGGTTTCTGTTCACCTTGATTTATCAAAAGACGGAACAAAACTCATAGGTTTACTCATGGGAGACGAATTTATCTATTACCTGTAGACTTTTATGTGTGAGACAGATTTGTTTGCTAAAATCTTCGACTTTGGGTGGTAGAAACTCTTGGTTGTGGGTGAGATCATCTAATGGAATCAAGTGAGCAGTATTCTACTGGGATCAGAGGTGTAGGAGCATAATTATACCTTGGATCATTATGAGATTGATTGGGGTTCAACTACAGTCCAGACCGAAGTTAATTTGGAGTAGACTAGTGTCTGTTGCGTCTTAATATAGTGTATGTTTAATCTGGACTAGGTCCCGTGGTTTTTATGCATTTGCGGTTTCCTCGTTAACAAAATTCTGGTGTCTGTGTTATTTCTATTCCGCATTATATTTTGTTATATAATTGAAATAATACAGGTTGTGCGTTGTTCAATTGATTAGAGTATCCGACCTCATTGGTTGTTGATTTAAATCAATTGACACTTGGATATTGGTCTTTGGTACCATCCAAGTTATCTCTCTTTGATCAGGCTCGCGTATTATATTTTCTTGAGTAAATCAAATCGAGAGATTGAGATAATAACTCCTTGAGTATTTCCTATTGATTGAGTCTTGTTGATTCTCTAGAAAATAACTCAGAGTTGTCCATACAGGTTGCTAATCGAAATATTGGGTGAGGTTGTTAGACCCCCACATTTTCAATTGGTATCATAGCAGGCAAACACATTAAAGACCTTACAAGTCTGTGTTTGTGGCAATTTGAGTCTGTGGAAGGAATCTCTGTTGCTCAAACCAAAATGTCTCCTAAAGATTTTGACTCTGTCAAGTGTTTTGGAAACACCTCAAAGGATTATTCCTTAGTTGATTCTTCCGAATCCCGAGGTAGAAAGAATGTTCAATGTGATAATGACATTTCTTCCTATCATGAGGCATGTGACACTGTGGCAGAAGCTGAAAGGAACTCACCAGAATTTCAAAACATACATCTGAAGATATTGATTTTAATGATCATGATCAGCTCATTGATGAATTTGAAAAGTCTCTTAATCGAGAACGTGATCTCTATCATATCATCAAGTCCTTCTCTAAGAACATTGAGAAACTTATACAAGAAAGTACTCTACAACAGGAAAAGATTAGTACTCTTGAGGAAGATGTTAAAGAGGACTCAATTAGAGAAAAACATTTGCTCGAGACTCATTCATCATATCTCAACATACTTCGTGCTGAAAAAGAGAAACTTTGTGCATCTTTTACTCTAGCTCATGAACAGTGTAAATACTTGGAAAAGGAAAACTCTGTCTTAAGGAGAAAATCCTCTGTACAAACTAAGTCACGTGATGTTCTGTACAAGACAAATTATTCTCTGGAAGAAGATTGTGTCGAGAAAAGTTTACATAACTTGCAATCTTCTCGTAAGGCTATGGAATCTAAACAGGTGCCAGTTATTGTTTCTCCTATACGAACCTGTACTTTTTCTGGGAAACAGAATCACTATGCTATCCATTGTTTTGCAAGAAGAAAATAAATTTCTAAGCTTCATAATTTGATTTTCTTCACTGTCAATGGAACAGATAGTCAGTCGATTAAAGCGGTGAATCGTAGGCCCACAAGAAATCAGAAACCTTATGAGAATGATCTCTACTCTAGATATCATCACAAGGATAAAGTTCTTTATGCCAATTCTTTTTGCAGTATTAATAAGAATATTTCATGTACTTATAAGGATGTTTTTGATAAATCTAAATCTAGAAAATGGATTCCTATCCATTCTGATTCTATTGATCATATTGCAAGAGGCCCTAGATTTAGTCCTTCTGATAAGAAAGGTAATTGTTCGTACCCCACCCAAATGGTGTACGTATGGGTCGCACGTGGCTTATAATAGAATCAATAGTCTGATTTATCATAGAAATCGGTCGGTTTATCAAGGAAACCGGAGGGTTTATTTGGAAACCCGTATGGCTTATCGTGGGAGCCTGGACTTGGTTTATTGTAGAAACCAGAGTGTTATTGTGAAATCCTTAGGGCTTAATATGGAAGCCCGAAGACTTGGTTTATTGAAGAAACCATAGTGTTATTGTGAAATCCATATGGCTTAATATGGAAGCCCGAATCGGCTTATTAAAGGAACCACCTGGCTTATTGGTGAAGCCCAAAGATCCATGGGTAAATAGATTTTATGGGATAATGGTTAGATATTATTTAAGATAAATCTTGATGAGAAAAGGGATAATTATCTTAAGTAGTAATAGTTATCCAAGAAAAATAGGATTATGATAAACATTAGGGTTTCTCATGAATCTAGTCGGTTTTTGGGGTTAATACAGATGGGGGTAGTTATTAGGATAACTGATGAAACCCTAAAAGCTACATCTGTTTTTTCCTATAAATAGAGGCAAAATCCCAACACAAAAGGTACATAATACTTTTCTCTTAACAATAACTACTTGCAGATAACATCCGCTGACTTTAGCATCGGAGTGTTTTTGTAGGTACCCCCTTTTTCCGATCAACATTTGGAGATTCAATACCTACGGTAGCGATTGGATCAACTTCCCGCATCTCGAAAATCGTTGGAGTGTTAGATTTTTGCACCAACATCTTTTGGCGCCGACTAAGGGGAGCGAGAATAAGAGATCATGCACCCTAAAAGTAAAAATGTATTTAGTTTCCAAGTGTTTCGAAGACGTTTGAGGCTTGTAACTTCCCTGGAAGTTGTTGACGCATCTGGTGCACAACTTAAGAAGGGTGATATTTAGTAGCGTTCCAGAAAGTTACTAGTGCTTCAGGATTCTTTGACAGGATCACGGAATCTTTAGAACACTTTGTTTAAGTTGTTGGAAGCAACTTTTCCAGAAAGTTGCGGGAGGATCTAAGTGTCGTAGAAGGTACGGACAAAGTTGTTAAGAGAAAATTTGAGGAAAAAAACAAATGGTGGCATCACCTGGAGATTGTCTTGAGATGAATGAAGGCGTACCAAACCAGGGTCAAATGAATCAGTAGATCAACACTCGGACCCTAAGGAGCGCTGTTGTACAAGGCAACAACGAAATGGATGGAGGAACAACATCTTTGACTTCCATAACATCAGCTTCTCGTTCGCGTTCAGAGGGCCATATACCGAGGGTTAACTATGTGCTGGTCAATAGATCTTCACCGACAGACACCAGCGGGAGGGTTCGACTTCAAGGGGAAACTTCTGGATGACATCCCAGCGACCAGATCCAGCGAGAGGAATATATAACAAATAGGGGCATGAGAGCTCGAGTTAATAACACACGAGGTGGTCAGGTTAACACCGTACCAGATGATCGAATGGGCGAGCCACCTGTTGTGCAGATCGGCGTTCCATCGATGATTTAAGCTAATCTCCAGTCAGTCACACAAGTTAACGATCAACAAGCTACTGCTGCACAGCATGTTCAACAAGTCGTACAGGGGAACAACCCACAGGTGACACCCATCGACTTAATGGTCCGTGAACGATTACAACAATTGGAAAGGGAGAACAAATGTCTTAAAGTTGTACTAGAGAAGAGAAAGGAGCTTGAAGTGCCAGCTACTTCACGTTCATGAAGTAGAAGGAAAAATCGTCAGGAGGTTGATAACCCACGGAGGGGGTACACTGCTTTTAGTGATCGTTGGAGGGGTCAAGATGATGGAAGAAGAACTGAGGAAGAAAGGGGTTATAGCCGGAGCCAGGGTCATCTTGGTAATAACCACTACGACCATCGTACTCTTGATGGTGGAAGGGACAATAAAGCTAGAACAGACCGTACGGGGCGCAGACGGAGGGAAGGTCGAGTTGATGATGGTCATGCAAAGAGATCGGGGCGTGAGAAAATTCGTTCAAAAAGGAGGATGGACCCTGACAGAAATGGGCGAACCCGAAGGGAGTTAGAAAGTGACTTTGGAGAGAATGAAATGGTCAGCAAAAGGAAACTTAGCGCCATAATCGATGAGTTATTGTCACAGAGATAGTCTAGAGACGAAGAACAACAAGTTCTGTCCATGAAAAATTCGATGGACTCACCGTTCGTCGCAAGGATAAGGAGGTATCGTCCTCCATGGAATTTCAGCCAGCCTCAGTTCAAGGATTTCTTTGAAGGCGGGAATGGAAACCCGGTGGAGCACGTCCAGTGTTTTCAAGCTTCAATGAGCCTGTGGGGAAACAATGACGAGTTACTTTGCAGGACTTTTCCAATGACCTTAACGGGTAAGGCTTTGACTTGGTTTTCTCATTTAGAGCCAGATTCAATCAAGGATTTTGGAATGTCGTCTGATTCTTTTTTCGAACAATACAAGATTAATCTCGGAATCAAAAAGGAGAGTAGTCACCTGTTTCTTTTACATAGAGATATTGGTGAAGATATTTTTGATTTCAATAGGAGATTCCGTCAAGAAGTGAGTGAAATTGGAAAGGTGGATAAAAGGTTCATAATTGAAGCATATAAAAATGCTATGGAGTACGATGAGTTTGGAATTTATAACTCATTATCAGTAGAGCCGGTGGGAAACCTCATAGAGCTGTATGACAGGGCCGATAGATACGCAAAGGTGGAAAAGGAAAAGAAGGCAAAATTGACACGAACTTCGAAAAGGTCAATAGCAGAAGCGACAACAAGGCCAAAGCAACAGTTTGAATGTAGTTCGAAAAGTAAAAGCATTTAAGGACCAGCAAGGAAGGCGAGGAACGAAGAGGAATTTCATAAACCACAAGAAAAGCAAAGGGTAAGGTTTACCAAGCTGAACATTGGACTTTGGGAACTTTATAAGAAGATTAAAAATACGCTGCCCATCCCAGAGCCGCTGCCAGTAGAGATAAGGGAAAAGAGAAACAAGAATAAGTATTGTGATTATCACAAGGATCATGGGCATAATACAGATACTTGCCGCGCTCTTGCTGCATAAGTCCAGAAGATGGTTGAAGAAGGAAAGATGCAGCAATATGTGAAGGAGAATCCGGCACAAGTAAACACACTGGTCAACACTCTAGATTTACGTGAAATCAGAGTGAGCCATGCAAGGGTTAATACAACCTAGAGAAAAGCTCAAGAGAACGCGACACGGCTGAAGTTCGTCATATTAACGAATGGCGAATATCCAATAAGGTCGACTACGCCAGTCATATTGGTACGAAGATTTTGGAAGAGGGGAAAACTGAAATAACCTTTTCGAACGCTGATCTCGCTGGAGTATATCAACCTCATAATGATGCAATTGTGATTCTGGCTCTCATAGGAATGTTCAAAGTACGTCGAGTCCTGGTTGATACTGGGAGTTCAATTAGCGTCATATTTTCAGGAGCATACTCTTCAATGAATTTGAATGAAAGTCAAGTTGAGGAGGATGATAGTCATATCATCGGTTTTAGTGGGGAGACGATGACGGCAATGGGAATAATTATTCTACCAACTATTGTGAGAGGAAGGAAAATTATGCAATACTTCTCGTTGCTCGATTGTCGCGCACCCTACAATGCTATCTTAGGACGCGATGGATGTGGTGACTTCTACTATTCATCAATGCTTGAAATTTATTGTTCCAGCGGGAGTGATGAAAGTTAGAAGCGACCAGGTGGCATCACATAAATGCCACGAAAGCGCGATGGAAGAGTATAGAAAGTCGGAGCTAAAAGGTTCAGAAATACTTCGTTTGGAAAATAAATTGTATCAATCACAGTACTTAATGACCTCTTATCATGGAAGAGGAAAGGAAGGACCACCAACTATTGATGAGTTGGTGGAGGTACAAGTTGGGGATCAGAAGGAGCAAACAACGTTTATCGGGGTGGAACTACCACTAGGCGAGAGTGAAAGCTTGATTACCTTGTTGAAGAATAATAAAGATATCTTTGCATGGAGTCTCAGAGATATGCCAGGCATTGAATCAGACATCGCGTGCCATCGGTTGAATATCAGTGAAGGATCCAAACCATTAAGGCAGAAACCAAGGAAAATGGCACCAGAATGGAAGGTAAAGGTTGCTAAGGAGATTGACAAGATGTTAGAGGCAAGGATAATTAGGCCTGTAAAGTATTCAAAGTGGTTGGCAAATATCGTAGCAGTTCCGAAGAAAAATGGGAAAATTCGGGTATGTATTGATTTTACCAATCTAAATAAAGCATGCCCAGGTGATCCTTACCCAATACCCAGGATAGGGGAGTTAGTGGATGCTACTGCTGGTTTCGATAGATTGTCGTTTATGGATGGTTTCTGTGGTTACAATCAAATTCCGTTGTTTGAGGATGATCAAGAACATACATCGTTCATAACAAGCAAAGGGATCTATTGTTATCTGGTCATGCCTTTTGGTCTGAAAAATGCAGGAGCAACTTATCATCATCTCATGAATGAAATGTTTAAGGATATGATTGGTGATACCATGGAGGTCTATATTGATGATATGGTTGTCAAGTCCAAAAAGAAGGAATCACACCTTATGGACTTGAAAAGAATGTTTGATCAGTTACGACGATATGGAATGAAGATGAATCCAGCAAAATTTTCTTTCGGGCTTACGTCTGGGAAATTTCTGGGGTATATGATAACGCGGAGAGGGATCGAAGCCAACCCGGAGCAAATTAGAGCAAAATTGGAAATGTCGTCACCAAGAAACAAAAAGGAGGTGCAGAGGCTTACGGGGAGATTGGCATCATTAAACAGGTTCATCTCGCGAGCTTCGAAAAAATGTAGACCTTTTTCCAGATTCTGAGGAAGGATGAGAAGTTCGGTTAGAGTCAGGAATGTGAACAGGCGTTCGATGCCATTAAGTAGTATTTGACTTCACCGCCAGTCCTTGCAAGTCCAAAGACTAGCTAGACGGTCTATATTTATTTGGCTGCTAGTGATTATGCTGTCAGCGCAGTCTTGTTTGTTAAAGAGCCAGAAGAGATGCCAGTTTATTTCGTTAGTAAATCCCTAGCGGATGCTGATACTAGGTACTCGAAGATAGAAAAGATGGCGTTGGCTCTTATACATGCAGCAAGGCGTTTAAAGCCATATTTTGAAGGGCGACGACTTGTAGTCTATACTGAATATCCGTTAAAAAGGGTACTGGGAAGAACTGACGATTCCAGTAGGCTGGCCACATGGGCTACTTATCTTGGCACATATACTATTGATTATGAGCCAAGAATAGCTGAGAAGGGGCATGCAATTGCGTCGCTGATGACCGATTTCCAAGTGGATGATATTTTAGTTTCAGAATCCATGCTCGAAGAGGAGATCTTACTTAATAACAATGATATACGGCCAATTCCACTGCCGTGGGAGATCATAAAATTTATCAAGAAACCTTCGGATACAACAACAGAGCTAATGAGTAACAAATACTCGGTGATGGTGACTGAAGGTGATAGTGGGGTATGGCAGGTCTACACAGATGGATCCGCGAACACTGACGGGGCAGGTGTTGGGTGTTTACTGATTTCCCCCGAAGGATTACAGATTGAAAAGGCTGTCCGGTTGGGGTTTACGGCTTCAAACAACTAAGATGAATATGAGGATGTAATTTCAGGCCTAAATACGGCTCTTCACTTGGGGGTGCGGAAGGTTAAGCTGACAACAGACTCAAGACTGGTCGCCAATCACTTCAGTGGAGCATATAAAGCCAAGAATGAAAGGTTAGCATGTTATTTGGAGTACATACATGAGCTGGCGAAGGAGTTCGAGGCGTTTGATATTGAGAAAATGCCAAGGGTAGAAAATAGGCATGCGGATGCTCTTGCTTACATGTCAGCAGCCGTCGAATTGGAGACAACAAGGTACATTGTGGTCGATTTCCAGGAATTTCCCAGCATTCACAATACCATTAACGATGCACTCAAGGTTTATAACAGTGGGATTAATGCCTCTTCATCCTAAATTCAAAGTGATCATATGGACATAGATGAGGATAGTAATGACCATCTTAAGGATTGTAGGTAGCCTTATGTTCGATACCTACAATCACAAGAGCTCCCACGTGACAAGAGTTTGGCTGGAAGGATATCGAAGAAGGATTGGAGGTACGTTCTTATTGAAGGAGAGTTGTATAAGAAGCCGATATCAATGGAGCCTTACCTCCGATGTATAACTATGGAGATGGGGAAGCAATTTTTAGCAGAAGCGCATGAGGGTTATTGTGGAAACCATTCTGGGGGAAGGAGTTTGGTGCATCGGTTGTTGTCTCAAGGATATTTTTGGCCTTATATGCAAAATGACGCAATGGAATTTACCTAAAAGTGCGTGGCTTGTCAGTTACATGGACCTTTAATTAAAAGACCAGCAAATGAGTTGCACCCAGTCTTGAGCCCGTGGCCATTTGATAAATGGGGGTTGGATATCATAGGTCCATTCCCCATGGCACATGGGGGCGTCAAGTATTTGTTGGTAGCAACTGATTATTTCACAAAATGGGTAGAAGCTGTGGCTCTGGTGAGGACAGAAGCGGTTCATGTCCGTAGATTCATTTGGGAGAACATTATATGTAGGTTCGGAGTACCGGCAATGATCGTTTCCGACAATGGGAAATATTTTGATTGTGAGGTGATAAAATAATTATGTGACGGCTTACACATCAAACACAATTTTTCAACTCCATTCTATGCACAGAGCAACGGACAGGCCGAGGCAACAAATAGAGTTATCTTGGATAACTTGAAGAAGACCTTGGACAAAGCTAAAGGAAGATGGACGAAATTCTTACCCGGAGTCATGTGGGCGTACAGAACCACACCCAGCCGATCGACAGGTTTCTCGCCGTTCACACTGGCATATGGAACGGAGGTAGTACTACCTGTCGAGTTGTTGGTTCCAACCACCAAAACGTTGGCGGAAAGGTCGGGTAAAAATGCGCAAATCTTTTCAAGAGACAGGGAAATTTTGGAAGAGGTCAGAGACGAATCTTCAAGGAGGCTAGCAGTCTACCAACAATCTATGAAGCGACAATACAACAAAAAGGTACGAGAACAGACTTTTCTTCCTGGAGAGCAAGTTTTGAGAAGGACAAGGCCTAAAAAATTGGACGGAGGCAGTGGGAAGATTAGGGAAAATTGGGAAGGACCTTTCTTAATTGATCGACTGGACAGTGGTGGTGCTTATTGGTTAAGGAGCATGAATGGGAGGGAAGAGCCCAAGCCTTGGAATTCATTCAACCTCAAAATTTTTTTCCATTAATTTAGATTAGATTTCATAACAATGTAGATCGCATTTCTTTAATAAACTCTTTCCTAGCAATTGAGGATTTTTTTCCAAGAATCGAAGCAAATAATGATCACTGTTTTGGTATAATATCGCAAATTTAATGATATGCAGTGTTTCCGGAAGTGCCTCTATTTGAACAAAGTTCTTTTTTCCTGGAAAATTTAGCAACTGTTTGATGAAGAGAAGATGGAACAGTAAGAATAATATCTGGATATTGAGTCCTTGCAAAAATAATCAAGTGTTCGTTGGAGCACATTTTTCAGAAGGAAGTAAACATGAATTAAAAACTAAAGAAAAAAGAAGCGCGGAATTGAAGCATCAGTCTAGATTCCTATGCTAGCTAAAGAAAATTTCTAGAAGGATCTCTGAAGAGCGCAAACAACTTCTTGTCACTCCTCTTCCGGGTCATAGAGTTCATTGTCAGCGTCATCAACAACTTTTTCAGCATCAGGAGGAGTAGCAGCGTAACCTCCAAATCCCTTAACCTTGAAGTTGGAACGATCACGTTGCATGCGCATCAGTTCCAGGGCATTATTAGCTTCACGTCTTTCGGCATGAAGAGTATCGATTTGGCACTTCAATCTTTTGTTCTCGCATTCGAGATGGTAAGAGGCAGCTGCATGAACCTTTTGCTGCTGGACCAGGGCATCGTAGTGGAGTTCACCAACCTTTAGGACAAGCGAGAGACCCTGCAAGGAGATCGGTTAATTATTAAAGGAAAGGATGAAGTTTGATAAGATAACAGGATATATTGATTCTTGTAGCAAGAGGTTTACCGCGAAGTGGAGTTGAGCCGCACGGTCAAGGGCTTGGTCTATGTCAGTCATAAGACCATAGAATTTCCGATCTCTCGGAAGCATACCAGTAAGCATAATTCCTCTCGCTACAGAAGGATCCGGAATGGCGGAATCGCCAATCGTCACAGGGGAACCTGAGGACCTGTAAAAGCTAAGGCTGAAAGCGTCATCTTCGAAAGTCAGTCGAGCTTTAGCTGGAACTTTTGAAGAAGGAGTAGAAGGGTTATACTCCGGCGACGGACAAGGATCAATAGCACGATTAATGCTCCTAACCTCGTCATCACTTATGGTCACAAGGGAAGATTTTTTGTTTACCACATCTCCAGTTCCAGCACCAACATTAGGAGTCGAAGCCATATCCGCTTTGGTAGCTCCAAGGATGTTGAGAGGCCAGTCCCTAACATCCGATGGACGCTTGGAGACGCATCGTTTGTGACCATCTTTTAGAGTCTTAGCCTTCTTAAGAGAAGGACCAGCAATTGATGGATCTTCCTTACGATTGGTGGATTGCTTCGGGGAAGACATGTTGCAAGAAGTCAGAGAGTTGGACGTTGAATCGATGGAGACTACTGGCGTTAAACTATAAACAAAGAATCAAAAGGTCAACTGCGGTATCGATGCATCATGTTAGTGGAACAAAGCAACAGGAAATAATGGGAAGTAGCAGGAGAAAGGCAAAGTTGTACTTACCAACGGGGGCGAGCAGAAAAAGAAAGAGAGTTGAAATTATTGTTCCATGATGATGCCTGTCCTATTTATACTGGAAGATAGGGATACATGATGGATTCCGGAAGAAACTCTTGGTTGTACGGAGCTTAGTTTCGGCTTGATACAGACACGTGGCATAGGGATATGGAGATCGAATTTCTTGAGATATACAGACTGGAGATTGACTGGAAACGAACATTCCCAGAGTCCCAAAGATATTCGAATTCACTAAGTCCTATGTGGGGTGATATTCTCCATGTTAGCAACGTCCATTGACGGTATAGTGTTGTTTGATCTGCGGTCAGGAGTGGGGCCGAGATATCAGTCCTGCGCAGCAAAGATAAGGTTATGTTCCCATTTAGGAGGTTGGCACTTATCAGAGTAGAGTCAAATTAAAAAAAAAAAAGACTTGCAGAAGAAGTATTCCCTTTAGAATGAAGACAGGTGGGCTGGGACGTGAGTACGAAGGATCTAAGGATCCCGTGGATGGTGAAGGCCCACAACCATACTGGGTTTGGGATTAATCTGGAGCGCATCAGGATTTTCATACGGCTTCAATTGTTCTTAACCATTCGAACAAGTCGAGGGATAAGAAGGGGGAGATGTTCGTACCCCACCCAAATGGTGTACGTACGGGTCGCATGTGGCTTATAATATAAGAAATAGTCCGATTTATCATAGAAATCGGTCGATTTATCAAGGAAACCGGAGGGTTTATTTGGAAACCCGTATGGCTTATCGTGGGAGCATGGACTTGGTTTATTATAGAAACCAGAGTGTTATTGTGAAATCCTTAGGGCTTAATATGGAAGCCCGAAGACTTGTTTTATTGAATAAACCAAAGTGTTATTTTGAAATCCATAGGGCTTAATATGGAAACCCGAATCGGTTTATTAAAGGAACCACCTGGCTTATTGGTGAAGCCCAAAGATCCATGGGTAAATATATTTTATGGGATAATGGTTAGATATTATTTAAGATAAATCCTGATGAGAAAAGGGATAATTATCTTAAGTAGTAATAGTTATCCAAGAAAAATAGGATTATGATAAACATTAGGGTTTCTCATGAATCTAGTCGGTTTTTGGGGTTAATACAGATGGGGGTAGTTATTAGGATAACTGATGAAACCATAAAAGCTACATCTGTTTTTGCCTATAAATAGAGGAAAAATCCCAACACAAAAGGTACAGAATAATTTCCTCTTAACAATAACTACTTGCAGATAGCATCCGCTGACTTTAGCATCGGAGTGTTTTTGCAGGTAACCCCCCTTTTTCTGATCAACCTTTGGAGATTCAATACCTACGGTAGTGATTGGATCAACTTCTCGCATCTCGAAAATCGTTGGAGTATTCGATTTTTGCACCAACAATGATAAATCAATGTCTTATCTCACTAGAAAGAGCATATATCAGAGACAGAAGGATAGAGATGAACAACATTCATTTGATGAGCTAAAGCCTCATACTTGTGTGAATTAATCACAAGGTTGAATATCTCATATACAAAAAGGCCTAGTTGTGAGAGAATTGGATAGGTATACTCCATAACTATGTGACTCTAATTATCTAGCTAATCTCTTATCGTTCTTAGAAAGATAATTGTTCAGACACTGGTTTGTGAGTATTTTTCTTTTTAATTGTTCATTTTCTAAAACACCTTTGAAAAATAAAAGTGGTTCCCTTTTCCATGTAGAGATTTGTGAAAAACCATCCTACGGGTTCACGTACGGTTCAAGTTTTTCCTTAAACCTACCCCGTAACCCTAAATATCTCGAGTTTTTCTTTATATACCTATCCTATTGAGTTACTCATTTACTCTAGGTTTTATGTTATCTGTAGGTACCGAATATCGCAAGATGTTAGTTTACGAACATAAGAGGAAAGTATCGCAAGATAATGCGATAATAGCAGAAACACGGGAAAAGTGTGAAGAGATTACGAATATAGAACAAACCTACGAATATAAGTTGCGATACTTCGCAAGGTATACACAGTTATACAATTTTCACTATAAATAGTAGTTCAAATGTAAAATTTGGGAGATTCTTTTAGTGAATGTTAGAAAATATCTTAGGAAAGAGAATAGAGAAAGTTGTAACTATTCTAGTTCCATTTAGATACTTCTTTGTAATCAATTGAGAGCATTAATAAGAAAATTTTCATTCATCATCAAGAACTTCTTAAGTTTTACATATTCTACTGAGGGTGTAGTTGTAGGATATTCTGCAACTACATAATTGGCGCTAAAAGGAGGGGTATGAAGATTGTTATAGCAGAAATTTTAAGGAGTTTTGAAAAACTGAAATGGTTAGAAGAAGAAATACATCAAAACTATTAACTACAGTAAGAAGAAGTGCAAGACTCGCAGGTGGAGAAGCAAACGTAACAGGAGAACCTAGTAGGAGAAGGAACAATCGAAGAAATCAAACTTAACAAACAGTAGATCATGATCGAGTGAGTATACACACTTGGAGAACTGATACACCAGCAGAAACATACAGAGAACCACAAATTAGAGAAAACGGGAGATTGATGGGAGGAATAATTCGTGAAAGATAAATGGAGATAGTAGAAACATTGAGACAAGAAGTTCAAGAAGAACGAAGGTTAGAAGCTGAAGAACGTGCCAATCTAACAAGACAGAATCAAGAATTAAGAAGGGAAAATGAGATGTTACAAAGGAGGAAATCTCAAAGTATTGTGAGATCAAATGTTAGACCAGAGAGGGAAGAACAAAATTCGCCAACAGTTAATAGTGAAAGTGCTATGCAAGAACAAGCACAGAATCAGGTTGAAAGAAATCGAGAGAATCGCTTCATTCTAGTACCAAATCACGAACAAAACATGGAGAATTTACGAACAGAGCTATTTCCAAGGGAAAATAATAAGAATGGTGAATAAAATCAAGAGGAAGAGCGGAAACACATGGAAGAAGTTGAGAGACAACAAACTATGCATCAAAACAATTACGAGGATGGAGTAAGAAGACGTGAACAGGCTCGCAACAATCAAAATCTTGAGTATGGTAGAATTCGGAGGAGGATTGGAAATCAACGAGAAGAAATAGCAAGGAACGAACCAAATCTTTGAATCAGAGTTCAGGCAAATCAGGAAGAGATAAATCATAGAAGAAGGAGAAATGAAGAAGAAGAAATTCCTGATAATCACATGAGAAGGATGAGGAGAATAGAAATGGAAGAACAAGAATTTCAAGATGCTCTGCAACAAAATAATTGTGATAATCTGGAAAGAAGATATTTGCAAAATTGTGCAAATGAAAACATTAATGAAGAGTATGATAGAATGCGAAGAATCGCAAGAGAAGAGATGCAAGAACTTAGAAGAAGAGAGGTTGCGTTGAAGAGGCCAATAGATGAGAATACTGAGGCAAATGAATGGATCTTTCGAGAATTAGCGGAAATGAGAGGGATGCTAAACAATAGAAGAGGAGGAGATAGAAGGAAATTAGATGAAGCAATAGAAGAAGCTACGAGGACTCCTTTTGCTAGAGAAGTACAATTGGGAGGGATTCCACCGAAATGAAATCTACCTACACTAACCAGTATCTTTGATGGGACTTCATGTGCTATTCAGCACATTAAAGCGTATATAAGATGTATGTTACAGTGGGAGAATCACGATGATGTATTATGCAAGTACTTCGCATCAAGCTTAACAGGAGAAGCTCTAAAATGGTTCGAAGGACTTCCCAAGAACACTATTACGTCATTTAATCATCTACAAGCAACTTTCTTAGGAGCGTATATCACGAACCATTCCTCACGACTTGGTATTGAAGATGTGTTTGGTTTAAAACAAAGAGTTGGTGAAAGTTTGAAACATTTGGTAAGAAGATGGAAAACTATGTGCAGTGATATGGCAGGGCGTGTGGATGAGAGATACCTAATTTTATCTTTGGTAAATGCGATGTTCGCAACTGAACAACTATATGTTCAAATCTTCAGAAGAAAGAATTCTATTATGATGACAGAGTTGCGAGAATTACAAGAGGAATACATTACATTAGAGGAAAAGCAAAACAATATGGAGTCATATCCTGTGACAAACACCAACAAACAAGATACAGGAGCAAACTTACTTCCTAAAATAATCAATGTTATAGCAGGTACTTCGCAGACATCCTCGCAAACATCTTCGCAGATACCAGAAGAGAACAAAAACAACAATAGCCAGCCAAAAATGGTAGCAATGGGTATCAAAGATCAAGAAGAGTATGATAGAGAAAGGAATTTCTATATCCGAGGAGGAAATAACCAGATTCCAAGATTAGATCAGCAGTAGGAAAATTATGGGGGACAAAGGCAGAATTATTTTGGACAAGGGAATCATAGACAAAATTATAACAATGGTCAAGGAGGTCAAATAATGATAAGAGAATAAATAAAGATGCCACCTTTGAATACAAGTGTGGAAAAGATATGGCAGGCAATTATCTTGATGGAGCATATACCAACTCCATGGAATATGGGAAAGGAACCACCAATGGGTCCAAGAAGTCATGAATTTTTCTTGTATCATCATTTTCATGGACACTCTACAAATAGTTGCAATAATATCAAAAGGATTATCTTGCGAATGATTGATCAAGGAAAATTGGATCACTTTTTACTCAAGCAAGCACAGCCGCAACAATTACCACAAGCCCCAGTGGAAACTCGCATGGTGAATACAACACAAGAAAAGGGAAAGGAAATCTTACACATTGAAGTGGGACCAAAAGCAAGAAATTTTTTCTGCAATTCTATAGTTCACTCATATAAAACCATAGAAGATTTTCATGATAATGTGTTAAGCAGGGTATATGCGAGAGATGGTGAAGGAAGAGAAATAATGAACATCGCAAAAATTTCACGACTTGAAGATTGGCAGAAGCGTGAAATCTCTTTTGAAGCCACAAAAATTCCAGAAGGTTGCGAAATACATGATAATCCATTGGTAGTGAGATTGGAAATTTTTCTGAATATGGAAGAAAGTGAGGATGATACAGACGAAGAATCATTTGGTCTTAATAGAATCTTAATTGATACAGGAAGTTATGTCAATATTCTCTTCTATCCTGCTTACAAAATCATGGGGGGAAAGGACGCAGATCTAATACCTTCTACTTACAGGATTTATGGATTTAATAGAACTGCCAATAAACCTAAAGGAGAAATAAGCATGTGAATTCCATTAGGTGGAATGCGAACTGAAGTCTTATTTTGCGTTGTTGATGTTGAATCACCGTATAACGCTTTGATAGGGAGACCTTGGCTTCACGGGATTTTAGGCGTAGCTTCAACTTTTCATCAATGCATAAAATTTCCTCATCCTAAAGGTATTGGAGTTATCAAGGGTGATTGGGCAGAAGGGAAGAAATGTTACGATACTGAAGTAGAAGTTTGCGAAGGAAAAACTGTTAAGAAGGAAAGTTGGAGAAAAAGAGCAAAGGATGCAAAGAGAAGTGAAAATTTAATGGCTGAGGATTAAGCCATGAAAGAATGAAGTTACAATGATTGAGCATATAACAAATTTACGATGATAGAGAATGGATATGATTTACGAAGAAAAGAAAATGAAGAAAAAAGGTAATCAGTATATTTATTCACAGCGTATAATAAAATGTATTTTGAAAAACAAGAAAATGAAATGAGGTATTTCTCAACATGAAATATTTGTGAGGTATTTTTATGAATACAAAAAATTTATTGTGATTAGCTTTCATTAAAGAAAGACGCAAAAGATATTTGCGAACAAAAGACCGCAAACTGTGATTAGATTTCAAAAAAAGAAAGAAAGCGGCAGAAATGTTACACAGGCAAACCTTTGTGTCGTACACCCTAGTTCGCGAAGCAAGATTTTTTAAGAGGAAAAGTCCTAAATTACGTCATTAAAGGGGGTACCTATAAGCATGTCTCAGGGAAACCGGAACACCACCAAGGAACCTGAGTACATGGACATTACGGGGTACAACCCAAAAGCGGGGTACCTATCCGGGTTAGACACCTTGGATTCTCAACTTAATCTTGCGATGTAACATGATTTAGGTTGGGCGACTAAGGCATACTGTCTTTCTCAAGAAGTGCAGAAAACGATCAAGGCGCCGAGGTACACGGTTGAGTCAAGAGTGCCGGATGGGCTTGAAGCACATCTGCCATTCTTGACAAGTCTTGGAAAATGATGCACTTGGCCCAAAGATACCCCATAGGGTGCAACCTCGTAACTATAAGCCCTATAGGAAAAAAGGATAAGAGGTTGCGAACAAAAGCTGGTTGTTTGCAAAACCGGATAGGAAGAGATAACCTTGTATGGTCGATGTACGCTTCCTTGAAGGGGAAACCAAGGGGAAGATAAAGGGAAGTACCCTCCATTAGGGAGATGATACGTGCTATAAGATGCAAATGTCATGAGGCTTCTTGTTCGTAAGAACATAAAGGCTTGTCATATTTGTGCAACAATAATATTTCTGTGAAAAAAAATAAAATAAAAATATACACATGTATATATATATATATATATATATATATATACATATTCGCAGAATTACATACAACGAAGTTAAGATGAGATCAATGGGTTATTACATGAAAGTGTGATAACGTCCTGCGATTTCATCGCAGGACGATAATGTCACGAGGTTGTATATTCGCAAGAATGTTCAGACTCGTCATATTATCGCAAAAATATCACTAAAGAGGTGGCAAAATAAGACCTTTACTTAGGAAGGCATGATAAGACCACAACAACTAATGAAATCAATTCCATCAGTATCATTGAATAATTTTTACGAGAATATATATAAAGAATTCATAGTAATAAAGGAAATTTTGTTCGCAATCAAAGACGGATATTTCAGATTCATTAAATTTTACGAAGGTTGAATACTTCTTATACTTCTTCAAAAATTCAATACTTCTTATACTTTTTCAGAGATTCAATACTTCTTATACTTCGTATACTTCTTCAAGGATGTTTCATACTTATTATGCTTCTTCAAGGATATTTCATACTTCTTATACTTCTTCAAGGATGTTTCATAATTTTTCACGGAGATTTTATACTTCTTATATTTTAAGGGGAGGATTTCTTATTTACCTCGAAACAAATTGTAACTTCGCAATTTAAAATGAGGCAGATATTCTAATACTTATAACAAAGATTGATCATCTGAAGAATAATAATAAGGGGAAAAGGAATACTAATCTAGGTCTTCAAGATATATTATTTCTCTTCATATGATAAAATTATGCAGATAAGGAAAGCACTCAATTAAAGAAAGATCAATTCATCATCGCAAAATTAATACATTAATACTAATGAAGTTTCAAAAAGAAATTGTTGATTGATTAAAAGTGCAGGAAAGAAGAAAATGTTGTACTCAAACAGACAATATGAAAAGAACTGGAGTGCATATATACAGAAAAGAATAAAGCTATTTTGCGGGTGATTTATTCCCATCAAAATGATCTTCTTTTTATTCTTCGGAGATATCATCTTCAGCTTCACTATCAGAGATTTCCAAATACGGGGTATCCTCAGGAATTTCTTCAGAAAGGAGTGTCTGATACTTTTTGAGAGGAATTTGGTTGTCTTCACAAATCTTGCGAGTCATCATAGCTCGGAAACGTTTGATACTTAATCTATGATTGTTTTGAGAAATCTGAAACTGATACTTTAAATCAGAAATCTTCTGGTTACGTGCGGCAAGAATTATTTCCTGATCATTATTCATCTTCGTATAATTTTCTGCAGCATCCGTAAAGCAAAAGTATAAGAGAATAAAGAATAAGGGAAGAAATTAAGGAATTGATTAGCAGATTGCGAAGTCAAAATAATCAAAATACGCAAATTTACCTTCTAATCGCTTCTTATCATTACGAAGAGAAGTATTTTCAAGCTTCAATTGATTATTCTCCTCAAGAAGAGAAAAACTTCCAGATGCGATACTCGCAGATTGTGGATCATCTTCGCAACGGGATTTCAATTCCGCATTATCAATACTCAAATCCTCTATTTTCTGACGAAGTTTAAAATTCTCAACCTCCAACTTCTTACAACGATTTAAAGTTTTCTTCTCAGCAATATTATGACGTCTTTCCCAGTCTGAAGCAACTGCGCAGATGACCCTCCCAACCTGAGCAAATAAAAAGGATTAGAAATCAATGAAACAAGGGAAATAAATAAGGGATATAAAATAAACTTACCATACTCCCCAAAGAGTATAATGAAGCAGGAGAGACGAAGCTTGAAATTCCAGTAAGGGAATTATTGTTGAGTACAGTAGGAACTTTACAAGCCTTCGCAATAAGTTTACGAGCATTCACAGTAGAAGAATTTCCTAATCCACGAGAAGAGTGGAGAAAAACCTCAGACAATTGAATCATTGCAGACTCAAAAGTTTCCGCATTGCTAAAGTCTTCATCTTCTTCATCATCATCATCATCATCTTCATCGTGTCCCCTATCAGAAATAGTATCAGAATTGGAACTAAGATCCTTCTCAGGAAGCTTATCACCTTCATCACTTTGTTCTTCGTCAACATTTTTTCTAGAGGAGTTCACATTGGAGTAAGTATTGACTGGGACTCTTTTCCTCTTATTCTTAGAAACAATATCCTCAAGTTTCCTTTTTCCTTTGCGAAGAACATTTTCTTTGTCACCAGAAATTTGGGTATTCTTCGCAGAATGAAGTGTTATTTGTCTCGCAGTTAGCACCTCAGAAAAAGTGGAATTCTTGTTCTCATTCGCAACAGCCTCAGGGATATTAGGGAGAACCTACAAATTCAAATAAGGATAAGAAACAGAGGCAACAATATATTGTTTAAAATGTATAAGAATGTTTCTTACCTCATTTGAAAACAAGTTGAAAGCCTCACGAGTACTGGGTTTCCCAGTTTTAAGATAACTATCCTTGAGATCATTCACCTGATAAATATTGCAAAGGGATTAGTAAAAGAAGAAAAATAACTAGAAGATAAGGAGATGGAGATACTTACATCTTTATCTCTATTGGGCCAAGAAAAGACCCAAGGTTGGTAATTGCGCTCACGAAGATTCGCAGGAAGATCTACTATCCCAGAGATGTAAGAGCTTGATAACTTTAGAGGATAATTGAACCAATCCTCATCATGAGAACGGCGAGGAGTATGATTATTCCCAGAGGCATAATCAATATCATGCATTAGAAGATCATCTTCTGCGATATCAGATTTACGATGAAGACGAACACCCCAACGTTTATCTTCCTTCTTCGCATGAATTAATGTGTAATTTTTGAAGAAATTCTCGACTGTATAATCTGCAGCGTTAATCTCTATATCTCTAAATGCAGGTTTCCTAAGTTCAACTGAATATAAAGATTTCCCGGTAGCCGCACGAGTTGCGAACTCAACTAGAATGCGAATGCAATCCCCAGTTAATTGATAAATGGCTCGTGAGAAATTTGAGTGGGAGATAATCTCATAGAATAAAGGAAGATTAACATCGTAAAGAGGAATAGGAAGACCTGCAAGGATTTGACCTCGTGAGACTAAAACTTCCCGATCATTCGAAGTAAGATCAGTAAAGAGTTCCATACAGAGAGAAGACTTATTGTTATGACCATAAATTTCAGAAAGAATAAGATCTCTATCAGAAAATTCTGCATTAAGTTGTTCTACAGTTTTCTTCTTTGGAGCCATTGGATGAAGAATAGAAAACAGAGAAGAAAAGAAATAAAAGAGATAAGAAGTCGAGATAGAAGAAAAAAGGAAGAAATTGCAGAAGCAGATATGATGATAAAGATGAACATGAATGAAAGAATAAAAAGAAGAATTAAAGATAGTATTTATAAAGAAGAGAGAGTTTGATGAAGGTAGAAACTCATTAATGCGATTAGACGTGAACGGTTGAAAAGAACGGTTACGAAGAAACATGTCAAAAATTTAATAAAAGAGAAAATACTTGTTGCGAATCTAACAGACGATGATAAATATATTAAATTTACGAGAATGATGATTCTCATGACATTTCTTCTTCGCAGAATTGACATGAGAAAAGGAAATATCTAGGTACCGAATATCGCAAGATGTTAGTTTACGAACATAAGAGGAAAGTATCGCAAGATAATGCGATAATAGAAGAAACACGGGAAAAGTGTGAAGAGATTACGAATATAGAACAAACCTACGAATATAAGTTGCGATACTTCGCAAGGTATACACAGTTATACAATTTTCACTATAAATAGTAGTTCAAATGTAAAATTTGGGAGATTCTTTTAGTGAATGTTATAAAATATCTTAGGAAAGAGAATAGATAAAGTTGTAACTATTCTAGTTCCATTTAGATACTTCTTTGTAATCAATTGAGAGCATTAATAAGAAAATTTTCATTCATCATCAAGAACTTCTTAAGTTTTACAAATTCTACTGAGGGTGTAGTTATAGGATATTCTGCAACTTCATTATCAATGGCTTCTTAGTGGAGTTCACCAACCTTTAGGACAAGCGAGAGACCCTGCAAGGAGATCGGTTAATTATTAAAGGAAAGGATGAAGTTTGATAAGATAACAGGATATATTGATTCTTGTAGCAAGAGGTTTACCGCGAAGTGGAGTTGAGCCGCACGGTCAAGGGCTTGGTCTATGTCAGTCATAAGACCATAGAATTTCCGATCTCGCGGAAGCATACCAGTAAGCATAATTCCTCTCGCTACAGAAGGATCCGGAATGGCGGAATCGCCAATCGTCACAGGGGAACCTGAGGACCTGTAAAAGCTCAGGCTGAAAGCGTCATCTTCGAAAGTCAGTCGAGCTTTAGCTGGAACTTTTGAAGAAGGAGTAGAAGGGTTATACTCCGGCGACGGACAAGGATCAATAGCACGATTGATGCTCCTAACCTCGTCATCACTTATGGTCACAAGGGAAGATTTTTTGTTTACCACATCTCCAGTTCCAGCACCAACATTAGGAGTCGAAGCCATATCCGCTTTGGTAGCTCCAAGGATGTTGAGAGGCCAGTCCCTAACATCCGATGGACGCTTGGAGACGCATCGTTTGTGACCATCTTTTAGAGTCTTAGCCTTCTTAAGAGAAGGACCAGCAATTGATGGATCTTCCTTACGATTGGTGGATTGCTTCGGGGAAGACATGTTGCAAGAAGTCAGAGAGTTGGACGTTGAATCGATGGAGACTACTGGCGTTACACTATAAACAAAGAATCAAAAGGTCAACTGCGGTATCGATGCATCATGTTAGTGGAACAAAGCAACAGGAAATAATGGGAAGTAGCAGGAGAAAGGCAAAGTTGTACTTACCAACGGGGGCGAGCAGAAAAAGAAAGAGAGCTGAAATTGTTGTTCCATGATGATGCCTGTCCTATTTATACTGGAAGATAGGGATACATGATGGATTCCGGAAGAAACTCTTGGTTGTACGGATCTTAGTTTCGGCTTGATACAGACACGTGGCATAGGGATATGGAGATCGAATTTCTTGAGATATACAGACTGGAGATTGACTGGAAACGAACATTCCCAGAGTCCCAAAGATATTCGAATTCACTAAGTCCTATGTGGGGTGATATTCTCCATGTTAGCAACGTCCATTGACGGTATAGTGTTGTTTGATCCGCGGTCAGGAGTGGGGCCGAGATATCAGTCCTGCGCAGCAAAGATAAGGTTATGTTCCCATTTAGGAGGTTGGCACTTATCAGAGTAGAGTCAAATTCAAAAAAAAAAGACTTGCAGAAGAAGTATTCCCTTTAGAATGAAGACAGGTGGGCTGGGACGTGAGTACGAAGGATCTAAGGATCCCGTGGATGGTGAAGGCCCACAACCATACTGGGTTTGGGATTAATCTGGAGCGCATCAGGATTTTCATACGGCTTCAATTGTTCTTAACCATTCGAACAAGTCGAGGGATAAGAAGGGGGAGATGTTCGTACCCCACCCAAATGGTGTACGTACGGGTCGCATGTGGCTTATAATATAAGAAATAGTCCGATTTATCATAGAAATCGGTCGATTTATCAAGGAAACCGGAGGGTTTATTTGGAAACCCGTATGGCTTATCTTGGGAGCATGGACTTGGTTTATTATAGAAACCAGAGTGTTATTGTGAAATCCTTAGGGCTTAATATGGAAGCCCGAAGACTTGGTTTATTGAAGAAACCAGAGTGTTATTTTGAAATCCATAGGGCTTAATATGGAAACCCGAATCGGTTTATTAAAGGAACCACCTGGCTTATTGGTGAAGCCCAAAGATCCATGGGTAAATATATTTTATGGGATAATGGTTAGATATTATTTAAGATAAATCCTGATGAGAAAAGGGATAATTATCTTAAGTAGTAATAGTTATCCAAGAAAAATAGGATTATGATAAACATTAGGGTTTCTCATGAATCTAGTCGGTTTTTGGGGTTAATACAGATGGGGGTAGTTATTAGGATAACTGATGAAACCATAAAAGCTACATCTGTTTTTGCCTATAAATAGAGGCAAAATCCCAACACAAAAGGTACAGAATAATTTCCTCTTAACAATAACTACTTGCAGATAGCATCCGCTGACTTTAGCATCGGAGTGTTTTTGCAGGTAACCCCTTTTTCTGATCAACCTTTGGAGATTCAATACCTACGGTAGTGATTGGATCAACTTCTCGCATCTCGAAAATCGTTGGAGTATTCGATTTTTGCACCAACAATGATAAATCAATGTCTTATCTCACTAGAAAGAGCATATATCAGAGACAGAAGGATAGAGATGAACAACATTCATTTGATGAGCTAAAGCCTCATACTTGTGTGAATTAATCACAAGGTTGAATATCTCATATACAAAAAGGCCTAGTTGTGAGAGAATTGGATAGGTATACTCCATAACTATGTGACTCTAATTATCTAGCTAATCTCTTATCGTTCTTAGAAAGATAATTGTTCAGACACTGGTTTGTGAGTATTTTTCTTTTTAATTGTTCATTTTCTAAAACACCTTTGAAAAATAAAAGTGGTTCCCTTTTCCATGTAGAGATTTGTGAAAAACCATCCTACGGGTTCACGTACGGTTCAAGTTTTTCCTTAAACCTATCCCGTAACCCTAAATATCTCGAGTTTTTCTTTATATACCTATCCTATTGAGTTACTCATTTACTCTAGGTTTTATGTTATCTGTAGGTACCGAATATCGCAAGATGTTAGTTTACGAACATAAGAGGAAAGTATCGCAAGATAATGCGATAATAGCATAAACACGGGAAAAGTGTGAAGAGATTACGAATATAGAACAAACCTACGAATATAAGTTGCGATACTTCGCAAGGTATACACAGTTATACAATTTTCACTATAAATAGTAGTTCAAATGTAAAATTTGGGAGATTCTTTTAGTGAATGTTAGAAAATATCTTAGGAAAGAGAATAGAGAAAGTTGTAACTATTCTAGTTCCATTTAGATACTTCTTTGTAATCAATTGAGAGCATTAATAAGAAAATTGTCATTCATCATCAAGAACTTCTTAAGTTTTACAAATTCTACTGAGGGTGTAGTTGTAGGATATTCTGCAACTTCATTATCAATGGCTTCTTCTTCGTGCACTTCGGACTTCACTAATGATGTCATTGATAAGGCGGTATATTGTAAACTCGATAAAGAAAAGGAATCTCTTATTGAACTTGAAGGTTCTCTTCCTCAATCCTCTGATTCACTCTCGGATATAAAAGAGATTCAAGAGATTTCATCGGATGTAGTTCTTGACTTCCTAATGGAATTTGAGAAGGCTAAGCAACTACTTGTTGATACAATAAAGTGTCTTGATGTGGTAAGATATGAGTTGAAAAAGGTTAAGTTTGATCTTGTTCTCATGAAAAACCATGTTAAAGAGCTTCCCAATAAGGATATCACAAGTACAGAAGATGTTGTTATTCACAAGCTTCAAGATCTTAAGGCTCAAGAAGGTCCCGAACTGTCGATTTGAACCTAGTTCGGCATGACATGGAAGCTTTTCTGTTTAGTTCTTATTGTCTAGTAAATATTCTATGTTTTCTGTTTTATTTAGAAGAATAACTAGTGTTTTGGAATAGCAATGATTGTGATTACACATAGCTATATCCAATGATTTCATCTTCTTGTTTTTATATTTATTGGTTTAATTCTAAACTGGTTTATCTCATATTACAATATTTTGATGGGATTTGTAGGTTTACGTCCGTGAACTTGATTATCTCATATTTTGTCAAAAGTAAAGTCGTTCACGAATTGGTATGCAAATATTGATAAAGGAATGAATGGACTTTTGGCAAAACACAAAAGTTAAGCCTATATTGTCAATTGTTGATGTAAGATAGGTTAAAATCTTTTGTGATTCAAGGATAAAGTCTATTATGTCACCTTGTGATGGAAAAATATAATAGGTCCTTGTTTTTTTATCCACGGTATAGAGCTTAATTGTTCCATATTATTATGTTTTACCGTGAAGGCTCCATTGTGTATCTCATGTTGAGCACGATACAACTAAGTCGATTGTTATTGGCATGGTTGGTTGTTCCATGAGATGCTATATGTTGAGCATTAAGAACTAAATTAATCAACTTGTGTGGTTATTTAGTTTGTATTCCATGAATTCTCTCATGTTGAGTACATGTACGGTTGAGGTTGTCACTTTCTATGATAATCTTAGTCGGGGTTCCATAATCTCTTAGGTTGAGCCCAAATGAACTAAATCAATCATCTTGTGTGATAATTTAGTTAGCACTCCATAGATTTTTCTCACGTCGTGTATGGAAAATTGAATTGATTACTTTGTAATTAGTTTAATTGTGTAATCCGGTTGGAATATTTATGGGTTTTCTTGTGAATAATCTAATCGATGATTTAAGTCTCCATAAGTTTACTTGTGTGAGCATATTTAGTCAAATTAATCATGGTTCACTTTGGTTAATATGATTGAATATTTTGAATTCCAAATTCATACTTGTATGCAATTTGTTGAGACTAAAGAAATCCTTCTTTTCTCTTGAAATTAAGGTCGCTCTTGTTGTTCCTTTGGGAATGACATCTTATGCGGGAGAGTTCTTTTGAACTTACGCTTAAATTCCAAATATTTGTGGGGAGTGCGGCTGTAGAATTTTTAGGGTTTATCTTGTATCTTTATAAACTCCTTGATGAATGCATTCCTCGGCTTTATGATTGCATCTAAACAAGATGATAGAACATTTACCTTTGGTCATGAAATATCTCTTACGAAAATTTTATTAGGATCCCGTTCTTGTACCTTTGCCAATTTTATTGACAAAAAGGGGGAGAATTAATTGTAGTTCACACTACAAATACATATGGTTTCCGGATCATTATATAAGGGGGGGGGGGGGGGGGGGTTTCCATGTGAGATGGAGTATTGACTAAGGGGGAGTGAAGTATCACCATAGTATTGTTGTTGAAGTTGTGATGTAATTGGACTTTGATGCTGTGTAATAATACTATGACACTGTATAACAATGATTGAGAACCAATGTTTTTCTCATTGTTATAGCTACGGATTTTCAACAACGATGATATTAAACTTACAACCTTTGGGATCATTGGACTACTTGGAAGTGACGAAGATTTCGAGTATTGTTGAAGATTAGGCATGTGAAATAGGAGTTACAAAGTTTATTTATATAATTTTTGTATTCCATATGTATTAATAGTTTTGCCACTAAAATTAACAAAGGGGGAGATTGTTAGAGCACTGCTCGGTCAAACTCGCATGCGTTGCTATCTCAAGCATGTTTGTCAATCTTAGTGATCAAAACTATATAGTCTTGATTTCTAGTCTACTATAGCTAAGGTCTCGGACTAGGATAAAAAGTGTAGTTGAGCTCAAGAACTCCATGGCGATTATCATACAAGACGAAGGACTACTCAAGGAACCAGTGGATCCTTATCGACTAAAAGGTATGTGGAGACTTGAACTTATCTATCACTCAAAAGTCTATCTACTCTATCTCCTATCTTGAGACAAAAGTCGTTTTACTATATAGACTAAAGATATGCATATGTGACATTTCGAACTGAGTATATCTCGCTTATCTATTTCTCGAAATGTATGTTGGTAAAGCTTTCGCTTTATCCAAGTTCATCTTTGCCTAGTGAAGAAAGTCATGTTATGTTTCAATCACTTTGGAAATCGCTCTGAAGAAAACTAGTTCGTGAAAATAGCTATATGACGTCCTCTGAGAATGTTTCAATGATTGAAATGAGAGTGTAGGATCAGAATATCGCAAGAGGGATACATTTGCGAAGCTTCATCAACAACACTTTGCGAGCGTCGCAGAATGATTTGAAGAATGACGTAACAGATGACGATTGTAGAAACATGAGAAAAATATGATGATTCTGCGATATTTAGAGTGTTTGCAAAGATTAGCAATATAACTCTTGCGAGAATATCACAAGTCAGATCCTAAAATAAAGGAAAGATTAGCTGTCCTCCACTATGTAAATCCCTATATAAATAGTTGAATAAGTGTAAGGAAGAGTGAGATCTTTTTCAAGTGTTGAGCAAGTCATTAGGAGAGAGAAAGTTTAAAGAGCGATTGTATTCTTGTTTTCTCCCATTTCTTGTAACATTTATGTGAATCAATTAATAAAAGTGTTGTTCTTAATCTTTTAAAGATGTGTTGATTATTATGAATTCTTGTGAGGGGTGTAGTGTAGGATTTCCTGCTACTACATATTGGCGCTAGAAACAGGGACTGAAGATTATCAAATTAAGAAAATTTGATTAGAGATTGTGAAGATTATTGTGAAAACTGTTTAAATCGAAAAAATGATAAAATAAAACAACAAATCAGTTGGAGAAAAGATAGTTAAGATCAATAAGAATAAAAGAAGATTAGAGTGTAATGTAGGGAATTCCATGAAAACATTAGAGGAAGGATACATAAACGAGATTTTGAAGGAAAGAAGATTATGATGGTAGAAAAAATATCTTCGTTAAAGGATATGGGGAAAGCAAAAAATTACATTCACAACGGCAGAGATACCAGAAGAAAATTTGAACCACACATCTCCTTTGGTAATCACAGTAACAGCCATACGAAAAGAAAATGAAGAATCAGCAAAATCTATGGAAGAATGGGCGGTGAATAGAACTTTGGTAGATATGGGAAGCTCAGTGGATGTAATATTTTATCATGCATATAAAGGAATGGGATACAAAGATGAAGAAATATCTCATCCAACATATCATGTTCATGGTTTTGGCAAGTCCACAACTAAACCAAAAGGAGAAATAACAGTGAGAATTTCGCTGGAAAAATTGAAACACAAATAACGCTATGTGTGGTGGATATGGAGTCACCATATAACATGTTGTTGGGAAGATCATGGATACACACAATCAAAGCTGTAGCATCAACATTACATCAGTGCATCAAGTTTCCTATGCCAAGCGGGATTGGCGAAATTAGGGGAGATATTGAAGGTGCGAAACTATGCTATCAAATTGAAGTAAAAAAATTATGAAGGACGAGTGAATAAGAGAAAAGCTCGCAGGAAGATGACGAAAGAGGCAAAGAAAGAAGAGGAGTTTAAAATCTACATGATAAGAGCAGAAGAAGGAAAAGGAATACCCAGCGAAATTTCGCAGGAAGGAGATAAACCAGCGAAAATTATAAAAGAACCAACACCAATGGGAAAACCTGAAGCAAGTTACACTGCAGCAGAACCAACAAAAGAAGTAAATATTGGAACTGAAGAAGAACCTAAAATATTAAAAATTGGAACTAAAATGGATGCAGATGAGGAAGAAAGAACCGTCAATCTCTTGCGAGAATATAAAGATATTTTTGCATGGAACATGGATGAAATGCCTGGAATAGATCCGTCAGTTGCATGTTATAAATTGGAGATCAACAAAGACGCAAGACCATTTAAACAAAGGATAAGAAAAATCGCAACAACTTACCATCCCAAAATAGAAGAGGAACTGCAGAAAATTCTTGATGCAGGAATTATAAGACAAGAAAAATAACTGGAGTAGATAGCAAACATGGTTGTGGTTCCAAAGAAAAATAATGGGATAAGAATTTGCATAGACTTTAATGATCTAAACAAAGCTTGTCCTAAAGACAGCTTTCCATTACCAGATATACCTCAAATGGTCGAATCAGCAGCATGAAATGATAGAATATATTCTCTAGATGGGTATAAAGGATACAACCAGATTTCTCTCGCCGAAGAAGATCAAGAACATACTGCCTTTTTTTCGCTCTAAGAGGATTATATTATTACACAAAAATGCCATTTGGTTTGTGAAACGCATGAGCAACATATCAAAGGATAATAGAGAAGGTATTCGCAAAGTGGATACACAAAACATTAGAGGTGTACGTAGATGACATGTTGAAAAAAGTAAAGAAGCTAAAAACCGTGTACAAGATCTGAAGGAGATTTTTGAACAGATGCGGCATTTTAACATCAAAGTGAATCCAGAAAAATGCATTTTCGGAGTTGCGCCAGGAATTTTTTTAGGATACATTGTATCCAAGGAAGGAATACAAGTTGATCCAGAAAAAGTGCAAGCAGTTCACGATATGCCAACACCAGCGATAGTAAAAGATGTGCAAAAGCTAAATGGACTCTTAGCTTCATTGGGAAGGTTCATCTCGCAATTATCTGATAAATGTAAACATTTCTTCAGCATAATAAAAAAAGGAACAAAATTCAGATGGACAAATTAATGTGAGAGGGCTTTTCAAGGAATAAAAGAATACCTAACGAATACATCTATTTTACAAAAGGCAGACCGGGAGAAGAGATGCTAATCTATCTTGCGACAACTTCGCATGCACTAAGTGTTGTGCTACTGCGAGTAGATGCACGAGTTGAAAAACCAATTTACTACATCAGCAAGACGTTCAATGCCGCAGAGAGAAATTATTCTAAAATTGAAAAATTGATTCTAGCGTTAGTTTATGCGACCTTTAAACTTCGCATATATTTCCAGGCACATAAAGTTAAAGTGTTAACAAATGTACTAATTGAATCGGTAATGAAGAACTCAAAAAGATCAGGCAGTGTAGAGAGATGGAATGCGCAAGTAGGACATTTTGAAATTAAATATGAAGTGTTATCTTCACCAAAATCACAGGTTGTCGCAGACTTTTTAGCAGAATTTCCTTTAGAAGATGATGAAGCTGTTGAGGAGATGTTGGATATAGAAGAAGAACAGGGAGATCTGAAATACTTGTTAACATAACCAAATAGATGGGAGATATTGGTGGATGGATCCTCAAATGGGGAAGGTAATGGAGTTGGAATTATCTTAATTTCACCAGAGGGAGCAAAGATGGCTTTTTCATTTAGGTTGGAGTTCGCATCCACTAATAATGAAACAGAATATGAAGTTGTGGTGCATGCCCTAAAATTCAAAATAGAAATGAAATTAGAAAATGCTAGAATTACCAGTGATTCGCAGCTAGTCATTCTCCAGATAAAAGGAGAATACACAACAAATGAACCATCCTTGAAGAAATATAAGAAACTTGTTGAAGAATTATCAGCGAAAATCCCAAAAATAAAATGAAGGCATATATCAAGGAAGGATAATAGGCTCGCAGATGCTTATGCTTTCATTTCAAGCATGATGACAGATCCAACTGCGAGATGCATAAAGATACAGACACTTTTATCACCATCAATCAATAAAGAATAGGAAGAAGAAGTAGATATAATGATAGTAGAAGGTGGTGAAGAAGGGACAAATTACAATATCACAGATTGGAGAACAGAACTTCATGCATATTTAGCAAGAGGGGAAATACCAAGAAATAGATTGGAGGAACACAAATTAAAGAGTCGTGCAACAAATTATGAATTAAGAGATGAGATATTGTATAGAAAATCATTTAATGGACCATCACTTAGATGTTTGACACGAGAAGAAGGAGATAAAGTGTTAAAAATACTGCATAGTGGAGATGCTGGCAACCACAGCGGAGGAATATCTTTGGCATATAGAGAAAAAATACAAGGTTATTATTGGCCATATATGCATGAAGATGCAAAACAAGTATCAAGGTGTTGTGAAGATTGTCAACGACATGGAAAGAGAATACATGCACCTGGAGCACCCGTATCATCCTCAACTAGTGTGTGGCCTTTTGGAAAGTGGGGGTTAGATATTATGGGACCATTTGTACCAGGAACAGAACAAAAAAGATACTTAATTATCGCAACATATTATTTCACAAAATGGGCAGAAGTAAAAGCAGTACAGCACATTCGCGATAAAGACATATTTTACATTCATTTTTTAAAATATCATCTGCAGATTTGAAATTGCAGCACAGTTGGTATCTGATAATGGGAAGCAATTTGAAGGGCAGAATATCGAAATGTTGCTTAATGCATTTAAAATAAAATGCGGAAAATCCACTCCTTTATACCCACAAGCTAATGGGCAAGCAGAGGCAACAAATAAGACAATCGCAAATATATTAAAGAAGAAGTTGGAGGGACATAACAGAGCATGGTGCGAACAAGTACATAATGCAATATGGGCTAACAACACAACTAGGCAAGAGGCAACGGGAATGTCACCTTTCTGTCTGACATATGGGGTCGAGGCAGTGTTACCAACAGAAGTTGCTATACCCACGACAAAAAGAGAGGCCTGGGAGAAGAATCTTAGTGCTGAATGATCCTAAGAAAATTGGATGAATTAGAAGAGAAGAGAGAAAAAGCTTTATAGTACATGGAGAATTATAAATGGAGATTAGCACGAGAATACAATAAGCGTGTCAAACCACGTGAATTTTAGCCAGGTGATTTAGTTCTTCGTGAGACCCCAGATTATCAGCGAGAAGGTGGTGGAAAATTAGCGAGAAAATGGGATGGACCTTACATTATAAAAGAGATAATTGGAACAAGGGCATACAAATTGATGGATCCAGAGGGTAAAGATGTTGGTCAAAGACTTGGTAGACCATGAAATATATTATATTTAAAGAGATATTACCCGTAAGGAACTTTGAGAATCCCTAGTTGATAAAATGATGTATGATGCAATAAAGTAAGTATTAACAAAAAAAAATTATGAAAAAATTACTGCGAGATTATTCAAGATCAAGTTAAAATAAGAATGTGCGAAAATTTCGCAAGAAATGATCATTTAAGATCCAGAATGGGATGAACCTTTATGGTGTACACCCTAGTTCGGGAATAAAATTTCGCAAGAGGCAAATGTAAGACCTAAAGTACGTCATAAAAGGGGGTATCTGTTGCATGGCTCAGCGATAAGGTTACACCGCTGCTAGAACCTGAGCCATGGAGATTTGGGGTCAATGAAAGCCCATCCAGGAGAGGCACCTTGGATTCTAAACTTAAGCATATGACTTGAGTTGGGCGACTAAGGTAAGAAGGACTCTCCTAAGGGGTGCAGAGTATGACCAAGGCACCGAGGTACATGGTTGAGCCAAGAGTGACCGGGGGGTATGAAACTACCCTGGCCATTCTTGGAAAGTCTTGGATATGATGCACTCGGCCCGAAGAAAACCCCACTTAGGGTGCAGACTCGTAACCATAATCCATATAGGCTAAAGGGATAAGAGGCTACGAACACAACTAGTTGTTATTAAGACTGGATGGTAGGAGCTAGTCTTGTACGGCCGATGTACGTCTCCTTGAAAGGTCAACCAGGGGGAATATAAGAGCGGCACCCTCTATTAGGGAGCTGATAAGTGTCTTAAGACGCAAATGTCATGAGACTTTTTACTCAAGGGAGTATTAAGACTTGTCATATTTGTGCAACATTCCTGAAGAGGCAATAATACAAAAGAGAAGATAAGATGAGATCAAGGGGTCATTACATGCAAGTGTAAAGACGTCTTGCGATTTCGTCGCACGACGGCAATGTCATGGGTGAACTCAGTCCGTGAACTCAAGAGGTTATGTCTGAAAACGTTGTTCATGAACTTATTCTTAAATTACTAAGGGATGCTTTTGCAAACCGTGGATTTACAGTTCATGATTAATGATTCGAGTGAATCACATCGTTTTTGATTCAATTGTGTCTCTTGTAGTACTTGAGATCTCATAGATGAACAATCTCTAACTATTTCATTTGAGTCATTTAGACTAGTTATGGTGAAGAAGAATATGGTTGATATGAAAGTTATCATTTGTCTAACTATTTGGTTGACTAATATTGAACCAACCATTGTACACTTTTGGGTACGGTTATACAAACCCAAAATGTCAAGTACATGTGTGTATGGCAAGCTAAGTTTTCTATCTAACGATTGAGATATATTAGCTTGCATCTAATCAGGTTTTCATCTAACGGTGAATTTTGAATGCTTTGTTACTAAGCTAACATTGATTGGAAACCCTGATTTGAAATAATATATAAGGGAGAACTCTAGCCATTGGAAAAACTAATCCCCACACACTTTTCTTGTGTGTTACTAGTTTTCTCTAAGCTAGAGTCGATCTTAATAACCCTTGAGTTTTCTCTCTAAATTCGGGTTAACGACATAAAGACTTCATTGGGATCGTGAAGTGATGTGTGTCGTATGCGTCAAAAATAATTCACTTCCTCACTTTACTAATTATGAATATAGTATTCGATAAGAAAGAGTTCGTATCCACAGAGAGGCGATTGTTGTTATGCAATTTTCAGATTCTTAAGTAACCAATTTAACCCAAGAGTGTGTTTTGTTTTTATCTAAGTAATAAAATTAAATAAAGAAAAGTAAATAGTTCGAATAATCAGTAAGGAGAAGATATTGGTTAAGGGATAGTATCATTCATTAACATGTATTTTTCATCTATGATTAGAATTGGTATTTAATCTCTCAATTATCAAAAGTCCTGGGATATCTTGATCGCAAGAGTATCCCGTTTATTTCCTGATTTTATCACAAACAACATTAAAAGATGCTATTGTGAAATCTTCTTAAAAAGCAACCTAAAGTGTAAAAGCACAATTAGATTTAACTCCCTAAGAGTAATAAGTTCTATGAAATAAGACTAATCGATGCAAACAAACGTGTAAAAGCACTAATTCATTTTAACAAAGGTTATGATTCATATGCGATTAAAAAGATGTATCACTACAAGTATTAACCACAAGATGCTACTAAAAATCAGAGATAACAACTTTTACGTATTGAAAACCCTAATATAGCTTTAGAGATGAAAACAAATCCAATTGATTCCGGACTCAACCAAACTAGAATTCAAATCATATGATAATAAAACAATGAATCATAAACGATAAAATTGAGACAAAACTAACTCATAGAATCAAATAATATGCTTGAAGAAATCAACTTTTATCCCATAACCAATTATTGTATTTAGCTACACATATTCATGGAGTTCATCATCATAATATTCAAAGAAATAAGATGAAACATAAAATAAAGCAAACCCTAGAAGTAGTTCTCTGCAAAAGATCCAAGAATAGAATAAAAAAGTTGTATCAAATTGTGTAGAAAACTTCCTTTTTATATCTTTTTCTCCTTCCAAAAATAGGTTTTGTCTTCAAAGTCCATTAGTTGAAAATCCACCCAGCCCACGTGTAAGAGAAACCCACAGCCATCCATCATGGCGAGCCTCTGTACCTTCCCTGCTATTCCATGATACACAGCCATTGTGTCCATTTATCTCTAGCTGCACCTGCAACTCATGTACAACTTCTGTAGCTTCTACACCAGAACCATTGCCATTTCAGTCCCTATTCTCTCCTCTGTAATTTGATGTTCTTCAACTGTAATACCAACTGATGTTCATGACTTCACCAAAATCTGTACCTTAATACAACCACCTCAAATCACAGTCATACATTACCAAACTCCTCCTTCCTAGCATGTTAGCAACACCAGCTTCTAGACTCTGACCTGTAACAGCATCCTAACACAGTTGCAGTCACCGCAAAACCATTCTAACCAATTCAACTCTCCCCTGTAATACCTTCTTGACTCCAAACTGTAGCCAACCCCTTTTCGAAACACCACAATACCCTTATCTCTGCAATTGTGCAACAAGCTCAGATCAATCCATTTGCATTCCATGTTAACACCACAGCTACTCAACACACAGCAAGCACCAGCCTCCTTACTGCACTCCTGCCCAGCTTCAGTTTCAATTCCACCTGCAAACCCCTAGCTCCAGTTGCAACAAACCCTAGCAAAACACCACAGATCCTAACATACATCTAATTTGGTTCATCCATTTCAACAGCATCATCTGCAGCAGCAGAGCTAGCCCATTGCAATTCTCCTTCACTTGTAAACAATTTAACACAGAACAAGACCCATCAATCCATTCAAAATATCTCATTCTTCATCAGACCACCATATTAGGTCAACCAACAGCACCAACAACTCCAATTTTCATTTCAATCCATAGCCTCACATACCCACTTATCCTGCAATTGGATCCAACCTATCCAATTGTAGCTGCAACATATGCACCACCTTGCTCTACAAGCTCACCAGTTCCATTTCCTCCAGAACCACCTGCAACTTTAGCTCTTCCACCTGACTGAATTCTGAGCCAACAACTACCCCAGAGATTCACAGTAAACATCTCCCCATTCTCACAACACCCTGCAATCATCTGAGAACCTACAGCTCCCATGTAGGAGCACATTTACTCTCTCCATTTTCTGAGCTTCCCTGTAACCTTGCAAGCCTAAAACCAACTCTCTTCTGTGTCTCATACCCATTCTTTGCAGCTTCTCTGTGAATCAGCATAACCCTTTCATTAGCAGCAAGAACAACTTCTATCCCCTCATTCCATTTTCAAACCCTAACATCAATTATTCCTCCAAAACCCATTTTAGCACTGCCAATTCATCTTCAACTGTTGTCACTCTCCTCTTCCAAATACAAACCATTTCAAACCCACTGCATAATTCTTTCTCTCACAATTGAATCATCAACCATCTTCTCAACCATGACCAGAAACCCATTTGTTCACTCAGCAAACCCCCATAGATTTCTTCCCTGTAAGTTGCAGATTTAATTCGAGCCATTATTCACCATTGCTTCCACCGTCTCCCTTCCGATTACTCGATTCTCTCTGTCGATCCATCACCTGATTGTCCAACTAATTTATTGCTCCACTTGATTTCACAATCCATTTCTCGGGGGCAGTAGCACCAACTGCTGCTGTGTTTTTCTCAATTTCAGGTGAAAATTGTATGAAAGAAAGAAAGTCACGATATTAGGGTTGTGTAATGATTTGGGTTGGGATTTAGAAGCCCAACTGTATAAGAACCACCCAGCTGGTAGTACCCATATACTCACCTGGTCTGGCTTTAGTGCTCTTCCATAAAAGTTTCCCCTTAACATTGACTGGGCTCCGGATAATATTCCCCCCTGAAATGACAGATTCTCCCTTTTTGCTCAAATTGGGTGATTTCTTCTTCTTTTCCTCCGTGTGACTCCAAAGCACCTAATAAACTCAAACTCACACATAAGATATATAATTTACATGAAAACTCGCAAATAAAGCATAAATATTAGATATAAAATTAGGTGTTTATCACACCTATCATGAAGCCAGGCCGATACTACTTATCTTGTAGTTGTGTGATCTGATCTTGCAATTTTTATCGTACGAGTAAAATTGTAATAATTGGCTTGAGATTTCTATCTCCGATAGGCAAGATAAAAGTAGTCACAAACATCTTCTTCTCATTGTTTGTGATTCCTCAATAATCTTCTTCGCTGCGTCGATTAAGTTTATTGTGTGGTGATTGTTGAAACTGAGCTGTTCTTTTGGAATATAAGTCTGGTTTTATCGATTGGTTCCTATTCACCTTGATTTATCAAAATACGGAACAAAACTCATAGGTTTGCTCATGGGAGACAAATTTATCTATTACCTGTATACTTTTCTGTTTGAGACATATTTGTTTGCTAAAGTCTTTGACTTTGGGTCGTAAAAACTCTTGGTTGTGAGTGAGATCAACTAAGGGAATCAAGTGCGAAGTATCCTGCTGGGATAAAAAGTGTAGGAGCATAACTGTACCTTGGATCAGTGTGATATTGGTTAGGGTTCAACTACAGTCCAGACCGAAGTTAATTTGGAGTAGGCTAGTGTCTGTAGCGGCTTAATACAGTGTATGTTTAATCTGGACTATGTCCCAGGGTTTTTCTGTATTTACGGTTTCCTCGTTAACAAAATTCTGGTGTCTGTGTTATTTATGTTCCGTATTATATTTTGTTATATAATTGAAATATTACAGGTTGTGCATTGTTCAATTGATTAGAATATCCGACCTTATTGGTTGTTTATTTAAATCAATTGACACGTGGATATTGGTCTTTGGTACCATCCAAGTTGTCTCTATTTGATTAGGCTCGCGAATCATATTTGCTTGAGTAAATCAAATCAAATCGAGAGATAGAGATAACAACTCCTTGATTATTTTCTATCAATTGAGTCTTGTTGATTCTCTAGAAAACAACTCGGAGTTGTCCATACAAGTTGCTAATCGAAATATTGGGTGAGGTTGTTAGACCTCCACATTTTCAGGTAGTGTCTGTAGCGTCTTAGTACAGTGTATGTTTAATCTGGACTAGGTCCCGAGGTTTTTCTGCATTTGCGGTTTCCTCGTTAACAAAATTCTGGTATTTTTGTTATTTCTTTTCCGCATTATATTTTGTTATATAATTGAAATAATACAGGTTGTGCGTTGTTCAATCAATTAGAATATCCGACTTTATTGGTTGTTGATTTAAATTTATTGACACTTGGATATTGGTCTTTGGTACCATCCAAGTTATCTTTCTTTGATTAGACTCGTGAATCAGATTTGCTTGAGTAAATCAAATTGAGAGATTGAGATAATAACTCCTTGAGTATTTTCTATTGATTGAGTCTAGTTGATTCTCTAGAAAACAACTCGGAGTTGTCCATACATATTGCTATATTGGGTGAGGTTGTTAGACCCCCGCTTTTTAATTGGTATCAGAGCAGACAAACACATTTAAGACCTTACAATCCTGTGTTTGTGGCAATCTGAGTTTGTGGACGAAATCTCTGTTGCGCATACCAAAATATCTTCTAAAGCTTTTGATCATGTCAAGTGTCTTGGAAACACCTCAAAGGATTATTCCTTAGTTGTTTCTTTCGAATCCTGAGGTAGAAAGAATGTTCAATGTGATAATGACATTTCTTCCACTCATGAGGCATGTGACACTCTGGCAGAAGCTGAAAAGGTGCTCACCAGAATTTCAAAACATACAGCTGAAGACATTGATTTTAATGATCATGATAAGCTCATTGATGTATTTGAAAAGTCCTTTGATCGAGAACGTGATCTCTATAATATCATAAAGTCCTTCTATAAGAATATTTAGAAACTTCTTCAAGAAAATACTCTTTAACATGAAAATATTAGTATAGGAGCGGAATATCACAGCAAATAATAACTTACGAAATTGTGGAGAGAAAATACATTTTGCGAGCAAAGAATATTTTGCGAGCAAGAAGGACATTTTGCGAACAAAGGAAACCACGAAGGTCCGCAAGATAATCTTCAAATCCGAAATGGCGGGACAAGTAGTTGTTATCCAATATGTAAAATTATATAAATAGCCATTTAGGCATAAGAAGTAGGGGACAATTTGAGACACATTTGGAGAGAGGGGATAATTTTAGGAGGAGAGAGAAAATTTTAGAGAGGGATTTTATTTTCTTTATCATCTTCTTCCCCAAAAATTCTAGAGCTCCAAATATTCATTAATGGTGTCTCAATTGTAAAATCATGTAATCACATACAATCACTAGTGAAGCATCGTGGATGTAGATCACATTGATCGAACCACGTAAAAATCTTTGTCTCTCTTTATAATTTTAGTACCTTAATTCTTAGTTTCATATCAAATTAATTAGGTTTAGGAATCATTTTAATGGATTCTTATGAGGGTGTAGTTGTGAGATAATCCGCAACTACATAATTGGTGCTAGAAACAGGGAAACTGGTCTGGTTGGTTCAAGAAAGTTAGAAAAATTGGTTACTTTTGGTGATGAATTGTACCGGATTTATGAATTTTGAAGACAAAAATGGAAATTCCATGGAAGAAGATACACTTTCAGGGAGTGAATCAACATCAACAAAAGACAAATCCTCTTTCTTAACTCATTCCTTTTCTGATTACTATTTCAGATTTATAGATTTATGAAAGAAAAATGTGAATTTTATTCCTATTATATGATTTTAGTCTTCATATCTTAAGATCTAATGGTTTAAACCAAAAAAATTTAACCAAATTTTTCCAGATTAATGAAGTTATGCGAAGTGATTTCTTACATTTTTCTTCGTTGATTTAAACTAGCTGAGGCATGGATTTAACTAATTGATGCTGGGAACTAATGTGATTGATGCGAAGTATCCTCTAAACAAAACTAGACGAATTTTCGAAATAATTTCATTTTCCACGAAACAAGATTTGTTGCTTGCAAAAATTAATTAGATTCATGAATTAATTAGAGATTTCGTAAAAATTTCTCTAAATTTCTCATTGAATTGATTTGTTGTTCACAGCGATGCATGATTAGAGATCTCCCAAAAATAGAATACAGATGTTGAGAATTATCTATGTAAACTTCGCAGGAATAACCAAGGTAAAAGGAAATGTAACTTCAAAAATGCACGGAGCAAATGAATGTCAAAGACACAGCCATTCAACAAAGGGAGGACTTACTTCACGGTAAAGAATTACTTTGCAGCGAAGGGAGAGATTCTACCATGCGAAGAGTATTTTTGTTTGTTTACAGTTAATAAAGATTGAAGAAAAACAACTTGCGAAGTAAGGAAATTTACAGCTTGCGAAGAAAAGGCTACAGACCAGCAAAGTCATAAGCAAAGATAAAGACAAAGTTGCCTACTTCAAAGGCAATGAATGTGCGTAACTTGGTGGCATTACTCCCAGCTTCTGGAAATTTTCTTAGCTTTCTATCATCAAAAATCAAATGCAAATATCGAGCTTCAGAAATACTCACAACCTCATCAGAAAATATTGAGCTTCAGAAATATTGAGCATTCGTCGGTGCCAACGATAGTTCGTGCAAGAAAATATCAGAGAACTCTCTTTCATTCAATTCACTTCTCATAAAAAGTTCCCAATTCTGAGAACTTTAAAATCCCACAGTTCGCAAGAATCAATAGTTTATACGAAGAACTATTTCATCTCACGATCGTGTTTGTCTGTTGATCGAACCATCTAGATGCGAACAAAGCCGCACGGGTGAAAGTAAGGAAGAAAGAAACTAATATTGATACTTGAAAGCCTTATCCAACACAAGTTAATAGCGGTGAATAGAGAAGCCAGGGGAGTGCCAAATAATACGTGCTATGCGAAGATATAATGAATGGGAGAGTAAAAATCATCAGTACGATAGGGACATAGAAAGAAAAGAAGAGAAGTTGCCAGAGAAAATAAAACAATGTAGGCAATGTAAAACAGAAAATCATAAAGAAGCCATCGGTATAACAACCCACTATCATCGCATGAGAAAAAGGGAAACAACACATCTATCCAACACATATGAGGTTAAAGACAGGATCATAGTGAGAATGTAGGATCATCTGAGATACGAAATTGACGCCACCACAGCAAAAATAAGGTTAAATATGCTCAACAACTAGACATACAACCCAATACTAATGGCTATACACGAACAACATAACTGCAGGATACGTTAACTTGGCCCAGAAACTCTATTGAGTATTGAGTACTATCAGAATTGCGAAGCTTCGCAAAACTCACTCAAACCATTTCTTCGTGGAATAGAATGGCAGAAGACGGAATGAGGACTACTTCGTAAGTTTAATATAGTCATTAACGTACTCAAATAAAGAAGAAACTTTCATCAAATAACTAGTATGAGGAAGAAGCTCAGACATAAAGGGTGATGATTAAAATATCTCAGCAAAGAAAGTTTTCGAAAAATTGTTGTGAACAGAATTTTGCCATCTATGCGAATAAAAACTCAGAAGAAGTAACCAACTTGCGAGCAAAAGCGACCAACTTTGCGAGCATAAAACCGGTAAAGCCAACCAACTCACAAATCAAAGGGGTAGCTCACCAAAGAATACAACCAGTTGAAACGATACAACCTGCGAAGAACAAGTGAAGGTTGCCCAGGAAGGAAAAATTATTGAGCCAAGGAAAAACTATTGAGCGCAGATTACCCAGGAAGAAGAATGGACGAAAACATAATACACAAAAGGCAGTAACATTAGAATGAGTTATGCAAATCTTATCTCAATTTCACAAAACAGGGGCTAGTACAATTGGTAACAAGCAAAGAGAATGGGTTTGAATATATGGATTCGAGTCTCTATATTCGCAGAAAAGTTTTGCACTCCGCAGATGTTTACTTTGCGAAAGTTCGCAACATGAACTTATATCGTAAACATTTACTTTGCAGATTTTTACTTCGTACAAATGTTTACTTCGCAGATGTTTACTTCATGCAAATCATGATTTCGCAGATGTTCGTTTACTTCATGCAAATTATTACTTCGCAAGATTTTTGGGTATTTCGAAAGAAGAAAGTGGGAGATTATTTCACAAGAAATGACAAGTCATATACTTCGCAAGAGACAACAACAAGCCGTAAAAAGGTAAGTACCATTTCCCTGAATATTTTATTTACAAAAGACAAAAGATTTTTTGATTTTATTCCCCAAAAGCGATATACTCGCAAGATCTCTACAATTTCTAAGATTTCAAAACATTTCAAAGATTTTTTAGATTGGTGAAAAGTGATACAATCGCAAGATTCAAAAATGAGTTTATCGCAAAAATTTAACGATCTCAAAATTTTTCAAAGACTTCAAAATTACAAAAAATAGAGAAAATTAAATTCCTATATTTCTATAGAACAATTTTGATTAATACTTCTCATACTTTTCATACTTCTTATACTAAACATTTCATGAAAACATTCAACATTTTATGTACATGAAAAATTTACGATGAATTTTTAAAAAGGCGAAAAAATACCGCCATTTACGATTAACTTGCGAATAAAAGACCGCAATCTGTGATCAGCCTCCAAAAAAGAAAGAGAGCCGCAGAAAATTTTATACAGGAAAACCTTTGTGGTGTACACCCTAGTTCGCGAAGCTATATTTCGTAAGAGGCAAAGTCCTAAAGTACGTCATTTAAGGGGGTACCTATAACGTGGCTAAGGGTAACCGGAACACCACCAAGGGCCCTTAGTACATGGTAAAAATTTAGGGGTACAACCCAATAATGGGGTACCTATCCGGGTTAGAAACTTTGGATTCTCACCTAATCTAGAGACATTACGCAATATAAAATGCGGTGTAAGAGGATTTAGGTTGGGCGACTAAGGCATACTGTCTTTCCCAAGAAGTGCAGAAAACGATCAAGGCGCCGAGGTACACGGTTGAGTCAAGAGTGCCGGGTGAGGTTGAACCACATCTGCCATTTTTGACAAGTCTTGGCAAATGATTCACTTGGCCCAAAGATACCCCATAGGGTGCAACCTCGTAACTATAAGCCCTATAGGCAAAAAGGATAAGAGGTTGCGATCAAAAGCTGGTTGTTGGCAGAACCGGATGGGAAGAGCTAACCTTGTATGGTCGATGTACGCTTCCTTGAAGGGGCAACCAGGGGGAAGATAAAGGGCAGCACCCTACATTAGGGAGCTGATACGTGCTATAAGACGCAAATGTCACGAGGCTTCTTGTTTGCGAAAACATAAAGGCTTGTCATATTTGTGCAACAAATGAAGTCCTGCGAGCATTCTAAAAAAAATAAAAAATAAATGAGAAGGGAAGCATACAAAAAGAACTCGCATAACATAGTAAATAAGTTAAGATGAGATCAAAGGGTCACTACATGAAAGTGTAGAGACGTCCTGCGATTTCATCGCAAAACGACAATGTCATGGGGCTTTATGTTCGTAAGAATATTTAGGCCTATCATATTGTCGCAACACTTCCTGAAGAGGCTAAAATACTATACAAAAAAGATAAGGCAAGATCAATGGGTTTTTGCATGAAAGTGTAAGAACGTCCTGCGATTTTGTCGCTACAAAAGAGGTGGAAAAATAAGACCTTTACTTAGGAAGGCATGATAAGACCACAGCAATTAATGAAATTCATTACAATCATTGAAGAAATTATACAAGAATATACATCATGAAGTTTTGAAGAGAAGACAACTTCGTCAAGATCATTGAAGAATTTTGAAGAGAATATATATCAAAGAAGACAATTCCATCAAGATCATTGAAGAATTTTGAAGACAATATATATCAAAGAAGACAATTCCATCAATATCATTGAAGAATTTTTATAAGAATATATATCACGAAGTCATACTAGAAGAGGCGATTTCATTCGCGAAAATACACAAGTAAACTTGCGAAGATGATTATATGAATAGAGGCAACTCAAAGATATATCAATTTTACTGCAGCAAAATGAGCTAAGTAACACAAACATTAACTATGCATTATAATAGATAAGTATTCACATCATACAAGCATCATATTTGCATCATACAAGCATCATACTCGCATCATTCAAGCATCATATTTGCATCATAAATGCATTGCATAAACATTTCAAGACATAAGAATCGCATACACATTTCATAACATAATCATTATATAAGTATTATATGCACACAAGTATTGTACAAAATTTTACAGGAAAATACCACGAAACTTCGCAGAAAAGTTCATAATTCGCAGGACTATTCATAGTTCGTAACACTATATTCGTAACACTATATTCGCAATAGTACATTCGCAACAGTATATTCGCAACAGTATGATTCACAACAGTATGTTCGCAACATTATGTTCGCAGCACTATTCACAACACTATTCAGAAGTTCAGAAATTCGCAGAAAACCCCAGAAATTCACAGAAAAATTAAGAAATTTGCAGAAAAATTCAGAAGTTAGTAGGGTTATCACTTGAGGGAAAGGAAAGATAAGAATAGAGACGCAATTTAATTATTCAACATTTTCTCAAGGATTCTCCTTCATAGATAAAGAACAGAGGCAACTATGGATACTCAAGAAAATATTTGATGTTCTTTATCTTCTCAGCAAGAATCCTCACCAAAAGTGGAATAATAATTTCACATGAACAGAGGCAATATTTATCACTCTCATCAAGGATATTTTATACTTCTTATATAATTCGAAGATTAAATACTTCTTATACTTCTTCAAGGATACTTCATACTTCTTATACTTCAATGGTTGATACTTCTTATTTACTTCGCAACATTCCGGGACTTTGAAAAAGAATAGAGGCAAGTATATACTTTTCAAGACTAGTATTCTTTCGCTCGTTCCTTCATCAACAAAGATCAAAGACTACTCCAACAACCACAGCAAGTGATTTTTTCTTAAAGATCGCTCTTCAAGCAATATTCAAGAAAAAAGAGGCAAGATGTAGGAGCGGAATATCACAGCAAATAATAACTTACAAAATTGTGGAGAGAAAATACATTTTGCGAGCAAAGAATATTTTGCGAGCAAGAAGGACATTTTGCGAACAAAGGAAACCACGAAGGTCCGCAAGATAATCTTCAAATCCGAAATGGCGGGACAAGTAGTTGTTATCCAATATGTAAAATTATATAAATAGCCATTTAGGCATAAGAAGTAGGGGACAATTTGAGACACATTTGGAGAGAGGGGATAATTTTAGGAGGAGAGAGAAAATTTTAGAGAGGGATTTTATTTTCTTTATCATCTTCTTCCCCAAAAAATCTAGAGCTCTAAATATTCATTAATGGAGTCTCAATTGTAAAATCATGTAATCACATACAATCACTAGTGAAGCATCGTGGATGTAGATCACATTGATCGAACCACGTAAAAATCTTTGTGTCTCTTTATAATTTTAGTACCTTAATTCTTAGTTTCATATCAAATTAATTAGGTTTAGGAATCATTTTAATGGATTCTTATGAGGGTGTAGTTGTGAGATAATCCGCAACTACAATTAGTACTCTTGAGGATATTATTAAAGAGGACCCAATCAGAGAAAAATGTTTGCTCGAGACCCATTCATCAGATCTCAACAGATTTCGTGCTGAAAAAGCGAAACTATGTGCATCTCTTACTCTAGCCCATGAACAGTGTAAATCCTTGGAAAAGGAAAACTCTGTCTTAAGGAGAAATTCTTCTGTAACCAATTATCATGAATTTCCGTATACGAAGAAGTGGTCTCTAGTAGAAGATTGTGTTAAGAAAAGTTTATATAACTTGCAGTCTTCTCATATGGGTATTAAGTTTAAACAAGTGCTAGTTATTGCTTCTCCTCCACGAACCTGTACTTTTTGTTGGAAAAAGAATCACTATGATGTCCATTGTTTTGCAAGAAGGAAACAAATTTCTAAGATTTATAATTTGCTTCTCTTCACTGTCAATGGAATAAATAGTCAGTCGACTAACGTTGTGAATCGTATGCCCACAAGAAATCATAAACCTTATAAGAATAATCTCTACTCTAGAAATCATCACAGGGCTCAAGTGCATTATGGCATAAGTTTATGTGTTGCTAAGGAAAGATTTCCATGTACTTATAAGAATGTTTCTGGTAAATCTAAGTCTAGAAAATGGATGCTTATCTATTCTGATCCTCTTGAACCAGTTGCAAGAGGTCCTAGACTTAGTCCTCAGAGAAAGACATCTGATGGATTTGTTAAACACGCCATGTCTTTTTCTCCAGGTATGAGAAACGACCAAATAAAGGCAAGGAAAACAAAGGTCAAACTGACAGATGATATATACATCGCCTTTCTCGATGAGCATAGTGGGACTAGTTTCCACCCAATCACCTGATTCCAGGTATTTGTTTCCTTATTTCTAGCTTGAGAGATGCAAGGAAAATTATTGAGAAATACTCAAGTTTGTTGTAATGTATTTCAATTTGAGTTTTGAGATTAGAAGTCCGCGAACGCTTGTGACCTCCTCCCGTGAACTCTTAGGGTTTGAATTAGAGATTATTACTCTTATTCATGAACACATATATATTTCTATATTGTGTGTTTTTATTCCCTAAACTCCTATGAAGAGCTCTGCAATATCTCAATAGGTTGTGTATCTTGATATAGAGGAAGGAAATCAGGAACGAGAATCAATTGAAGAGCTTGTTCTAAATAAGATGCTTGAAAGGAATGATCATAACTTATGGATTGATGATTCTGTCAAGGATTTAGCTCGTTTTCAGAACGATTCAAAGGTCAAGTTTGCAAATCTTCAATTGCAAATAAACCAACTTCTATATGGTCAGGCCAAAATTCTTGATAATCAGAATATTCTGATACGGAATCAAAAGAAGCTTATCATGGACTATGCGAAAGCTTGGCAGCTTGCTCAGGTGGTTGATCACAAAGTTAGTGTTCTAACTCATGAACATGGTGTGTCTACAGTCAAGAGATTTAAGGAAATCAGCGATACATTCTTTGATGGCTTCATTGAAAGATATGAGGTTCTTCATGAACTATGATTTCTTATTACCTAGTAAATCTTCTACTTTTCTATCTTATTTAGAAGAATAACTAGTTTTTTGGAATAGCCATTATGGTGATTACACATAGCTATATCCAATGTTTTTCATCTTCTTGTTTTTAGATTTATTGGTTTAAATTTTAAATTTGTTTGGAAGATGATGGTTGCAATATTAATCTTTATGGTTTTATATATTGCAATATTTTGATGGGATATGTGTGTTTACGTCGGTGAAATTGATTGTCCCATATTTTGTCAAAAGTAAAGTCGTTCATGAATTGATATGCAAATATTGATAAAATGATGAATATGCTTTTGACAAACACAAAAGTTAAGCTTATATTGTCAATTATTGATGTAAGATACGTTAAAATCTTTTGTGATTCAAGGATTATGTCTATTGTATGTCACTGTGCAAATGGTGATGGAAACATTGAATGAATCCTTGTGTTATCCACGGTATATAGCTTTATTGATCCGGATTATTATTACTGTGAAGGCTCCATTGTGTATCTTATGTTGAGAACGATACGACTAAGTCGATTCCTTATTGGCATGGTTGGTTGTTCCATGAGATGCTATATATTGAGCATTAGGAACCAAATTAATCAACTTGTGTGGTTATTTAGTTTGTATTCCATAAGTTTTCTTATGTTGAGTACATGTACGGTTAAGGTTGTCATGTATTATGATAATCTTAGTCAGGGTTCCATAATCTTTATGTTGAGCCCAAATGAACTAAATCAATCATCTTGTGTGGTTATTTAGTTATCACTCCGTAATTTTTCTTATGTTGAGCATCTCTTCGACTTGGTTGATTATTCGTGATTAACTTAGTCATTGCTCCATAGAAGTTCTTATGTCGAGTGTGGCCAATTAAATTGATTACTTTTGTAATAAGTTTGGTTGAGTGTGACAATTAGATTATTTGCGAGTCTTCTTGTGATTAATCTAATTGATTTATTAAGTCTCCATAAGTTTATTTGTGTTGAGCATATTTAGTCAAATTAATCTTGGTTCGCTTTGGTTAATTGATTGAATATTTCTTGTTGGATTCCAAATTCATACTTGTATGTAATTTGTTGAGTCTAAAGAAATCCTTCTTTTATTTTGAAATTAAGGTCGCTCTTGTTGTTCCTTAGGGAATGACATATTATGGGGGAGAGTTCTTTTGAACTTGTGCTTAATTGCCAAATATTTGTGGGGAGTGCGACTGTGGAATATTTGCATCTAAACAAGATGATACACATTTACCTTTGGTCATGAAATGTCTCTTACGAAAATTTCATTAGGATCCCGTTCTTGTACCTTTGCCAATTTTATTGACAAAAAGGGGGAGAATTAATATGTAGTTCACACTACAAATACATATGGTTTTCGGATCATTATGTAAGGGGGAGTGGTATCCATGTGAGATGGAGTATTGACTAAGGGGGAGTGAAGTATCACCATAGTATTGTTGTTGAAGTTGTGATACAATTGGACTTTGACGTTGTGTAATAATACTATGACACTGTATAACAATGATTGAGAACCGATGCTTTTCTCATTGTTATAGCTACGGATTTTCAACAACGATGATACTAAACTTACAACCTTTGGGATCATTGGACTACTTGGAAGTGACGAAGATTTCGAGTATTGTTGAAGATTAGACATGTGGAATAGGAGCTACAAAGTTTATTTATATATTTTTTTTATTCGATATGTATTAATAGTTTTGCCACTAAAATTGACAAAGGGGGAGATTGTTAGAGCATTGCTCGGTCGAACTTTCATGCGTTGCTATCTCAAGCATGTTTGTCAATGTTAGTGATCAAAACTATAAAGTCTTGATTTCTAGTCTACTATAGCTAAGGTCTCAGACTAGGATAGAAAGTGTAGTTGAGCTTAATAACTCCATGGAAATGATCATACAAGACAAAGGACTACTCAAGGAACCAATGGATCTTCATCGACTAAAAGGTATGTGGAGACTTGAACTTATCTATCACTCAAAAGTCTATCTACTCTATCTCATATCTTGAGACAAAAGTAGTTTTACTATATAGACTAAGAATATACACATGTGACATTTCGAGATGAGTATATCTCGCTTATTTATTTCTCGAAATGTGTGTTGGTAAAGATTTCACTTTAGCCAATTTCATATTTACCTAGTGACAAAAGTCATGTTATGTTTCAATCACTTTGGAAATTGCTCTGACGAAAACTAGTTTGTGAATAACAACTATATGACGTCCTCTGAGAATGTTTTGTAGGTACTGAATATCGCAAGATAATATTTCACGAGTATCGTAACAGATAAAGGAGAAAAGAATTATAAAATGATACGATGATAGAAGAAGCGCGGAGAAATATGAAGTTTTGCGAGGATGGAGTAATTTTGCGAGTATGAGTTGCGATACTTCGTAACTCATGTACAATTGTATAAGTTTTACTATAAATAGGAGTTCAAATGTAAAATTTGAGAGGTTCTTTTAGTGAGTGTTAGAAAATATCTTAGGAAAGAGAATAGAGAAATTTGTAACTATTCTAATTCCATTTAGATACTTCTTTGTAATCATTTGAGAACATTAATAAGAAAATTATTATTCATCATCAAGAACTTCTTGAGTTTTTACTAATTCTATTGAGGGTGTAGTTGTAGGTTATTCTGCAACTACATAATTGGCGCTAGAAACAGGGAGAGAAAAATTCATGTACCAGAAAAATGACAAGAAGAAGAAACACATCAGAATCATTAACTGAAGTAAGAAGAAGTGTAAGACTAGCAGGAGGAGAAGCAAATATAACAGGAGAACCTAGTAGGAGAAGGAGTAATCGAAGAAATCAAGCTCAAAAAATACGAGATCATGATCAAGTGAGTATACACACTTGGAGAAATAATACACCAGAAGAATAAGATAGAGAACCGCAAATCAGAGAAAATGGAAGGTTGATGGGAAGAACAATTCTTGAAAGAGAAAGGGAGATGTTAGAAACATTGAGACAAGGAATCCAAAAAGAACGAATGATCGAAGCTGAAGAACGTGCCAATTTAACAAGACAAAATCAAGAATTGAGGATGGAAAATGAGATGTTACAAAGAAGGAAATCTCAAAGTGTTGCAAGATCAAATGTTAGAACAGAAAGAGAAGGACAAAATTCACCGATAATCAATAATGAAAATGATATGCAAGAACAAGCGCAGAATCAAGGTGATAGAAATCAAGAAAATCGTTTCATTTTAATACAAAATCGCGAACAAAATATGGAGAATTTACGAACAAGACCAAATCCTAGAGAAAACAATCAGAATCGAGAGGAAGAACAACAACTTATGGAAGAAACTGAGAGACAACAAGCAGTACATCAAAACAATCACGAGAATAGAGTAAGAAGACACGAAGAGGCTCGTAACAAACAAAATGTTGAGTATGAAAGAATTGTAAATCAACAAACAGAAGTGGAGAGGAATGAACCAAATTCTCGAATCAGAGTACAAGTAAATCAAGAAGAAATAAGTCACAGAAGAAGGAGAAATGAAGAAGAAGAAATTCCTGATATTCGCATGAGAAGAATGAGAAGAATAGAAAGGGAAGAACAAGAATTCCAAGATGCTTTACAACTGAACAATTATGATAATTTAGAAAGAAGATATTTGCAAAATTATGCAAATGAAAACATTAATGAAGAATATGATAGAATGCGAAGGATCGCAAGGGAGGAAGCGCAAGAACGTAGAAGAAGAGAAGCTGTATTAAAAAGACCAATGGATGAGAATTCTGAGGCAAATGCACGAATCTTTCGAGAATTAGCAGAAATGAGAGGGATGATAAACAATAGAAGAGGAGGAGATAGGAGGCAATTAGATGAAGCAATAGAAGAAGCTGCGAGGACTCCATTTGCTAGAGAAGTACAGTTGGGAGGAATTCCACCAAAATGTAATTTGCCCACACTTACCAGTATCTTTGATGGGACTTCATGTGCTATTCAGCACATTAAAGCATACATAAGATGCATGTTACAATGGGAGAATCATGATGCTGTGTTATGCAAGTACTTCGCATCAAGTTTAACAGGGGAAGCTCTAAAGTGGTTCGAAGGACTCCCTAATAACACTATTACGTCATTCAATCATTTGCAAGCAATTTTACTTGGAGCATATATCACAAATCACTCTTCACGGCTTGGTATTAAAGATGTATTTGGTTTAAAACAAAGAGTGGGTGAAAGTCTGAAGCATTTGGTAAGACGATGGAAGACTATGTGCAGTGATATGGCAGGGCGTGTGGATGAGAGATACTTGATTCTGTCCTTCATAAATGCGATGTTCGCAACTGAACAATTATATGTTCAAATCTTCAGAAGAAAGAATTCCATAATGATGACAGAATTACGAGAATTGCAAGAAGAATACATTACACTAGAAGAAAAGCAAAACAGTATGGAGTCATATCCAGTAGCAAACAATAGCAATCAAGAGGGAGGAGCAAATTTACTTCCCAAAATAATCAATGTAGTAGCAGGTACTTCGCAAACATCCTCACAAACTTCTTCGCAAATTTCAGAAGAGAAGAAAATCAATGATAGCCATCCAAAGATGGTGGCAATGGGAAGTAGAGATCAAGAAGAGTATGATAGAGAGAAGAATTTCTATAATCGAATAGGAAATAGCCAAATTCCAAGACTAGATCAACAACAAGAAAATTATGGGGGACAAAGGCCAAATTATTTTGGACAAGGAAACCAGAGACAAAATTATAACAACGGTCAAGGAGGTCAAAGAATGGTAAGGGAAGAGATAAAATTGCCACCTTTGAATACAAGTGTAGAAAAGATATGGCAAGCAATTATCCTGGTAGAGAATATACCAACCCCATGGAATATGGGAAAGGAACCACCAATGGGTCCAAGAAGTCATGAATTTTGTTCATATCATCATTTTCATGGACATTCTACAAATAATTGCCATAATATCAAGAGGATAATCTTGCGAATGATTGATCAAGGAAAACTAAATCAATTTTTACTTAAGCAGACACAGTCGCAACAATTACCACAGGCTCCAGCCATAAATCGCAGGGAGAACACGACAAAAGAAAAGGGAGAAGAAATCCTACATATAGAAGTGGGGTCAAAAGCAAGGAATGTTTTCTGTAATTCCATTGTTCATTCATATAAAACCATAGAGGATTTTCATGATAATGTGTTAAGCAGGGTATATGCGAGGGATGGTGAATGAAAGGAAGTAATGAACATCGCAAAGATTTCACGACTTGAAGATTGGCAGAAACGTGAAATTTCTTTTGAAGCCACTGAAATTCCAGAAGGATGTGAAGCACATGATAATCCATTGGTGGTAAGATTAGCAATCTACATGAATATGGAGGAGAACGAAGATGATATGGAGGAAGAATCAATTGGTCTTAATAGGATTTTGATTGATACAGGAAGTTCTGTCAATATCCTCTTCTATTCTGCTTACAAAACTATGGGGGGAGAAGATGCAGATTTAATACCTTCTACTTACAGAATTTATGGTTTTAATGGAACTGCCAACAAGCCCAAAGGAGAAGTGAGCATGCGAATTCCATTAAGTGGAATGCGAACTGAAATTCTTTTCTGCATTGTTGACGTTGAATCACCATATAATGCTTTGATAGGAAGACCATGGCTTCATGTAATTCTAGGCGTAGCTTCCACTCTACATCAGTGCATAAAGTTTCCTCATATGAAGGGTATTGGAATTATCAAGGGTGATTGGGCTGAGGGAAAGAAATGTTACGATACAGAAGTAGAAGTTTGCGAAGGAAAAACTGCTGAGAAGGAAAATTGGAGAAAAAGAGCAAAGGCTGTGAAAAGAAGTGAAAATTTAATGGCAGAGGATTAAGGAAAAAGAGAATAAAGTTACGATGATAACCATACAAGAAATTTACGATTATAATAAGGGATTGTGATTTGCGAGGAAAAAAGAAGGAAAATAATAAAACAAGAAGGTTATCAGTATGTTTGCTCGTGAAAATGAGGTATGTGGCAAAACAAATTTTTTATTTTGTGATAAAACTTTACGAATATTGTTTGCTCGCAGGAAATTGGGAAAAAGTTACGAATTTTCAGAATTTATATTCCGATTAAAATTTTATTAATTTGCGAATAAAAGACCGCAATCTGTGATCAGCCTCCAAAAAAGAAAGAGAGCCGCAGAAAATTTTATACATGCAAACCTTTGTGGCGTACACCCTAGTTCGCGAAGCTATATTTCGTAAGAGGCAAAGTCCTAAAGTACGTCATTTAAGGGGGTACCTATAACGTGGCTAAGGGTAACCGGAACACCACCAAGGGCCCTTAGTACATGGTAAAAAATTTGGGGTACAACCCAATAATGGGGTACCTATCCGGGTTAGACACCTTGGATTCTCACCTAATCTAGCGACATTACGCAATATAAAATGCGGTGTAAGAAGATTTAGGATGGGCGACTAAGGCATACTGTCTTTCCCAAGAAGTGCAGAAAACGATCAAGGCGCCGAGGTACACGGTTGAGTCAAGAGTGCCGGGTGAGGTTGAACCACATCTGCCATTTTTGACAAGTCTTGGCAAATGATGCACTTGGCCCAAAGATACCCCATAGGGTGCAACCTCGTAACTATAAGCCCTATAGGAAAAAAGGATAAGAGGTTGCGATCAAAAGCTGTTTATTGGCAGAACTGGATGGGAAGAGCTAACCTTGTATGGTCGATGTACGCTTCCTTGAAGAGGCAATCAGGGGGAAGATAAAGGGCAGCACCCTCCATTAGGGAGCTGATACGTTCTATAAGACGCAAATGTCACGAGGCTTCTTGTTTGCGAAAACATAAAGGCTTGTCATATTTGTGCAACAAATGAAGTTCTGCGAGCCTAAAAAAAAAAAAAAAAAAAAAAAAAAAAAAAGAGAAAGAAAGAAAGAAAGAAAAGAATAAAGAACTCGCAGAACATAATGAAGAAGTTAAGATGAGATCAATGGGTCACTACATGAAAGTGTAGAGACGTCCTGCGATTTCATCGCAAGACGGCAATGTCATGGGGCTTTATGTTCGCAAGAATATTTAGGCCTGTCATATTGTCGCAACAATTCCTGAAGAGGCTAAAATACTATACAAAGAGGTTAAGATGAGATCAATGGGTTTTTGGATGAAAGTGTAAGAACGTCCTGCGATTTCATCGCAAGACGATAATGTCACGAGATTGTATGTTCGCAAGAATATTTAGACTTGTCATGTTATCGCAAATACAAAAAATTACTACAAAAGAGGTGGCAAAATAAGACCTTTACTTAGGAAGGCATGATAAGACCACAGAAATTAATGAAATTCATTGCATTAACATCATTGAAGAAATTATACAAGAATATACATTATGAAGATATGAAAAGAAGATAACTTCGTCAATATCATTGAAGAAATTTTACAAGAATACACATCAAGAAATTTTGAAGAGAAGACAGCTCTATCAATATCATTGAAGAATTTTTACAAGAAGTCCTATCAAAGAAGACAACATCAATGAAGAATTTTAATGAAGACTTAACAAAAGATGCGATTTTGATAGCAATCAAATACAGATAAGTTCATATTCGTAAAAATTTACGAGAATTACATACTTCTTATACTTCTCCATATATTGAATATTTCTCCAAAAAGTTGAATACTTCTTATAATTCTTCAAGAATATCTCATATTTATTATACTTCTTCAACGGATATTTAATTTTGCGAAGGTTAAGTACTTATTATACTTCTTCATACAATGAGTAATAATTTTTATACTTCTTCATATATTGGGAAATTCTTCATAAATTGAATGCTGCTAATACTTCTTATACTTCTTAAGGGTATTTCATATTTTGTATACTTCATACTTTCTATACTTCAAGGGGAGATTTATTATTTACTTCACAACATTCCGTAAAAAGCAAAAGGCTTATATTTCTTATACTTCGAAGGGAGGATTTTTTATTCATAATCACAATAAGAAGAAAATTTGTAAGATAAATTCAGAAGGATATTCTAATACTTCCAGCGATAGTTGATCATTTGAAGAGAAATAATAAGGGGAAAGGGAATACTAAGCTAAGTCTTTAAGATATATTATTTCTCTCCATATGATCAAGTTATGCGAATAAGGGAAATAAACATCAAAGAAATATTAATTCAAATTAAGCTTTGAAAAATAAATTGTTGGATTGATTAAAAGCACAATCAAGAAGAAAGTGTTGTATTGAAAAGTTACAGAACAGATATACAAAAAAAGAATGAAGTTATTCTTCAGGCGATCTGTTCCCATCAAAATGATCTTCTTCTTCAACTTCACTATCATCTTCAACTTCACTTTCAGAGATTTCCAGATATGGAGTATCTTCAGGAATTTCTTCAGAAAGGAGCGTATGGTACTTCTTGAGAGGAATTTCATTATCTTCGTAAATCTTGCGAGTCATCTTAGCTCGAAAACGCTTGACATATAAACTATGGTTATGCTGGGAAATTAGAAGCTGAGATCTCAAGTCAGAAATTTTGTTATTACGATTAGCAAGGAGAGTTTCCAGATCATTATTCATCTTCGCATAATTTTCTGCAGCAAGGAGAGAAATTAAGGAATTGGTTAGCAAATTACGAAGGAAAAGTAACCAAAATAATTACCATCGCAAAGAATTTACCTTCTAGTTGCTTCTTATCATTACGAAGAGAAGAATTTTCAAGCTTTAATTGATTATTCTCCTCAAGAAGAGAAGAATTATCAATTGCGATGCTCGAAGATTGTGAATTATCTTCGTGACGAGATATTAATTCTGCGTTATCAATATTTAGATCTTCTATTTTCTGACGGAGACTTGAATTTTCAACCTCTAACTTCTTACAACGATTCAAAGTTTTCTTCTCAGCAATAGAATGACGTCTTTCCCAATCAGAAGCAGCTGCACAACTAACTCTTCCAACCTAAACAAGAAAAAAGGGGTTAGAAATCAACAAAATAAGGGAAATAAACAAGGAATAGAGAAGAAGCTTACCATGCTACCTAAAGCATATAATGAAGCAGGAGAGACGAATCTTGAAATTCCTTTGAGGGAGTTATTATCAATTACGGTAGGAACTTTACAAGCCTTCGCAATAAGTTTGTGAGCATTCGCTGTAGGAGAATTTCCTAATCCACGAGAAGAATGGAGGAAAGCCTCAGAGATGCTAACCATTGCTGAGGCAAAAGTTTCTGGGATACTATAATCTTCATTTCCACCTTCATCAACATCATTCTCATCATCTCCTTTGTCAGAAAGGGTATCGGAATTAGAACTAAAGTCCTTCTCAGGATATTTATCATCTTCATCACCAAGATCTTCCTCAATGTTCTCATTAGAAGAAATTACATTGGAATGAGATTTGGTTGAGAGTATCTTCTTTTTCCTCCTTTCGTAAACAACATCTTGAAGTTTTCTTTTTCCTTTGCGAAGAGCATCATCTTGATTACCAGAAGCTTGGGAGACCTTCGCAGAACGAAGAGTTTGTTGCCTCGCAGTAAGCCTTTTAGAGGAAGTAGAACTTTTATTTTCACTCGCAGCAATCTCAGGAAGAAGTGGAACCTGTAAATTCAAATAAGGATAAGAAACAGAGGCAACAATATATTTTTTAGAAAAATACAAGAGTGTTTCTTACCTCATTTGAAATTAAAGGGTAACAAAAAGATAAGGAAGTGGAAATACATACATTTCTAAAAACCCAAGGTTGATAATAGCGGTTACGAAGATTCGCAGGAAGTTCTACTATCCCAGTAATATAAGAACCTGATAACACTAAAGGGTACTTATACCAATCTTCATCATTAGAACGACGAGGTGTCTTATTATTTCCTGAAGCATAATCAATATCGTGCATGAGAAGATTATCTGCTGCGATATTAGCTTTACGATGAAGACGAACACCCCAACGATTATCTTCTTTCTTCGCAGGAATTAGTGTGTAATTTTTGAAGAAACCCTCAACTGTATAATTCGCAGCAACAATTTCTATATTCTCAAATCCAGGTTTCCTAAGATCAGTTGAATACAAATATTTCCCAAAAGCGGCACGATTTGCGAATTCAACTAAGAGGCGAATACAATCACCAGTCAATTGATAAATGGCACAAGAAAAATTGGGGTGGGAAATAATTTCGTAGAATAAAGGAGAGTTAACATCATAAAGAGGAAGAGGAAGACCTGCGAGGATTTGACCTCGTGATAAAACTTTCTGATCATCCCAAACATAGTTGGTAAAGAGCTTCACATAGAGAGAAGACTTATTATCATAACCTTCAATCTCAGAAAGAATAAGGTCTCTATCAGCAAGTTCCGCATTAATTTGTTCAATAATTTTCTTCTTTGGTGCCATTGAATATAAGAGGGAAAATAGAAAAAATAAAAGAGGTTGCAAAGGCAGAAGCGATGAAGAAGATGAATAAGGGAATAAAAAGCAAAAACAAAGGATAATATTTATAAGAGAGTTTGATGAAGATAAAAATTCATTAATACGAGTAAGCGTGAACGGATGAAAAGGAACGGTTACGAAGAAACGTGTCAAAAAGATAAGGGAAAAGCAAAAAGACGTGTTGCGAACTTGATGGGTAGTAATAATTATACTAAATTTACGAGAATAGGGATTCTCATGACATTTCTTCTTCGTAGAATTGACATGAGAAGAGGCAAGATGTAGCTACTGAATATCGCAAGATAATATATCACGAGTATCGTAACAGATAAAGGAAAAAAGAATTATAAAATGATACGATGATAGAAGAAGCGCGGAGAAATATGAAGTTTTGCGAGGATGGAGTAATTTTGCGAGTATGAGTTGCGATACTTCGTAACTCATGTACAACTGTATAAGTTTTACTATAAATAGGAGTTCAAATGTAAAATTTGAGAGGTTCTTTTAGTGAGTGTTAGAAAATATCTTAGGAAAGAGAATAGAGAAAGTTGTAACTATTCTAATTCCATTTAGATACTTCTTTGTAATCATTTGAGAACATTAATAAGAAAATTATTATTCATTATCAAGAACTTCTTGAGTTTTTACTAATTCTATTGAGGGTGTAGTTGTAGGTTATTCTGCAACTACATGTTTCAATGGTTGAAATGAAAGTTTAGACAATATAACCACTGAGGATATAAACATTGTTGTGGTATCACATATATGTTTAAGTCCTTAGCATTTGAACCGAAGTTTGCGAACTTTGTTGATCAAGTGAAAACCGGAACTTGAGCAGTCAACCCAGTCCGCGAACTCAGTCCGCAAACGTGCGTATTTCTCGAACCCGAGAATTTCTTCTAGAGTTGTAGCTCGGTTTCAGTCCGCGAACTCAGTCTGTGAACTGACGGAAGTTCTCGAACCCGAGAATTTCTGCTGGAGTTTGTGAATTCCAACCGGTTAACTTGAGTCCGCGAATCCCGTTCGCGAACTTGAGTGGTTATGTCTAAAAACGATGTTCTTGAACTTATCTAAATTATCTAAGGAATGCCATTGCAAACCGTGACTTTATAGTTCTTAAATTGATTCGATTGAATCACATCATTTTTGCTTCAATTATGTCCTTTGTAGCACATAAGATCTCATAGCAATTGAACAACTCTCTAACTAGTTTATTTGAGTCATTTGGACTAGTTATGGTGAAGAAGAATATGGTTGATATGAAAGTTATCATTTGGATAACCATTTGGTTGACTAATATTGAACCAACTATTGTACACGTTTGGGTACGGTTACACAAACCAAAAATCTTCAAGTACATGTGTGTATGGCAAGCTGAGTTTTCGATCTAACGGTTGAGAGATATTAGGTTGTATCTAATCAGGTTTTCATCTAACGGTGAATATTGAATTCTTTGTTACTAAGCTAACATTGATTGTAAACACTGATTTGAAAGACTATATAAGGGAGAACTCTAGCAACTGGGAAACCCAATCCCCACACATTCTTTGTGATACTAGTTTGCTAAGCTAGATTCGATTCTCCTTTAACCTTTGGTTTTCTTCTTCTACAACCAGGTTAATGACTTAAAGACTTCATTGGGTTTGTGAAGGAAGACCGATATTTCTGATAGGAAAGATATAAAAGTAATCACAAACATCTTCGTCTCATCGTTTGTGATTCCGCAATATCTTTTTTCGTTGCGTCGATTAAAACTATTGTGAGGTGATTAATAAAACTGAGCTGTTCTTCGGGAATATAAGTCTGGTTTTATTGATTGGTTCCTGTTCACCTTGATTTATCAAAAGACGGAACAAAACTCATATGTTTATTCGTGGGAGACGGATTTATCTATCTTGTAGACTTTTTTGTGTTAGACATATTTGTTTGCTAAAGTCTTCGACTTTTGGTCGTAGCAACTCTTGGTTGTGGGTGAGATTAGCTAAGGGAATCAAGTGCGCAGTATCCTGCTGAGATCAGAGGCGTAGGAGCATAATTGTACCTTGGATCAGTATGAGATTGATTAAGGTTCAACTACATTCCAGACCGAAGTTAATTTGGAGTAGGCTAGTGTCTGTAGCGGCTTAATACAATGTATGTTTAATCTGGACTAGGTCCCGGTGTTTTTCTGCATTTGCGGTTTCCTTGTTAACAAAATTATGGTGTCTGTGTTATTTTTTTCCCGCATTATATTTTGTTATATAATTGAAATAATACAGGTTATGCGTTGTTCAATCAATTAGAATATCCGACCTTATTGGTTGTTGATTTAAATTGATTAACACTTGGATATTGGTTTTTGGTACCATCCAAGTTATCTCTCTTTGATTAGACTCGCGAATCATATTTGCTTGAGTAAATAAAATTGAGAGATTGAGATAATATCTCCTTGAGTATTTTATATTGATTGAGTCTAGTTGATTCTCTAGAAAACAACTATGAGTTGTCCATATAGATTGCTAATCGAAATATTGGGTGAGGTTGTTAGACCCCCGCTTTTTCACTAATCCATTTGTGTTTACAAAAAACTTTTGACCAAATAACATTGCTGAGATTTTGTCAGAACTTCCAGACAACATTTGCAGGTCACACTTAAGAGTATTAATCTCTTTTTCCTTCAGAGATAATGTTCTGGTGAATTCATCATTAAGACAATCTATCTCACCTGAAGCGATGATTCCAGTTTCTTCAACAAAGCCTTTTGTTGGAGATTTTCTTGGTGAATTTCTTCACTCTTATCCAAGAATTTAAAAATCTCAGTGTCAGACTCAAACTCAGAATTAGAATTTGAGTAGGAAGTTGTTTCTGCTAAGAGAGCTGAAAATTCATTACACACATCAGAAGCATGCACGATATTGACAACATGGGATGCTTTTTCTTGTATTGAATCATCTGAAGCATTAACCAGTGAGAGACATTTCTCACATCTTTTGTTTCTTTTTACAATATCCATGATCTTTTGTGTAATCAGTGATTTATCAAAATCAACATGATTGGAACAACATTCATCAGCCCAAGACAAGTTAGAGGATTCTCTTGTGTTGGTCACAACATTGAATGCGGATGTTCTGACTGTGTTTTGATCAATATCAAATATTTTTAAATTTCCAATAAGAGTATTACTGGAAAACGTATCAAGGTTATTTCATTCAACGATGACATGTTTCTTAGAATCATATTTGGCTAGCAACGATCTGAGAATTTCCATCACAATGTCATTTTCAGGAATAGTCTTACCCAATGCAAAAGATGGATTAACAATTTCAGACACTTAATTTGTGATTAAACTCATCAAATGAATCTTCATCATCCATACAAAGGTTTTCCTAATCAGAATTTATGTTTTGAAGCATAGATTCCTTTTCGGAGGTATTTTCTTCGAATACAGTTTCTAAGATATCCCATGCATCTTTAGACCGAGTGCACATAGTCACATGGTGCTAAAGATCTGGGGAAATGGCATGAATGATAGCATTTAAACCATCAAAATTTTTCTTTGCAATGAAAATCTCATTAGGTTCATATCTACCAATATCCTTTACAATAGAGACACCGTCTATTGTAACCATTGGAGGATCGTAGCCATTAACAACACACCCATGATTGAAAATCACGCGCTTGAAGAAATGCACGTATAACAATTTTCCACCATAAGTAATTTGAGCCATCGAACACTGGTGGTACGTTTACATAGATAGCACTTCTGTCCATAGAGTCAGATCGCTATAAACACAGACTTATAAGGTCTAAAACGTGTTTGCCTGCTTTGATACCAATTGAAAAGGCGGGGGTCTAACAACCTCACCCAATATTTTGTTTAGGCAATCTGCATGGAAAAACTTCAACATTATTCCAAGAGAATCAACTAGCTAGTCAGACTCAATCAATGAAAATATATCCAAGAGTTATACCTTTGTTTCTTAATGTAATCAGTTGTAGATGGGGAAAAACGATTTGCTGGTTTTTACGGGATTTAAGAGTCGACCGTGTGGAGACTCCTTGAACCGAGAAAAATGTTGAACCTCACATAGATGCACTGCAAGAAGGGAGTGCTTTATGTTCGAGATATCAATCTGTAGGATTTCGGCCTAAACCAAGAATAATGGCCGTTCCAGAGTCAATTCGGTCACAAGAGAGGATGGGTTGATCTGTAGGAGGGAAGATAAGAAATGCGTGAGATCAATGGTGATCTGATATTGTAGGTGTGTTATGAATTCAGCGTGAAAATGCTCTTAATGATTGAATTTTTCTCAATTGAGAGTGATTTCTCTGAGTTTGTGTAGACGAAAGATTGTCTGTATGAACTTTGATGAGAAATTTCTAGACGAATGTTCGAGTGTTCGAAGCTTGTCCTTTTAATCTGGATTTAGAGACATTTTATAATACCGGAGTTGAAAACACCATGATCTCATGAAGTGTGACAGTTGCTGGAATCAGATAGTGGGGAAGTGGGAAATCATGTTAAACCAATTACTCATCGTGCGGAAACTTGGTTAATTTTCCACCCACTACTTTGCTGACTCTTCCAACTGATTGCACGACTTACTCACATTCTCATCATGGGTGAACACACGTGTCGTAGACCGCCAGACCAAAACCCTAGTTAATATCCCCCTATGCGACATGATTGAAATCTCTTGATCGTGGAGTTACACATGAACGGATACATGGGATGACGGGTTCACCATATATCGCCCAAATGCTCGAATGAGCAAAAATACCAAAGTCTCCCGAGACCAGTTGGTGAAAGAATGATTAAATGTTAGTTTAATCACTGGAATAACGCTCGTGTGAGCGACAAATAACAAAACCTGGTATTATGGAAATATGAAGGACCGACCAAGAGGTCATGAGACTGGCTCTTGGTGGGCGTGGGACCAGTGGATGGTCGTTTGAGCAAACTTATGATTGTTTGGAAAGAGTTTGAACCTAATATGAGCAACTTAGCAAATTAGGTTAAAATCATTAAAACATGCGGGACCAGCTATTTGCAAGCCTTAGGGTCGCCCTTGGTCGGTCAAGGGGATGTGCCCGTGTCACCATGGTGTCCGCGCTTCAGTCCTGAGAATTTTGATATTTTCTGGTGCACGTTTGAGCAACATTTGGAGAAAATATGCAAAATTCATGGTTTTGCTGAAACTGGGAAAAATACATGAAATGATGAAAATAATAAATAAAATAGGGAATCACAAGGTGTGGGCCCGGTCACGGCTAGGGCATGGCCGGCCAGTTGACAAACATGGTCCCACATGCTTTCCCAATTTTATGTATTTTCTCTGATTTGAGGGAAATTCCATGAAACATGAGAGTTTCATGAAATTAGGGAACTTCCGTGAGATGAGAGAAATAAATTAATAATAAAAATAGGGAATGGGAGTGTGGGACCGGAAATGGCCGAGGCATGACCGGCCGGCCAATAAACGCGGGTCCCAAGCCAATCTTCCCAATTTTACCAAATTTTGATGATTTTAGAGAATTTTCATAAAATCAAAAGGGATTTGTTGAAAACCAAGATATTTTGTTGAAATCAGAGAGTTTTCATGAAATCAGGAAACAAAACACCAAATAATAATAAAATAATAGGCGTGTGGGACCGGCTAGAGCCAGGTCCCACAAGTTTTCCCTAATTTTTAAATATTTTCTATGATTTTAGAGAAAATACATGAAATTAGGTAATTTTAGGGAAAATTCATAAAATCAAGAAATTTTCATAATTTGAGAAGAAATAATAATATAATGGGACGTGAGGTGTGGGACCGACCACGGCCAAGGCATGACCGGCCGGCTGGCGGTCCCATGACACCTTTCCCTAATTTTATTATTTTTTGATAAAATCATGTGATTTAGATAAAAATACATGAAATTAGGTAATTTTCATGATTTTAGGAAAAATTCATAAAATCAAGGAATTTTCATAATTTGAGAAGAAATAATAAAATAATGGGACGTGAGGTGTGGGACCAGACACGACCAAGGCATGACCGGCCGGCCGGCGGTCCCATGACACCTTTCCCTAATTTTATTATTTTTGATAAAATCATGTGATTTAGATAACTTCTTTGAAATAAAGAAAATTTGCTCGAACGAGAGGATTTTCATGAGATCATGAAAATAGTAAAAAGTATGATAAAATATAAAATCGGGCGTGGGACTGGTCACGGCATGACTGGCCGTCTGGTGAGCCTAGTCCCCTGGCGCTTTTGTTAATTTTTTTTTTTCCTTCCTATTTTGCATAGGTTCCTCGTTCTTTCGTATTTTTTGAAATGCTCGTTCGTGCATTCAAAGTGCTGGTCTATGCATTATCTGCTAATTACACTTGCACCATTTTTTGTCAGGGCTTATTCGATGCTACACATCTACATGTACTCTGAGAGACATCCTTCTCAGTCAGAGATTTATGGCAAGAGCTTTCATGCTTAGAAACATGAGTCTCGATACTCATCTGATTGCCAGATCCGGAGTAATTACTGAAAATGCTCAGTATTCATGAGATGTGTCGTGGCCTCAGCTGAGAGACTACAGATATACATGTACTCTGAGAGACAGCCTTCTCAGTCAGAGATTTATGGCATGATCTTTCATGCTTAGAGACATGAGTTTCGATACTCATCCGATTACCAGATCCAGAGTAATTACTGAAATTGCTCAGTATTCATGAGATGTACGTGGCCTCAGCTGAGAGACTACACATCTACATGTACTCTGAGAGACAGCCTTCTCAGTCAAAGATTTATGGTATGATCTTTCATGCTTTAATGAGAGACATGGGCCTCAATATTCATCCGGTTACCGAATCTGGAGTATAATTTTACAATTTTACCCTTTGATGAAAATCCACCATCTACATCAGCAAATCAAGCATATAGAGTCTGTGAGCCAGATTATTATGAGAAACAACTTGAACGGTACCAAAGACCAATGTTCAAGTGTCAATCAATTTATATCAACAACAAACGGTTGGATTATCTAATTGATTGAACTACACACAACCTATGATATTTCAATTATATAAACAAATATAATGCGGAAAAGAAATAACACAGACACCAGAAATTTTGTTAACGAGGAAACCACAAATGCATAAAAACCCCGAGACTTAGTCCAGGTTTGAACACCACATTGTATTTAGCCTTTACAAACACTAGCTTACTCCAAGTTAACTTTGGTTGGAGTGTAGTTGAGCCCTAACCAATCTCACACTGATCAAGGTACAGTCGCATGCCTTACACCTATGAATCCCAGCAGGACTCTACGCACTTGATTCCCTTAGCTGATATCACCCACAACTAAGAGTTTCTACGACCCAAAGTCGAAGACTTGATAAACCAATCTGTCTCATACAGAAAAGTCTATTGAATAGATAAATTTGTCTCCCACAGAAATACCTATGAGTTTTATTCTGTCTTTTGATAAATCAAGGTGAATATGAACCAATTGATACATCAGAATTATATTCCCGTAGAACATCCTAGTAATATCAATCACCTCACAATAATCTTAATCATATGGTAGCGAAACAAGATATTATGGAATCACAAACGATGAGACGAAGATGTTTTTGACTACTTTTTATTTTTCCTATCGGAGATAAAATCTCGAGCAAATATTAGAGAAGATAATACTCAATCACGATAGAATACAACAAGATCAGAACATGCAACTACAAAGAAAATATTTGGGTCTGGCTTCACAATCCCAATGAAGTCTTTAAGTCATTAACCTATAATGGTTTTAGAAAAAAACTAGGTTAAAGGAGAATCGACTCTAATCGCAACTAGTATCACACAGGAGGTGTGGGGATTAGGTTTTCCAGTTGCTAGAGTTCTCCCTTATATAGTCTTCAAATCATAGTTTGCAATCAATGTTACCTTGGTAACAAATATTCACTGTTAGATGAAAACCCGATTAGACTCAAGATAATATATTCCAACCATTAGATCGAACTTATCTTATTACACACAAATGAAAAGTGACTTCATTTAGATATGGGTAACATACCTAAACATGTATACCTTTTTGGTTCAACAATAGTTAACCGAAGTTATCCATATGGACACCTTTATTTCTACCTTCTTCATCTTAATCACAACCAAGTAACTCAAATGAAACTAGTTATAGAGTTGTACAACTGTTTTTATTCTCATAGAAGTATACAAGACACAATTGAAGCAAAGTCGATTTTGATTCACTCGAATCAATTCATAAACATTATAGCCACGGTTTGAAAAATATTGCATTCCTTATTATATAAATGTATTAGTTCATCAACAAACCGATTTTAGAAAATAACCTACTCAAATATGCAAACGGGTACGCATACCTATGTAGTTGGACTTAGTTTGGGTTCCCCAGTATGTGAACGGGTACGCATACCTCCAAACTCAGTTGAATTCCTGGACTTGAACTTACGCCGGTACGCATACGGGTATGCATACTAATAAATATTCAACACACTGCAAACCATGGTTCTTCCCATCATAATTCCATGGGTTAGTAATAAATATTCAACAAACGGGCATCTGATCTACGTCCAAGTAAGCCTCTATTTAAATGGTGCAAGTGTATTCAATGACGATGCACTAACAATCACCCGTACGAACACGTATTTCAAAATACGACGAGAAGATGAACCTATGCAAAATAGAAAGGAAAATAATAAATAATTAAAAATTGACCAAGGCGCTGGGAGCATGGGCCCACTGACTGGACGGACGTGCCGTGGTCAATCCCACACCAGTTCATATTTTTATCATATATTTTTTTATTTTCCTTGAGTTCATGAAAATCCTTTCACTTGAACAAATATCCTTTGTTTTGAGGAAACTCCTCAGTTTCATGGTGTTTCCTTCACACCAAGAAAATAATATAAAATTAGGGAAAATATGGTAGAGCCGTGATCATTGCCCAACCGGCCATGCCTTGATCCCAACCGGCCCCACACCTCATGGTTCCTCATTATTTTATTATTATTTCCCTAATTTCATGAAAACTCCTTAATCTCATGATATTTCTTTGATCCCATGAAAAATAATATAAAATTAAGAAAACACGTGGGACCGGGCCATAGCCGGCCGGTCATGCCCTAGCTGGCCCCACATGTTTTATTTTATCATTACAATATTTTTCATGTTTCCTTAATCCCATGAAGTTCCTTGATTTCATGATATTTTCTTCAAATTATGAAATTCTTTCAAATTACGGAAAATACACAAAATACATAAAATTAAGGAAACTTGTAGGACCGGGCCCAAGATGGCCGGTCATGCCCTAGCGGGTCCCACAAACCCTTTTTTTTTAATTATTATTATTATTTGTTTCCTTTATTTTATGAAATTCCTTGATTTCATGTTATTTCCTTCAAATTATGAAAAGTCTTTCAAAATTATGAAAATCCCTTCAAATTATGAAATAATACATAAAATAAGGGAAAACTAATGGGAGCAGGCCCTATCCGGGCAACCATGCTCAAGCCGGTCCCACACGCCCTTATTTTATTATTAATATTTTTGTTTCCTTCATCTCATGGAAACTCTTTAATTTCAACAAAAACTTCTTGGTTTCAACAAAATCATGAAACAATATTATAAAAAATAGGAAAACATTGTGGGACGGGCTCCTTGGCCACGACCGGTCCCACACTTCATGATTCCTTCATTTTTTATTATTTTCCTTCATCTCATGAAGGTTTTGACAGTTTCATCAAAAATCCCTGATTTCTTCATATTTTCTCAAATGATTGCTCTAATGCACATCTGAAAATATAAAAAATTCTCAGAACTGAGATACGAACACTTTGGTGACATGAGCATGTTACCTTGATCGACCAAGGTTGGCTCTTTGTCTCACAAGGAGCCAGTCCATCGTATTTTCACGGTTTGACCTAATTTGCGCAATTGCATGTATTAGGTCTAAAACTCTTCCAAACAACTTGGAACTTCATGAAACGATCATCATTTGATCCCGTGACCACCCATGGCCGGTTTCATGACCCCTTGGTCGGTCCCTCACCTTTTCATAATTAATTAGGTTTTATCACCTAAGGTTCAGACGAGCATTTTCGAATAAATAATTAAACCAACATTTAATCATTCTTTCATCAACAAATCACCAACTCTTCAAGAGACCTTCGTATTTGCTCACACGAGCATACGAGAGCTACATGATTGGCCCACGGTCCCATGAAGCCGTCCCTCCTTCATCAATGGTTAATTTTCGAATAAACCATCAATGGATCATCAATTGATCAAATTAGGGTTTTTGAGTCCAAGGATCATAATTCCAGATTCAAACACTAATAATTTTATGACGATCTCATGATCAGTATTCTCATTAATTACACTCGGTTCAACTACCAGTATTTTAATTAATATTTTATTTTGGTCATGCTACCAATAATTAATCAGATGAGCAACACTTTCTCAGATGAGCAACACTTGCTCAGATCAAGGAATATTGGTTCAACTATCAATATTCAACAAATCAGAGAAATACTTGCTTGCCTCAGCTATCAACGTGAGAATCATGCCCACATTCGTTTCAGAATATTTTACAAAATCGTGTTCAACTCAGTAAATACATGGACTCATCGTCCCACTAAATCATGAAGTCAACAACTGACTAAACTAACCACGAGACGTCAATCGTGTCACTTGGGAGATATCAACTAGGGTTTTGGTATGGTGGTCTATGGCACGTGTGTTCAAACACACGATGGAATGTGAGCAAGTCGTGCAATTAGTTGAAGGAGTTAACAAAGTAGTGGATGGAAAATTAACCAAGTCATAATGAGCAACTGGTTTCAAACACGATTTCCACTTCCCCACTCTTTGGTTCCGGAAACTGTTACACTTCATGGGATCATGGTGTCTATAATTCCAGCAATATAAATAAGTCTCTGAATCATGATTGAAACAACAACGACACAACAACGAGAATCTCACGTCTCACAGACAAAGCGAGATCAACAACTCATCAATTGAGCAATTACTCTCAACTGAGAAATTTTAATCATTCAAAACTTATCATATTCAGAATTCACAACACACCTACAAACTTTGATTACCATTGATTCTACACATTTCTTATCTTCCCTCCTACAGATCGACCCATCCTCTCTTATGACCGAATTTACTCTGGAACGACCATTGTCTTGGTTTAGGCCGGAGTACTACATATTGATCTCTCGAATTCAAATCAAAACCCTTCTTGCAGTACATTTGTGTGAGGTTGAATATTTTGCTCGGTTCAAGGAGTCTTATTCATACGGTCGTCTCCTCAATTCCGTAAAAACCAGATAATCGTTTTGCCCCATCTACAAATAGTTGGTTCAATATTAGTCAACCAAATGATAAATTTCATATCAATCATATTCTTCTTCACCATAACTAGTCCAAATGACTCAAATGAACTAGTTAGAGAGTTGTTCAATTGCTATGAGATCTTATGTACTACACAAGACATAACTAAAGCAAAAATGATATGATTTACTCGAATCAATTCATGAACTATAAAGTCACGGTTTGCAATAGCATTCCTTAGATAATTTAGATAAGTTCACGAATATCGTTTTTAGACAAACCCACTCAAGTTCGCGGACTCAAGTTAACTGGTTGGAGTTCACAAACTCCAGCAGAAATTCTCGGGTTCGAGAACTTCCGTCAGTTCGCGGATTGAAACGAAGCTACAACTCCAGCGGAAATTCTCGGGTTCGAGAACTACACACGTTCGTGGACTGAGTTCGCGGACTGGGTTGAATGCTCAAGTTCCGGTTTTCACTTGATCAACTAAGTTCGTAAACTTCGGTTTAAGTGCTAAGTACTTATACATATATGTGTTACCACAATAATGTTTATATCCCCCAATGGTTATATTGTCTAAACTCTCATTTCAACCATTGAAACATTCTCATAGGACGTCATATAGTTGTTATTCACAAACTAGTTTTCGTCAGAGCAATTTACAAAGTGATTGAAATATAACATGACTTTCGTCACTAGGTAAACATGAAATTAGCTAAAGCGAAAGCTTTACCAACACACATTTCGAGAAATAGATAAGCGATATATACTCAGCTCGAAATGTCACATGTGTATATTCTTAGTCTATATAGTAAAACGACTTTTGTCTCAAGATAGGAGATAGAGTAGATAGACTTTTGAGTGATAGATAAGTTCAAGTCTCCACATACCTTTTAGTCGATCAAGATCCACTGGTTCCTTGAGTAGTCCTTCGTCTTGTATGATCATTTCCATGGAGTTCTTGATCTCAACTACACTTTCTATCCTAGTCCGATACCTTAGCTATAGTAGGCTATAAATCAAGACTTTATAGTTTTGATTACTAACATTGACAAACATGCTTGAGATAGCAATGCATGCGAGTTCGACCGAGCAATGCTCTAACAATCTCCCCCTTTGTCAATTTTAGTGGCAAAATTATTAATACATATGGAATACAAAAAATATATAAATAAACTTTGTAGCTCCTATTCCACATGTCTAATCTTCAATAATACTAGAAATCTTCGTCACTTCCAAGTAGTCCAATAATCCCAAAGGCTGTAAGTTTAGTATCATCGTTGTTGAAAATCCGTAACTATAACAATGAGAAAAGCATCGGTTCTCAATCATTGTTATACAGTGTCATAGTATTATTACACAACGTCAAAGTCCAATTGCATCAAAACTTCAACAACAATACTATGGTGATACTTTACTCCCCCTTAGTCAATACTCCATCTCACATGGAAACCACTCTCCCTTACATAATGATCCGAAAACCATATGTATTTGTAGTGTGAACTACATATTATTTCTCCCTCTTTTTGTCAATAAAATTAGCAAAGGTACAAGAACGGGATCCTAATGAAATTTCCGTAAGAGACATTTCCTGACCAAAGGTAAATGTGTATCATCTTATTTAAATGCAATTATAAAGCCGAAGCTAAATGCATTCATCAAGGAGTTTATAAAGACGCAAGATAACCCCTCTAATATTCCACTACCACACTCCCCACAAAGATTTGGCAATTAAGCAAAAGTTTAAAAGAACTTCCCCCATAATATGTCATTCCCTAAGGAACAACAAGAGCGACTTTGATTTCAAAAAAGAAAAGAAGGATTTCTTTAGACTCAACAAATTGCATACAAGTATGAATTTGGAATCCAACAAGAAATATTAAATCAAATTAACCAAAGCGAACCAAGATTAATTTGACTAAATATGCTCAACACAAGTAAACTTATGGAGACTTAATAAATCAATTAGATTGATCATAAGAAAACTCGCAAATAATCTAATTGTCAAACTCAACCAAACTAATTACAAGAGTAATTAATTTAATTGGCAACACTCGACATAAGAACTTATATGGAGCAATGACTAAGTTAATCACGAATAATCAACCAAGTCAAAGAGATGCTCAACATAAGAAAACTTACGGAGTGATAACTAAATAACCCTAGAATATGATTGATTTAGTTCATAATGCTCAATATATATCATCTCATGGAACAACCAACCATGCCAATAAGGAATCGACTTAGTCGTATCATGCTCAACATAAGATATACAATGGAGCGTTCACAATAATAATAATATGGATCAATAAAGCTCTATACCGTGGATAACACAAGGATTCATTCTATGTTTCCATCACCATTTGCACAATGACATACAATAGACATAATCCTAGAATCACAAAATATTTTAACCTATCTTATATCAAAGATTGACAATATAGGCTTAACTTTTGTGTTTGTCAAAAGTATATTCATCCTTTTATCAATATTTGCATATCAATTCACGAACGACTTTACTTTTGACAAAATATGGGACAATCAAGTTCACGGACGTAAACACACATATCCCATCAAAATATTGCAATATATAAAACCATAAATATTAATATTTGCAACCATCATCTTCCAAACAAGTTTAAAATTTAAACCAATAAATCTAAAAACAAGAAGATGAAAAACATTGGATATAGCTATTTGTAATGACAATAATGTATATTCTAAAACACTAGTTATTATTCTAAACAACAGAGAAAAGTAGAAGATTTACTAGGTAATAAGAAATCATAGTTCATTAAGAACCTCATATCTTTCAATGAAGCCATCAAAGAATGTATCGCTGATTTCCTTAACTCTCTTGACTGTAGACATACCATGTTCATGAGTTAGAACACTAAATTTGCGATCAACCACCCGAGCAAGCTGCCTAGCTTTCTCACAGTCCATGATAAGCTTATTTTGATTCCGTATCATAATATTCTGGCCTGACCATCTAGAAGTTGGTTTATTTACAATTGAATATTTGAAAACTCGACCTTTGAATCGTTCTAAAAACGAAATCCTTGACAAAATCATCAATCCAGGAGTGATGATCATTCCTTTCAAGCATCTTCTTTAGAACAAGCTCTTGAATTGATTCTCGTTCCTGATTTCTTTCCTCCATATCAAGATACAGAATCTCTTGAGATCTTACAGAGCTCTTCATAGCAGTTTAGGGAATAAAAATATATTTGCGTTCGTGAACAAGAGTAATAATCTCTAATTCAAACCCTAAGAGTTCACTGGAGTAGGTCACGAGCATTCGCGGACTGCTTATCTCAAAACTCAAACTGAAATACCATACAACAAACTTGAGTATTTCTCAATAATTTTCCTTGCATCTCTCAAGCTAGAAATAAGGAAACAAAAACTTGGAATCAGGTGATTGGGTAGAAACTAGTCCCGCTATGCTCATCGAGAAAGGCGCTGTTGTTTGTGGGAGAAAACTACTTCTGCAGGTTTATGTAATTTTGGGTGTGTGTGGATGAGAAGTGAATTTAAACCTTCAACAAATGTGCTGCACGATGAGCACTTTTGATTCGAGAGATAATCTGTGCAATTCTGGCCTAAACCGAAGACACGGCCGTTCCAGATTTGTTTCGGTCACAGGTGAAGGATGTGAGGTTGATCATAGGGAGGGAAGCGAAGAAGGTGTTGAGAGTATGAAGGTGAAGGCTATTTAATGACTTGTTAACAGAAGGTTGAGCAGGATAGCAAATGTTGTAGGAAGGCTCTGGGTGTTGAATACGATGGTATTAACACTTGGTTTTTCTGTGTTGTTGTTGAAAATAGGGCGGAGAACCTATTTATACAAGTCCTTTAGCCTAACCTTCGTATCTCGTGGGAAGTGGAGAAAGTGGAGTGATGGAGTAGTGTATTGGTTTCACACGACCAGGCTTTCCCACTTCTACCATCATCACTAACCGTCCATGACTTCCTGACATGTTCTTGTGATGGTGCGTTGTGCGCTGCACGCTGTAAACCGCCAGACCAATACCCTAGTATGTATCCCCCAGTTTGTGACATGATTGATGTCTCGAATGTTTTTGGAAAACATGTTGCATGTTGTTGTGGCTTGGCAAGTCAGGATCGGAAAACCTGCTAGCTTGGTGACCTTTGACGGTCGAGATTTTGCATCTTGAGAGGAGGGGCAACCGTTGATTGTGGTACTAGAAACCCTAATTAACGCCCCTTACTAGAATCGTTGTAGAATTCTAGTATGGACTCGTATTTTGATGGTCCGCCCCTCCATTCCATACGGAAAAGAATTTCCTATCTCCCAGCGCGGGAATATTTAGGTTTTAAGCTCGTTCGGGAGAAGAAAACAACCCGAAATCAAAACCCAGGAAGGAAATTGATACTTGTGAAATATCGTGTGTATACTATGCAGGTACTGCATTGAGTATATCCAGCATGGTTTGGAAGTTGCGCATGAAAACCGTTCCTTGACCGACCACATGGTGTGGTAGAGTGGAGGATGGTGATCACGGTGATACCTTGTTTGCCACCTAACTCCCTTGGTAGGCTCGGAAAGATACCTACTATTGTGTATACTGCAAGTGCACAGTGTCGACAAGCAACACAGGGCAAAGCACAGGTCGAACCACAGAGACTTGGAGAGTGTATAAGTTGATTCTAAATCCTGATTCAGAGAGTAACCAAAAGGGGTTTGATTTTGTCGATACGACGATATGATTTTCAAGTGACTGAAATAATAAAAGTAAAAGATGCAAATAACAAGATATGTAAACAATGATAATATGGATACTAGGGTATTCAAATCCACCAATAACCTATGATATGCATTCAAATTGTAATATTATTTTTGTCCTTATAGTAGATTCAAGTCTACCGTATAACTAAGGTGTTTCTCCAATGGATAATTTAATCACAACTAAAGTATTTCTCCAAAGCATTAATTGTCTAATTAAGCACAACTAATCTAAAGATCAATATTTGGTTAAGCATGAGTTGTAGCATAATCAACATAGAGATATTCTAACTACAATGGATACATGGCATACATTGTGAGAGCAAGATGTTGAAAAACTTGGATTAAATTATATCTTTAAACAATTCTAAACTTTCAAGAACAAGATACAAGATATGAATACATACCAATGAGATTAGGGATTCATCTAAACCCTAGTAAATGAAATTAGAACATGAAGAACATTACAACAAAATTGAAATTTGATAAACTAACATGAACAAGCTATTCTTGGATGAGTTTTCAACACAACAACCCTCTCTATTTATACACAAAAATTCTCTCACACTTGGGATCCGAATTTCACTGTAGCAACCACTCAACAATTAAACAAAACATGTTTTCTTAATTGATGGATAGAATGGAATACAATGGGGGTGAGGTGGATGTTTTGGAAAGAATCCAATGGGGGTGAGGTGGATATGGATTTGGGTCTTGGGTTTTGGATCATGGGTTGTTTAATCCCATGAATTTTTAAATAGGTTTCCACTGATGCGCGAGCGGGTTGCAACGCTTCCAACTTTCTTCTCTTTTGTCTTCTCAATTCTTCCAAGCTTTATTTAGTACTTAAAAACACAAAATTAATTAATACAAATATTTATTCTTGAAGATGGTAAGAATGCAGAATTTGGGATAATATATGACTTTGAAGCGCGAAAGATGAGTTAAGTGCCAATGAAAAGGTGTATGAATATGCAATATTTGGCACTCATCAAATACCCCCAAACCTGAATTTTACTTGTCCTCAAGTGAAACAGAAATCCATAAATCCTAACTATACCACTGTCGATGGTCTCTCGAATGCATTTAGCGTATGCACTAAGCCTTTAAACCCCTAGGTGTCCCTAGTGGATGAGTTGTAGTCTCGTGAGGGCCTACCAAAGATGTACCCACAAAACCTTCTCCAATTTCAGAGCATCCATATAAATGTCTTCGTCTTCGGTCTTCAACTGTAGATGATGAACTTCGGAATTTCGTAGAACCTTGACAATTTGTAAACATTTTTTTTTTTTTAAATTTTAGACCCGCTACACAGCTGATCATAATTTTTATTTTTTTAGAGACCCGCTACACAGCTGGTCATCAGATATCATACACAAGATCCGAGACAAAAAATATTTTAGGGACCCGCTACACAGCTGGTCATCATTTTTTTAGAGACCCGCTACACAGCTGGTCATCAGATATCAACAACACAAAAATGCAAAAGACTACAAAAGATCCTACAAAAGACCCGCTCCACAGCTGGTCATAAAAAATGCAAAAGACTACAAAGGATCCTACAAAAGACCCGCTCCACAGCTGGTCATAAAAGATGCAAAAGACTACAAAACGCCATATGCAAATACTCCCCCAAACCTAAATCTAACATTGTCCTCAATTTTTCAAAAGATAACAGAAACAACAACAAAACGTGAGAACAAAACAGATTCAAATGAAAGAGAATACTAGATGCAAAAAGGTTGGTGCTAACCATAATTGAATGAATGCTATGAAAGCAAACAATATGAGCGCAAGACAAAAAGTTCGGTTAGCACACAAATATATCAACAAGATTCAAAATTTACCTACTAGATTATACAATGATGACTCCCCAAACACCAACAATCTAAAAAGTTGAGGATCAACCCAAAAGACAGAATGTGGAAACATCAACAGCCTTACATATTTATAACAGGACAATAATGCAAGTGAGACTGCATATGTGAATGAGTTACCCCCAAACCTAAATTTTTCAATAGATAAACTTTTGGGTACAAAATCTAACAATTTCAGTGGTGCATCATGCACAAGATCTAGTTCAAAGTGGATTTTTTCATGGATGGATGGGGAGACATGAGTGAACTCTAATTGTGGCTCATCAAAGGTATTATATTTAACTACAAAATAGTCCAAGAGGACTTGAGAGGCACACAGTTCCAATCCTAGATTTGGTGCTCTTAGAAAAGTAGGTTTAACAATAACTTTACAAACCAAATCTAGGTTGGGTGCAAGATTACTAGTTTGTGACATGGGCAGGGAGGTAGGCACATCATTATTAGGCGCATCTATAACTCCTAAATCATTTGCCAGTGTCGCAGCATGCTCACATTCATAGAACAATCCATCAAGACCCAAATAAGTATCATGCTCATCCAAAGTTTTATTCTCATGCATAGACAAATCCAAAGAGACATCACAATGTGACCCAGGCAGAGAATCAGACACGTCAATTATGTTTTCATGCATAAGATCATTAGTGTTGACAGGAGTTTCAACACTACCTATGTCAGACACAAGTACAACATCATGCTCATGCTCATAAAACAAATCAATAAGCCCCATTTCACAATCATCCCCTAGAACTTCAGTTTCATGCATAGGAATATCACAAGAAACTTCACACTGTGACTTAGACAGAGAATCAGACACATCAAAGTTATTTTCATGTATAGTATCATTGGTGTCGATAGGAGATTCAACATTTTCTAAGTCATACACAAGAAATGTGTCATGCTCTTGTTCACGGGACAATTGCACAGGATCAAGATCAGTATCAACATCACATGTATATGTAACACTAGAAGAAACATCATTCATTAAGGTCGAGGCAGAGAAGCCTAATGTCTCTGAACTCAAAGGTTCGACAATATTTTCAGTAAAAACATATTCTTCTAACATAACATCATCATCATCACAGAAATGCATTTCCTTATTTAAAATCATAGTATTTCTAGTCCCTTCATTTAAAACAGGTTCATATGCAATATCAGCTACACAAGTAAGACTAGGCATACTATTTTCACATTTTATTTCATTAGGACAAACAAATATTTCATCCTGAAATTCCTCCTTTCCAACATTTTGTAAATGAATCAAATTCATTTTTAATAATGCATTAAGTTGTTCAATGGAATGAGAGTCTTCAACAGTAGGAAATTCATAATTAATGCTATATGGTTTATCATGCAATACACTCCTAGCATTATTTTGTTCGATGAGTCTGAGATTTTCCTCCACAGATTGAGAAGTACAAAATTGTTCAACTTCCCACTGTGGTGGATGATACATGTGTGCAGGGTCATTAGGGTCTATAAAATACTGATCGCAACCTTCGAAAGGTTGATTATGGTCCCAATGACTATCATCTTTGTAATCTGTTGGCATTTCATATTTTGGATTTTCATGATATTCTCTAGATTGCCTAAAATCATGCAAAATATAACAATTCTCAGCAGGATGGCCTAAGCCTCCACATAAGGTACAAGCATAGATTTCAGATTGCCTAGAAGAATTATATGCGACAGATTCATGCATTTGCATTTCTAAAGCTGCATTTCTAGCTTCTAACTGGTCCAAAAGTGATGATTGTAAGAGTTGGGCACTGTAAAGATGTTCATTTTCACCCTGTGGTGGATGATACATGTGTGAGTAGTTACTAGGGTTCATGTATTGATGCTCAGGACTGTGAAAATTTCCATAATAATCCCTATAACTAGTGACATCATGGTCTGTTGGAGTTTCATAATGTGAAGCATGCCCGTAAGCAAGCTCTCTGATGGATTTGTTTCCATCCCCACCTGAAGACCAGAATCCCGACATGATCTCTAACTAGCACTAGGCTTGTTGCAGAGATTGGGATGTACACAATGAAAACAGACCAATATTTTTTTTTTCATTATTGTTTTTTTTTTTTTTTTTTTTTTTTTTCAAGACCGTTCTCTAATTACCTCGGGCATACATTAGAAAAACAAAATAAAAGAAGAAAAATCATAAACGGAAGGGAAGTTCTATGCAATCACAAACAAGACTGACTCTACCACAGAAAACCTACTGATTTCTAGCAAACAAAAAGCATGATGGTTCCACTTAGATTGTTTTCTAGACCAGCTTCTAATCCTTCGAAATGGAATTCGTTACAATCTGAGCAAACTCCTCTGGAATCAATCCGAGTTTAAGTAAATTGAATAGAGGCGAGGGAAGCTACAAGAGCTTTGATACCCAAGGCCTCACCGCATTCCAAGGCGGCGCAGTCACACATTCAATTTACAGAAACCGTCTTGAACTTCGAAGTATGCTTAGAGAGTAACCAATATTTTTCGAATGACTCTCCTACTAAGCTCGTTACCTTATAGGTCTCGTTGTATTTCAAATTTAATGCTTAGGTTCACGTTAGGTATTGTTTTCCTAAGGCGGGCAAGAAGAGAACGGTGATGAAATCCGAACCCTTATCTTGTATGGCCAGTCCTTGCCCTTTACTAGGAAAATAAAGTAGCCGTATTCAATTCCTCAACATATATGCAAACGAAGGAATACAGTAACTCGCTAACAAGGGATTCGCGAGTGTTTCGACAAACTTACCTCCCGTTCCAGACGGGGGATGAATCGTTGTTGTCGACTCGGGCCACGACTCCTATGTCATGAACGAACCCGAGGGGCCGAGGTGATATTGTAATCACCGTCCTTCTCTGCAAACAGTTGATATTTAATAATACCCTTCCGTAGGGTTTAAAAATAAAAATAAAAATAGAATGTCCAAGTCCAAAGTCCAAAATAAAGTGCAAAATAAAAAGAAAATTACAAGAGTAGAGGAATCCAAATACAATCTAAAAATAAATAAAATAAACTTTTTTTTTAATTTAAAATAAAAACTTCTTTCGCTTCCTTTCCTTCGCCTTTACAACAGCTACTCCGGCACCTGTTGAGCTCAAAAGAGGTAGTTAGGGTTTCGAAGTTTTAAAGTAAAAACAAAAATTAAAAAAAATAAATAACAAAAATAAGTGTAAAATTGAATGTGAATAGTTGCGCTGATACATTGATTATGCTACAGTGATTATGCGAACAGTAATATGTGAACAGTTCCAGGAGATGAAAAATGAATAGTGACAGGAGATGAAAAATGAACTACACCACTACCGAGTCCCCGGCAACGGCGCCAAAAACTTGGTAGGCTCGGAAAGATACCTACTATTGTGTATACTGCAAGTGCACAGTGTCGACAAGCAACACAGGGAAAGCACATGTCGAACCACAGAGACTTGGAGAGTGTAGAAGTTGATTCTAAATCCTGATTCAGAGAGTAACCAAAAGGGGTTTGATTTTGTCGATACGACGATATGATTTTCAAGTGACTGAAATAATAAAAGTAAAAGATGCAAATAACAAGATATGTAAACAATGATAATATGGATACTAGGGTATTCAAATCCACCAATAACCTATGATATGCATTCAACTTGTAATATTATTCTTGTCCTTATAGTAGATTCAAGTCTACCGTATAACTAAGGTGTTTCTCCAATGGATAATTTAATCACAACTAAAGTATTTCTCCAAAGCATTAATTGTCTAATTAAGCACAACTAATCTAAAGATCAATATTTGGTTAAGCATGAGTTGTAGCATAATCAACATAGAGATATTCTAACTACAATGGATACATGGCATACATTGTGAGAGCAAGATGTTGAAAAACTTGGATTAAATTATATCTTTAAACAATTCTAAACTTTCAAGAACAAGATACAAGATATGAATACATACCAATGAGATTATGGCTTCATCTAAACCCTAGTAAATGAAATTAGAACATGAAGAACATTACAACAAAATTGAAATTTGATAAACTAACATGAACAAGCTATTTTTGGATGAGTTTTCAACACAACAACCCTCTCTATTTATACACAAAAATTCTCTCACACTTGGGATCCGAATTTCACTGTAGCAACCACTCAACAATTAAACAAAACATGTTTTCTTAATTGATGGATATAATGGAATACAATGGGGGTGAGGTGGATGTTTTGGAAAGAATCCAATGGGGGTGAGGTGGATGTTTTGGAAATAATCCAATGGGGGTGAGGTGGATATGGATTTGGGTCTTGGGTTTTGGATCATGGGTTGTTTAATCCCATGAATTTGTAAACAGGTTGCCACTGATGCGCGAGCGGGTTGCAACGCTTCCAACTTTCTTCTCTTTTGTCTTCTCAATTCTTCCAAGCTTTATTTAGTACTTAAAAACACAAAATTAATTAATACAAATATTTATTCTTGAAGATGGTAAGAATGCAGAATTTGGGATAATATATGACTTTGAAGCGCGAAAGATGAGTTAAGTGCCAATGAAAAGGTGTATGAATATGCAATATTTGGCACTCATCATCCCTCCCTAGGCTATTCATCCAACCATGCGAACTTGGACGGACGAGATTGATGGAGAGATAACCGTTGGATTAGGGTATTGAAGGCTTGCGAGCTTCCTTCTTCACCCTAACGGTTTTATGCCTTGGGAGGCGTGCAAGGGAGGACCGATTGGTCCTGCAGGCAGGCAGGACGCCAATCTACACGCCCATGTAGAGTTGAATCTCATTGGAGCGATCTGGGTCGCCCGTTCTGGCCTGCGATGACGGATGGTCGAGATTAGAAGTGTCCTTACATGCCACCTTTGGGCACGCAAATCGAGATGCATGGAAGTCAGGGGAGCTGGCCGATTGGTTCACCGTGGATGTGGGCCCATGGTGAGCATGTAGACACTGTCGGCCAGCAATTCTGCCTCCTGGTCGTTCGTACACACCATGGCCGATTGGTTGGTCGTGTAGCCGGGCCCACGGTGAGCATGCAGGTGCTTCCGGCCAGTGGTTGGGACACCAATCCGTTCGTGTACGCTGGTTGCAAGTTGCTTGGTCGCAACTTGTTTAGCAAAACCCTAATTTTAGGGTTTGTGGGTCCGCCACTTCTCTCTAATGATTTTGTGGTTTCTACGGCCCCCTTGGGGAAACCAATCAACTCAGGAGGAAGGTAGGCTGGCGGTGAGCATGTGCATGCATGCTACTCGGTCCTGCGTGCGATCTAGGCCGTCCGACTATGCCTGCGAAGTTGGACAGATGAGATCTATTTTTGAGTTTGTTTTCAGCAGGTGAGACTAACATAGGTAGTCTTGCATGCGTTCAACTGGGCTAATATAACCCGCCGTCAGGTAGCCTACGGATGTTTGCATGTCGAATACAAGGCTTTAATTAAAGCATTAATAGTAATGTTGTATACTTACAGAAAACCGGGATGGTTGCTACATGCTCCGTCGGGATGGTTGCTACATGCTTCGTTCTGGGTATATTAAATTCACAGGATGGTTGCACATGCTTTGGTGAATTAATAAAGTGAGAAGTATTCGTCACTTGAATGGTTTTATTCTTTGCAGGATGTTAGCCTATTAAATTAGCTTCATCCTTTACAGGGTGGCAACATATTAAATTTGGTTTTACAATTTTTAGCCCTAAACTAAAATCCACCATCAATATTAAGTCCCCTGCCTAGCACACAATGGTTACATCATTGCGGGGTAGGCATGAGATGGTGACAAATAAAGATAAACTTTTGAGAAAAATTTGGATGTTACCAGGAGAGACGGGTCATCCTGTTCTTGGAGTATGTCATATTCAAGAGGCGCCCAGGCGAGTCTTCGAGTAGCATGATATTTATCCTTTCTGCTTCGATCGACATTGGTATGCATGCTTCAGTCGAGAGCCTGCTTTGGTGGGACCTGATGCGAGCATGCTTGCTCTGATCGTGGGCAGCTATGAGTGTAACCCTAGATGAATGTGGACCCACCATGTATATGCTTCAACCGAATGTCTCCATGTTTCACCTGTTTGATAGACATGTGGGGCCGCCTACTTCGCTTAATCGTGGGACTCATCATGCTCCTGCTTGATCAAACGTGAGCTTTTTATGCCTGCTTCGGTTGAAAATTCGAGTGTCATCCTTATTACTTCGACCAAATACTGAACCTGCTACGTTGACCAAACGCCATTCTTGCTGCCTTGAATCGACACCAGATTTGGTGACTGCTCGAACATGGGACCCACTGTGCGCTTGTTTTACTCAAACATAAACGTGTTGATGCAACTTCTGGAGCGATCAGGTCCTGGAGAACATTGAAGCAGATTATGGAGCGTCTCAGAGAGTTGGAGATGGCTTATGAAGCGAACGTGGAGGTAGCTCATAGCGGTAACATTGAAGCAGGATGAAGCTAACATGCAGGTGGCTTAGTGGGAGCGTTGAAGTATCTTCTGAAGAGAACTGGAGGCGGCTCCTCGAGAGAGCATTGAAGTGGCTTCTGAAGTGGATTGCATGCGATTCCTTGAGAGAACATCGAAGCAGATTCTTTAGTTTGGTTTTCCCTTTACATGCTTCTTGATTGATCATCTCTTGTGTTGAGGAATTCCTTGACTGATGGTGAAGGAATCTCATACTGAGCCTCAGTCCCCAAGCATGACTTATGTGGTTCTATGTTGCACCGTTGGTGATTTTACCATAATAAATATATAATCTCGCCTACATGATTCTGTTACTTCTCCATGGGAAAATATGCAGAAGTTCGGATTACCTATGTCGGTAGTGGTTGTTCCTATAACAAAGTTCAGGCATAATATCAACTGCAGCAGCTTTGATCAGAAGAGACTGGCAGGGAGAGGCGTGGTATATACAGGCACGAACTTGGAAGTCTCCATATAGTGGTAGAGCTTGTATCATTTCATTGGTAGAGGTGTAAGCTGGAACCAACGACTTTCTTGACGTTCCTTCATGAGATAGAGAAGAAGGAGACAGTCCCCTGTCGACGAGTACCCAAAACTTTCGAATTGATAGGAGTTGTCACGCTAGGTTCATGAGGCCATATCTTATCTCTTGAGTACATTCTCATCTTTAGACATCTTGGAATCATAATAATAGCATGCTTGCATATCTAAATTCACCGTCTTTGAGATGGGCAGTGCTAAAAAGTCCCAATCATACTCCTTTGGTAATGCAACCACTTCTTATACGGGATACAAATTATGAAATTGTCTCTCATTGATGTAGTTACCATCGATCCGGATATGAAATACCGTGGTTGTTGTTTCACCATCACGGCAGTCGTGCATATGATGCTGGAGTTGGAGTTGGTATGACATCCTGCTTATGAGACGTATTGTCCTTCACTGCTTCCAAACTTTTGGTGTAGCGCTTAAAGGGAACATCGCTCCACTCACATCTCTTGATGGTGGTCAGCCTATCAGGTGAAGCAATCCCCTGTGGTCCAACAGGGTGATCATTCACTACTTGCAAGGAGGGTTTTTCAATAAGACTTACTTGAGCTCGGAATCTCTTGACGTAGGACAAAATACTTTCACCAGGAAGTTGCGTTATGCCTGTGAGTAGTTGGTACGTAGGCAACAGGTAGTCTTCAAGACTCCAAGGTTTGCTGGAGATCATCGGGGCTGGCTTGTTGAAGATCCTTTCAGGTACTGAGATCGGTAAGGATTTCACCTTGTGTATCTACGGGCGACCTAGAATCATGTCGTAATCCGGATGTTCCTTGATTATGTGGAACCTGGATTGTGTTGGAGTGTCATCGATCTTGAAATCAAGGTCAATGTATCCGTAGGCACCCACGAATTCTCATTCCGGGTTTTTGATCACAGTAAGATTGAGGGTAGCTTCCTTCTTTAAGATCTTTGCGGCTCTCAGGGTCCTGACATTGACGATGTTAAATACAGAAACTTTATTGATCAGCGTGTTATCGAACTTGACATCTTTTAAGTGAGCAGTGGTTAACAGTCCCCAGTTTCCTTTGTTGGTGGTAAATTCAGACTGAGGTGCCAAGACATCTTTATCCTATGGACATGGATGCTTGCTGGTGGTGACTTCGAGGAGGAGTTGAGATGCCAAGACAACTTCCTTCTCTGGATATAAACACATAGGTAGTCCATTGTAGATTGTATAGTCTTGTGAACAGAGTCCCCAGAAATCATGCAGCTCTTGACAGGGAGGATCTCTATGAAATGCCCTCATTTCCTAGATGGAGTTCTCCCGCTTCCATATTCTCTCTGAAGATTTGTTTCAACTTGTTGCAATCCTTGGTTGGGTAGTTGACGAACCTATGATAGCAGCAGTAATTGGCGTCTGTCATGTCTTTCTCGGTCGGTGGGCATTTGGCACGTGGCATCCTGACAGCATCATCCTGAATCCATGCTTCCACTAGCTCCATTACTTCGTTCATCGGAAATGGTAATCCTGTATCTTCAGCGTCTTGCATAGGAGCCTTGCCTCCTCCTTTTCGAGATGCAACTGTATGCGCTAGAGCTGCACGCTTGGGTTGTTGTTCAGCTGTCGGGGCCTTCCTTTTTCTTACTTCGCCCACCATGCTCACAAAAGGACCAGTGTCGTACTGTTTGTTTATGAGACACGTGTTTCCTCGGTTCTCCCAGGAATCTTTACTCCGAACAACTCTGGTTCTTTCCAATTGTGATGGGGCAGTAGTGGATGAGCATTTGGCGGCTTCACGGGGCTCAGGGAACATCTGGAACCCTAGGTTCCACAACAAGGCCTGGTATATGGGTATCATTCCATTGATGCACAGTTCCACTAGCTGTCTCTCTGTGACATTCGGTTCATGGCAGTCCAACGCTTGTGTTCTGAACCTTTTGACAAAATCATTTGGATGTTCGTTGTTCCGTTGGGAGATTCTCCCCAGGTATGAGAAAGTAACTTTCTCAGATACAAAGAAGTACTTCCTATAAAACGCGTTGACCATCTCACTCCAATTGGATATGCTGTCGGGTGCGATGTTGTTGTACCACGTATAGGCTCTCCCCGTAAGCGATTTGGAGAATTCCTTCAGCCGGAGAACGTGATTATATTCGTGTTCTCCTAAGGATTCTAAAAATCGAAAGACGTGTTCACGACCATTACCGGTACCATCGTAAAGGGTGAATTGAGGGAAGGTGTATCCCCTGGGAAGAGGAATACGCTGCACGTCTTGTGGATATGGAGGCTGGTGTCGATGCGCGTCCATCGGATTTTCTTTGCCACGATTTTGGAGGAGTCTCTCCAGATCTTCACGTGTAATAAAGTTGGATGATCGGCTCTTTTCCCTGAGATGCTCCTGGTCCCTTTCTCTTGCGTGGTCAGCAGCATAAGACTTTTCGTTCAGGTAGGCTTGCGTAACTGAGGCACCTGCTCCAGGTGTGCTGAACGTATTTCTTGTTGACCCTTGGGACTGTCTCGACTCTTGTGGTAATCAATCGGTTAATGTTTTAAGGAAGGTGAGTACCTCCTTCTGAATGGTTGCCATGTCTACCTGAGCTTTAGCGAGGGTTTCTTGTCTCTCCATCAAGTCCACCATGGTGATAGGAGCTTTCCCTCCTTTGGGTCCTCCAGATCCTCGTCCTGAAGGGGGAGTAGAAGTCGTTCTGGTGACGGACGGAGGTGTCATTCTTAAGGAAATGCCTGGATTTGAAGCCGCTATGGCTCTTGTAATTGGAGGTGTCACGCCTACTGGAATGTCTGATGCTGCTCCGCTGGTACTGGTACTGATGGAAGAAGACGCAATTCCACGGGACACATTGGTTGTACAAGCGGGTTGTATGGTGACACCAGTGATTGGGATATCAGCAACAAAAGTGTTTTCAGCGCTAACTCCATCGGGATTGGTTACTGGTCCAGACCTAAGATCCACCATTCTTGAAATCAGAGAAATTGTACTAGTATTGAATAAATCGACTTCACAACCGAGAGATTAACCTCCCACTGTGGTCGCCAATTGTTTGTGGGAGAAAACTACTTCTGCAGGTTTATGTAATTTTGGGTGTGTGTGGATGAGAAGTGAATTTAAACCTTCAACAAATGTGCTGCACGATGAGCACTTTTGATTCGAGAGATAATCTGTACAATTCTGGCCTAAACCGAATACACGGCCGTTCCAGATTTGTTTCGGTCACAGGTGAAGGATGTGAGGTTGATCTTAGGGAGGGAAGCGAAGAAGGTGTTGAGAGTATGAAGGTAAAGGCTATTTAATGACTTGTTAACAGAAGGTTGAGAAGGCTAGCAGATGTTGCAGGCAGGATCTGGATGTTGAATACGATGATATTAACACTTGGTTTTTCTGTGTTGTTGTTCAAAATATGGCGGAGAACCTATTTAGACAAGTCCTTTAGCCTAACCTTCGTATCTCTTGGGAAGTGGATAAAGTGGAGTGATGGAGTAGTGGAGTAGTGTGTTGGTGTCACAAGACTAGGATAGTCCACTTCTCCCATCATCACTAACCGTCCATGACTTCCTGACACGTTCTTGTGATGGCACGTTGTGCGCTGCACGTTGTAAACCGCCAAACCAATACCCTAGTATGTATCCCCCAGTTTGTGACATGATTGATGTCTCGAATGTTTTTGGAAAACATGTTGCATGTTGTTGTGGCTTGGCAAGTCAGGCTCGGGAAACCTGCTAGCTTGGTGACCTTCGACGGTCGAGATTTTGCATCTTGAGAGGAAGGGCAACCGTTGATTGTGGCACTAGAAACCCTAATTAACGCCCCTTACTAGAATCGTTGTAGAATTCTAGTACGGAGTCGGATTTTGATGGTCCGCCCCTCCATTCCATATGGAAAAGAATTTCCTATCTCCCAACGCGGGAATATTTAGGTTTTAAGCTCGTTCGGGAGAAGAAAACTGCCCGAAAGAAAAACCCAGGAAGGAAATTGATACTTGTGAAGTATCTTGTGTATACTATGCAGGTACTACATTGAGTATATCCAGTATGGTTTGGAAGTTGCGCATGCAAACCCTTCCTTGACCGACCACATGGTGTGGTAGAGTGGAGGATGGTGATCACGGTGATACCTTTTTTGCCACCTAATCCCTCCCTAGGCTATTCATCCAAGCATGCGAACTTGGACGGACGAGATTGATGGAGAGATAACCGTTGGATTAGGTTATGGAAGGCTTGCGAGCTTCCTTCTTCACCCTAAAGGTTTTATGCCTTGGGAGGCGTGCAAGGGAGGACCGATTGAACCTGCAGGCAGGCAGGACTCCAATCTACACGCCCATGTAGAGTTGAATCTCATTGGAGCGATCTGGGTCGCCCGTTCTGGCCTGCGATGACGGATGGTCGAGATTAGAAGTGTCCTTACATGCCACCTTTGGGAACGCAAATCGAGATGCATGGAAGTCAGGGGAGCTGGACGATTGGTTCACCATGGAGGTAGGCCCATGGTGAGCATGTAGACACCGTCGGCCAGCAATTCCGCCTCCTGGTCATTCGTACACACCCGCCCAAAGTTGCGTGGTCGCAACTTGTCGGAAAACCCTAATTTTAGGGTTTGCGGGCCCAACCTTCAAGCTAACGTTTCCCAACGTCCGTGACTTCCACAGGCAAGCCGATCATACCAGCAGGGAGGTGGGTTGGTGGTGGGCATGTGCATGCTTGGTTTGCGACCATAGGCGCGATCTAAGCCATCCAAACACGCTGCGATGACGAATGGCCGAGATTAGAAGTGGCCTTGCATGCTACCTTTGGGAACGATTTTCGAGATGGCCAGCTGTAACCAACCATGGCCGATTGGTTGGCCGTGTATCCGGGCCCACGGTAAGCATGCAGGTGCTTCCGGCCAGTGGTTGGGACACCAATCCGTTCGTGTACGCTGGTTGCAAGTTGCTTGGTCGCAACTTGTTTAGCAAAACCCTAATTTTAGGGTTTGTGGGTCCGCCACTTATCTCTAACGATTTTGTGGTTTCTACGGCCCCCTTGGGGAAAATAATCAACCCAGGAGGAAGGTAGGCTGGCGGTGAGCATGTGCATGCATGCTACTCGGTCCCGCGTGCAATCTAGGCCGTCCGACTATGCCTGTGAAGTTGGACAGATGAGATCTATTTTTGAGTTTGTTTTCAGCAGGTGAGACTAATATGGGTAGTCTTGCATGCGTTCAACGGGGCTAATATAACCCGCCGTCAGGTAGCCTACGGGTGTTTGCATGTCGAACACAAGCCTTTAATTAAAGCATTAATAGTAATGTTGTATACCTACAGGAATCCGGGATGGTTGCTACATGCTCCGTCGGGATGGTTGCTACATGCTCCGTTCTGGGTATATTAAATTCACAGGATGGTTTCACATGCTTTGGTGAATGAATAAAGTGAGAAGTATTCGTCACTTGAATGGTTTTATTCTTTACAGGATGTCAGCCTATTAAATTAGCTTCACCCTTTGCAGAGTGGCAACATATTAAATTTGGTTTTACAATTTTATCCCTAAACTAAAATCCACCATCAACAGCTGTATATATCATCTGTCAGTTTGACCTTTGTTTTCCTTGCCTTTCTTTGGTTGTTTCTCATACCTGGAGAAAAATACAATGTGTGTTTAACAAATCCATCAGATGGCTTTCTCTGAGGACTAAGTCTAGGACCTCTTGCAACTGGTTTAAGAGGATCAGAATAGATAGGCATCCATTTTCTAGGCTTAGATTTACCAGAAACATTATTATAAGTACAGGGAAAGCTTTCCTTAGCAACACAAGAACATATGCCAGAATGCACTTGAGCCCTGTGATAATTTCTAGAGTTGAGATATTTTTTATAAGGTTTATGATTTCTTGTGGGCATACGATTCACTGGGTTAGTCGATTGACTATTTGTTCCATTGACAGTGAAGAGAAGCAAATTATGAAGCTTAGAAATTTGTTTCCTTCTTGCAAAACAATGGACAACATAGTGAATCTTTTTCCCACAAAAAGTACATGTTATTGGAGGAGAAGCAATAACTGGCACCTGTTTAAACTAAATACCCATATGAGAAGACTGCAAGTTATATAAAATTTTCTTGACACAATCTTCTACTGGAGACCACTTATTCGTATGTGGCAATTCATGAGAATTGGTTACAGAATAATTTCTCCTTAAGACAGAGTTTTCATTTTACAAGGATTTACATTGTTCATGGGCTAGAGTAAGAGATGCACATAGTTTTTCTTTTTCAGCACGAATTCTATTGAGATCTGATGAATGAGTCTCAAACAAATGTTTTTCTCTAATTGAGTCCTCTTTAATAATATCCTCAAGAGTACTAATCTTTTCATGTTGAAGAGTAGTTTCTTGAAGAAGTTTCTCAATATTCTTAGAGAAGGACTTTATGTTAGTAAAGAGATCACGTTCTTGATTAAGAGACTTTTCAAATTCATCAGTGAGCTGATCATGATAATTAAAATCAATGTCTTCAGCTGTATGTTTTGAAATTCTGGTGAGCTCCTTTTCATCTTCTGCCAGAGTGTCACATGCCTCATGAGAGGAAAAAGTGTCATTATAACATTGAGGATTCTTTCTACCTCAAGATTCGGAAGAATCAACTAAGGAACAATCCTTTGAGGTGTTTCCAAGACACTTGACATGGTCAAAAGCTTTAGAAGACATTTTTGGTATGCGTAACAGAGATTTCGTCCACATACTCAGATTGCACAAACACAGACTTGTAAGGTCTTAAATGTGTTTGCCTGCTCTGATACCAATTGAAAAAGTGGGGGTCTAACAACCTCACCCAATATTTCGATTAGCAATCTGTATGGACAACTCCGAGTTGTTTTCTAGATAAATAACTAGACTCAATCAATTAGAAAATACTCAAGGAGTTATTATCTCAATCTCTCAATTTGATTTACTCAAGTAAATGTGATTCGCGAGTTTAATCAAAGAGAGATAACTTGGATGGTACCAAAGACCAATATCCAAGCGTCAATCAATTTAAATCAATAACCAATAAGGTCGGATATTCTAATTGATTGAACAACGCACAACCTGTATTATTTCAATTATATAACAAAATATAATGCGGAAAAGAAATAACACAGATACCAGAATTTTGTTAACGTGGAAACCGCAAATGCAGAAAAACCCGGGACCTAGTCCAGATTAAACATACACTGTATTAAGCCGATACAGACACTAGCCTACTCCAAATTAACTTTGGTCTGGACTGTAGTTGAACCCCAATAAATCATATACTGAGCCAAGGTACAATTATGCTCATACACCTATGATCCTAGTAGGATACTGCACACTTGATTCCCTTAGCTGATCTCACCCACAACCTAGAGTTGTTACGACCCAAAGTCGAAGACTTTAGAAAACAAATATGTCTCTCATAGAAAAGTCTACAAGATAGATAAATCCGTCTCCCACGAATAAACTTATGAGTTTTGTTCCATATTTTGATAAATAAAGGTGAACAGGAACCAATCAATAAAACCAAACTTATATTCCGGAAGAACAACTCAGTTTTATCAATCACCTCACAATAGTCTGAATCGACGCACCGAAAAAAGATACTCTGGAATCACAAACGATGAGACGAAGATGTTTGTGATTACTTTTATATCTTGCATATAGGAGATAGAAATCTCAAGCCAATTATTACAATTGTACTCGTATGATATAAACAACAAGATCAGATCACACAACTACAAGAAAAGTAGTATCGGTCTGGCTTCACAATCCCAATGAAGTCTTTAAGTCGTTAACCTGGTTTTAGAAGAAGAAAACCAAAGGTTAAAGGATAATCGACTCTATCTTAGAAAACTAGTATCACACAGAATATGTGGGGATTAGGTTTCCCAGTTGCTAGAGTTCTCCCTTATATAGTCTTTCAAATCAGGGTTTGCAATCAATGTTAGCTTAGTAACAAAGCATTCAATATTCACCGTTATATGAAAACCTGATTTGATACAAGATAATATCTATCAAACATTAGATCAAAAACTTAGCTTGTCATACACACATGTACTTGACGATTTTGGGTTTGTGTAACCGTACCCAAACGTATACAATAGTTGGTTCAATATTAGTCAACCAAATGGTTAGCCAAATGATAACTTATATATCAACCATATCCTTCTTCACCATAACTAGTCCAAATAACTCAAATGAACTAGTTAGAGAGTTGTTCAATTTCTATGAGATATTATGTACTACACAAGACACAATTGAAGCAAAAATGATGTGATTCACTTGAATCAATTCATGAACTATAAAGTCACGGTTTGCAATAGCATTCCTTAGATAATTTAGAAAAGTTCATGAACATCGTTTTTAGACATAACCACTCAATTTCGTGGACTGGGTTCGCGGACTCATGTTAACCGGTTGGAGTTCACAAACTCCAGCAGAAATTCTCAGGTTTGAGAACTTCCGTCAGTTCGCGGAATGAGTTCGCGGACTGAGACCGAGCTACAACTCCAGCAAAAAATCTCGGGTTCGAGAACTACGCACGTTCGCAGACTGAGTTCGCGGACTGGGTTGACTGCTCAAATTCCGGTTTTCACTTGATCAACAAAGTTTGCAAACTTCGGTTCAAGTGCTAAGGACTTATACATATATGTGTTACCACAACAATGTTTATATCCCCCCAGTGGTTATATTGTCTAAACTCTCATTCAACCATTGAAGCATTCTCAGAGGACGTCATATAGTTGTTATTCACAAACTAGTTTTCGTCAGATCAATTTCCAAAGTGATTGAAATATAACATGACTTTCGTCACTAGGTAAAGATGAACTTGGCTAAAGCGAAAGCTTTACCAACACACATTTAGAGAAATATATAAGTGAGATATACTCAGCTCGAAATGTCATATGTGTATATTCTTAGTGTATATAGTAAAACGACTTTTGTCTCAAGATAAGAGATATAATAGATAGACTTTTGAGTGATAGATAAGTTCTAGTATCCACATACCTTTTAGTCGATGAAGATCCACTGGTTCCTTGAGTAGTCCTTCGTCTTGTATGATGATTTCCATGGAGTTTTTGAGCTCAACTATACTTTATATCCTAGTCCGAGACCTTAGCTATAGTAGACTAGAAATCAAGACTTTATAGTTTTGATCACTAACATTGACAAACATGCTTGAGATAGTAACGCATGCGAGTTCGACCGAGCAATGCTCTAAAAAATAGTTAAATCAATTTCAAAGACAAGATATGTGGGAACTTTTACCATGTCTCTCCAATGTTAATATTGTTGGTACGAAATAGATATTTAAGAACAAGTCTGATGAATTTGGCACAATTGTCAGAAATAAAGCAAGACTTGTCGCTCAAGGATATTCACAAATTGAAGGCATCGACTTTGACGAAACCTTTGCACATGTGGCATGCCTTGAGTCCATTAGACTTTTATTAGCTCATGCTTTTTTTTTTAAGGTTAAGCTTTTCCAAATGGATGTTAAATCCGCATTCCTAAAAAGAATTTTAAAGGAAGAAGTCTATGTTGCTCAACCTAAAGGTTTTGAAAACCGTGATTTCCCAGATCATGTTCTTAAACTCAAAAAGGCATTATATGGGTTAAAACAAGTACCTAGAGCCTGGTTTGAAAAACTTATAATTTCTCTTATTAGAAAAGGTTTTTCAAGAGGCGGAGATGGTAAAACTTTGTTTACCAAATGAAGTGGGAAAGATGTTGTCATTTCTCAAGTCTATGTAGATGATATTATATATGGTTCAACTTCTAAGAAGCTTGCAAAGGATTTCCAAGTTGCGCTTGCTAAAGAATTTGAAATGAGCAATGTTGGTGAATTAAAGTTCTTCTTAGGATTACAAATTCAACAATATAAGGATGGAATTTACTTATCCCAAGAGAAATATGCAAGGGATCTCGTGACAAGATTCGGCATGGATAAGTCTTCTCCAAAGTTGACACCTATGCCCACTACTGGTAAACTGCATAGGGATGAGAAATGAGTAAAAGTAAATCAAAAATTATATCGATCTATTATTGGCACCCTTTTATATCTTACAGCTACTAGACCAGATATTTGTTTTAGTGTTGGTTGTTGTGCTAGATTTCAGGATGATCCTAAGGAACCTCATCTTGCAGCTCCAAAAAGGATCATACGATACGTCAATCACACTGTCGGGTATGGTCTATCCTACACTTTTGATACTAACACTGACCTTTCTGCTTATTCTGATGCTGATTGGACGGGTTGTGTAGAAGACAGAAAAAGTACATCAGGGGGTTTCTACTATGTAGGATTGAATCTTGTAGCTTGGCATAGCAAAAAAACAAAATTCACAATCCCTTTCTACATGCGAAGTAGACTAGTAGAGTATATTGCTGTTGGATCATGTTGTACTCTACTTCTATGGATGAATAAAATGCTGGCTGACTATGAAGTTGATACTGGAATAATGAAGATCTTTTGTGATAACTCTAGTGCGATTTGAATAACTGAGAATCCCGTTGAGCACTCAAGAACAAAGCACATTGATATAAGGTACCATTTTATTCGAGATCTTTATGAGAATGGTATCATAAATATGGAATTTGTGCCTTTAGAACAACAATTGGCTGACATTCTCACCAAACCATTAGACACTGGTATATTTCAGCACTTACGGTAGTCTATTGGTGTTGTTATGGTTTATTAGTTGTATCCATGACTCCTGCCCCTGTGCTTATCCCGATCTTTTGGGAAATTGAGTTGGAGATCCAATATATATTTACTTCAAGTTTGCGTTTGTTTACATAGGTTGATCATCTGTCAAGTTGTTTAGTGTGTTGTCCAAAGAAATCCTTCTTTTCTTTTTGAAATTAAGGTCGCTTTTGTTGTTCTTTCAGGAATGACATATTATGGGGGAAAGTTCTTAATTGAACTTGTGCTTAATTTCCAAATCTTTGTGGGGAGTGCGGCTGTGAAATATTATAGGGGTCATCTTGTATCTTTATAGACTCCTTGATGAATGCATTTAGCTTCGTCATTATGATTGCATCTAAATAAGATGATATATACTTACTTTGGTTATGAAACGTCTTTTACGGAAATTTCATTATGATCCCGTTCTTGTACCTTTGCCAATTTTATTGACAAAAAGGGGGAGAATTAATATGTAGTTCACACTACAAATACATATGGTTTTCGGAACATTATGTAAGGGGGAGTGTTTTCCATGTGAGATGGATTATTGACTAAGGGGGAGTGACATATCACCATAGTATTGTTGTTGAAGTTGTGATGCATTTGGACTTTGATGCAGTGTAATGATACTATGTCACTTTATAACAATGATTGAGAACTCTTTTTTTCTTGTTGTTATAACTATGGATTTTCAACAACGATGATGCTAAACTTACAACCTTTGGGATCATTGGAGTACTTGGAAGTGACGAAGATTTCGAGTAATGTTAAAGATTAGACATGTGGAATAGGAGCTACAAAGTTTATTTATATATTTTTTGTGTTCCATATGTATTGATAGTTTTGCCACTAAAATTGACAAAGGGGGAGATTGTTAGAGCATTTCTCGGTCGAACTCACATACATTGCTATCTCAAGCATGTTTGTCAATGTTAGTGATCAAAACTTTAAGTTTTGATTTCTAGTCTACTATAACTAAGGTCTCGGACTAGGATAGAAAGTGTAGTTGAGGTCAAGAACTCCATATCAATCATCATACAAGATGAAGAACTACTCAAGGAACTGGTGGATCTTCATCGACTAAAAGGTATGTGGAGACTTGAACTTATCTATCACTCAAAAGTCTATTTATCTCATATCTTGAGATAAAAGTCATTTTTATGTATAGGCTAAGATTATACACATTTGGTATTGCGATCCGAGTTTACCTCGCCTATCTATTTCTCGAAATATGTGTTGGTAAAGCTTTCGCTTTAGCCAAGTTCATCTTTACCTAATGACGAAAGTCAAGTTAAGTTTCAATCACTTTGAAAATTTCTCTGAAGAAAAATGGTTTGTGAATAACAACTATATAACGTCATCTGAGAATGTTTTAATGATTAAAATGAAAGTTTATACCAATATAGGTGTTTATGGGTGAAAACTACTCCTGCCAGTTTTGGTAATTTGGGATGTGTGGATGAGGAATGAATCTAAACCCTAATCAAATACACTGCGGGGTGAGTGCTTGTAGATTCGACAAATCAATCTGTGCAAATCCGGCCTAAACCAAGAAATGGTTGTTCCAGACTTGTTTCGGTCACAAAGTGAAGGAGATGGGGCTGATCTTAGGGAGGGAAGCGAAGACGGTGTTGAGATTGTGAAGGTGTTGGCTATGTGTGACTTATATCAGAAAGCTGAACTGGCTTGAAGTATGTAAGCTATCAGTTCCGGTCTTTGAATACGATTATATCAACACTTGCCTCTGTTTTCTTGTTATTGTTCGAAAAATAGGGTAAAGAACCTATTTATACAAGTCTTTCGCCTAACCCTCGTATCTCGTGGGAAGTGGATAAAGTGGAGTGATGGAGTAGCGGAGTAGTGTGTTAGTGTCACACGACCAGTCTTGTCCACTTCTCTCATCATCACTAACCGTCCATGACTTCCTGACACGTTCTTGTGATGGAACGTTGTGCGCTGCACGCTGTAAACCGCCAGCCCAATACCCCAGTATGTATCCCCCAGTTTGTGACATGATTGATGTCTCGAGCGTGTGGATTATGGGACACACAGAAAGTACCATGTAATGCTAGATTAAATAACTACGTTATTTAGGAAGTTGATACTTGTGAAGTATCGTGTGCATTATATGCAGGTACTACATCGAGTGTATCCAACATGTATTAAACATCGCTGTTTGAGCGTCTCAAAGTAGCCTCATATCCAGACTACTTCATGTGATGGTTTGGAGGTTGAGAAAGCAAGTCCTTCCTTGACCGACCACATGGTGCGGTAGAGTGACGGATGGTGATCACCATGATGCCGCACTGACCAATTAACTCCTGACCAAGGATGTATAAACAAGCCGGTGAAGTTGGACGGACGAGATGATCTTTGAGACACTCATCTACGACCGTTAATGAAATTAGGGTTTTAGAAGAGGTGCGCAAGCATCCCTCTTCAGCCTGGTCGAATCCAAGCTTGGGATACAATTTTGGCTTGCCAATCATACATGCGTGTAGATGGCATGACGGTGTAGGCGCCCATACCCCATTGTCTCACGAAAGTGTGATCTGGGCCGCTAAATTCTTCTGGCGAAGTTGAGTGGTCGAGATCAATTTTTGACAGAAAACTGGTGCCGCAAAAGCCGCACATCGTGCCAACTTCGGGAGCGCGTTCCAAGACGACCAATCTTGGTCGGTCTTGGCCGATTGGTCTGTCATGTAGGTGGTAGGCTGGTGTTCACACCTATACCTGACCGTCCCTTGAAAACGTGATCTAAGACACTCAAATTGTCCGGCGAAGTTGAGTGGTCGAGATTAGTTTGCAATTGGGAAGTGTGACCACGCTAGTTTGGGCGTGCAATCCAGAATAACCAGGCATAGTTTGTCTTGGCCGATTGTATATGGAGACAAACGGGCCCACAGCGGTCATGTTGGTATAACCAGACTTGCTTAATCTAATATTGGACCCCTTATTCGTGCCGGAGAAAATGGACGCTTGTGATGTTCAAAAACCCTAATTTGGGTTTCACGGCCGTGCGTCATGCTCTGTTCGGGTACACGAATTGGGATGACCAACCATGGTTGGTCCCGACCGATCGTTCAGGTATGTAGGAGGGCCCACGGTGATTGTGTTGACATTCTCTGGGCCTTTTGAATCTACATCTACACCCTCCATCTATACCTGTGAAAATGGATGGTTGAGACTGTTTTGCAACACATGTAATGTGCCGTAAACCCTAATTTAGGCAAGCTATGCCAATCTTTTGGGGAGGCCGACCATGCGGGGCCTGCGTTGGTTCGGTAGTGAATATTCCAATACCTGCTTGGGGTCATGGATCCGATATGATCTATCCAATTCATGTTGGTGAAGTCCAGAATATGCTCAATCGGGCTAGTATAGCACACCGAGAGTAATATGCTCAATCGGGCTAGTATAGCACACCGAGAGTTGCAGCCTCTACGGTTATTTCGTACATGCTTCATTTTAATGCTTGGAGGTTCATGTTGCTCTGCTGAGAACAACACTCAGTCGTCATGCCGCACTGATAATGAGTACAGGAAATACAAGGCTGGTTATGTATTAATTAATAATGTTATATTTAATTCACATACTATGATTGTTGCCGCATGCTCCATTCTAGGTGAATTATTAAAGTGAAGAAGTATTCATCACTTATTAATGGCTTTATCTTTTACAAGATGTTAGCGCATAATTTTTTGGCTTTTATAATTTTAGCCTTTAAATGAAAATCCACCATTAACATTAAGTCCCCTGCCTAGCACATAATGGTTACACTATTGTGGGGTAGGCATATGATGGTGACAGTTAAAGATAAAAACTTATGAGACAAAGTTAGATGTTACCAGCATATACGGGTCGTCATGTCCTTCGAGCATGTCACGTTCAAGAGACGTCCAGGCGAGCCGTTCCTCTAGCATGATGTCGGTCTTGCCTGTTTCGATAGACTGTCACGCCTGTTTCGTTCGTTGGGATACTACGCCTGCTTGATCGAACATTGGTTTGATGTGCCTGCTCGAGTGTCATCTTGCTACTTCGACCAAACACCGACCCAGCTAGCTTGACTAAACACCGGACTTGATGCTTTGACCAAACACCGGCCTTGCTATTTGCTTCGCTTGAACATGGGACCCGATGTGAGCATGCTTGTTTTAAAAAATGAAACTTGTGTGCTCAAATGTAAATGTGGGTCCTGCAGAAAGAGTTCAAGCATCTTATGGAGCAGGCCCGGGAGAGCGTTGAAGTGTTGGAACTGAAACTCCTTCTTCTATAGAGAGAACTTTGATTGGGGGCGGTTGTGTTTGAACTTGACCAACTTGAAACTGGACTTGGATCAAGTGGAACCCGTGAGACTTGATCCTGGACTTGAAACTTGATCAATACCGGAATGTGACTTGATCAACCGGACTTGGGACTTGAGTTTGGACTTGGACCCAATACTAAAATGTACTCCAACGTGAATGTGTGTTTTGTCGCGTGTCCGACGGTGGTGAAGTCCGACGGTCATGATGATTTTCAAAGATGTCGAACATTGATGATGATTTGAGCGTGCCCTTTTGAAAATATCGTTTGATCCCTCCCCAATGCAACGCTCATGAAGGATGGCCATCCCTCTTTGGGGCGCAGATTATTGACGTTTGACGAGAAGATGTTAAAGTGGCGTTAGGGGTATAGCGTGGTGTTTGACCGGCGTGGTTTACATAGGCATGCATGTGGTACTGGAGTTGGAGTTGGTGGACGCGTAGGATGTTGTAGGCGGTCCCTCCGGTGAGCGCTCAAAAGCTCTAGAGGATGAACATCATTGTGATTGCTTGCTCTAGTGGAAGATTGTCGTCATAGATCTGCATTCTTTAGGGTTCGTCTAGGCTAGTTAAATTATGCAGCCAACTTGCGTGGAGCTTTTCCGTATGTGCTGGTTTGGCCGTGATCGTCTCCGCGTGTTGATTCTTGAGAGGTGTGAAAGTTCGCCTAAACTTTTTTGCATTCCTTGTTGTCTCCGGGGCTGTCGCGGCTCTTGAGACCTCCTGGAATATCTCCTGCTCCGATAGCATTGGTGATAGAAATAATGGCTCCACGAGATGTATTGACCATGGTAGCTCCACTGACAGGTACATCGACACCGGGAGTGTTATCTATACTAGCTCCATCAGAATTGATTGCTAATCTAGACCTGAGTTCCACCATCTTGAAATGAATTGATTATTGAATTGGTTATAAGATCTATCCTTTTTGAAATTGACATGGACATCCCCCGAGTTTGTGACATGATTGTCGAGAAAGTAGCAGATTTCCCATGTGATGGTTTTAGGGAATTAAACATGATCAATCATGCGTGTAGAGATCAATTTGCGACAGAAAAATGGTGCCGCAAAAGCCGCACATCATGCCAACTTCGGGCACGCGTTCCAAGATAAAAAAAAATCTTGGCCAATTGGTCTGGCGTATAGGTGGTAGGCTGGTTTTCACGCCTATACCTGACTATCCCATGAAAACGTGATATAAGCCACTCAAATTTTCCGGCGAAGTTGAGTGGTCGGGATTAGTTTGCAATTTGGAAGTTTGACCACGCTATTTTGGGTATGCGATCCGGAATAACCAGGCATGGTATGCCTTGTCCAATCAGGTGTGGAGATATATGGGCCCACATTGGTCATGTTGGTATGACCGGACCTGCTTAATCTAATCTTGTACCCTTCATTCGTGCCGGAGAAAATGGACGCTCGTGATGTTCAAAAACCCTAATTTGGGTTTCATGGCCGTGCCTCATGCTCTGTTCGGGCGCACGAGTTGGGATGACCAACCATGGTTGGTCCTGACCGATTGATCAGGTAAGTAGGCGGGCCCACGGTGATTGTGTTGATATGCTCTGGGCCCTTTGAATCTATATCTACACCCTCCATCTATACCTGTGAAAATGGATGGTTGAGACTGTTTTGCGACACATGTAATGTTTCGTAAACCCTAATTTAGGGTTTTCCGTCCATACTGCTCTGGCTTGGACATTTTGGCAAGCTATGCCAATATTTTGGGGAGGCCGACCATGCGGGTCCCGCGTTGGTTCAGTAGTGAATATTCCAATACCTGCTTGGGGTCATGGATCCGATCTGAGCTATCCAATTCATGATGGTGAATTTGGATGGTCGTGATCGTTTCTGAGAATAACATAGTCAGTCCAGAATATGCTCAATCGGGCTAGTATAGCACAATGAAAGTAATATGCTCAATCGGGCTAGTATAGCACACCGAGAGTTGCAGCATGTACGGGTATTTCTTACATGCTTCATTATAATGCTTGGAGGTTCGTGTTGCTATGCTCAGAAAAATACTCAGTCGTCATGCCGCACTGATAATGAATACATGAAATACAAGGCTGGTTATGCATTAATTAATAATGTTGTATTTAATTCACAGACTGGGATTGTTGCCACAAGCTCCATTCTAGGTGAATTAGTAAAGTGAAGAAGTATTCATCACTTATTAATGGCTATATCTTTTACAAGATGTTAGCGCATAATTTTTTGGCTTTTACAATTTTAGCCTTTAAATGAAAATCCACCATTAACAGTAGGATATAAGCATTGTTGTGGAAACACATATATGTATAAGCCCTTAATCCTTGAACCAAAGTTTGCGAACTTTGTTGATCAAGAAAACCGTAGAAGTAAGTGCGAGCTAGCGAAGTTCTCAAACAGAGAATTTCTACTGGAGTTAAGTGAACTCGTCCAAGAACAAGTCCGAACCCATTCCGCGAAATTGAGTAGGTTATGTATAAAAACGATGTTTGTGAACTTATCTTTATAAACTAAGGAATGCTATTGCAAACCGTGGATATATAGTTCATGAACCCATTCGAGTGAAACAAATCGTTTTTTTTATTGTATCTTTTGTAGTACATGAGATTTCCTTGCAATTTAACAACTCTCTAACTAGTTCATTTGAGTCATTTGAACTAGTTATGGTGAAGAAGAATATGGTTGATATGAAAGTTATCATATGGCTAACCATTTGGTTAACTATTGTTGAACCAACTAATGTACAAGTTTGGGTAAGGTTACACAAGCCTACAAACGTGCATTACATGTGTGTATAACAATCTATGTTTTCGATCTAACGGTTGATAAATATTAGCTTGAATCTAATTAGGTTTTTATCTAACGTTGAATATTGAATGCTTTGTTACTAAGCTAACATTGATTCCAAACCCTGATTTGAAATACTATATAAGGGAGAACTCTAGCAACTGGGAAACCTAATCCCCATACATTCTATGTGATACTAGTTGTGCTAAGCTAAAGTTGATTCTCCTTTAACCTTTGGTTTCTTCTTCTAAACCAGGTTAACGACTTAAAAACTTCATTGGGATTGTGAAGCCAGACCGATACTACTTTTATTGTAGTTGTGTGATCTGATCTTGCTATTTCTATCGTACGAGTACAATTGTAATAATTGGATTGAGATTTTTATCTCCGATAGGCAAGATAAAAAGTACTCGCAAACATCTTCATCTCATCGTTTGTGATTTCACAATATCTTTTTTTGCTGCGTCGAATAATACTATTGTGAGGTGATTGATAATACTGAGCTGTTCATCGAGAATATAAGTCTGGTTTATGAATTGGTTCATGTTCACCTTGATTTATCAAAAGACGGAACAAAAATCGTAGGTATATTCGTGGGAGACGGAATTTATCTATTACCGTAGACTTTTCTGTGTGATACATATTTGTTTATTTAAGTCTTCGACTTTGGGTCATAGTAACTCTCAGTTGTTGGTGAGATCAGCTAAAGGAATCAAGTACGTAGTATCCTACTGGGATCAGAGGCGTAGGAGCATAAATGTACCTTGGATCAGTGTGAGATTGATTGGGGTTCAACTACAGTCCAGACCAAAGTTAGCTTGGAGTAGGCTAGTGTATGTAACGGCTTAATACAGTGGATGTTTAATCTGGACTAGGTCCCAGGGTTTTTCTGCATTTGCGGTTTCCTCGTTAACAAAATTCTGGTGTCTATGTTATTTCTTTCTCGCATTATATTTTTATATAATTGAAATAATACATGTTGTGCGTTGTTCAATCAACTAGAATATCCGACCTTTTGGTTGTTGATTTAAATTGATAGACACTTGGATATTGGTCTTTGGTACCATCCAAGTTTATCTCTCTTGTATTTAAATTAAGACTCGCAATTTGCATAAGTAAGATTTAAATTGAGATATAGAGATATAAACTCTTTATTGATTGAGTCTAACTGTCTAGTTGATTCTCATTAAAGTATATTGGAGTTTGTCCATACAGATTGCTAATTCGAAATATTGGGTGTGGTTGTTAGACCCCCGCTTTTTCATTTTTCTTCTGTACTTTTTAACTTGTAGATGATTACTTGAATGTGCTTTTATAAGGTTTTTCCATGAACTAAGTTCTCTATTATGTCCACATATTCAATCGCTTGAACCACATAGTCGGATCCCAGTCAATCAAGTTTGTGCACGAAGCAAATCACGAAGATACAAAACCATAAGAAAAATATTCTTGTCTTCAATCTTCAATAGTTTTCTGTACCCACACAATAACAAACTTAATTCCTGACTTATGATCGATCACACATATAACATTGTATGTTAACAATGGATGATCACAAGTTAATGTTAAACTCTTGATGTAGTTTGAGTGACCTTATGTCATAAGAAAAGACTCTCAAGAATAATCATACAAGGTACAAATCAAGAGCTAACCACCGTTAGTCAATCAAATTAATAATCGAAAACTAAAAAATCAATGCAATTTTAGTTTCTCACTAATGGTACTAGTAGGTGCTTCTTAATCCCAAAGAAGTCTTTAAACTAGAGGACGTAAGATATTTCATTTAATTAGGTTACTCTCCTCTCCAAGATAGTATTACGAGAATACTATTAGTCGGCTACATCAGAAACAACAAAGATGAAGTTTTCCTGGCTCAGGATAAGTTTATAAGAAGAAAAAACTTTACTGTTCTAGACCAAGGTAATTTGGACACCAAGGAATTTCCATAACCGAAGATATTATTGTTTATGGGTGAAATTTGTTTCTGTTGGTTTTGGTAAATTTGGGTGTGTGTGGATGAGAAACGAACCTAAACCCTAAACAAATGCACTGCACGGAAGTGCTTTTTATTCGAGAGATCAATCTATACAATTCTGGCCTAAACCAAGAAATGGCTGTTCCAGACTTGCTTCGGTCACAAAGTGAAGGAGATGGGGTTGATATTAGGGAGGGATGCGAAGAAGGTGTTGAGATTATGAAGGTGTTGGATTTTTATGACTTGTATCAGAATGATGAACTGGCTTGCACAATGAAAGCTATCAGTTCTGGGTATTTTCTGGATACTAATGATAACACTTGATTTTATGTGTTCCCCTTTTGAAATAATAGGTGAAGGACCTATTTATACAAGTCATTGAGTGCAACCATTAACTTGTAGGAAGTGGAGGAGGTGAAGTGATGGAGTAGTGGGGTCGTGTAGGAGTGGTGATTGTCACATAGTCACACCTTTGCCCATTTCCCTAATCACTGTTAACCATCCACCTTTTCCTGACACGTTCTTGTAATGACGTGTTGCACGCTGCACGCTGTAAACCGCCAGACCAATACCCCAGTAAGTATCCCCTAGTTTGTGACATGTTTGATGTCTCGAGTGAGTGGGTCGAGTAGTGGGACCCTCCACAGGTAATAGCATGTGATGCTATTAGGTTAAATAACTAAGTTATTTAAGAAATTTATATTCAAGAGATATCATGTATACTCGATGCATGAAATGCATAAAAAACAATCAATATGTACGAAGCATTGTTGTTTTAAAGATTAATGGAGTAAGTCGCAGATTAAGCGTCTAAAATAGCAGCATGTTCAAACATACTTAATTTGTCTGGCAAAGGTGAGTGGTCGTGATCGATTTGCGACAGAAATCCTTTGCCGCAAAGGATTTTAGGGGGTCACGCCATGCCATCTTTGGGCGCGAATTTTGAGGCGCTTGGCCATGGTCCACCTTGGCCGACCGGTTACATGCGTAAGTGGGCCCACAGAGATCATGTTGATGCTCTCTGGACCTCCTTCGTCTATATCTATACCGTACATCCTAGATGACGAAGATGGATGGTCAGGATCAAACTGCGACATATATGTAATGTCGCAAACCCTATTTAGGGTTTTGGATCAGTCACGCGTGCACAACTTTGGCCAAACGGTTTGGCAGGCTATGCTCCTCCTTTAGGGATACCGACCATGTGGGGCCCATGTTGGGCCGACGGTGAACTTATGTGTTCCTGCCCGATAGTCCTAGGCATGATCTAAGCCATCCAAACATGCTGGCGAAGTTGGATGGTTGTGGTCGATTTAAGACGCTAGTGGTATTTCCACGATCCTTTAAGCATCACGTCAGCCACACTTCGAGCAAGAAATAATATCCCTAGGGATAGGTCGTGATAAAACCGATCAGGTGAGTGAGGAGTGGGACCCGCTAATGTGTGCATTAGTGCTTCACTAATCAATCGTGGGATAATCTAATCCATCCAACCAGGCTGGTGAAGTCCGACGGTCATGATGATTTTAAGACTGCTTTGAGCAGTCTTGCTCGTTTGATCCCTCCCCAATGCAATGCGGCCATCCCTCTTTGGGGCCGACGTTTGACAGGCGTTAGGGGTATAGCGTGGTGTTTGACCGGCTAGGCATAGGTGGTCCCTCCGGTGAACATCATTGTGATTGCCTGCTCCTGTTAGGGTTCGTCTAGGCTAGTTAAATTATGCAGCCAATCGGGCTAATATAGGAATTAAACATGATCAATCGGGCTAATATAAGTGTACCGACACATGGTTCTTTTAGTTAGAGAATGGTATGGCCTGCGGGTATTTCGTGCATACCTCACTATTGATACTTGGAGATTCGTGTTACTCTGCTGACAGTAAACACCCAGTCGTCATCCCACACCAATAATGAGAGTCCTGCTGAGAATAGCACAGGAAATACAAGGCAACTCATGATTAATTAATAATGCTATAAATACACAGAATGTTTGGGATTGTTGCTACATGCACCATTCTGAGTGAATCTATTGAATTGCTTCAAATAAGTAAAACGAGAGGATTTCTGCGCTCATCGTTTGTCAAATGGCCTCACCCTTTGTAGGATGTCGGCACACTAAATCTAGTATTACAATTTCAGCCCTGAACTAAAATCCACCATCAACATTAAGTCCACTGCCTAGCATGTAATAGTTGCACTATTGTGGGCTAGGCATTAGATGGTGACAAATGAAAAGGCGAGGGTACCCAAATATACCTCAAGCTATTACTTTTCCTTCCTATAAGTCCTTTCTCTGAAAATGATTGTCTATGGCCTGAGTCGAGATAATACAACTAATTGTTTCACACTTCGTGTGATCATCTATGGATATGAGATCAAGACACTATAACAACGAAGTTTGTTTACTTGATACAAAGGTTCTGACTTAACCAAACTCAATAGGATTCACGTATCAAGTAAATAGGAATTAACGTTTGTGCAATTTACTTTAATTATAATAAAATTATTATAATGCGGAAATATAAAGTAAATGATACAACAAGATTTTGTTAACGAGGAAACCGAAAATGCATAAAAACCCCGGGACCTTGTCCAGAATTGAATACTCTCAGGATTAAGCCGTTATACAAAATAAACCAACTTAGTATAGTTGATACCAAGCAACTAAACCTATAGTTCACCTAGTTCCGTCTGTAAAAAAATAGTGCTCCAAAAAAACGAAAAACCTAGGGTTTGGCCGGTTTTGCTCCGGTTTTTTCTTTTTTCTTGCGTTCTTTTCTTTTTCTAGGGTTTGGCGTCGATTCATGGCGTCAAATCAACCAAAACCACCTGAACTTAATGACCAAAATTATCAACATCACTCACGGGGTCGTTTTGTGCAACCTCCAAACAGATTTAGATCAAAATATAGAACTAGGAATGAATACGTTCCAAAAAAAGGAAACCCTAGTTCTAACGATTTAAGGAAACCGATTGAAGATGCAACTGGCGCTAATAAAATTGAAAGAAACTGATCATATGCATCAGTACTTAGGAAAAGAACTCATGTTTTGTCGAATATTGATGCTGATACCTTATCGCATCCCTCTGTTCATACCTCTCATGGTGACGTTATTATTAAGATACCAAAGGAAACTCACACACGAATTAAAGAAATTTGGAAGTATAGTTCATTTGGGCGTTTGGATTTTAAAACCCTAACTTTTTATGAAGCAAAGCGTGGTTTATTAAATCAATGGAAGCTATCTGGTTCGGTGCAATTCATTCCATGGATTCGTGGTTATTTTGTTATAAAGTTAGACAATGAAGATGATCGAAAGAGAGTAAGCTATGATGGACCGTGTAAGGCAAAAAAGCAATAGCTTAAAATCCATCCATGGACGCCAATGTTTAACCCTAATGTTTATAAAGTTACGCGAGCAGCTGTGTGGGTTCGTTTTACCAATCTCCCTTGGGAGTTTTGGGATGAGGAGACGCTGTTTAGGATGGCAAGAGGTCTTGGAAAACCTGTAGCTGTTGATCCAAGAACTTTGAGGTTTGAATATGGTTATTTTTATGCAGTTTTGATTGATATTGATTTCTCTCAGCCTTTAGGTAATATTGTGGTAGATAATGAAGATGGTACTGAAGGTTTTTATGCAGAATATGAAATTATTAATCAGCCAAGTTTTTGTGAATATTGTAAGTCAATAGGTCACGATCATAAGGACTGTAGAATTAAACTTCGAAAGGAGTTAGAGGACAAGGAGAAGGTTGAGAAGGATCTAGTGATTAAGAAGAAGCTTAAGGAGGAGATTCATGAGCTGCGGAATTTCTGGAAGCTACGAAAGTTCAAGAAAGCAGCTGATGATCCTAAGGTTGATGACGCGAACAAGCCAGTTCCTCCTAAACAAAATCCGAAGGTGCCATTGACGGAGGTTTTTGCTGGTCAGCATAGGTACTTAGATACTCCATCGACTAGTACAACTAAGGGGTCACAATTGTCTCGTTACAATAGTGCGCCTAATTTGGCTACGGGTGTTGTTCAAATTAATTTGCAAGCTGAAGCTCCAAGCAAATATGATACGGAAGCTGTGGTTAATTCGACTCCACCAAATAATGTTGATAGTGATATTGAAGATAATGAATAACTTGAGGCGATACGTGAGTATGAAGAGCTAAAAAAGAGGGCTACAGAGCTATATAAATCTGCTGAATTAGCTAAAATAGAGGAAAATGCTTCCAAGGAAAAGGTTGATCGTTTGAGAACTTTGGCTTTGGAAAAACGTAAAAAAGGTGAGGATGAGGCTTCTCATATTGGGAGAGTGGAGCAAGCGGGTGGATCTTTTCCAGTTTCTGATCCAGTTTTGGAACAAATTATGGATGATGGTTTTATTCCAGCTACTAGAACAACAAGAAGATCTTCACCAGACAAGCATATTGATGTGGTGGCGACATCAAACATGTTTGATACTGGGACTAATGATTTAGAAGACGAAGCTGAGGAGATTTTTTCAGAAGTTCCGCTGGCTGAGCATGCCGTGGATACTTTAAATCCAGTTAAAGATGAAGCTATATCTTTAGAATTAGGTGCAGCGAAAGATCAAGAGGAGAGGGGAAAAAAGGAATTAGCTCAAAAAAAGAAGTTGGAGGCCGCGGCTAGAAAGTTGGAAAAAAACAAAGGACAGGCTCCTAATCTTATGAAGCCTGAGGTAAGAACTAGAGGTAGAAGTAGGTCTCGACAGGGTTCGGCAAGCCCTTTAAGAAAAGGAGTTGATTAATGTGTGTATTCTAATGGAATGCACAGGGCTTGGCTAAGAATGGTGCAAAGGCCAAGCTGACTGGGTTATATAATTTGCATAATCCTGAAATTATTTGTATTGCAGAACCTTTGGTTAAGTGCACTACTCATTTTGTTAGGAGTTTGAAGTTGTTTGATTTTTCTGAGGATGTGATTACTAATGCGGGGAATGAAGAGAAAGGTAATATTTGGGTCTTATGGAGAAATAATTTAGCAAGGCCGATTGTGTTGTCTTCCTCTAAACAAGCTATCACTTTGAATTTTGCGGGTGACTTTATCACGGCAGTTCATGCTTCTTATGTTTCAGTAACTAGGAAAAGACTTTGGCAACAATTGGGTTTAGGTTTTATTTCCAATCCTTGGTTGGTGTTAGGGGATTTTAATTGTGTGTTGCGGTTAGATGAGAAGAAGGGTGGTAAGGCGATAAAAGAACTACCATTCTAATTTGGGAACAAAAGATTCCATCTTAAACTCTATATCTCAAATTATGTCAAGTTTACAGTATTTAGTAGTTGTGATGTTCTTAAAAGATTTTTAACTTCTTTCATGGCTATGTTTGTGTGTGTGTGCGCTTTTTTGAGTTTTCATTGGATTAAAAATCAAATGCTCTGTTGGAAGTTTAATCTGTTGATAATGCTTTATTGCTGACTCTTCCACGGCTTCGACATGTTTAGTTCAATGATCTCTTTTGGTATCACTCGGTGGCTCAAGTAAGCTCAGGCGAAAACGGGGCCTCGCAGATTATCACACCAAGCTTGGATATCTAAACACCATGACATTTTCTGCTGCAAAATGCATAAAAATGTTCCTTAATGAAAAACATTAATCGACTTAACACTCAGGTAAGAATTGTTTAGGCAAATTTGGTTGAACAAAAAATTATTGTGGAACTTTCATAACGAGTTTGTCCATGTATATATGCACGATTATTACTTTCATATCCCTGAGCACTTCACCTTCCTATATTTATTAGTATATCCCCACTTTGTTAAATACTAAAATTTTAACATACCTCTTACTCCATGCTTTAACTGATTGTTGTTTCCCGGCCAAGTGTATGAAAAGATTATGTTCCATCTAATGTCAACCTGATACTTACCAGTTTATGTTTTGTTCATTGATACCTAACCAAGTTCAAGGGGTGTGTCTAGTTTTGAAAACATTGCTTTTATTTATTTTATATATTCCATGTTCTCACATCTTTCTGATGATGCCATTCCTTGGGTGCTTATAAATTGCCGCAACAACCAAAGCTTCTCGGCCGTGTGAGAGCATTTGACCGTCATTGCAACATGGTTCTTGAAAATGTTCGCGAGATGTGGACAGAGGTCTGTATTGTCTTTGAGAAATGTTCATATATTTCCATATTTTTTATACCTATACTAAATGCTTTCGTTTTTGCATTTAGGTACCTAAAACAGGGGAAAGGCAAGAATAAAGCGCTTCATGTAAACAAGGATAGGTTCATTAGCAAGATGTTCTTCAAGGAGACTCTGTTATTATTGTTCTCAGGAAATCCCAAGTGATGTTGATGCTTATATTTGTTGGTGGTAGCAGGTGTTGGTGATTTTGATTGCAATCTTCTTTTAATTAACTATCTAGCATGTTTTTGTTTATTTTATGTTCACTTCTTTCGTTTCATGTTGCAGGCAATCACTTATACTGGAATCAAGAAAGGTGAGCTGTTTATAGCTAATGTTAACACTCAGCTGACTCTATCTCCTATCTTGAGACAAAAGTCATTTTACTATATAGACTAAAGATATACACATGTGACATTTCGAGATGAGTTTATCTCGCTTATCTATTTCTCGAAATGTGTGTTGGTAAAGCTTTCGATTTAGCCAAGTTCATCTTTGCCTAGTGACGAAAGTCATGTTATGTTTCAATCACTTTGGAAATTTCTTTGACGAAAACTAGTTCGTGAATAACAACTATATGACGTCCTCTGAGAATGTTTCAATGATTGAAATGAGAGTTTAAATAATATAACCACTGGGGGATATAAAAATTGTTGTGGTAACACATATATGTATAAGTCCTTATACACTTGAGCCGAATTTTGCGAACTTTGTTGATCAAGTGAAAACCGGAACTTGAGCAGTCAACCCAGTTCCCGAACTCAGTCCACAAACGAGCGTAGTTCTCGAACCCGAGAATTTCTGCTAGAGTTGAAGCTTGGTTTCAGTCCATGAACCCAATCCACGAACTGATGGAAGTTCTCGAACCCGAGAATTTCTGCTGGAGTTTTGAACTCCAACCGGTTACTTAAGTCCGCGAACCCAGTCCGTGAACTTCAGTGGTTATGTCTAAAAACGATGTTCGTGAACTTATTTAAATTATCTAAGGAATGCTATTGCAAACCGTGGCTTTATAGTTCGTGAATTGATTCGAGTGAATCACATCGTTTTTGCTTCAATTATGTCTTGTGTAGTACATAAGATCTCATAGCAGTTGAACAAATCTCTAACTAGTTTATTTGAGTCATTTGGACTAGTTATGGTGAAGAATAATATGGTTGATATGAAAGTTATCATTTGGCTAACCATTTGGTTGACTAAACTTGAACCAACTATTGTACACGTTTAGGTACGGTTACACAAACCCAAAATCGTCAAGTACATGTGTGTATGGAAAGCTAAGTTTTCGATCTAACAGTTAAGAGATATTAACTTGTATCTAATCAGGTTTTCATCTAACGGTGAATATTGAATGCTTTGTTACTAAGCTAACATTGATTGCAAACCCTGATTTGAAAGACTGTATAAGGGAGAACTCTAACAACTGGGAAACCTAATCCCCACACATTCTGTGTGATACTAGTTTGCTAAGTTAGAGTCGATTCTCCTTTAACCTTTGGTTTTCTTCTTCTAAAACTAGGTTAACAACTTAAAGACTTCATTGGGATTGTGAAGCCAAACATATACTACTTTTCTTGTAGTTGTGTGATCTGATCTTGCTGTTTCTATCCTACGAGTACAACTGTAATAATTGACTTGAGATTTCTATCTCCGATAGGCAAGATATAAAAGTAATCACAAACATGTTCGTCTCATCGTTAGTGATTCCATAATATCTTTTTTCGCTGCGTCGATTAAGACTATTGTGAGGTGATTGATAAAACTGAGCTGTTCTTCGGGAATATAAGTCTGGTTTTATTAATTGGTTCATGTTCACCTTGATTTATAAAAATACGGAATAAAACTCATAGGTTTATTCGTGGGAGACGAATTTATCTATCTTGTAGACTTTTCTGTGTGAGACAGATTTGTTTGCAAAAGTCTTCGACTTTGGGTAATAGCAACTCTTGGTTGTGGTGAGTTCAGCTAAGGGAATCAAGTGCGTAGTATCCTGCTGGTATCAGAGGCGTAGGAGCATAATTGTACCTTGGATCAGTGTGAGATTGATTGGGGTTCAACTACAGTCCAGACCGAAGTTAATTTGGAGTAGGCTAGTGTCTGTAGCGGCTTAATACAGTATATGTTTAATCTGGACTAGGTCCCGGGGTTTTTCTGCATTTGCGGTTTCCTCGTTAACAAAATTCAGGTGTCTGTGTTATTTCTTTTCCGCATTATATTTTGTTATATAATAGAAATAATACATGTTGTGCTTTGTTCAATCGATTAGAATATCCGACCTCTTGGTTGTTGATTTAAATCGATTGAAACTTGGATATTGGTCTTTGGTACCATCCAAGTTATCTCTCTTTGATTAGACTCGCGCATCATATTTGCTTGAGTAAATCAAATCGAGATATTGAGATAATAACTCTTTGAGTATTTTCTATTGATTGACTCTAGTTGATTCTCTAGAAAAACAACTCGGAGTTGTCCATACAGATTGCTAAACTAAATATTGGGTGAGGTTGTTAGACCCCCGTTTTTTCACATGGAAACTCCAAGCATCATGTCTTCTGATGGGAAAGATGTCAATATGATTGTTAAGCCATCAATCACTTAGGAAATAGAGAAATCTTAATTGTCTCCAACTTTAAAAAGAAAAATAAGGAATGTGAGGAAGCCAAGAGATGTTCCTTCAAACCCTCAGAAGTTTTCTGATGTTCTTGAAGAGTTGAAGCAGGTAAGAAAAGAGATTCAACAAATAAAGGCTTGTGTTTATAGATCACTGGAAATTCAGAAGGCCCTGGTTTGACATCATCATCCTAGAAGGTTTATTGGTATTGACTCCTTCCTCCATGAACCATATGTTCCAATGGCTGTTGACGACAAGGAGTTCGGGGATGACAAAGAATTTTTCAAAGATCTTAATGTCTAGGAAGTCTTCTTATGAGAATTTTATTCTTATGGTTTAGGAAGAATAACTAGAGTTTGGAATAGCCATTATTGTGATTACACATATCTATGTCAAATATTTTCATATTTTTTTTTTAGATTTATTTATTTAAACTCTAAAACTGTTTGAAAAATGATTTTTGCAGTATTAATCTTTATGGTTTTATATATTGCAATATGTTATGGGATATGTGTGTTTGCGTCCGTGAACTATTATTGTCCCATATGATGTCAAAAGTTATCTCTTTTATATGTCGATATGCAAAGTATTGATACAAGATCGATGAACTTTTAACAAACAAAAATTGAACCTATTATGTCGTTATGCAAATAATTGATGGAAAATAGGATAAATTTTTGTTTACGAGGATTATGTTTATTGTATGTCATTGTGCAAACAGTGGCGGAAAATAGGATGAATCCTTGTTTATTCTGTAATATTGATCTTCATTGATCCATATTTTATGTATATACTGTGTAGCTCCATAAGTCTTCTTGTGTGAGCATTCCCAACTAAAGTAATCATAGATTCATTTGTGGTTATTTTGGTTGTGTATTTCGATTAAATTAATCATGGGTTTTCTAGTGGTTAGTTTAATTGATAATTTTGGATACAAAATCATTTTTGTGGTTTTTGGTGTCCAAAGAAATCCTTATTGTCTTGTAAAAGTAAGGTCGCTCTTGTTGTTCTCTCGGGAATGACATCAAATGGGGGAGAGTTCTTTTGAACTTGCGCTTAATTTCCATATCTTTGTGGGGAGTGCAGCTGTGGAATTTTTATGGGTTATCTTGTATCTTTATAAACTCCTTGATGAATGCATTTAGCTTCGGCTTTATGATTGCATCTAAACAATGTTTGATATGTCCTTTTCTTTGGTCTTGAAGCGTCTCCATGAAAATTTCATTAGGATCCCGTTTTCGTACCTTTGCCAATTTTATTGACAAAAAGGGGGAGAATTAATATGTAGTTCACACTACAAATACATATGGTTTCGGATCATTATCTAAGGGGGAGTGATTTTCGTGTTGAGACGAAAGTATTGACTAAGGGGGAGTGATACATATCACCATAGTATTGTTTTTAAGGTTATGATATAAGAACTTTGATGTTGTGTAATAATACTATGACACTGTATAACAATGATCGAGAGCTTTTGTTTTCTCATTGTTATGGCTACGGATCTTCAACAACTATGATGCTGAACTGAACATCTATGGAATCATGGGAGTACTTGGAAAATACGAAGCTTTCGAGTAATGTTGAAGCACCAAGGAGATCAAGCATGTAGACGAGAAGCTACAAAGTTTTATCTATTTTGTAATCCATATGTATTGATAGTTTTGTCACTAAAATTGACAAAGGGGGATATTTTAAGAGCATTGCTCGGTTGAACTCGCATGCATTGCTATCTCAAGCATGTTTGTCAATATTAGTGATCAAAACTATACGTCTTGATTTCTAGTTTACTTATGACTAAGTCTCGGTCTAGGATAGTTAAGTATAGTTGAGCTCCAGACTCCATGGTGATTATCTTACGAAGATGAAGAACTACTCAAGGAACCAGTGGAACTTCATCTGACCAAAAGGTATGTGGGGACTTGAACTTATCAAGCACTCAAAAGTCTATCTATCTCATACTCTTGAGACAACATTCGTATAAGTATGATAGTTTTCATACATACACATTTACTATTTCGAGCCGAGTTTACTCGCCTATCTTTTTCTCAAAATATGTGTTGGTAAGCTTTCGCTTTAACCACTTTTCATCTTTACCCGTGACGAAAGTCATGATGACGTTTCAATCTTGAAAATATCTTTGATGACGATAGTCGTGAATAATGATTATTATAACATTATATAAGAATGTTTCAATGATTGAAATGTAAAGTTGAGATTACGTAAACATTTATGGGTATAAGCATATATAGTGTGATCGCACATTAGTGTATAAATCCATGTACCGGAAAACAAGTGTGTACATGCGGTATTGGTGAAGGAGACAGGTTGGGTATGCATACCCATACGAGTACTGGTAGAAGTTTTCGAATCGAAAATTTCTGCTGAGTTTGTAAGTTTGCAAACTGTCAAACCAGTCACCTTAGGTACGCATACCCGTACGTGTACCCACGGAAGTTTTCGAACCAAAAATTTATGATGAGTTTGTAAACTCAAATCCGGTAGCTAAGGTACATACCCGTACGCGTACCCAAGCTGGTTATATTTCTCAAATCGGTATCTCATGAACTTAAACAATAAATCAATAAGGAATGCAATCTTTGCAAACCGTGGCTATATTGTTCAAGAATTGATTCGAGTGAATCAAAACGATTTTGTTTCAATTGTGTCTATGTGTATATATCTAAGCAATTGAACAACTCTTCAACTAGTTCTTTTGAGTCATTTGAACTAATTGTGAAGAAGATGAATTTGGTTGATATGAAAGTGCTTATATGGCTAACCATTGGTTAACTATTTGTGAACCAACCAAATGTACACATTTAGGTACGGTTACTCAAACCTAAATGAAATACATTTCATTTGTGTGTGACAAGCTAAGTTTCGATCTAACGGTTGAAAGATATTAGCTTGGATAAATCAGGTTTTTCATTTAACAATGAATATTGAATGCTTTGTTACCAAGGTAACTTAGATTGCAAACCCTGATTTGAACACTATTTAAAAGAGACGTCTAGCAACTGGAAAAATTAATCCCCACACCTCCTGTGTGATACTAGTTGGTTTTGCTAGAGTCGATTCTCCTTTAACCGTAGGTTTCTTCTTGATACCCTGTCGATTAACGACTTAAAGACTTCATTGGGATTGTGAATCCAGACGGAACTACTTCTCTTGTAGTTGAGCGATCTGATCTTGCCATTTTCTATTGACGAGGTGTCGAACTGGCAAAAATAAATTCCTTATTTCTCTTTAAACTAACTAGCAGTATACGGACAAGCAGGTTCGTTCCTAAGGGAGAGTTGAGATGAAGTTGTCGATTTAATTTCTGAATATTAATGCAAATATGAGTATGAGAATGATCAAGGACTCTCTCTCTCGGTCACGAAACGTGAATCTAATCAATATAGCTATGTTTCTGCAAAGTACCCATTATTAATAACCCTAGAATATTTAGTACGCTCAAATATCCCGCAATCTCTTAAATCACCGGACACGGAAGCGCTCGACTACCGGATTCTACTTATCAAGTTTCCTAGAAGTACGCTCTCTAGGTGTGACTCAAACAAATGCATTAAGTTCCGTGAGATAGTCTATTCCTAGTGATAGATTCAAAAGCTCGAATTACCTACTAGTGTCATTCAATACATATGGATATTTAACAAAATCTCATCGTCAATAACCGCATATTACTACTTGCATTAAGAGTCTCTAGACAATTATTACGGGTCGAAGAGTTCTCAATTAGCAATAGAACTATTAATTAACCATTTAATTTGCAACTTAAACGATCAAGAATAATTCATATAACAATATTGGTATGGTAATGGATGAGCAATAGCGAAATAATTGCGAGAAAACAAAGAAGTTTAAATATAAATTCGAGTTCATATCCGGACGTCGAAATCAATAATGTTTAGATACTGGAGTTCATGGAAGCCGCAGAAAAACAAGTCTAAACGGAAATACAAAACCAAATACGCAAACCAAGACAGCAGCAGGTGGTATTGTGGACTGTATGAAGGAGGAACTGGTGGCCTGGATGCTTGCTGTTGTATTCTGCGAACTGGTGATGTACTTCGATGATGTATGCAATGAGTGCTGAACGTGTATTGAGCTGCGACTGCAAGTGTGTGGACTGGTACCGGTGTACTGCTGCCGGTGTTGATGTTCAGGCCTGGTGAACTGCGACTTCCAGAGGTTATGCAAGCTGACGATGAAGGTGGTATGCTGATGGATGCTGGTGCAGGTGAGATGGTGATACAAAACTGGTGGAGATGATGGTGGGGATGATGGATGGAACGGCATGCAAGTGGTATGGATGCAGATGGTGTAGGGGTTTGGAGAGGAGCAGAGAGCTCCTCTCTGTTGGTGGTGAGAGCAGACGTGAATGAGGGTATGTGATCCTCTTGCTGTAGCTTTTAGGTTTATTTTTATAGCTCCAATGTTGCTGCGAACTTACATCCCACGAAAACCCCACAGTTCTCAACATTCCCAAACCCTACAGGCCTCCAAATTTCAGCCCAAAACTGTCAGCAAAAGGTCATCAGATCTTCATCATTTAGTCATACTTAAACATTCATCAACATCAGGTTCGGGTTCAATTCTTTTAACCAACTGGCATTAGCCCAGTTGGCCAGGAGTTGGGCTCCCAACCAATAGGTTGCGGGTTCAATTCCCGAGCTGATCGTGACAAAAAAAAAATCAGGTTCGGGTTGTTTTCTCGTTCACAGCTGAAGCCACTAACTCGACCATCCAACCCATGGCAACAAACTGTAACGGATCCCCTGTGTTGGATGCCTTGACTGCACCAAACAAACCCAAATTCATACAGACTCGTAGCTCCAGCTTCCTCCATTCTCTGTACTTGTCCTCGAATTCAGATAAGACTCGACCCTTGTGAACAGACCCAGAACTAATTCAATACTAGAACCATGGCAGTAAACCATCTTATTTCTTTATCTCGCAACATTAGTCCCCTATATATCACTCCTTTTCCTGGTTCTTCTGGAGCTCAAGAAGTTCAGTAACCCTTGGAACATAAACCTCACAGACCCATGGCATTCCTTGGCAACAGCTGGTGTCGCAACAAGATAGTATGGTTTTGACATTGTGAAAAACTAGTAAGTCTGCCATTTTTTCAAACACATTGCCTGCAACTTCTGGTGGTGAAGAAGATATGAACATGCTGTTGATTTAATCCTCATTCTATCTCCTTCCCTGTAAAAAATACAGAACCCATTTATTCAAATCATTTCAAAACTCAAAATATCTTCTTTAATCTCTCCATTCTTCCACAACCAATCAATGGTAGTACATCATTTCTTCTTGTTTGCCGGCCATTCTCTGTTTGAACTAAACCCAGAACTTCCACAATTTCGATACCCTGAGCTCTGTATCCTTCTTGCACTTAAATTCTGTCCAACCCCATCTTTCCTTTGCCTCTTAAATCAATCAAATACCCTCAAAACATTCCCACGAGATGGACCATTAATTTTCCGGCACAGATACAGCCAAAACAACCCCCGAGCTTTCTTCTTGTTGGCTTCAAATGAGACTCTCAACCCTAGTTAGCAATTCTTCGAATGATTCGCGAATTGATACGCGTCCGGACCAAACTACGACCCCAGTACGCGTATAATGTGAGATTCCCGACTAATTCGCGAATTATTCGGATCCGCGAATAATTCGCCTAGTTAATTCGGCATGACTAACCATGAGTTGACTCTGACCGAGTTGACACAGTTCATTCCCTCGCTTATTGAATGAGATGAAAAATGTTGCGCCTGGGGAGATTCGAGCCTGCGACGTACTGTTTCCTAGATGGGCTAGCAGACCACTGTTCTGATGGCTCGTTTTTGACAAATGTGTTTTATATATTATAGATATTACATAAAAACCACTAAATTCTTCAATCCAACCACAACAAAATCACTTTAAAATGTTTTTTTCCCCATTTTACTCCCAAGATATCTAAAATTTAATCTCTTAAGGTTATAAATACTTATCAATTTATTATATATGTCTGCCGAATTTTGGAGGCCGAACTAATATCTGGAAAACGAATTATACACGTACGTATGCCGTTCCTTACTACTGCCGTACCACGAACCGAAGACCGGATAGTTGACCGAATTTGATTTTTACAAATCCGAATAATACCCGTACGTTTGCCGTTCCGTAGTATGCCGAATCCCGACTTGCTAACTAGGCTCTCAATCCTTGGCAGTACATGGTTGGAGTAGCGAGTGGAACTTGGTAGTAGTGAGACCGATGCAAGACTGATGTGTTGGTTCTTTTGATTTGTGAATTATAGAATGATGGTGGCCCTTAGCAGAACTAGGTTGTTCGTTAGTAAACTGTAATTGTATTTCACTGCATGCCTGGAGACAATGGTGTTGGCTCCAGTAATCTCTATTTATAGCGCATTGTAGACTCCTTTGATCTGCTTCGGGTCCATCGACTCTTGAGCTCGCCAAATAATGAATTAAGCTCTGATTTCCGTTTTTTTTCGTCACATGACTCCATATTACCTACAAAATGTAAAAGAAGCGTAATATATGAAAATACAAGAGAAATTGCCAAGAAAAGCATAAGAAATTGACATTCAAAAGATATAATTTAGGCACCTATCAAATTCCCCCACACTTATTCTTTGCTAGTCCTCGAGCAAACAAAACAAATCTAAAATACAACAACTCCGTTTCGTCGAGGATACGGTCACTCTTAGCATAAATAGCAAGCCTTTAAACCCATAGGTGTCCCTAGTGGACGATTTATAGTCTCGTGAAGGTTTACAAGAGGTGTACCTACAAAACATTTTACTCCAAATTCCAGCTACCTGTGAAAAATCTATGAACGAATCCAAAATGACTACAGGAGGAAGTACCCAGATGTAAATACAATTCATATATAAGAGCTCTACTTAGAAACTAGAACAAACCACAATACTCGGAATCTAACTAGCCACGATCATACATGAATAGATTAAGAATATGGATATAGAGATAGATGGTTGCGACGTTGACTAAAGTGAACGGTGTTTCCCATATCTGTCTGAAGGTCACTGCCAAGATGAACCTATGAATCCTATTGGATTGAGATACTGGTCTAAATACTAACATCAACTCAACTGGCATATACACAGGAACCAATGATCGATAATCCTAATTCTAGATCAACTCGTCTGGCAAATACAAGGGAACCAGCGGTCGACTTATTAATTGAACAATAATAAAAAAAAAATTCACTTTTCACTTTTTTTCTTTTCGAATTGACAACATGATTAGATCTTTTAGATCCAAGCGCATGCTTCTTATCAGCAGATTACATGGTAATTCCCGTGGATCCTGCGTTCCACGCTTGTTTAGGTGACGGAGACAGGGAGAACACACACATATTGCTATCCAAATGTCTTTTTTTTTAGTAACTAATTCACTCTATTTCATCCCAGCAGTAATAACAATTCGATGTAAGTGACCCACCAAATCACTTAAAGAACAAAAAAGTTTGCAAAAATAAAAACAGAAAGTGATATGGTAATAACTATCATGTTATTTATAACACCTGAGCATTGTCCGTCCTTTTAGGTAATGGGTTCCTCAACTCCTGCAACCAAGATGGTTCCATCCACTTATATTGGTAGTGTCATCCTAAAGGCACAAGTTTCTATATTTTGAAGTTTATCATGCAAATTTTTTTTGTTTTTCTATTATTTTTTTTAACTAAAGGCATCAAATTCTACAAATTACATAAACTGATACTCCAACTCATAGTTATTTCTGAACAATAGAGGATAAACACTAAACTAGCTATTTAGTTGGAATCTAATCCCGACTCAGCTAATATATACCTCATCGTCAAGAAAAAATGCCATCTACTTAGAAAGGATAGTGTTTATTCTAAATTGTTCAAAAATCTCTAAAAGTTGAAGTTTTTGTATACGCCAATTTTTTGGATTATTTGGTTTTTGGTACTTACATTTTGACCAACATTAGTGTTTCGTCTAACATTTGTCCAACTTAGGGTTTGGTACCTGGAAATCACGTTGACTATTTTGACCGTCTATGACCATATTTTAATTAAATTTATATTATAATTAATATTGGGTTTACAAGTATGCCCTTATAGGAGGACTAAAATTCAACGGTTTTGATGAAACCCTAAATCATTTTAATTAGAAAAACAACTTCCTCAGATCCAATTTTCTCTTCTTCACTGCATAACCCCATGAACAAATTTAACCACTCTGCATAACCCCACAAACCGATTCAAACCAAAACCCTATTTAAGAATTATTCTCCCCCAAATCCAATCAAATTTATCTTCCTCTATGTATATGAACATATTCAACCAAAAACCCAATCAATTCCTCTTCCTCTCTGCATAACCTCATGAACAGATTCAACCAAAAATCCAATCGAAGAAGAAGAATAAAGAATTTAAGTGTTATTGCTGTGGATTTGGTTGAGATGGGTATGAATCTGATGAGAATTGAATGAAGAACAGAGAAGAGATCTACTGCTGATTCGAGTGACTGGGTACGGTGATAATGAGCTTTAACAGAAGAAGAATGAAGGGGTTGAGCTGTTGTTGAGAAATTGATGTAGGAATTAAAATCTAGGGTTGAACTCGAAAAAAATTCAAGTTAGGGGTTTAAGAATTTAATTTATTCGGAGGAAAATGAAGAGTATATGCAGTTTAGATGAATGGTATTTTGGAAGAATAGGTATGATCTAGAAATTACAGAGAAGAACATGGAGAAGATTTGGTTTGTAGTCAAGTGGATCCGTGAAGAACAATTGGGTGCTGATGGAGTTTGTGTAGCTATGGATGATGGCTTGAGGGGTGATGTGTGAAGGTTGGATGGTTATTTTGTGTTGGAATCAGATACAATTGGTGTTGTAAATTGGTATTTCAGGAGATGGTGTTGTTTTGTGGTGTAAATTGAAATTTATGGGTGCTATCTATTCTTTGAATTGGAATTGAAATTGAGATATGTAATTGGGTATCTTGCTAATGAAATCTTTTTGTGAATTTTCCTAATTGTGTTGTCAACAACAAAGAATTGAGGGAATTGTTGTCAAGAACAAGAAATTCTTCGGCTATGTTCTAAGTGGTGATGGTGGTAGCTGGTGGCACTATGATGGTCCTATGTTGACCTAACAAAGTCAATGGAATTTTTAACAAAATGAAGGGTAAAGTAGTAATTGCATAAATATATTGAATTTCAAATTAATTAAAACTTGACCTAACAGAGTCAATGTAAGTCAACGTGATTTCCAAGTACTAAACCCTAAGTTGGACAAATGTTAGACCAAACACTAATGTTGGTCAAAATGTAAGTACCAAAAACAAAATAACCCCAATTTTTTTCATATGGAATCCTACCCCCACACTTAAATCAAACATTGTCCTCAATGTTTCAAACCCTTGCAAAAATAATAAGAGGAATACTTGAAAAAGACAAGGAAGTAATAATTGGAATTGTTCACCCGATTGACGCATACAAGAAACATTCAAAATAGACTCCCCATATATCAACAATATGAAAATTTGAGGATCCACCCACAAAACAATCTGCATATATAGCAAAAGCTTCACAAGAATATTAGCAAATGGTGGGAAAAATGAAACTATCATCCCACGAGAGTCACCCCCACACTTAGTCTTTTCTACACTTGGAAGTGTATACAAAACATAAGTGGACGGCACTTCTATTCGTTCCTCTTGGAAAACCTGCATGGTGTTAGACTCAAACGCATATGGTGAATACCTGGAAGCAAGGAATTCCGAAAGAACTTTAGAAGCACACAATTCCAGCCCCAAATGAGATATTTTCCTAAAAGATGGATAACCAACTCTGTGAGAAACTACTTCAAGTTTAGGAGGATCATCATTAGATGGAAATTCATGTAAAGGATTAGACAAACCTCGCGTAATCTCACGCATTACGGGATCCTCAATACTTCTGAAAAAGTCCATTGATTCTCATACATCACAAGTATCATAATTCTCATACAAACTCTTTACGAGCCATTCTTCATCAGTTTCTTCTATATTTAAGTCCTCCTCATCGGAAAAGAAATCAAAATCTTCCATAAGCAAATCATCGTAATCCTTATGTGCTTTGTCATAAGTTGACTTCTCACTAAAAGTATTCACAATCTCTAAATTAGGAGTGTTATTCACAAATAATTCATAATCATCATCGCTTTCATACACAACATAAGTCTTACCATCAATAATGGTAGTGTTTCTAGACCCAACTTCTTCCTTTTTAATATGAGAATGATCATTATAATCATGAGTTGAGCTAGTAACACTATCATTATCAACATTTTCCAAAGGTTCATCATCCTCGGAATCTCATTCTTGGGGCTCTTCTCCATTATCAACACGGCAGTTAACCTCATCATGTATGGCCCTAGAAATTGCTTGAAGAGTCTCTTCCGTTGCTCCCTCTTCTTCCAACTGCTCATATTGTCTAAAGAGTTTCTTTATGTTAACACGTTTTTCGCTACTACTCACAATAGGTTCTTTAGACCACGTCTTTTCTCGTTGACTGGGTGAAAGATCATAAGTACGAAACGGAACGGCTTTAAATACACTATCATATTTTTCACTAGGTACGAAACTCGGATCATTGGAAGTTGAGTTAATCTGGTTCCATGTACATCGCAAATCCATATATTCATTAAGCATCTGCAAGAAACTAGATTGGAACGTCTGAGAAGTATAACTATCCCCCCATCCTTGTGATTTTTCACTTACATAACCACCATAAGGTTGTTGCGATGTACGAGAATAATCACAGGGTCTTGTAGAATAACCATCATGGCCAATTGGTTTTGATTGTATCCCAAGTATGGTTGGAAGTTATTGTAAGAGTGAGATTGAGATTGAAAATCAGAATTATTACCATAGTATGCATGCTCTTGTGAACCATATATGTTGTTCCCAAAAGGATTCATCACGAAATTTTTTATGCACACAACTCGTTTAGAGACTTACCTCTTATTCCCAGTTGTGCACACGCAAGCAAGAGATTGATGGTACCTGAAATAAGATTCTTAAAATGATAAATTAGTAAAAGAAAAAAATAAAAAAAATATACAAAAACAGAAAATCAAATAACAACTCAAACTACCGACTGCTCCCCGGCAACGGCGCCAATTTTGACGAGGTGTCGAACTCACAAAAATAAATTCCTTACTTCTCTTTAAACTAACTAGTAGTATACAGACAAGCAGGTTCGTTCCTAAGGGAGAGTTGAGCTAAAGTTGTCGATTTAATTTCTGAATATTAATGCAAATATGAGGATGAGAATGATCAAGGACTCTCTCTCGGTCACGAAACATGAATCTAATCAATATAACTATGTTTCTGCAAAGTACCCATTACTAATAACCCTAGAATATTTAGTACGCTCAAATATCCCGCAATCTCTTAATTCACCGGACACGGAAGCGCTCGACTACCAGATTCTACTTATCAAGTTTCCTAGAAGTACGCTCTCTAGGTGTGACTCAAACAAATTCATTAAGTTCCGTGAGATAGTTTATTCCTAGTGATTGATTCAAAAGCTCGAATTACCTACTAGTATCATTCAATACATATGGATATTTAACAAAATCTCATCGTCAATAACCGCATATTACTACTTGCATTAAGAGTCTCTAGACAATTACGGGTCGAAGAGTTCTCAATTAGCAATAGAACTATTAATTAACCATTTAATTTGCAACTTAAACGATCAAGAATAATTCATATAACAATATTGGTATGGTAATGGATGAGCAATAACGAAATAATTGCGAGAAAACGAAGAAGTTTAAATATCAATTCGAGTTCATATCCAGACGTCGAAATCGTCCCTAATAAATAATGTTTAGCTACTTGAGTTCATGGCAGCCGCAGAAAAATAAGTCTAAACAGAAATACAAAACCAAATACGCAAACCAAGACAGCAGCAGGTGGTATTGTGGACTATATGAGGGAGGAACTGGTGGCCTGGATGCTTGCTGTTGTATTCTGCGAACTGGTGATATATGCAATGAGTGCTGAACGTGTATCAAGCTACGAATGCAAGTGTGTGGACTGGAACCGTTGTACTGCTATCGGTGTGGATGTTCAGACCTGGTGAACTACGACTTCCATAGGTTATGCAAGCTGACAATGAAGGTGGTATGCTGATTGATGTTGGTGCAGGTGAGATGGTGATACAAAACTGGTGTAGATGCAGGTGGGGATGATGGATGGAACGGTATGCAAGTGGTATGGATGCAGATGGTGTAGGGGTTTGGAGAGGATCAAAGAGCTCCTTTCTGTTGGTGGTGAAATCAGACGTGAAGGAGGGTATGTGATCCTCTTGGTGGTGAAAGAAGACGTGAAGGAGGGTATGTGATCCTCTTGCTGTAGCTTTTAAGTCATACCAATACAAAAGTCAGGCATTGTGAATAGTTTTACCAAGATACATAAACAAGTTATGAGTGGTTATACTAAACACACATATTGGTAATCCAAAATTTGCAATGAATAACAATACCAATAAGCCTAAAGATTTCCCTTTCGATTCAAAAAACAAGTTTATGAATTGTACTTCATTTAAACGAATGTAAAACATTATTTCCTAGGACGAAATCTTCACCCATACCCATACATAATCACAATAGCATTCATATGATTATGTTGATGTCTTATATACAAAGTTCAAAAGATAGACGTTATACTTCGTATTGTAATTCCTTAATACTATGTCTAACTAGAGTATAATCATTCACAGCTTCGCAGTTATGCTTTCAATATGCACGACTTGAAAGATACGTTAGGAATGAAACATTTCAAGTCAAATATTACTAACCTCAATAGGAAGGATGATGTCGTCATTGTAGTTCTTTACTTCTTCACATTCTTCAAGTCTCCACGCAATACTTGTAAGTCTCATATCCTAGTAACTTTCTAGATAACATATACAAAGTTGACTCTAGTAAATAATCAATCGACTCTTTAAATGAGTTTTGATTTACTAAAATATGACAACCAAATTTGACATACCAACGCTTGGTGGGTTCAACCGAGAAATGATCTAACCAAAAACTTACATCTTTGAGCATCCATAGCATACATATTGCCATAAAATTTCTTAACAATACTAGGAGAACCAATATAGTTACCGTTGTAAATGTCACCCCAGTCATCACGGCTATGATACAGACTCACATATTCCGGAAGATCAACATGCACAAATTTCTTATCAACAATAATCTTCTTATAATATATTGATGCATATTTATCAAAGCAATCTTGATTAACAAAGTAAAGTTCAGTTGATATCGAAAATCATTATTGGCAGATAATCAATAGTTTTATCAGAGAAAGACTATGTTCAACATGGTTAGCCGAAACTAGCCGGTTTGAACTTAAAAGCTTAATATTCATTTTCATGAACACATAACATATTAACTCTGAGTCACAAACATGTGATCAAATAAGTCTAGTGTTTTTAGAGAATTAATCAAATTCTAATTATCTCGTAGAAATAATTTAAACGCACTTGAAAATATAATCAACATGGTTAGTAGGTGTACAAGGTATAATACCATTGTCGTTCGTGAATAAGTCCAGTCACAATACGCGTACCAGTTTGTAAACATTTAACCAAACCAAGTTTCGGAGTTAACATAACTTTTTAGGTTTGCGTACCGGTTTGGAAACCTTAAGACTGCCATTGGTTCCGGAGTTCACAGAACTAAATCGGTTTGCGTACCGATTTCGATACACAACCGATTTCGGGAACACATAACTATTTTAGTTTGCGTACCGGTTTCGAAACTAATTTCGGTTCCATAACCACAGTTCCAAAATGGTTTGCATACAAGTACGCATAGCGATCCGGTTCACGAGTTAAACAGATTTTCATACGATATACATAAGAATATGCGTACCACAAATCTGTAAGTCGATATATAGTTACTCCGCTACGTGTACAAGTACATGTAATACGGTTTCAGACATATAACAGTTTTCCCAGTTTGTAAGACTGATAACACTGTCTTGTATCTGGATCTATAGTAGTTTTATATTTCTCTCTAAACCGATTTGAAACATTCCCGAAGAACATCAATGACATGTGTCGCAGTTCCAGGCTATTTGAACGATAAAACTTGAATCATGATTTTGATACCGAACAATAAATTGTCCTTAACCTAAATTCATCAAGTAAGAACAAATGTTCATTAAGCTTATTCATTATATTTCGAGAAGTAATTATCAAGATAAACTTGACTCGAAATTCTAGTTTATGCATAATAGTCTAATTAGTTATACGACATCGTATCAATGATAGAAAAATTAATATAACTCGATATATAGGTGGTTCAGTCTTCACTTACCTTTTGTTGATGAAGTTCTCCAAAATCTTCGGTTGATCTTCACCTTCAAAGGTAGAACACAATGATGACTGCCGTGATCCACTGTTTCTCAACTGCATTTCTACCCTAGTCCGAGACTCAACTAATTATAGACTAGAAATTAGGATATCGTTTTGACAACTAAATTTGACAACAAGCTTGAGATAGCATCACTTGTGAGTTCGACCGAGCAATGCTCTAACAACTGTGTTTGCCAATGTTCCCACGTGTGTTACTTCAAATAAGTAGTGTCGGTGTGTATGCATCGGGTTAGAGGCTTGTATGTATAGTATCTCAACCTCTACTCAATTATCATTTGTATAGACACGGGGTTCGTGAACCTGATTGTTAAGCAGAGTACTTGGACGATCTCAAAAAATTAATATCCAAGATCAATCTAGTTGTATCCAAATAACCCAATAGGAGTTATGCAAGTAGTTAAAGTTGTTATCTATCTTTTAAGATACAAATTCTACAATAAACAAGTCTCATAATCGATTACAATTAAGCAGACGTATCTTCTTAGATTGAATACGTATAAACATGTGTAAATCCAATTATAAAGATAAACAATATAATGCAGAAAAGGAAAAACACAAGACACTATTAATTTTGTTAACGAGGAAACCGCAATAATAGAAAAACCCCGGGACCTCGTCCAGATTTGAACACCACATTGTATTAAGACGTTACATACACTGGTCTACTATCATACTTCGGACTGGAATGTAGTTGAGACCGAACCCACACTCCAAGCGATTCAGTTACAGTCACGATCTTTATATCTCTTGAATCTCACAAGACTATACGCACTTGATTCCCTTACTTGACGTCCTTTACAACCTAAGAGTTGCTTCAGCCGAAGTGAAGACTTTTGATACCAATCTGCCTCTAACAGATAAGCCTATTTGATCTCCGTTTAGATCAAAGATCGAGGTGAGGGAATCTGTTTGCAAAAGACAAAGCTAGCAAACCCCATAAATCCGGAACTTATGACTCCCGAAGAGCAGACTAGATTCTTAATCACCTCTCAAGAATAATCTTCAAAAGATCAGTTTTCAGTTATTTTACTTCAACTGTAACGATACCCATTATCTTAACAACGATAAGAGACCTAAAGATATGCGAACTCGGTGAACTATCTGGAAAATCTGAACAATTTGATCCATCTAAACGAGCTCGGCTATTAAATTCAAATGGGTACCAAGCCGGATAATTTGGGAAGGTAACAGGCCAGACTATTAAACTTTAGGCCAGGACGGGTACCGAGCCCGCCCATTTAAACTAACTAGGCCAGACCAGGCGGTCATGACGGGCTGTAACAAGCTTTGGGATCGTACGGTTACAGGTAGGGATGGACCCAGAAAGACTGAAATTTTTTTTTAGGCCTGGGCTAATACCTTGAGAAGAACTAAAAACCAAAAAAATTGGCTTGAGGACTAGGAAGGCGACCGGGGCTAAAGCCCAGTTAGCCCTCTCATAGGTCCGTCAGTAGTTACAGGTAGGGTCGGGCAGGCAGGTCGAGAATTTTCGGGTATTGTCTACAGTCTTGATCATCTCACAATCAAAATTTTTAACAAAATTTTGACTAGGGTGCTTATTAGCAAGTACGTGAATCAAGCTCCCTATTTGTATTTGGTAGCACACTCCAGGAAGCCATCCCAGCACATGAGAGAATCATATAAACACTCATACAGTCAGTGCAAATACGGAATCTCCTACAATTGTTGCCAATTTCAGACCAACTTTCCACTCCCTGCAACATGAGCGTGTGGCAGGGACAGAAGCTCCCCTAAGAGTTGGTACCGGTTGGTACCACATTGGCTCTGTTTTGATATATTCCAAGTTGGTACCGGTTTCTTTCATTTTGGTTCCAAAATGGATAGACTCAAGGCTCTTTGAACACCTATTTAAGGAAACATTTTTGAGTTCCGCTTTTGTTGTATTTATTTCTTTACTGTATTTAGTAGTAAAGCTTTTGAGCTTCTTATTCTTGTCTAGAGTCTTTTAGAGTGTGTTGTTGTTGTTGTTGTAAATGATTCATGTATCTTCTCTATCATATCTCCGAAACGATATTACCTTTTTCTATTCCGCTACAAAAACAAGTCAAGTAGGGTTTATGGAGTTGAAAGGGTTTCTACAAGTAAGGGTTTAAGAGTGAGAGAGATTTCAGACAAAGAGATGGGGTTTGATTAGTTCTCAAGGATTTCTACTTTGAGCTTCACTATAACATAAGCCCTCTAGTTCAATATACATACTGTAAGTATAAGAATCATCATCTATTTTTCAATTTCTATCTTGTTTTACTTCTTGTTGCCAAAAATCATAGAATGGGGTATAAAAAACGAAACCCTGGTTTTCGAAACAAAGCCACTTCAGTTAGTGCCTCTGCCACTGCCGCTACTGTAACTGCAGCTTCAGCAGAGGTGGTAGCTAAAGATGGTAATGTAAGTGTTAATGATGAGAAGAAGCTGATATCTAGTGTTAAAGTTGAATTCAAAAAAGCCCTAAATGAAATTAGAAAAGGGAATCGTGCAAAGGCTTTAAAATTTATGAAAGAGCTAAGTCTTCAGTATGAGAGTTTTGGTCTTGTTCATCGTGCTTTGGCGAATATATGGAGTCTTGCTGGTTCCCTAGTTGAGGACCCAAATGAGAAACAGATGCATACTAAGAATGCCATTGAATCAGCCAAAAGAGCTGTTTTATTAGCGCCAAATTCTATTGAGTTTGCTCATTTCTATGTCACCTTACTCTTCGAATCCACAAATGATGCTGAGGTTGGGTATGATGAGATTGTTTATGAATGTGAGAGGGCACTCGCTATTCAGAATCCAATTGACCCAGGTGAGGAGAGTTGGCAATGCAGGTGTTGCCACAACGTAGACACAATAGGCGATGTTCAGCAAAAGCTTCGATCTCTTGTCCAGAAAGCCAAACTAGCTTTTTTTTCAAATGGGACGAAGAGTCCTAATAATGGAACTGCCCATAAGTTTAAGTGGTTTCAAGGTCCTGTGGAGGTTAGCTTAGGTCACACTAGACGCCCTAATGAGATTAAGAAAGCAACTAAGACACCTGAAGAGAGAAGAAAGGAAATTGAGGCAAGTGTAGCTGCTGCTAGGCTATTGCAAGAAAAGTCTGATTTGCTTCCCACTGTGAGCGCACAATGTAAACATTCAAGTTTGCAAAAGACTGCATCCATGTCAGACGGGTTGAATCACATTAGATCTGTTTGGGATTCAATGGCCCTTGAGAAGAAGCAAAGTTTGCTCCAAGTGAGTATTGAGGATCTCAAGTCCCATATCAGTTCATCAAAGGATAGGTTGATGTTGGAGACTCTGTTAGAAGCCCTGTTATTTGTGCAGGATAAGAGGACATGGAGGTTCTGGGTATGCTGCCGCTGCAGTGAGAAGTTTACTGACGGGGATTTACTTGTGCAACATATGGTGAGGGAGCATATGAGTAGCTTCTCTCCAAATATGCAGTCGATACTGCCTTGTAAAGTTAGTGATAGTAGGGATTCTGTTGCTTTTAAAATGCCTCTGAAGCCTGAGATCAAAGGGAAAGTTACTTTGAGCAGGGATTCATCATATCTCCTTTTGGACGAGCATTCAATTAGAGGTGGCATTACTTGTAAAGATGGTCCACTACCTGATAGCAATGCTCTTCTATCCTGGATTTTTGCAGGCCTTTCGAGTAGGGAACAACTGAATTCATGGACTTATCTTAAGAAACAAAACACCCATAGTGGATTAGAGTTGCTTCAGAAGCGTGAGCAGAAGTATAACCTCTTACGACGCCTGTGTAAGGAGAAATGCAAGGTCCTAAGCTCTAAAGAAGGTTTACTGGCAGTAGAGAGTCTCTGTGTTGAAGAGCTTAAAAAGAGGGAGCATGATACTAGAAGTGCCTCTCAGAGTTTTGAGGCTATTTTTAGCAAGCGATGGCAAGAACTTACTGAAAGGAAAAGTGATGCGATATTGAACGGTAGTGATTTTGAGTTAGAGGCTATATCAGCTGTTCTCAGAGAAGCACAGGCTTTGAAGGATGCACCATCTGGATGCGAAGGAACCTCGGCTGATGTCGCTAGACGTTTATCTGCTACAGATTATGGCGAAAAAGACAAGTGGAGAATGCTTGATGTCCTCCATCAAGCAGATAATTGCATTAAAGTAGCAATCAACAGAATGAAGGTTCAGCTATCTAAAGAGGTGGGTGTGTAACTACTTGTATCTTTTCAGCTATATTCAATGTTTTAATCTCATGTGTCCTGTTCTGCAGGTCATAAGAATTGATGGGATCATGCAATTAACTGTCATGGACATGCAAAACTTAGAGCTGGAGATTGCGCCTTTATCTTCCTACAGTTTTCGGGAGATTATACTGCCTCTTATTCAGTCGTTCTTGCGGGTCTGTACTTTTATAGGTTATAACCATCTGCCAATATTTTTAGATGTAACTTACTTTATTTTTGTGGTTGTTCTCTTTTCCAGGCACACTTAGAGGAACTAGTTGCCAAAGATGCTAAAGAGAAATCTGATGCTGCAAGAGAAGCACTCTTAGCTGAACTGGAACTTGAAGCTAAAAAGGGAATCCACAAAGGTGGCGATTCTAAACATAACCAGGGGAAAATGAAGGATAAGAAAAAGATTAGGGATCACAGAAAAGCTAAGAATTTCAAGGTTATAACTATTGGGTCTATCCTTTTTTAGGGGCTCATACTTACCTGCTATGTCAAGTCTTTTGATGGGGGCTCATTGCTTTTGTATTTTGCAGGAGAATGGTGGTAGTGAGCAGCATCTCCATAAAATGACTACAGAAGAAATGTGCGCCATAGTGTCTTTTACCATCTCAAATAAATGCAGAATTTTTTCCTTCTTTACTTTTTAATGGTGGTGTATCTCCTTGTTTACTGTTTGTTATATTGATGCAGCGACTTCTCTATTAAGTCTGAAAGTCATCTAGATTCAGAGATTGTAGGTGGTATAACTGGTGATGACTTGACACAACAAGAAAAAGAATATAAACATAAAATTGAGCTTGACGCAGAGGAAAGAAAGCTTGAAGAGATTCTGGAGTATCAAAGGAGAATCGAGAATGAGGGCAAACAGAAGCATCTTGGTGAGTTACATAAGAAGTCAAAAGAATGTCGTCTGCCAGATGGATTTCTGGTTGAATTAAACCACATCGCTTTTGTCCAGATGCATTTGAGCAGTTGAAAAACTATAACCACGGGGAATTTCTTCTGGTGCCTTCTCTGTGATCAACTTCTGAAAATGGGGTCGTCTTTAGTAGCAAACCTGAATATACTAGTTGACCTTCTGACCTAAGTTGGGATTCCTAGTTTAGCAACAGATTAATTAGGTGTCCTTGTAACCGGTACGAATGGGACCATCGTCTCTCTAGTACTATCTTCTAGCTTAGTTGCTCACGCAAGTAAAAGAATATATAATCAATCTCAAAGCAAAATTGAGCAAGGTTAACAACCCCTCAAATAAGTACAGACTCCTGCTCATGGCATTCATGATTTGTTCGAATTATGTTAGTGATGTAAATTCTTTTAGTTGAAGTGTTCGTTTGGTTGATTTCATTTTTGCAGCCGTTAACGGTGAAGCCCCGGACAATTGGTTTGTGCCTTCTGAGGTCTGGATTGGAAGACAATGCAAACTGGGCAACAACTCTACCAGTGTTGTAAAAGGGAGCTCCCCATCCTTAAATTTTGAAAATGATATTGGTGAAACTGGGGTTTTTCAAAGTGAAGGTTCCATCAGAGAGCATGCCAGTTTAGGAGATTGGAGGACTTCTCATGTTGGCAACAGTAACATTGGACTTTGGTGTCATCTACGTGTGTTATTTATGCATCATATAAAAACACTTGACATCCTACAAACTGAAGTTTAAATCCAATCTCTATTTATCTGAAAAGTTGAGAACACTGGAACCATGCCCTCATGAGTCTTGATATACTTCCTGCACTAGCTTATCCCAAATCAAATTTGTTAAAATGGTTTTGTATTATATAGGAATTTGATCATAGGGCTAATTGATATTGGTTCTATTTTTTCTGCCAATATTTATATGTGGAGTCCACTCAAACCGTGTCTGAACCGTTTTTTTTTTTTTACCGAACTCAGCATTTTCTTGAACTGAACTTTTATCCGAACTCCGGATCACTACCTATGAGCTGGCCTTAAGAAATCTGGTCGCCAAAACCTCGATATTGTATATGCTTAGGCATTACCTTTCCTTCAATGCTTTTTCTTGATAAGTTTTGAATCTTGTACCTTTCTGGAATGGTTAAGATATATTTTACATTGCTAAGCAGTTTCATTCACATTCTAATTGTGGCACTTTTTCGATGTTTGATTCCAGACACATTTCAAGCACGTAAAATTTCATCAGTAATTCCTGGTCCAAGAATGTTGCCTCCAGAGACGTCCTCAGAATCAGATGAGCTTAGAGTTTCACAAGGTGTAACCACTTTTGGCAGCATTAATGGAATGGAGATTTTAGAAACACAGTTTAAAAATGAAGCTGGAAAATACAATTGTTTGTTGCCTCAAATGACATCTTCAGAATCAGATTGGGTTAGCGTTTCACAAGGTGAAATCATTTTCGACAGCAAGAGTGGGACCGAGGTATTGGGAACAGGGTTAAAAAATGAAGCTGGCGATTATAATTGCTTTTTGAATGTCATTATCCAGGTCACCACATTCTAGCAGTTACCCTTTCGACTATCTTTCATATTATCTTTTCATTCAGCTTTTAATCTTACACTTAGACTCATTTGTTGTGAAAATACAGTCCTTGTGGCATTTAAAACGCTTTCGCGACGAATTTTTGGGAAAAAAGATATCTTCGCATCTGCATGTTGGGGATCCTTGTGCTGTATGTGCATTATATGACATACTCATGGCTTTAAGAACAGCATCTACGGATATGCAGACTGAAGCAGTTGCTCCTACCTCTCTGAGAGTTGCTCTTAGCAACTTGTATCCAGATAGTAATTTCTTTCAACAGGTAAACCTCGAATAGTTTGGAATAATATATTTCATGCCATTTTATCAAGATTTATGTTCAGTTTGTATCCACAACTCTGGCAATAGGAACTCAGCAATTAGAATTTATAATTGAAGATAACTGAACCATTATTATCCAATCACAATTGAACTGATATGCATAGTGACGACTGGCAGGCCCAGATGAATGATGCTTCAGAAGTAATGGCAGTAATCTTTGACTGCCTTCATAGATCATTTACTTCTGTTTCAAGTGGATTTGATGAAGAATACGAAGCTAAAAATTGCAACGGTTCTTGGGACTGTGAAAGTAAAGCTTGTGTAGCACACTCTCTTTTTGGAATGAACATCTGTGAGAAAATGCATTGCTACAGTTGTGGTTTGGAGTCGAAACATCTGAAGTACACTTCTTTTTTTCAGAACATCAATGCTAGTGCACTCAGAACAGCAAAGGTATCTCTTAAGTGGCACTGCGGTTTTGGTTAAAACTTGTCATTTCTTGGCGAAGAGGTAGAAAGGTTAATTGTTTGGTTGATTGAGATTATTTCTTCATTAACTTATTCTGTCAACATCAGCAGAGTCTGGGTGCGGATAGCTCTTTTGGTGAGCTTTTGTATAGCGTTCAGATGATTCAGCAATTAGAATGTGATCCAGAGTCTGGTGGCTGTGGAAAACTCAATTACATTCATCAGTTTCTCTCAACTCCACCACGTGTGTTCATAGCAGGTTAGTAAATGTTAGTTGCTCATCAAAATATTAGTTTAGGTTTCTTGTTTGTAACCGTTCTGTTTTATTTTTTCCACATTCCAGTTCTTGGTTGGCAGAATACACATGAGTGTGCAAATGACATATCAGCAACACTGGCTGCCCTGTCCCCTGAATTTGATTTTGCTGTCCTATATCGAGGGCTGCTTCCAGGGAACAAACACCGCTTAGTTTCAATGGTATGAATAACATATTAATTTTTAACAAAAATATGAAACATTCTGTGCCCTTGCAAATTCTGCACTATGGTTTTCTGTATCTTTAGTAAGGAGAAATTTGTGTCCTTTCTTATGACCCATCTCCGCACATTTTTTGACAGAAAATTTTTACATTGGCCCCTAAATTGGTCATGTATGTTTGTAGGCCTGCTATTATGGACAACATTATGGCTGCTTTGCATACAGTTGTGAGCAAGACCGATGGACAATGTATGATGACGAAACTGTCAAGGTACCGCCCTGTCTTCAAAAAATTTCTTTTAAAAATCAGATTGGGGTTTCCAGGTAACAATGTCATCATCTAGTAGAATTTGTTCAGGTAATCGGCGGATGGGATGACGTAATTCTCATGTGTGAAAGAGCACATTTACAACCTCATATTCTTTTCTTTGAAGGGATAGATGAAGCTGTAGATTAAGTTATTCCTGAAGTGACTTCAAGTTGCCATCCAACTGTGTACAGGCAAAGCTGATCCTCCCTGGTTTCGTAGAAGTTTAGTTAATGATATCAAAGTTTTGAATGGCTCTTATTGTGAGTTTTGTATAACCATTGATATATGGAAGCTAATTATGCTGCAAAAATATTTGGCAAAGGCAGCTGTAGGTAAAGTCTTTGGTTGGTTGTTTACCACCAAAAGAAGAACTTGTTACTAATATTTTGGATGAAGACAGAGACACTAGGGGAAGGCCATATCCTTGTTTTGTTAGGCCCAACATGATTTCTGATGTTGTGTGTGGGTGTTTTTTGGGGTATATGAACTTTGATGAATGAAACAGGTTTGAGATATATTTTCATTTAAATTTCAGACCAAAATTACTAAATTGATTAAATGCAGTTCATGCTATCAAAAATGCTCGAGTAGAGTGAAGTAGATTTCCCATAAGGAAAATTTAGTGTCCCTTGTATGTGGCTATATGACATGTAAAAGAGGCTTGGCCGTTGGGTGCGTTGGATGGAACACCAATTGTCTCATGGGCAGTGTTGGAGCATGGAAATGGTGCATATCACTCATCAGTTCATGCAAGAATTATAAGCAATTCAAATCCATCCATGCCATTTTCATAACCAGTGGCTTTCATCATAACACCTACGCAATCATCAAACTCATTTCCTTTCTTTCTCTCTATTCACATGGTAATCTATCTTATGCTTCTCTCCTCTTCGGGTGCGGATCCCCTGTCCCCTTTCTTCGTGTGCCCTCGTGTCCCTCCACTTATATGCCGACACGTGTCATTATTTATTTCCCTTATTTGGGTGCGGATCCCCTGTCCCCTTTCTTCGTGTGCCCTCGTGTCCCTCCATTTATATGCCGACACGTGTCATTATTTACTTCCCTTATTTTTAAGGGTCAAAGGATTTAATTATTTTGAGAAATATTAAGGGAAAGATAATCAATTTCCTTTGTTAGCATTATTAAGCCAATTCCGAACCAATATCTCCCGGCATATCTCCTTATTAATCAACAATGTTTTTCTATCAAGGGAAAAAATCAACACGTTTTTTTGGTTTTTTCGAAAGATAAATCAACACAGTTTATAAATGAAATACAAAATAAAAACTAAATTGATTAACAAGATATAGCTAACTAGAGTCATCAGATTCTTTGCTTAACAAGATGCGCCAACATGTATCATTTACTAATGCCTATGCTCTATTAGCTAAAACCTTTTGACTAATCTTTAAATTGCTTAGTTATGATAAGACTAAAACAACTTTGTAATTTGTGTTTCTTTACTTATTGTTTACAAGTCTTACAATCAGGATTGATTGGTCATCTTTTCAATATCTGATTGCATATATCTTTTGAACTAGCATCGTAATATGGAAGCTATTATCAACCAAACACGACCGGCATAGTTGACACCTTTTCAGGATTATTTTTTTGTTCTCGACTTGTTTTAAACTCTCATCATTATAGTCTTTGATGTTTTGAACTTCTGCAACTCAAAGCCAGTAAGCTGAAGAGGTGGAATTAGAGAAAAAGAAGACAGAGATATTGGTTCGGATTTGGATAAAAGAAAGTTATTATCTTTCGCCTAATATTTCTCAAAATAATAAATCCTCTAACATTAAAAAGTAAGGGAAGTAAATTAGCTACACGTGTTGGTATGTAACTGGAGGGACATGAGGGCACACGGAGAAAGGGGGACAGGGGATCCGCACCCCTCCTCTTCCAGCAAACTCAAGCCCCTAATGCTTTCATCTACAACACACTCATTAGAGCTTACTCTAGTTCCTCTCAACCTCACCTCTCTATTCATTACTTTCATCTCATGCTTAATGACAGCAAGAATGATAATTAACACTAACCTTGTTGTACCTGATTATCACACTTTCCCTTTCGTTCTCATCGCTTGTGCAAAACTTAATTTATTGTCTGATGGTAAGAAAATCCATACATGGATTCTTAAAAATGGTTTAGCTTCATCGGATCGCCATCTTCAAACAGCTCTTCTTAGGTTTTATCTCGACTGCAGTGGTTTAATTCAAGCTCAGACAGTGTTTGATGAAATTCCTATACGGGATGTCATTCAATGGAATGTGCTCATAAATGGGTATCTTCGATTAGGCAATGATTCTAAAGCATTGACTCTGTTCCGTGAAATGTTTATATCTGGGGTCGAACCTGATGAGTTTTGTGTTGCGACCGGTCTTACAGCTTGTGCTCATTTAGGAGCACTGCAACAAGGAATTTGGATTCATGAATATATTCAAAGAAAAGAAGAATTCATCGAAGATGTTTTTGTGGGTACTGCTTTAGTTGATATGTATGCAAAATGTGGGTGCATTGATAAAGCTGTAGAAGTATTTGAGAAGATTCAAAATAAAAATGTCTTCTCTTGGGCTGCCATTATTGGCGGACTGGCAGTACATGGATTTGCAGAAGATGCTATTCATTGTTTAGAAAGAATGGTGAACGAAGATGGAATCAAACCAGATGGAGTTGTTCTTCTTGGTATTTTAACGGCTTGTACCCATGCAGGACTTGAAAAACAAGGTTGGTTCCTGCTGGAAAATATGGAAGCCAAATACCGAATTGTACCCAAACATAAGCATTATAGTTGCATGGTAGATTTACTTTGTCGATTAGGTCATTTGGATGAAGCAGTTAAGCTCATTCGTAAAATGCCAATGAAACCTCTTGCATCTGTCTGGGGTGCTTTATTAAGTGCTTGTAGAGGCCATGGTAATGTCGAACTAGCAGAGCTTGCAGTTGAAGAACTTGTAAAACTCGAAAATGAGAATGGCGTCAAGGAAGATGGAACTTATGTTCAATTATCGAACATCTATTTGGGTGCACGTAGAAGTGATGATGCACATAGAATCCGAAAAATGATTAGTGATAAAGGGATCAAGAGGACACCTGGTTGTAGCGTGGTGGAGGTTGATGGAGTTGTGAATGAATTTGCACAAAATTGGTCAAAAAGACCAAAATAGAAAATTCCTAGGTGAAATAGATTCTTGATATTGTTTATATAGCCAAAAAACAGAAATACTGTTCATTTAGCCAAAATGGATATTTCACCCAGAATATCTTTTATTAATTAAACTGAAGAGACAAATATGTCCATATCTTCTTCAAATGGACAGAGCATCTTTACTGGGTTAGTAAATGTCGGAAAAAGAAAAACAGAGTACTCTGCGATCTCATCAAAAAAAAGAGTAAATGTCGGAAAAAGAAAAACAGAGTACTCTGCATCTTTACAGAGTAATCTCCTTCTACGTATGCATAATTACAGCCATTTCATTTGATTATCGAGTCCAAATTATGTCATCACCAGACCACATACTTCCACGATAAACACTACTTCATGAATAACAGCAACACCAACTTCTACTTGAACTCGATCTCAGCAAAAAACAGAGTAATCTTAGCAATATAAAACAGAGTAACATAAAATAGGGCAATCTCATAAAACAGAGTAGTCTCATAAAACATAGTAATCTCAGCAAAAAACAGAGTAATCTCATAAAACAAAGTAACATAAAACAGGGTATGTGGATACTCCATACAACAATTGGTCAAAATCAGAGTAATCTAGATCGATACTATAGAAATTGCGTCATGAGTTATCTGTAGAACATCGATGCACGCAACAACACGCCCATCTGCAAAGTGTCACAGGGAGTTGTTATTCACAATTCAATGTTGAAAAATGCAAAAGATAGATAAAATAAGAAGATAGCTATAATTTAAGAAACTAATTCTTACCTTTATCTACAACTGGAAGATGTAAAAAAATTGCCGTCGTGCCTTATATGCAATGCATCAAGAATTGTTGTCTCTAACGTTGCACATTCAGGGTCAGATGTCATAACCTTCCAAAGGAATACATAACAATGAGGTTATGCAGATCAAAATGCAATACTTGGAACATTTCTCAGAGTTTATATACTGGCCAAATGAGATACAACCTGGACAAAATTGTTGGCTCGCTACAATCAATAAGCTGTAAGTTTATATTCCTATCTAGGCATTACCAAGTAGTAGAAGCATTAGTACCTTTTCCACTAGAGTCAATTCAGGGGAAAGATTCTGAGCCACGACTCGCATGAGCACATCATTCGAACTGCAACAATGTAACAAACCAACCATAAGATTTGCAAGTAATACAAATAAAGCAAAAACTGCTTAAGTAACACGATTTAAAATAAAAATAATGAAAAATTAATGGATTGAGATAAGGACAGTACGTAAGTATTCCATGTGGCTTGTTTCCTGTTGTGATTATCACTGAATTGACTTTAAGATCTCGCATCTTTTTTGCAGCCACATAAACAGGATCCGAGGGTGAGACAATTGCAACCTTGGAAAACAAAAAAGATGGATGATGAAACCAGGTGAAACAAAATAACAATACATTAAAAAACAGAAAAGTTATATTACATTCTACAACTAGATGAAATTGGTTTCATCCTGAGTATTTTGACGAAATTAAGTTATATGAATGAGTAAACTATATGAAACTGGTTTCATCTTGAGTATTTTGACGAAAATACAATTATATATCAGTCTATAACTAGATGAAACCAGTTTCATCCTAGTATAACATGGATGAAAACAATTTCAGGTCAATCCAAAACATGATGATATTGGTTTCATCCTAGTATAGCATGGATAAAAACAGTCTCAGTTCAATCCAGAACTATAACTAGATGAAATTGGTTTCATCCTGAGTATTTTGACGAAATTAAGTTATATCAATGAGTGATCTATATGAAAGTAGTTTCATCCTGAGTATATCACAGACTATAACTAAATGAAACCAGTTTCATACTAGTATAAGATGGATGAAAATAATTTTTAGGTCAATTTAAAACAGGATGGTACTGGTTTCATCACAGACTATAACTAGATGAAACCAGTTTCATCCTAGTATAACATGGATGGAAATAATTTCAAGTCAATTTAAAACAGGATGATACTAGTTTCATCACAGACTATAACTAGATGAAACCAGTTGCATCCTAGTATAACATGGATGAAAATAATTTTCAGGTCAATTTAAAACAGGATGATACTAGTTTTCATCCTAGTATAACATGGATAAAATCAATTTCAGGTCAATCCAGAACAGATGAAACCAATTTCATGTTACTATCAAACATTGATGAAATCAATTTCAAAACAAACTAATTCGCTAATTTCATCATCACCATCATTTTTTGAATGAACTTAATGCAATTATAGACAACTAGATGTATACCTGTGCAGCTTGAAAGTGTTGGGACCATAAAGATAAGTTGTGTCCTTATACAAATCCTTAGGCAAGTTGATAATCTGAATAGCTTCAAATGGACATTTCTATTCCAATATGAAAACAAACAAAACACACCCCAATTAGACAACTGAATAAGAAAGGAAGAAACAAAATAAAAAAAAGGGCAAAAAAGGTGGTACCTTGACACAGATACCACATCCAATAAACAGCTCCTCAGAGATGTAAGCAATCTTTCCCGCTACAATAACCTCAATACACAGTTTCTCTGTTGAATACCCATAAACAAAACCCAAGTTAGGAAATTGAAAAACAAAACCCTAAATTACAAAGATTTAATAATTCAGAATAAGCCCCAAATCCGTTGAAAACAAAGACTTAAAATTTAATTCACCAAATGGATTCTGATCACTAGGTTGTTCAGTTAGGGTTAGCAGAAGATAGATACACCCTGATAGTGTTGATTTTCACTGTTGATGGTGAGAGACATTGATGGTGGGTATGAGAAGATAAAGAAACCAATTTGAGAACACCCCAAATTCTTACTGTTGATGGTGAGAGACGTTGACTGTGGATGGTTATGGAAATGATGGAGAATTGGATCTACTGATTTTCTATGGATGGAAATGGAAATGGTGGAGAAAGTGGAGACAATGGTTACGAAGTAGTTTCCGTCGGTTTTCAAACTGAAAATATGGACAAGAAGAAAGGGTAATTCCTTCCATATGGACTGGTAGGAATTAGTCTCTAAGGAGCTGTATATTGGATGTGAAGAACAACTGGTAGGAATCAGTTTCATTTCAGCAAGTGTTGTTACTCACTTCTACCCTTCCCTCTCTTCCACAACAATGGAATGTGAGGACATAATAAAAGGAATAGTTTAAGGGCTGAATATAGTTTTTTTATTTTTTACTCGGTCAATAAAATTAAGTAAAAAAATAGAAATTGTACAACGACTTAGGCCAGACTGTTAGCTAGCCAAGGTGGCCATCCAAAGTCTAGTCTATTTGAAATGATAATAAATCTTGCCTGGCCATTCCACAGACGGAATAAACTTGGCATACCTTCGTAAAACTCATAATATCCTCAGCCAACAAATATGCTTGTTTGACCAAGGTGTCTGCTGAAAAATTAGCTTCTCTATAGATATGAACATAGTGTATGTTGCTGTAAAAAACCTTTGCTAACTTCCACTTATGAACAAGCTGCCAACGCAAATCACTATTCTGAAAAGCTTGAATAAAACTTATCGAGTCCGATTGGACGTCGCAAATATACCTAACATTCTAATTCTTGGCTAGTATCAAACCATAAAATAGCACACTTTCGCATAATAATTAGTTTTCCAACCAAGGCCAACACAAAGAGCACCAAGTACTGTTGCATTGGGATCACGAAAAATAACACCAACACCAGCCTGGCCTGGGTTACCAAGAGACGCACCATCACATCAAATTATAATTTCACCTTGATTAGGAGGAGACCAACTAATCTCAATAGGCATGGAATTATTGCTTGATCTATGCTGCACTTTAAAATAAATTAAAATGCGCAAATCTTCCACATTTTTAAACATGTGGCCCTTCATTCTAATAGAGTTGTCACGGATTACCTGATAAACCATGCCTTTGAAACCAAGCCAAATGACTGCAACACCATCGAAAAAGGCTTTATTGCCCAGCTTCCATAATTAAGTGACAATTGCAAGATTCGCAACCAGCCACAAGTCTTTTATCATCCTGCTACGCCCCTTTGCAGCCTTATATGAGGCCATCAGATCTTCACTCGGCTGTAACTTAAAAATGCCAGCAGCCCAAGCCAATACGCTTGGAAATTCTGCAGTGCCAAGTAATATGGCTGAGAGATTTACTATTCTTCTTGCATAAGCTTCACATGGTAGGCATGCTTCTTCCCGTCTTCTTAATCACATTATGATTCAGTTGCACAACATTCCTTACGCTAAATTTTCCAATACTGCACACCCAAAGTAGGATGCACAACAGTTCGAGAAAAAAAAACAGCACTCGAATGCACATCAAAAGTTGTTCTAATAGCAACCTTTGCAGACTTAACTGCCTTTGCTATCCAAATCCAAAATTTTACAATCTTTACCACCAACAATGAGAGGTAAATTATCAACATCAATATTGCACCGAACCATCAAATCACGTGTTCTTGGTGGAATTACCCAAGTACCTTCAACAATGAGATCACTAACTTTGGACTTAGTATCATTTGGGCCCAAATAAGTAATCCTAAGCCTCTTCGCCATCGAAAAATCACCACACCAATTATCAAAAAATAGAGATGTATTCGCATCGTCACTAATAATAGAGCGAGTATGCCTTTGAACAAAATTATAAATCCACCTAATTCCAGGGAAAACAGTGGATCCCAATTTATAATCAATCAAATTACCATTGATTTTGAAGTACTTGGGCTTCAAAAATCTAGCCCAAATCTTGTCAGAGTCCCGGATAGTAACCCACAACTTCATAAGCATGGCCTTATTCACCACTTCCATCCGTTTTATACTTAGGCCACCTTCACGTCTTGGACAACACAAGTTATCATAAAGCACCGTAAAGTACTTATGTTTTTCAGCATCGCCATACCATATAAAATTTCGAATGGCCCTCTCAACTTGCTCAATCATCGTCCATGGCCACTTATACACAGCCATAGAATGAATAACATAACTAGAAATAACTGATTGAATCAACACCAATCTAGCCTGAAAAGATAAAATCTTACCCTTCCAGACGGCTAGCTTATCCAAAATCTTCTCAACCACATTCCTAACATGTATGTGTCTCATAATACCAGGCTTAAATTGTATTCCCAAATATCTATCCGGAAATAAAGCTCTTCCCATGCCCAAAACATTTGAGATAGCAATGCCCCGAGAACAAGTGCCACCTCCATAGTAAAATTTACTTTTAGTACGATTAACGTATTGTCCAGAGGCCCGTTGATACATACCAAGCATATCCATCAGATTATGTAGACTATGCAAATTTTCTTTGCAGAAAATAAGAATATCATCCGCAAAGAGAAGATGTGTAGGCGTCACACCCTTTTTGTTGACCATAGCATGCATACAATTTAGAGAGATTACGACTTAAAAAATCTTCAATAAGCACAAAAATCAAAGGTGAAAGAGGGTCACCTTGCCGCAAACATCTAGATATACTGAAGAAACCTTCAGGGCTACCATTGATCAAAATAGATATCCGAGCAGAATGAAGAATACTAAGTATCCAAGAGCACCAATTCTCAGAAAATCCATATTGACGGAAAACCTCAGCAACAAAATCCCAACTAACCGTATCAAAATCTTGAGAAATATCCAGTTTAAGGAAACATTCCCGTGCTTTCTTGTTATGGACAACTCATTGATTAGTTCAGACGCCAAAGCAATATTTTCATGAATGTTTCTTCCTTTCATAAAAGCAACGTGTTTCTTCTGAAATCAATTTATTCATCACTATACTAAGTCTAGTCGCCAAAATCTTCGTGATAATCTTGAAGAAAAAATTACTCAAACTAATAGGCTTGTAGTCCTTAATTGCATCAGATGCATTATTTTTTGGAATGAACACAATGAAACTGGAATTAATGTTATTAGGAATTTTTCGCATCGCCCAAAAAATTGTAATGGCATTAAATAGATTTCTAGAAATAATATTCCAACATTATCTGTAAAAGATAACTGAGAAACCATCCAGACCAGGCGCCGAATCAGCTCCCAAATCAAAAACAGCGTCTTTAATATCCTTCAAAGTAGGCATGGAATCCATAAAAACACTCTGAGCATAAGAGATACTTTCATGATCAATTTCAAATAACCTCGGATTAATATGAGTGTCACCACCATTAAAATTTTCTTTGTAATATGAATGTCATTTATTTCATCCTACATAAACAAAGTAGAGTTAGTGGAAATCTTTAGTTCATAAATTGTGTTCTGGCTCCTTCTCATTCAAATGTTATTGTGAAAAAATCGAGTGTTTTGATCACTATCCTCCAACCATTTAACTCGCGATTTCATTTTAAGCATATCTGCTAAATCAGTGCGCACTTCTTTAACCTCCTTTTTAGCATCCATAACCTTAGTAAACTGAAGCTCATTAGCCGGGTCATAATCAATAAGGTCGGTATATGTTTTAAACTTGATCTCCGCTTATTTCAAATGGAATAGCACATCACCATAAACCGTTCTATTCCATAACTTCAAAGCCTCCTTCAACCTCTTAAGTTTGCTAGAAAAACCAAAAGGTGGAGCGCTATTTAACCTCAAATTCCATTTATCCTCAACCAATTTCATAACACTCAGATGAGAAAGCCACATCTTCTGTATGCGAAAAGGAGATCTAGCATGTCGTGGATTGTCAAATACATAAACAAATAGAGGGAAATAATTTGAAGCAATCCTTGGAAAAGCCTTGCATCTCCAATTGACATATTTATAAATCCAAGCATCATTCACAACAGCTCTATCGTGTTTAGAAATAATTCTAGATCTTCCAATCTGATAATTAAACCAAGTATATTTCTTACCAATAGCATCAGCCTCAACTAGTCCATTATCAGAAATTCAACTTCTAAATACATTCATATAAACGCTCAAAGGAACCACACCACCCTTCTTTTCATCTAACCGCAAAATACAATTAAAAACACCAAGCACAAACCAAGGAATAGACAAAAAAAAACTAACCCTAACTGATGCCACAACAATTTCCTTGTAACTGGATTAAAAGAAGCATGAATAACCGTAATATAATCACCATTAAAATACAAATAAATAGCCTGACTAGAACAAGATAAAATATCTGGCCTAGCCAAAGAATTCTTCCACAAGACCCATATATTACGTTTTTCACCACCAGCCTCATTAGTAATAAAATCTTCACTAAAATCATCCAACCTCAGATTCCTAACAAAACGTACAGTGTAAAAAAACCTTAGGTTTTTCAATGCAAATAATGTCAGGTTTGTGCAAATGATAAAGCTCTTTCAACTTGACCTTGGCACCATCCTTAGCCAAGCCTTGAGCATTCCAATAGAAGACACGCATTAATTAAACTTGTCTCTAGAAGGGCTTGTCGAACCCTGTCGTGTCCTACTTTTACCTCTTCGCTCCACCTGCCCAGTAACTTTCGTAGGTTTAGTATTATTAGGATTCTTCTTCTTAGGAACTGTTTCCTTTGGTTTTGATGCACCAGCCTTCTTAGCCAGTTCATCCAACTTATTTTTTTCCTCTTGTTCTCTCTTTTCACGATCTTCTTGATCCTTCATAGTACTTCATTCCAAAAAAAAATCGTCATCCTCAATTGTACTAGTCTTTGGAATTATTGATTGCAAAGTGTCTAGTGGATTTTCAGCATAAACTACCTCAACATCGTCCTCAATCTCCTTGGTCCAAGTTTAAAACCTATTAGATGTAGCAATGTCATCCAAATATTTGGCCGGAGAAGTTCTTCTTGATGTTAGTTGGAGAACTAAAACCATCCTCACCATTGGTTCCAAAATATAGTTTCTTGGCGGTGAACCCATGGTTATATAGTTGGAGAATTAAAACCATCCTCACCATTGGTTCCAAAATATAGTTTGTTGGTGGTAAACCCATGGTTATATTCTCAATAAGATTTTCAGTTGATGTAGCTTGCATTGTAGGCATCTCAAGTTTCTTATTCCTCTTTATTGCCAACTTCCTTAGATTTTCTAACTTTGCCTTTACGACATCTTGTTCTATTTTAGCCACATCAGCAGCTTTATCTAATTCTCCGGATCTTCTTTTCAAATCTTCACACTCCTTAAAAGCAGTCATCGCCTCATTCTCCATAGAAACTTCATCGGCCTCAGATTGAGTGTTACCACCCAAAGTTGTTGCATCAACATTGCACAGACTCGAACTCCTCTGAGATGCACCATCATTGTGCAGGTTCAATTCCGGGTCATTTGCACCATCATTATGCGTAGCGTTTAGTGAGGATGTTGCACCATCTTTACGTTGTTCCGGTGGTGCACCATCATTGCGCTGTTCCGGTGATGCAACATCATTGCGTAGAACTGGAATTTCTATACAACTAGTAGCAGCCCTACTAGTAAGGATGTTAATGTACGTATGTCTCCTAGTAAAAGTTATGTTCTTCTAGGTAACCGGTGGAGGATAATTTAGAGGTTCTTCCACAGGCTTCTCTGGTTGATTTTACGGTGGATTTTTAGGTTTAGGAACCTAAGTTTTTCTCCAAAAATTCTTGAGCTCATGCGTCTAGGCTTGAAGCTCTTTCAAGACCACAGGGTCCTTTTTAATATCATCTTTTTCCTTCAAATCATCATACTTCAAAGTTCCACATTTGGATTTTTTTATGACCAATAGATTTGCAATACTCACAAAAACTTGGTTGATTTATAATCTCATAATCTTGATATAAACCTTCAGAATTTTCTTCTCCATCAATAATAATATTTCCCAAAGGTTTTGATAAATCAATATCAATTAGGACAATATCAAAATAACCATATTCATGTCGTAATATCCTAGGATCAACAGCAACAGGCTTGCCGAGACCCCTAGCCATCCTAAACAGCGTTTCTTCATCCCAAAATTCCCACGTAAGATAGAGAAATCTTACCCAAACTGCTGCTCTTGTAACTTTTCCGATTTAGGATCGAACATAGGTATCCATGGTTGAACCTTCAACTGCTGGAGCTTAGATTTCCACGGACCTTCATAGGTAACTCTCTTGCGATCATCTTCATTGTCCAACTTGATAACAAAATATCCTTTAATCCATGGAATAAACTGAACCGAACCAATAAGTTTCCATTGATTCAATAAATTCCGTCTTGCATCTTCAAAAGTTAGGGCTTTCAAATCCAGATACTCTACCAAGATATATTTCCATACATATTTGATTCTAGCAGTTTCCCGTGGAGTCATAATAAAAACATCACCTATTGAAGTGCGAACATGAAGGTGTGATAAAGTATCCGCATCAATTTTCGGTATAACATGGGTTCTCCTCTTTAATACAGACGCATAAGAATGAACACCTTCCTTTTGTTGATCATCGGCGTCATTGCTACCATCTTCAGTCGGTTTCCCAGTTGTGGAAGAACTAGGGTTTCTTGTTTTTGGTTTGTAAACAAATCGTGGCCTAGATTTTGATCTTGAATGCCTCCAATTTGGATTTGCTACGCGAACATGATTGTGTTGAGATTTATTACCAATGTTAGAGAACTGCTCGGTCAAACTCGTAAGTGTTTCTATCTCAAGCTTGTTGTCAAGTTTAGTTGCCAAAACTGCAAGTCTTGATTTCTAGTCTACTTATAGTTAAGTCTCAGATTATGATAGAAAGTGTAGTTGAGCATTAGACTTCACAACGTTCATCGATTGAAGACGAAGAACTACTAAGGTAACTTGTGGAACTTCATCAACAAAAGGTATGTGGAGACTTGAACTCATCTATCACTCAAAAGTCTATCTACTCTATCTCCTATTTGAGGCAAAAGTCATATAGCTATATAGACTTCTATTATACGCATTTGATATTTCGAGCTGAGTTTAACTCGCTTACATATTTTTTAAAATATGTGTTGCTAAGCTTTCGCTTTAACCAAGTTCATCTTATATTCTTGACGAAAGTCAAAAGATGATCATGTGAAAATCGCCTGGTAACATCTTATATGATTTGTGTGAGATAGTCATTTGATATAAACTCGGAATGTTTCGTATTGATCATTCGATCACTTGAAAATTGCTTTGAATCTAATAGTTTGTGTGAGACAGGTATTCCCGTATTCCAAGAATGTTTTAATGGTTGAAATGAGAGTTTAGAAACAATTGGATTTAAGCATAGTATGCGTACTTGCATATATGTAATCCATGTCCAGGAACCATGGTATGCATACCTATATGCGTACTGGTTGGTTTGTGAAGTCCGAAAACCTGGTATGCAAACCGGTACGCGTACTGGCGTAAGGTTCAGGTCCAGGAATTTCTGCTAAGTTTGGATGGTATGCGTACCAGTTCGCGTATTGCAAAAACCCAAACTTGGTCCGGCTACTTAGGTATGCATACCTAAGTAGATGTTGTTTAAAAATCGGTTTGTTCATGAACTAATACATTTATATAATAAGGAATGCAATCTTTTGCAAACCGTGGCTATAATGTTCATGAATTGATTCAAGTGAATCAAAATCAATTTTGCTTCAATTGTGTCTTGTATACTTCTATGAGAATATAAACAATTGAATAACTCTAGAACTAGTTTCATTTGAGTCATTTGAACTATTTATGGTTAATATGAATAAGGTTGATATGAAAGTGTTCATATGGATAACTTCGGTTAACTATTGTTTGGGTTATGAATAAAACGAATATAATAGCTAACTTAATCAGTATTGGGGACTTGAACCACACCGTTATATAACTGGTTAATAGTTACTTTTAACATTTCATGAAAAGATTCTAAATTTAGTTATGAAATGTTAATCAGTCATGATACATATAAGTGCGGAGTAGCCTGTGCAGGTTCATCTTCAACAACTTCGCCAGTGAAGCTGGTGAACATGGCCAATACAATGGTGTCGAAGCTGTTTCGGACATTCGTTTTCCCCTCTAGAAGCTGAAATAAAGAGCTTTCATTTTGGCTTAAAACTGGTTAATGGTATGCTATCAGAAAGTCATTTTGGAAGGGGATTGTTTAACTGCGGTACATCTCATAAAAAGTGACATTAACTGCTTCCCAAGGAAGATTCGAAGTTTGTTGCATGATATTCAAAATTTGAAGTAAAGGTCTTTTATTTTAGCCAATACCAAGGGTGTTGGATCTGTTTCGACGTTCGTTTTCCTCTCTAGAAGCTGAAGTAAAGCGCTTTCATTTTGGATTAAAACTGGTTAATGATATGCTATCAAATAGTCATTCTGGAAGGGGATTATTTAACTAATACATCTCATAAAAGGTGACATTAATTGTTTGTTGATGGTGGATTTTTGATAGAGGATAAAATCGTAAAATCATGACTTTGCATAAATCTAACACTGCTTCAGACACGTGTGTGAAATTCATATTTTAGGATTCGTGAAAGCTCATTTCACAATCTCTGACTGAGTGTACAACCTCTCAGAGCATGCATGAATATGTGATCCTTAAAGCCTATCAACATGAGCTTTCAATACTTCGCATATTTCATCAACACTTATGTATATAATCGATAGTGATTGGACGACTCATATACATGTTGCATGCTAGTATAGAGCGTTAATGTCTTCAGGATGTCTTAATGTTCCCTGACTATACATAATTAATATTCAGAACAAGTATGATGTCTCTACCATTTCATACCTCGATTCTCGAATAAAAATCACGCTCCTAGACATATTGCATGCTAGTATAGAGCCATTCATAGATTAATTCTAATGCAACATTCATCAATTGAATTCCTTGAAAATAATTTATTTTATCTCATTACTCTGTTTCATGGCTTTTCTCAGCTGAATTCCATGGATTAGTAATACATATTCACTTTTCGGGTATTTGGGGCACCACCGAGTAAGCCCCGAGAAAATGGTGTGAGTGTACTTAACAATAATGCACGAACGAGCACCCAAATGTATAAACGAGCATTCAAAAATATAGACGAACGAGAAAACCTATGCAAAATAGGAAAGGAAAATCATAAAAAATATAAGAGAGGTGCACACGGGACCGTGCCCACTGGCCGGCCGGTCCCATGCCTTTCCCTTTTATTTTTCACCTTATTTTATTTTTTTCCTCATCTCATGAAAACAAGTTTGAGAAAACTTCCTCGTTTGAGCAAAACTCTTAGTTTCTCCATATTTCTTCACACAAGGATGAAAAATAATAATAAAATAGGAAAAAGCGTCAAGGGACCGGGCCCACCGGACATTCCTTGGCTGGTCCCACGCCTCCCTAATTCCTTATTTTATTATTATTTCTTCTCCCATTTCATGAAATTCTCTCGTTTGAGCAAAAACCTAATTTTTCCATATTTTTCCAATATTGCTCAAACTTCTAAGAACCCAAAAAGTCAAATGGTCACATGATTGTCCAGGCTTCCCATTGTAAATATTAAAATATCATTATTTTAATATTCTTAAAAAAATCGGTCGCACGAGCAAAGTCATACTTGCTCATTCAAGAAAAATCGATCGGTCAAGATCAAACTCTTTTGAAAATCCAAAATATTACTCGAACGCATAACAGAAAATATCAAAATTCTCAGGTGACACGGGCATTCCACCTTGGTCGCCCAGGATCGCCCTTTATATTGCAAAACTCGGTCCCACACATTTGATGATTTTGACCTAATTAATCTTCTACAGTTTATATTGGGTTCAAATTCTTTCCAAACAACTTGGAACTTGATCGATCGACCATCAGCTGGTCCTACGACCACCAAGGGCCGGTTCCATACCCCTTGGTCGGTCCACTTCTTTCCACAATTAGGTTTATCACCTAATGCTCAGATGGGCACTATTATTTTAATGATTAAACAAGCATTTAATCATCCTTTCACCAACTAGTCTACAAAGGACTTTGGTACATCATTCGAGCATCTGGGCGCTACATGGTCATCCCACCATCTCATGTAGCTGGTCCCTATCTCACTCATGGTTGATTTTTAGTAAATCATCAATTGATTAACAATCAATCAAAATTTGGGTTTCAAACCAAATGCATTGCTCGGTTGAACCCACCAAGCGTTGGTATGTCAAGTTTGGTTGTCATATTTTAGTGAACCAAAACTCATTTAAGAAGTCGCTTGATTTAAATGTACTAGAATCAACTTTGTATAGGTTAGCTTGAAAGTATTGGGCGAGACATTACAAGTATTGCGAAGACTTGAAGAAGTACGGAGCTACAACGACAACATCATCCTTCCACTTGAGGTTAGTGATATTTGACTTGAACTGTTTCATTCCCTAACATATCTTTCAATTTGTGCATATTGAAAACATAAAACTACGAAGCATGAACACTCTAAACAGACATAGTATTAAGGAATACAATATGAAGTTTCTTGCTTAACCATTAAACTTTGTATATAAGACATCGACATAATCGTATGAATGCTATTGTGATTATGTATGGGTATGAGGTGAGGATTTCATTCTAGGGAACAATGTTTACATGTGTTCTAAGGAAGTAAGTTCATGATATGCATTGTGAACCGAAAAGGAAATCGTCAGGCGTTATTAGGGCTGTTCTTCATTGCATATCTTATGAACGACCAATATGTGTGATTAGTATAACCGCTCATGACTTGTTTGTGTTCTTGGTAAAACTATTCACATGAGGCATGACTTATGTATTGGTATGACTTTTATTAGTGAAACCGATCTTAAGTAATCACCTGGGGTATGATCGGGTTGTGAGTGTCTGAACTTATTACTGGGAGAAGGGGAACCGATACTAGTAAGAGGTGCAGTGCATCACAAGGGGAACCGATCCTTGCATGAGGCGCAACAAGGTTTATGGAAGAAAGGGGAACCGATCCTATGAACACGTGCAACATATTTTTGGGAATGGGGAACCGATCCTATGAACATGTGTAGTGCATACAAGTTAGATAGCAAATATATGTGGGGAACCGATCCTAGTACCTAGTCATCCGTATCTTTGGTAAGCTAGTGTAACTATGCACAGTACTCACATGGAGGTAGAACCAAAACCTTTTTTGGTAGAACCGTAAACCCATGAGTTGTGATTGAGTGGTACTTGATCAATTACATAGTTCTTGAAAGTCAGATCAACCAATTCTAAACTGTGGTAAATCGGTTTCAAGTGAGCAAGCATGGAAAAGACTTGCAAGAGTAAGATGTCATCACTCTTTGAACACGGTGCATTAATAATTATTCTTTATTGTTCAAAGATATTCCTTAAAGGCTAAGAAGGAAGTAAATCCCAAGATCGAATTTAAATAAGTTAAGAATCTTTTTAATAAAGGGTTTTTAATTATATATGGAAAATAAGAATTAGTAATGTGCATTTGCTAATGAGAGATTTTCCAAGGAGATTTTGATCATTATTTTTGGACAGTGCATTCACAGGAATTATGAAAACCGAATTTGGTGGAGTGCTGAAAAATATCTTGAGAATATTATCGGTTTTGGAAATTCCTTGGTGTCTATAAATACTTTGAGTTTGCATTTCTAGCAAACTAATCCTTCATAACATAGACTTCCTCTTTTGTATTTGTTACTGGTGAAGACGCCTATCAGAGAGGAGAGTAATCTAATTAGGTGAAATCTCTTACGTCCGCTCAATTTAAAGTCTTCTTTGGGATTGAGAAGCTCTAGCGCGACCCGTTGGTGGGAAACTAGATATTGTGGTTTATCTTTAGTTTTCATATTGATTTGATTGACTAACGGTGGTTGAACTTTGATTGCACCTAGTTTTTTTATGCTTGAGAATCTTCTCTTCTGATATAAGATTCACTCAAACTAGTTCAAGGTTTCGACAGGGATCTTTAGAATGTTGTTAGATCTAAAGACGATCTTGTGATAATCCATTGTTAACAGACTCTGTTATGTGTGTGATTGATCACAAGAGATTCAAGTAGTTGTGTGCAAGTGTTTATTGAAGATTTAAGAAGATTTGAAGACAAAGAAGATATTGAAGATTTCTGACTTGGTTTTTACAATCTTTGGTGTGCACAATACTTGTTTGGGAAAAAGAGGATCCGACTATAATTGATTTATCCTTTTGGGCATTTTGATAGAATAGTTGAGGAAGATCGGCATCAATACGTTCCCTTGTGATTAAAGGTATTGATTGGCTTAATCTTAACAATTTCCTTTGGGTGATTGAACATAAGACATATCTTGGAACCTGGAAAAGGAGTTTATGTTAAGATAAACAAGGGAACCTTTGCGCAACTCATATCACTTGGTTTAACAGAGTTGATACCAAATAGATTTGTTATTCCTTTACTGTTTGGAATACGAACCAATGGAATTGGTCCAAGTACGTGACTTGTTTACATGTTGGAGGTGTGGGAATACAGACGAAACTAGGTGAACTATAGGTTTAGTTGCTTGGTCTCAATTATACGAAGTTGGTATTATTTTTTATAGCGGCTTAATCCTGAGAGTATTCAATTATGGACTAGGTCTCGGGGTTTTTCTGCATTTGCGGTTTCCTTGTTAACAAAATCTTGATGTGTCATTTACTTTATATTTCAGCATTATAATTAAAGTAAATTGCACAAATGTTAATTCCTATTTACTTGATACGTGAATCCTATTGAGTTTGGTTAAGTCCGAACCTTTGTATCAAGTAAACACACTTTGTTGTTGTATTGTATCGATCTCGTATCCATAGACGATCACACAAAGTGTGAATCGATTTGTTGTATTGTCTCGACTCAGTCCATAGACAATCACTTTCGGGGAAAGGACTTATAGGAAGGAAAAATAATAGCTTGAGGTATATTTGGGGTACCCTTGCCTTTTTAGAGACTATATAAAGGAGAACTCTAACAACTGGGAAAACTAATCCCCACACCTCTTATGTGATACTAGTTGCATATCTAGATTCGATTCTCCTTTAACCTTAGGTTTTTCACAAAACCTTGTAGGTTAACAACTTAAAGACTTCATTGGGATTGTGAAGCCAGACCAAACTATTTTCTCTGTAGTTGCGTGATCTGATCTTGTTGTTTCTATTGTGATTGAGTGCAATCGTAAGATTGGCTTGAGATTTATATCTCCGATAGGCAAGATAGAAAAGTAGTTACAAACACCTTCGTCTCATCGTTTTCCACAATATCTTGTTTCGTTAATCGGTTAAGATTATTGTGAGGAAAATGATATTTCTAGGCTGTTCTTTGGGAATATAAGTCCGGTATATCAATTAGTTCATGTTCATCTTGATTTATCAAAAGACGGAACAAAACTCGTAGGTATTTCTGTGGGAGACATATTTATCTATTTGATAAGTGCATATTTTACTTATATTTGGTGTCAATTCCATGCTATTAATCGTCCCAAATTATTGTATATTACGCTTGTTTTCTCTTATTTGTATTTTATTAAGTGAATCATCCCAAAAGAAGTGAATTGACACTTAATTGTGCAATAAAAGAAACTAGCTACAAGTGGAGATGGGCCAAAGACCAAGTGGAGATCATTCAAGTACAAGATTTATACTTTTCATCTTGAAGAGGACAAAAAGACGAAGCCAAAGGCGAAAGAACGGAGTTATTCTGAGCACGTATGAAGAAGTTATGAGCAAAATAAGAATTTGAAAGAAAAGGGTAAGATGGTCATTTTAATAGCGAATGCTATTGTCACTCGATGGTTCGTTAAGAGGCAACCATGTTACAAAGGAACTTCTAAACACAGTCACGTATTTTACTGGGGGGGGATTCACATGTTGTTAAAGGCACTCGCTTATTCTTATAGGGATGCCACCTCCCCATTCAATTCAAACTGAAAACTCCTTGTGCGTGCAGTTTCTTCTGCATGGATATTTGTTGCTCGAGTTGCTGCCATCATGATCATATCGCAAAGATGGAGTGCTGAGCTTTTATTGGGTTCGTAGGGATTAAGAAGATGGAGTAGAGACTCGAGATTGTGATGTTGTTGTTGTGTTTTTGTCAGTGATAATGACAGAGAATGATGAAGTATGATGTCATATCGATGGGCATTGATGCTGGTAATGGCAGTTATGAGAAAGAATGGAGGAGTTCGAGTCTGTTGTGGCTTATAAAACAGGTAGTAGTAATGCTTCCATTGAAGTGCTTTGAGTTTTGGTAATTCTCGATGAGACATGGCTACCATTGATGACTGAGATGGAGCTGAGTAAAATAGAAAGACAGAGAACAACAACTCGAGCAATGTGCTGATAATCATCGGAGTCAGGGATGAGACAAGCTTCAACTGTTGCTTGGAACGAGACAGTGATAGAGAGATTTAATGGAGCTAACGGAGCTGCTACCATTGGCAGTAATGAAGAGGAAATGTTTACTGCCATTCATGGAAGTCGACGGTGGATATGATACTGTCGACGATGGATATGATGTTGGAAATAATATATAATTTGTAATTTGTAATCTAGAATTATCTAGGTTAGTAAAAATAGACATGTGAAGGATAAGTATTAGACTAGATAAGTATTAGTCAAATTAGACATGTGAAGGATAAACTTCTCCATACTTATCCTTTGGTATTATACTCTAGAATATTCTCTTTAGATAAGAGTGTAATGAGAGTGTAAAGAAAACTCTAGATAGAACTAGAGTAGTCTTGTAAGCCTATAAATAGGCATGTGTATCAACATTTGTAAGTAACAAGAAGCAAGAAGTTAATAAGAAGTAGAGTTTTTAAAGAGTTAGTCTTGCTTCCTAGGATCTCTATGCGAGAAAGACAACCATGCTCGTATATCTCCCAAATTCCAACATGGTATCAGAGCGGAGGTTCGATCCATATGGGGTGTTAAAGTTGTCTGCGCAAACTGAAGTTGTTTATGGAGTCCTAAAAGAAATGAGAGGATGAAAAGTATGACTCTCAACTATGTGCAATTTCAGTTTTTTAGTTTTGGTTAAAGCCCCCATAATGTTATCACCCATGTATAAGTAAGAAGAAAAATAAGAAAAATAAAAAAAAATGAAGAAGATGTTGCTCGTGAAGTTTAAGTTAAATAGATGTGATATGTAAAAGAGTCTCCATGAAATGAGAGTTAGAAAGAAAAAGAGAAATTGTAGGGAGTGAATGTGGAAAAGAGTGCACTTTCAGACATGGCATGAGAAAAGCCATGTTGTCACGAGATGCTAATCCTCTACTCGTGATGAGAGTAGCCGAGTGAAGGCTACATGAAAGCCGAGTGAAGGCTTGGAAGGCTGCGTAAAGGCCGGAGACGGTGGGAACGAACCCACTGAGAGGCTAGCAGAGTGATAAGCTAGCTGGAAGAAAAGAGGATGGAAAACAGGAGCTTTGGAGACTACGAGACGGTAAGGCGATGTCGGCGCAAAGAATGTCACGGACATGAAAAAAAGAGAAATTACAGCACGAGCATGAGAATTGAAAAATCGGGTGATGATCGAAACCAAGGAGATTACAAATTAGGAGAGGATGTTGGAAATAATATATAATTTGTAATTTGTAATCTAGAATTATCTAGGTTAGTCAAAATAGACATGTGAAGGATAAGTATTAGACTAGATAAGTATTATTCAAATTAGACATGTGAAGGATAAACTTCTCCATACTTATCCTTTGTATTATACTCTAGAATATTCTCTTTAGATAAGAGTGTAATGAGAGTGTAAAGAAAACTCTAGATAGAACTAGAGTAGTCTTGTAAGCCTATAAATAGGCATGTGTATCAACATTTGTAAGTAACAAGAAGCAAGAAGTTAATAAGAAGTAGAGTTTTTAAAGAGTTAGTCTTGCTTCCTAGGAGCTCTATGCTAGCAAGACAACCATGCTCGTATATCTCCCAAATTCCAACATATGATACTGATGATGGTTGTTGATGATATCTGCGATGAAGTTTGTGTTGCTGCTATGCTCGGGTAAGGTTTGCTTCCGGATAGCCATGGTGGAGTTGCAGTTCGATTTGAAGAGAAAGAAGACAACACGGGACTTGGGTTGTTGTCGAACAAGTTAACTTGAGCGAGAATTCAGATTTGGATAAGTTCCAGGAGCTAGAAAACAGCCACCGACCGGTGCTTTTGCCATCGATTTTCAAGATGAACGGTGGTGGATTGATACGATATTAGGGTTTAGGTCCGTTTAATAGTCTTGGGTGTTTATCAAATTCGAATTTCCATGGAGAAAAAGCTATAAATAGAGTGTCGAATAACCCTCAAAAATCATCTCCTCACCCTAGTTTACACGCCCATAAACTGTTCGAAGAAATTCCCCAGAGAAAGATAGAAGCTAAAGGAGTTGATTTATGCAGCAGTAGCAGAGAGCTAATTGCAAAAGCAGCAGCAGTGGCTAAATACCTTCTGCGACTGTAGTTTGAATTCTATTTTCTCTACTTTGATTTTCATAAACTCCATTATGAGTAGCTAATTCTTTTAATTGGTTAGGGATGTAACCTAAAATCACAAATATCTTAATTGATTAATGCATTGAGTTTTCATTCACCCTCTTGTTTATCGTTCAAGTTTTACTAAGCATAATAATTATATGATTTTGTTCATATAATATGAGTGGTTGTTTTGCATATTTAAGTCGCGAATTAAATATAATAATAACTTATCTATCACTAATTAGAAGTCTTAGGTAATTTTATCAAGATTCTAATAACTAGTAGTAATTTGTGATCACTAGCGGTGTGAATCGTGAAGGAAGTCACGAGTAAAACTTTGCCTATGTTGAATATATCACGATTGTGTTTGTATTGCCTATGAATAACTCGTTTCATAGATTTTAAAGCTTTCCTCAAGTTGAATCTTCTAGCGATAAGCATTAGGTTATTTGTTGGAAAAGAATTCATAATTGCGATTGCATTATTTGTCGATTTGTGGAGACGTAACGAAGTATATACACTGATTGGGGATACTTTAGGGTTATTGGTGAATGAGTGTATGAATGATGCTTGATTGATTAACATGTGTAGTGATGGACGGAGAATTCCTTAACCAACTTTTTCCTCTGATATTTTCTTAAACAGTTTCATCTTTTGTTTTTATTTAAAATTAATTTTAAACAACAAACACCCCCCCCCCAGTTTACTTAAGTTTTCAAATACGAATAACAACCTATATCTCCATCTGGAACGAATCTGTTCTTATAACTATACTATTATTTATAATTGTGAAGTGAAAGAACTTAAATTATTTTTGTTTGGCTGACAACCGACCACTATTCCTATAGACTTTTCTTTGTGAGACAAATTTGTTTATCAAGTCTTAGGATTTGGGTCATAGCAACTCTTAGTTGTGGGTGAGATCAGCTAAGGGAATCAAGTACGTAGTATCTTGCTGGGATAAGAGACGTAAGGAATACAATTGTACCTTGAATTAGTGTGAGATTGATTAGGGTCCAACTACAATCCCGACCGAAGTTAGTTTGTAGTAGGCTAGTGTCTGTAGATGCTTAATATAGTGTGGTATTTAATATGGACTAGGTCCTAGGGAATTTGCGGTTTCCTCGTTAACAAAACTTCTGGTGTCTATGTTATTTCTATTCCGCATTATATTTTGTTATATAATTGAAATATCACAGGTTGTGTGTTGAACCGATCAATTGGTAAATCCAACCTTTGGTTGTTGATTGAAACTGATTGATCCTTGAACATTAGTCTTTGGTACCGTTCAAGTTATCTCTCTTATATTCAATCAGGCTCGCAAATTATTATTTGTTTGATTGCAGATTGAATTGAGAGATTGAGATATATCTTTTTGATATACTTTCTTAAGATTGAGTATGACTGTCTAGTTGATTCTCTTGAAAGAATATTAGAGTTAGTCCATACAGATTTCTAAGCGAAATATTGGGTGAGGTTGTTAGGCCCCCGCTTTTTCAATTGGTATCAGAGCAGGAAAACATGTTTAAGACCTCATAATTCTGTGTTTGTAGCAATCTGATTATTTTGGACAAGTCTATCTATAATAACGTTTCAGGTCAGAAATCACCAAATGATTTTCAAAGCTTGAATTCACCTGAGAGAACTGTCACATCTAAATCAATATATAAACATTCTCCGAATGTAAAAACTTGTTGAGTGGGAAATACTCCTAGAAGAACATTTAAATGAAATTTCTGATGAAGGTGATTTAAATATTGATAGAGATGTTGATGAGGAAGTCTCAGTGTATGTTAAGTTTTTGAATTTGTTGAAAATTAAGAATATTACTACTCTCATGTCACACCTCTTCTGACTCCTCTCTGTTGCGAAAACAAGAAATTGAAAAGGATTTACGGAGTTCTTTATGGTTGGAATCGTTCTTGCGATTCGGTCCTCCAAGATTCTGAGGAAAACCTGAGTAGAAAGTCACTTGAATGTGATAATGTTTATCAAAAATGCTTCTTATTGGAAGAGAAACTTGCAGAAACTGAAGCAAGGATTAACTCCCACCAAACAAGTTTTGATGACAGAGAAATCGCTTATCTCGCTCGAGAAAAACGCCTTGAGGCTGATTTAGCTGCTGCTCTTGATAAAATCAAGGTGTTGGAAGACAGCTTGAAAAAGTTCAATACTAGTTTAAGCAAATTCAACACTATGCTCGAAGCAAGTAAAAATCATCGTGATATACGGGGATTCGGCTATAAGGGAATAGATGCTCCAAGTATTAGCAAAGAGGTAAAATTTGTCAAGGATAGTGATTCTTCTCAACAAAAGGTATCCACTGATAGAATAAATGAAATACCTTTACCGATAGTTAAGGTTCAAAAGAGCAAAGTATATCAACCTCCAAAGTAAGCACACACGGATCGAGGTAAGAACATTCCTTAAGTTTTCAACTATTGCGGAAATAAAGGTCATCTGGAAAGGAGACTTCATTTCTGTATAAGGAATGAGAAATTTCATGATATTCTTGTTTGGGCATCACAAGAAGTTGTGAAACCAAGATCATATGTTAAGACTAATCCCCTTAACGTTACAGGTTATAACTGTCCAACCTTTACGTTAAGGAATCACTGTTGTGATAAACCTATATTTGCTTATAAACGTCATATGAATCCTTTTCACAACCGTAATGATTATCAAAAGGATAATTTTTTAAAGACGAAGACAAGATCTGATGCTCCCAATTGGAGAAAGACTAACTTTCAAAAGAATAGTCAATCCAATTATCTTCCTTGAAATCTAAAAATGAGTAAAGGTAAGAAGGTTCACATTGTTCCTAAACGTACTCGGAAGTGGATACCAAATAAAGTCAATGATGTTTTGAGTGTGAAAAGGAATGATCTCCCAGAAAATTCTATGATTATGGAGAAGGCAGCATCTATGATGTTGGAACTTAAAAAGTTCTTTAGAAAGATGGATTTGGATGTGAAAAGTTCTAAAAGCGATCTTTTTCTTGATAATCCAAAAGTAACTTGTGGTGAGCAAGACATTGTTCACCTCAACACAACTTGATTGTGTTGTAAGTGCATCCTCACCAAGAAATTCCATGTTATGTATACGGTGAGGGAAGCACGAAAATTGGGACACACAGATTATGTTTGGTAAGGTATGTCTATAAACTTGAGCAAGATTTATGTTTTTATTATTTTCTTAGAATACTTATAATCATCCATGTACCTTGCTTATTGTTCATTTTTACCTAACTTGATATGTGTTTAAGGTTCTTAAATGTTTAGGTTTGAAAATATTAGTTCGGGATGTTTGGACTTCATGGTACACATACCAAGTATGCATACCACATATAAAATCAAAATCCAGGGGTTTTAGTACGCAAACCTGTTTGCATACTGCTCCAAGTCATGAAAATTCGTTTGCAAACCCGTATGCATACTGGCCTGTAGACGTCGATATTCGATAAACTTGTTTTGGGCATAATTTCTTCTTCCGAACTCAGAATGACATCATTCTTTTTGAATTCTCTTCCTCTTTGAATTCTCTTCAAAATTAAGATAAGAATTATTGAATTTGGATGAGTTAAGATTGGTCTTTGTCCCGTCTCTTGTTGTTGAGTGTTTTGCTCCGTTTCGTCGCACTTGTTCTACTTATCTTGGACTTGGGCACTTGGATTCTTAGAGTAATTATCTTCAAGGACCATTTGTAGCTTTTACAAGAATGGTGTTGGTAAATCACAAAGAAGGAAGTTCAAGAATGGGCAGAAGTACGCATTGCTATGGGATTCTTGAATGTTCACAATCATCTTATGTGAACTATGATGCATGGTCTTTAATGACTTTGTATGTTCTTCTTTGTTAAGAAAATATTTGTATACTCCTTTGGTAGATATTCTTGGTGTAAACCCGTGCGAAAATGATTGTTTCTACCTTCTAAGGGAAAAGATTGATTTTGCAGTTTTAATCTTTATTGGTTTTATATATTGCAAAAATTGTTATGGGATATGTATGTTTGCGTCCGTGAACTATGATTGTCTCATATATGTCAGCCTATTATGTCATTATGCAAATATTGATGGAAAATAAGATGAACTTTTGTTTACAAAGATTAAGTCTATTACATGTCATTGTGCAAATAGTGATAAAAATAGAATGAATCTTTGTTTATTCCGCAGTATTGATCTTCCCTGATCCATATCTTTTATGTATATATTGTGTGGATTCGTAAGTTCTCTTATGTTGAGCATTTACAATTGGATTAATCATGGGTTCTCTTGTGATTAATTTAGTTGAGTATTCCGGTTGAATTAATCATGGGTTCACTTGTGTTTAATTCAATTGAATATTTTGGATACAAATTCATATTCTTATATGATTTGTTGTTGTCCAAAGAAATCCTTCTTTTCTTGTGAAAGTAAGGTCACTCTTGTTGTTCTTTCGGAAATGAAATTTTATGGGGGAGAGTTCTTAATTGAACTTGTGCTTAATTTCCAAATCTTTGTGGGGACTGTGGCTGTGGAATATTATAGAGGTTATCTTGTATCTTTATAAACTCCTTGATGAATGCATTTGGTTTCGGCTATATATATGATTGCATCTAAAAAGTTGACATGTACTTTTCTTTTGGTCATGAAGTATCTCTATGGAAATTTCATTAGGATCCCACTAATTTTCGTACCTTTTCCAATTTTATTGACAAAAAAAGGGGAGAATTAATGTGTAGTTCACACTACAAATACATATGGTTTTTAGATCATTAATGTAAAGGGGAGTGGTTTTCATGTGAGATGAAGTATTGACTAAGGGGGAGTGATACATATCACCATAGTATTTTTGTCGAAGTTGTGATACAATTGAACTTTGATGTTGTGTAATAATATTGTTGGTCCAAATTAATCACCCAAACAATCTTCTAGATTTGTATGTGTTGATCGAATCTCCACCGTTGCTTTACTTCTCCAGAATTATAGATGAAAGATGGGGGGGGTAACTGCAAAGACACTCCGATGCTTAGGTCAGAGAGAGCTCTAGACAGGTTTTTTAGAGGAGAAAAGTAATTGTGACTGTGTACCTTTTGAGTTGGATTTCAGCCTCTTTTTATAAGCAGAAACCAAATCTAGTTTTTATGATTTGTGGTTATATCAAATAACCACCAAAATTTACCTTTATCTTATGAGATTTGTAGTTATCTTAAATAACTACTTAGATTTGTACTTATCTCCACAATATTTGTATATATCCTGGAAGATTCATGTTTATCTTCATCATATATGTGCATATCTTGAAAGATCCATGTCTATCTTGGCAAGATTTGCATTTATCCAAGAATATATATGCTTATCTTCATCATATTTGTGCATATATTGAAAGATCCATGCCTATCTTGGCAAGATTTGCATTTATCCAAGAAGATCTATGGTTATCTTCTTAGATCTGGATATATCTTGAGAGATTCCAGGCTATCTTCCCCAGATGCATAATTATCTCAAAAGATCTATGTTTATCCCTTTAAGATTTGTATTTATCTTTAATGGTTTCCATAATAAACCACTGGGCTACCTTGATAACCCAGCCGGGCTTCATAAGCCATGTTTGGTTTATCTTTATAAACCACTGGGTTACCTTGATAACCCACCCGGGCTTCATAAGCCATTTTTGGTTTACCTTAATAAAACCACTGGGTTATTACCTTGATAACCCAGCCGGGCTTCATACGCCATTTTTGGTTTACCTTAATAAACCACTGGGCTACCTTGATAACCCAGCCGGGCTTCATAAGCAATTTTTGGTTTACCTTAATAAACCACTGGGTTACCTTGATAACCCAGCCGGGCTTCATAAGCCATTTTTGGTTTACCTTAATAAACCACTGGTTACCGTGATAACCCAGCCGGGCTTCATAAGCCATTTTTGGTTTACCTTAAATAAACCACTGGGTTACCTTGATAACTCAGCCGGGATTCATAAGTCATTTTTGGTTTATGGGACACCCCGTGCGCCTAGCACGTGCGCCATATTTATTGGGTATAAACATCGCCCCCTCTTAATCCTCAACTTGTTGATGGGTTAAAAATAATGAAATTCCCTTTGTGTCAAAAAAAGCAAGAACTGCCGGTAAGCCTCAATAGCCCATAAGCATGTGCCGTTAATTACTGCAACGTAGCATCCATTTCTGCATGGCATTTACATTTGCTTGGGACCAATATGTGCATGGGCTTAGTTGCAGTAGATCCTTTTCTTTTAAATACACGTCCGTATTGGCTCTACATATTCGCTTCAGTTGGATCTCATTTCCTAGAAGAGAAACGTAATCTTCTTGAATCACATATTTCAAAATCGTATTAAATGAATGGACCCTCTCACTCTTTCATACATGGATTGTATGTTGAACACATGGTTCGTTAACCAGCGTGTAACTTTCTTATGGGAGGACCCACATAGCCTTATACATCCACGAGCTTGAATAACTACCAATCCCCATTGCCACTTCCTGACGCCCTTATGATATGGACACATATCTATGTCCTGTCCACGTTACGCTAGTTTCATATCTAGTACGATATTTAACAAATATATTTACTCTGCAATATGTAGACATATGTTTTTTAGATGTGAACCAGCTTTGAATTCGATAATCTTGAATTTTCATCAAATTTTTTTGGCAGCAATTTATTTCTCGTACGCCACTAGTCTTTACTGTATATAAAGCTGTGTTATGGAAATCTTCTCATCCTAACATCTGGAGTTTTCGATAAAGCACCTTCATTTGAGTAAGCTTTTAAATCCTCAATTGCAGTATATTATTGTCATCATATATACTTCACTTTCTTCACCAATGAAATAGTGATCATTGTTTACTAACTCCATCTTCTGTCTTCGTTTTCGTAGGTACGTTCGCAGCAGTATACTTCAAGGCATCAAGGTATATCAATTCTTCTCTCTATACCATTAATTTACCAGTAGACTTTTGTTACTTTCCATTTAAGTCTAGTCTTTATTCCATTTTTGGTTGCTCCTTGATTTTGATTGCTTTATTATCTTTGTGACAAATGTATCCTCCCCTTTGCATAATGATTAACCCAGACGTGCGCGTTGGAGGAAAACCATCCCCATCAACCCTGCGAAGATTTCTTAGGCTACTAGCTACTGGAAGTGATAAGGATGCTCCTTGTTAGCGATGAAGAAATGAAGAACGACTCCCTTTTTTACTCTTATTCTTGAAGTACTTCTGTCAAAACTCTTCGTCTTTGTTTTTCTCTTTTCTATAAAAACATTGCAACTATTTCCTTGAAAATCAAAACACTTCGTTTTTGTTTTTCTCTTTAATAGAAAAACAATGCAAGTATTTCTTTAATAATTAAATGCAAAAGTGCCCTAAATTGTGACTATAAACTCGATTTATAATGTAACAATCGGTGAGGACTTACCTCCCCAGGCGTTTGTTCTTTCAACCTTAGCCGCACCCAGTACTTTCCATGATACTGAAAAAGATGTCTATTATTCGACTTCTTTAAACAAGTTGGTTTTGATTGCATACCCGGGGTCACTTTAGCCACCCCCAATATCTGTAGAGATATTCCCAAGTAGAAAAGATGCCCCCATGTGAAGCAAGAACTAGATCTATTATATCCTTTGCTCACTTGCTAGATGGCTCTGGGATTATGATCGGGTATCTTTTCCGTTGCCATCTTATTCCATCGTGATTTTCCATTTGGAATCGCCCTTAAGCGTGAGTAGAGATTACAAAGACGCTCCCAACTATAATAACCTGCAATAAAATTTGCTCATGTGCTAGACGAGACTTTTTTCCACGTGGTGGACTTGTGATGCTCGAGAGCTAGTCGAGTCTTGAATGGAATATAGTGTGTGCTTGCGGCTGGGGTAGGCTTTTTGCTCGCAATGTAACAAGGCTGAAGTGCTCGCTGCTAGGGCAGGCTGGTTGTTGCTTGTGTCGAGTACGAGTCTTTGGACCAATATCGGGAATTGGGCTGGTGGTTGAGACGAGACTTTATGCTTGCCAAGTTGCAAGTCTTTCATACTCACGTGCAAGGCGAGATTTTATGCTTATGATAAGAGCAAGACTTATGTGCTCACGTGCAAGGTGAGGCTTTAGCTACTTGCGAAGTGATGCTAGGTTAAGTACTGGAGGGTCTATGCAATCCTCATCTCAAACTCGATCATGTCTCCTTCCACGAACCTCGAACTCGATCATGTCGCTATACATGAACCTCGAACTCGATCATGTTGCTGCCCCAAGTGTAAATAAAAGTTTCTATAACACATGAATTTTTGCTTCCATGCTATATGGAATTGAAAGACGATTTTAACGAGCCAAAAATCATTCAATTCGGACTTCAAACGAAGAAGTTATTGACGAAACAAGATTTGAACGAAGCACGTGTGTTGTTGCATACATGGCAGTGCTGACCATGCATAGTTTGCTGACATGGTAGATAAGAGATGACGTGGCTTTGCTAATTGGACGTAGCGGTGCTGATGTGGCATTCGACGCTGACGTGACGACTGTGTTGACATGTCACCATGGTGACGTGGTTTATGTTTGCTAACGTGGCTGTGCTGACATGGCACTACCATGTAGCACACTAGCTGACAAGTTGCTGACGTGGCAGTTAACTCGATGCTGACATGATAGTTTGCTGGTTGCTGATGTAGTATTTGTCTAATTATTGACGTGGTAGTTGTCTGGTTGCTGACGTGGCAGACACGATACCGTTGACTGGATCTAATCTGATGATGTGGCAGTTGCATCGCTGATACATCATTGCTGATGTGGAGGATGTTGACACATCGCCGCTGATTGGACTAGGTTGGACCAACTGTTGAAGAGGTTAGACCAGAAACGAACCGAACTGGATGAATCGGATCTGATACAGAACCGGTTGGTGTACCAGAAGCTGGAAAGATCCTATGAACGAGATCTTTTGAATCTGACGGTGAAAATTCCCTTGATCTGGAGCTGTACGTGAGGTTGGACAGATCTAACAGACTAGATCACGTTGATCTGACGGATCTGAGTTGTTGGATGATAAGCTTTGACAATGCTTTCTGCAACATCTGTAGTTGTTAATGTTTTCTGGATTCTGTAACACCTCTGCTGCTGTCTTCGCAACAGTTGCTGCAACTATTTGCAACGCTATTTTGTTTGTAACATTTACGGATAAACTAATATTTTTTTCCTTTTTTTTTCTTGATTTTTGTTGGAATCCATGTGATTTCTTTCATAACTTCTCTCAATGGTAAAACACGATTGTTTTCACAAATCCCCTTAGCCGGCGCCAAAATATGTTGGTGCAAAATTAATCACCCCAACAATCTTCGATATTTGTATGTGTTGATCGAATCTCCACCGTTGCTTTACTTCTCCAGAATTGTAGATGAAAGATGAGGGGGTACCTGCAAAGACACTCCGATGCTTAAGTCAGAGAGAGCTTTAGACAGGTTTTTTAGAGGAGAAAACTAATTGTGATTGTGTACCCTTTGAGTTGGATTTCAGCCTCTATTTATAGGCAGAAACTAAATCTAGTTTTTATGATTTGTGGTTATCTCAAATAACCACCAAGATTTACCTTTATCTTATGAGATTTGTAGTTATCTTAAATAACCACTTAGATTTGTACTTATCTCCATAATATTTGTGTATATCCTGGAAGATTCATGTTTATCTTCATCATATTTGTGCATATCTTGAAAGATCCATATCTATCTTAGCAAGATTTGCATTTATCCAAGAAGATCTATGTTTATCTTCATCATATTTGTGCATATCTTGAAAGATCCATGTCTATCTTGGCAAGATTTACATTTATCCAAGAAGATCTATCTTTATCTTCATAGATCTGGATATATCTTGAGAGATTCCAGGCTATCTTACCCATATGCATAATTATCTCAAAAGATCTATGTTTATCCCTTTAAGATTTGTATTTATCTTTAATGGTTTCCATAATAAACCACCTACCTTGATAACCCAGCCGAGCTTCATAAGCCATGTTCGGTTTATCTTTATAAACCATTGGGTTACCTTGAAAACCCATCCGGGCTTCATAAGCCATGTTTGGTTTATCTTAATAAACCATAGGGTTACCTTGATAACCCAGCCGGGCTTCATAAGCCATTTTTGGTTTACCTTAATAAACCACAGGGTTACCTTGATAACCCAGCCGGGCTTCATAAGCCATTTTTGGTTTACCTTAATAAACCACTGGGTTACCTTGATAACCCAGCCGGGATTCATAAGCCATTTTTGGTTTACCTTAAATAAACCATTGGGTTACCTTGATAACCCAGCCGGGCTTCATAAGCTATTTTTGGTTTATGGGACACCCCATGCGCCTAGCACGTGCACCATATTTGTTGGGTACAAACAAATACTATGACACTATATAAAAATGATTGAGAGCTATTATTTTCTCATTATTACGGCTACGGAATTTCAACAACAATGATGCTGAATTGAATACCTTTTGAATCATTGGAGTACTTGGAAGTGATGAATATTTCGAGTAGTGTTGAAGAACCAAGGAGATCAAGAATTTGGACGTGAAGCTACAAAGTTTATTTATTTTGTATTCCATATGTATTGATAGTTTTGTCACTAAAATTGACAAAGGTGGAGATTGTTAGAGCACTTCTCGTTTGAAATCGCAAGCGTTGCTATCTCAAGCTTGTTTGTTAAGTTTAGTTGCTAAAACTATAAGTCTTGATTTCTAGTCTACTTATAGCTAAGTCTCGGACTAGGATAGTAAGTGTAGTTGAGCTCTAGACTCCACGGCATCCATCGATTAAAGGTGAAGAACTACTCAAGGGAAATTATGGAACTTCATCAACAAAAGGTATGTGGAGACTTGAACTTATCTATCACTCCAAAGTCTATCTATTATATCTCCTATTTTGAGACAAAAGTCGTATTGCTATATAAACTTCAATCATACACATTTGTTATTTCAAGCCGAGTTTATCTCACTTATCTATTTATCAAAATATGTATTTGTAATCTTTCATTTTGTCCAAACTTCATCTTCACTCGTGACGAAAGTCATGTTGACCATTTCAATAACTTGAAAATCGCTTTGATGAAAAATAGTATGTGAATAGCAACTATATAACATCCTCTAAGAAAGTTTCAATGATTTAAATGAGAGTTTAGAACATGCAACCATCTTTGGATATAAACATAGTGTGATCTCAAATTTTTTTAAAAGTCCAAAACCGGGAACCCGAAGTATGCGTACCCGTACGCGTACTGACGGTTGTTGGAAATTCGGGTGAGTATGGGTACCCATACGCATACTAGAGGAAAGTTAACGTCCGTGAATTTCTGCTGGAGTTTGAAAGTGAAAAACAAACTCAATCCGGTTACTTAAGTACGCGTACCCATTCACATACTTAGGTAGGTTACTTACTAAAGTTGGTTTGTTCATGAACTAAAACATTTATATAATAAGGCAAACCATGGATATAATGTTCATGAATCAATTCGAGTGAATCATAATCGATTTTGCTTCGATTGTGTCTTGTATACTTATATAAGATCTAAGCAATTGAACAACTCTCTAACTAGTTCATTTGAGTTATTTGAACTAGTTATGGTGAAGATGAATAAGGTTGATATGAAAGTGTTCATATGGCTAACCATTGGTTAACTATTGTTGAACCAACTAAATGTACACTTTTAGGTACGATTTACTCAAATTTAAATGAATTTACATTTCATTTGTGTATAACAAGCTAAGTTCGATCCAACGATTGAAAGATATTAGCTTGAATCTAATCATGTTTTCATCTAACGGTGAATATGGAATGCTTTGTTACCAAGGTAACTTAGATTGCAAACCCTGATTTGGAGACTATATAAAGGAGAACTCTATAACCTAGGAAAACTAATCCCACACCTCCTTTGTGATACTAGTTGCATAGCTAGAGTCAATTCTCCTTTAACCTTAGGTTTTTCATGAAACCCTGTAGGTTAACGACTTAATGACTTCATTGGGATTGTGAAGCCACACCCAACTATTTTCTTTGTAGTTGCGTGATCTGATCTTCATGTTTCTATTTTGATTGAGTGCAATCCTAAGATTGGCTTGAGATTTATATCTCATATAGGCAAGATAAAAAAAGTAGTCACAAACACCTTGGTCTCATCATTTGTGATTCCACAATACCTTGTTTCGTTAATCGATTAAGATTATTGTGAGGCGATTGATATTTCTAGGTTGTTCTTTGGGAATATAAGTCTGGTATATCAATTGGTTCCTTCTCACCTTGATTTATCAAAATACGAAACAAAACCCGTAGGTATTTTTGTGGGAGAAATATTTATCTATTCCTATAAACTTTTCTATGTGAGACAAATTTGTTTATCATGTCTTCGACTTTGGGTCATAGCAACTCTTAGTTGTGGGTAAGATCATCTACGGGAATCAAGTGTGTAGTATACTGCTGGGATCAAAGACGTAATGAACACAACTGTACCTTGAATCAGTGTGAGATTGATTAGGGTTCAACTACAGTCCATACTGAAGTTAGTTTATAGTAGGATAGTGTCTGTAATGGCTTAATACAGTGTGGTGTTCAATCTGGACTAGGTCTTGGGGTTTTTCTGCATTTGTGGTTTCCTCGTTAACAAAACTTCTGGTGTCTGTGTTATTTCTTTTCCGAATTATATTTTGTTATATAATTGAAATATCACAGGTTGTGCGTTGAATTGGTAAATCCAACCTTTGGTTGTTGATTTAAATTTATTGATCCTTGAACATTGGTCTTTGGTACTGTTCAAGTTATCTCTCTTATATTCAATCGTGCTCGAAAATTATTATTTGTTTGATTGCGGATTGAATTGAGAAATTGAGATATAACTCTTTGATATAATTTTCTTAAGATAGAGTTTGACTTTCTAGTTGATTTTCTTGAAAGTATATTGAAGTTAGTCCATACATATTCCTAAGAAAAATATTGGGTGAGGTTGTTAGACCACCGTTTTTTCAACACATACACTAGAAGTTTTGACGAGGAAACTGCAAATGCGGAAAAACCCTGGGACCTAGTCCAGATTTGAACACCACACTGTATTAAGCCGCTACAGACACTATCCCACTCCAAGTTAACTTCGGACTGGAATGTAGTTGAGCCATAACCAATATCACACTTATCAAGGTACAGTTGCGCTCCTTACGTCTCTGAACCCCTACATGATTCTACACACTTGATTCCCTTAGCTGATTTCACCCACAACTAAGAGTTGCTAAGACCCAAAGTCGAAGACTTGATAAACCAATTTGTCTCACACATAAAAGTCTATAGAATAGATAAACATGTCTCCCACAGATAAACCTATGAGTTTTGTTTCGTCTTTTGATAAATCAAGGTAAAACGGAACCTTGATTGTCTTAACCTAGCGGAGTTCATTGCATCGGCTCCCCTAACACCCCTCCTTAAACCGGATAAGAGCATTCGTCCCATTGCTGTTGGGACAATTTGGCGTCGACTGGTGTCCAAAGCGGCGATGAAAGGGGTTGGTAAGGACATGGAAGCATATCTACAGGATTTCCAGTTTGGTGTAGGTGTTTCGTGGTCTTGAGGCAATCCTACATCTTTGTGAATAGGTTTGTCAGTAAACATCATGTAGACGCTAGCCTCTCTATGCTAATGGTTGACTTTACCAATGCTTTTAACCTAGTTGACCGAACGGCTATGCTTTCTGAGGTACGTAAACTTTGTCCATCTATATCGCCTTGGGTAGAATACTTGTATGGTCAACCTGCACGGCTCTATGTGGGGGACTCCTTTATCTACTCATCCACAGGAGTACAACAAGGTGACCCTTTAGGGCCTTTGTTATTTGCTCTGGTACTTCATCGACTTATAGCTAAGATAAATGAGCACTGCATATTATCCCTACATGCCTGGTATCTTGATGATGGCACTTGTTATTGGCGACACCGAAGAAGTGGCAAAAGCACTCACTATTATCAAAACAGAAGGGCATGCTACTGGGGCTTATCCTGAATATTAAGAAAACTGAAATATTTTGGCCCTCTTGTGATGGACGAAGGATAAGTGATGGGATGTTTCTTGTCGAAATCTCAAGACCAGATAAGGGAGTCAAACTATTAGGTGGTGCAGTTAGCCTCGACAATGGTTTTGTGAAGGGCCTTGCCATTAAGAGGGCTGAAAAAGCAGTGGATTTGATGCAGATTTTATCCAAGCTCCATGATCCTCAAAGTGAATTCCGCTTTTACGAACGTGTATGGGTATCTCCAAGCTTCTTTTTGGCCTTCGTATTTGTCCCAGACTATATTATGGAGGCGGTAGATATATTTGATAGAGGCTTGCGAGAAGTGGTGGAAGGCATCGTGGTGTGCGGGGGACCGTTCTTTGGAGAGCTTCAGTGGAGACTATCTACTCTACCTATCGGATATGGAGGTCTTGGACTTTATACTGCTAGGGAGGCATCTGAGTATGTTTTTGTGGCTTCACGTGTGCAATCTTGGGGATTACAGGATCACATATTGAGGAGTAGTGGTGTGGACGGTATGGATGATAATTTTAATAAGGCTTTGGAAACGTTACAAGTGACTCTTCCCGATTTTGATCTTAACAACTTCACCAATAAAGACAACGCCCCCTAAAGCACAAAGCATCCTGGCGAGTGCTCTTTTTGGTAAAGTGGTTAAGGACATTGATAGAGTTTACATGCTAACGGAGAGACAGAAACGATTTTTGGTTGTTTGCAAGCAAAGACATGCCCAAGATTTTCTTGGCTATTCCGATTGAGGGGCTAGGGCAGAAGATGTCTCCTTTGGAGTCTTAGGTCTATCCTCAAATACAGGTTAATGATCCCGCTTTATCCCTCGACTCTCGCTGCCCTGCTTGCATCACGGGTTGCTTGGATTCATATGGTGAACATGCGGTTCATTGTAAAGTAGACCCTGGTTATAAATATAGACATGATCATGTGAGGGATATTTTGTATGATGTCTTGTGGAGGTCGGCATTTCGGCAAAGAAAGAAGCACTGTGCATTTCTGACAGACCCACTTGAAGGGAGATCGACACTACGACCAGTGATGTTCTTATTTTTGGATGGGCTAATGGGAAACACACATGTGTTGACCTCACCGGGTATCTCCTTTGGTAGGAATTGGACATGGCACCTTTACGATCGGGCGAGCGGCGCTAAAGGTGCCTCGGGTAAGATATCGAAGCATGAGAAAGCATGTGTTGACAATGGGCATGCTTTCGTCCCCTTTGCTTTTGATACTTTTGGCTATTTGGCTCCAGAAACAGTTGGACTACTCAAGATGATCCAGAAAGTCATGCGCAGCAATGTAATGACCCCTGGCTCACGAGATTTTATTTTTAATAGGATAGGTTTTGCTATTCAAAAAGGGCTAGCGGCACAGCTTGTCGCTCGCTTGCCTAGTATGTAATTTTTAACTTTATAATGATTGGTTTTCTTTATACTAAAAATAAAAGCTCACGAAAAAGTCAGAGCAAAAACTTTATTTCTCTTTCTCTGTTTTATCATCGAGCTACAAATGAAAATAATAAATAAATTAAAATTAAAATTTTTCTTTGGGTTTTGGATGCTATTTATAGTCTTTAAATAACCAAGGAGATCCAAAATACCCGTACAAGATAGAGAAGCAGAGTCCGTTGAGTTTATCCAAGCGCTGATTTGGTGTATTGGAGCGCAACAAATAAATATGCACACACTTCAAATCCATTTGATCCTATTATAAGTCCATTGAAGGTCACGTGTCTTCTTCTGAACTGTTCATACATTCAGCGTCGATATTCCGTAGTACACACAATCATTACCTTCCTCTCCACGGGTCAGATCTTGGGCAGAAGTGCTACAAACACAACCCTACCACGTGCTTGCATACTTCTTTTCTTCTGATTTGTACGGTTCTTGGACTTCCCATCTACAACGTCACTGCCATGTTCTTCCCGTCATCACCGATATCTTGAATGGTAGAAGACTCTCGAGTCCAATTTTGTGCATACAGGAGTGTGCACAAAAAAAATCATTCTATTGCTCCTCCTAACACTCGGTTAACTTATATATTTTTTGTTTTATTTAAATCTTAAAAATGGTAACAAAATATATATCAATATTTAATAAGACCTAAAAATCCAATTTGTCACAATTGGGCCATTGATAGAATTAAGGTAAAATTACATATTTTTGGTTGGCAGCCTAGCAACAAGCTGGAACTCAACACCTTCTTAAATAGCGATACCTAAAATATAGATCCTTAAAAAAGGATTGAATAATTAATATTGTTTTATAATAATTAAACGAAGATCATCCCTATTTGGTAGTATAACCAGTACTATTTACATCAAAATATCGTATTACCAAAAACCTGGAGTTCTTTCATTTCCGCTTTCCCATTAGGAAAAAACCCCCAAAAAGAGATTTAATGGCTAAAAGCTTCATCTCCAAGTAAACGTAAGTACCACCTGGGGGGACAAGATAAACCAAGAGCATGGGGATGTAGATAAGGGATCCGATTAAGTCACGAGGTTGTTCACGAAGGAGAGGTTTTCTTTCCTTTTTTCTTTGATTAGAAATGTTATTGTTTCCGTGCAATAGGTTAATCTTTTGGGATTTTTCAGGTAGGATGATCTCCTTAATCTTTTAATGTTAAATCTTGATCTTGTTTTGTTCCATAAGGTTTCCAATTTTAATTTTAGTAGTTCTTCTTTAGTGTTTATATCTAGGGTTAGAAATTTAGGTTTTTCATCTCGGTCGGTGTTTGATTTTGATACAGGGGTAGATATTTGTTTTGAAAAGGGTAGGTATTTGATATTGAGACAAGGGTCCTCATTTGAGTTTGCAATTTTAATACTCTTGGATTCTCTTCCTCTCTGTTCTTTTTAAGCTTTGGATTGGTTTTAGATGTCTGACTTTCAATTTTGATTTGTTTCCAATTGCTTTAGGCTATTTTATATACTGTTGTGGTTATCCGATTCTCTTAGGGTTTCTCTTAATTAGCCTTTCAAATATCTAAATGTGCTCCTTTTTCTAACGATCCCTTTCTTGTCTCCTTTAATTGGAGTTGTTGGTGAAGTTCAGTAATGTTTATGCTTTTCCCCTTTTAATTTGTTTAGCCTTGAGGAATGGGTTAATATTAATTTGTCAGTTGTGAATAGATTATGGATTATGTAATTTCTACTGAAATTGTGGTAGTGATCAACTTGGACTTATGTGAGTTTTTCAATTTTACTCCTTGGTTATGTAATTTCTTTTGAAATTGTGATAATGTTCATCAGCATTCTGTTATGAATTGTGGCCAGGGTTTGGCAATTTAGGGGTTTTCAATGGGGTTATAGTTTGTTTGTGAAATAGGGGTTTTCAATCATAGATTTCTCTTCCTCTCTATTTTGTTTTTAATCTTTGGCTTGGTATGGTTATTTTTGTTTTAAGACTTGAGAGCTTTTGAAGTGTTCCCATTAGGTTTAGGTGAAGTTTTGTTTGCCCCCTTCTCTTTAGCCAAGGGTTCTCCAGAACTGTTTGTATGTTCGATAGTTGGTGCTCCACTTTGGATTCGTATATGAATGAATGCAATTGGGAATTATGTTTGTTTAGTCAGTATTTTGTGCTCCATTTGTGAATGCAATTGGAATTTGCATGTGAATGTGATTTCAGAATTAAATAGTTGAACCTAAAATTGTGTAATTTCTTCCGAACTTGTAGTAATGATCAATTGATCACCTTGTGTTTTACAGTTGTTTGGTTGAATCTAGGAAAGGTTTTGTACTTCTTTAGACAGTTTGGTAGTTTTCCGATTAGTGACTTACTTTTTATTTCGGAAAGCTTGTTCAGAATTCCTTTTTATTTTTCTCAGTCGTTGGCATGTCTAATATGAACCTTGTCCTCTGGCTTTTAATCCATTTGATTAAGTATAAGAACATTTTTAAGGACTTTTGAACTGAACCAAGTGTAATAGTAGTTTCTGAGGAAGTATTATCTTTTATTTAGTAAAGGATTTTTTTTATTTTTTTTTATACGAAAGACCTATATCATTATTTTTACTTCTTAATTTTCTTAATTTTTTTCTTAATTAAAAATTTGTTACAGAGGATCCTCATCAGACAAGAAACTAGTTGGAAGCCGAGCAACAAGCTGGGCTCCAACCCCTTTTTTTACTACCACACTTAGCCTATGAAAAAGAAAATCTCCAACACGCACATTAGCATCATAGCTGGCCATGTAGTTACGAAGACGTTTAACGAAATCAGTCGTTACATCCCCAAACTCACCAAGAGTAGTAAAAGCCAAAGCACCAAAACCATAGCCTTGCAAAGTGCACTTTTCCAAGTACTTGGTATTCTTACTCACGGCCTCCTTAATAGCTTGACCCACCATGTATGCACTTTTCTAAAACCCTATATTTGTCCAGGTTGGCTCATGGTCATCTCCCGTTTATATCTGTTAGGATTTTCTTTGTTCCTACTGCGCTTCAGTCATGTATAAACTTATTGAATTTGTTGATTTGGATTAGAGATAGTTACGCGTGTTTTATCTGTAGGATTATTTTAAATCTCTTCTTAATTCTCTAGTGGCTCTTTTAGAGGCTTGTGTTTAGTGACCAATTTTTTAATATTTCTTTATCTTTGTGCGATTATCTCTTCAATTTATTTGTTTTCCAACCTGTCCTTTACTTTAATTTTCTTGTTAATTTTCGGTTAGTTTTAAACCTCCTTAGCGCCTCTGTTGTACGTGCCGGTTTTGAAGAAATGCTCCCCTCAATACCAATACCAAGCCCATGCTCCTCTGATCTGACTAACCCCCAGGTCAATCTCATTTATTTTATAGTTTTATTTGTATTGGATCATCAATTTTACTTGTCTCAATCTCTGGCAACCTGTTTCCACGCTGATTTGGTTCTAACCAGTAGTGTTTAAATTTCTTTTTGTTTGCACATCCACCTAAGTTTCATAAATCACAGCGTCTAACCTTGGTTTTAGTGTAACCGGGTTCTGATTTATTACTTGTAAGTGTTATATTATAAAGCACAACCGAATTTTTATTTTGCATATTTGCAATTTCAGTGGTAATTATTCCCATCCTTGTTGTCACAAAACTTATATCATCCAGTATCTCATCCTTCAACAAACCCCACTTCACTTTTACTTCTTATCATCCCAATGACTATCCTAGCTTGGAATTACCAAGGCTTAAACCTTCCACCTTCAATTCAACACTTAAAAGGATTGGTCTCACTTCACAAACCCAACATTTTGTTTCTGTCTGAAACTTTAGCTAACAATCAGCATATGAGAAACTTATCTCAATCCATTCAGTTCGATAATTACTTCTCAGTCCCAAAAATTGGAAGGCGAGGCGGTCTCTGTTTAATGTGGAAAGATTCCTTAAATATCCAGATTTTATTTCACTCACAAAACTTCACTCATACAATAGTTACACCACCATCCCGTGGACAACCTTGGCTCTGCACGGGTATTTATGGCCTGCCACACCCAGATATCAGGAAAAATCTATGGAAAGAAATTCCAACAATCTTCAACAATATCAACCCATCCACACCATGGATTTTATTAGGAGACTTTAGCAACGTCTTAGATCAATCAGAAAAAAAAAGAGGAAGACAAGTAATCTATGCTCAATCTCGACCTCTCCTCTCTCTAATGGACCACATGGGATTTATTGATTTGGGGTTCCGAGGAGACCCCTACACTTGGACAAACAATCAAATGGGTCAGGATAACATTCTAGAAAGACTAGATAGAGCAATGGAGACCCAACATTGACGAACTGCAAATCCACATGCAACAGTTACTTATCTCCCAAGAATAGCATCTGATCACGGCCCAATACTTCTACAAGAGAAAGCAATGGATTGGCAGGGAACAAAAAACTACAAATTTGAACACCTATGGCTCTCTCATCCACAGCTCAAACAAGTGGTGGAAATATCTTGGGAATAACTACCAGATACTGAACCTACCCTTGATCTTCAACTAAAACTCATATCAACCGGACAAACTCTATTGGAATGGAACAAAGAAACTTTTGGCCACCTACCAACCATGATCAAGAAATCAACAGCCAAGATAAAACACGCTTAACATCAATGTGTTATACAATCGGGCGTTGATCTGGAATTTTGGTTGATCCAAGAAAAAGAACTAAGAACTGATCATGATGAGCTACTACAATGTCATGCGACTATCTGGCAGCAAAGATCCAGAATACAATGGTTGCAATTAGGAGATCTCAATACAACATTTTTCCATACTAAAGCCACCATTCACAGAGCCTGCAACAATATACAACAATTACAAGACCCACAAAACAACTAGGTTGACAAGAAAGAAGACATTGTTCAACTCATTCTGGATCATTATTCTCAACAATATACAACCCCAACTACGATAATAAATGAAGATCTTTTCACAAATATCAGGCCAAGATTAACTCCCAGACAATCGGACCTGCTTACGAAGGAAGTAACTACAATAGAAATCAAATAAGCTATTTTCTCCATAAACTCTGAAAGTGATCCTGGTCCAGATGGCTACACAAGTAAGTTTTTCAAAGTTTTATGGGAAATAACCCATTCTCAATTGATAGCAATGGTTCGAAGTTTTCTTAATAATCTAAACATGCATCCTCTCATGAATCACACAAACATAACACTAATACCTAAAATAAACCATCCTTCAAAACCTTCACAATTTAGACCCATACCACTCTGTAACGTCACATATAAAATCATTTCAAAAATCCTAGTCAACCGAATTAGACCCCTTCTTCCTTTCTTAATAAGCCCATACCAAAGTGCCTTTGTGCCACAAAGATCAATCCACGATAGCATAGCAACTGTCGGAGAACTCTTCCACCATATCAGAACCTCAAACCTCACCAAGGATCCAAAAATAGCTCTCAAACTAGATAACCAAAAGGCCTATGATAGTTTAGATTGGGGTTTCATCAAAACCTCCTTTACAAAACTTGGATTTCTTTCATCCTTTATAGATTACATTATGCTATGTGTCACATCAGTTACATATTCGATCAACATAAATGGTACTCCCCATGGCTACATTAACCCAACTAGAGGTATCAGACAAGGCAACCCATTATCTTCCTATATTTTCATCATATGTGCTGAAATCCTATCTACAAATCTAGGAAACCTTGAAAACCAAAAGTTAATTCAAGGACTAAACATTTCAAAGAAAAGCACCATCCATTTCTCATCTAATATATGCGGATGATTTACTAATTACCTATAAAGCCTCAAATCAAAGCAGCCATCACCTTAAAACCCTTCTCCAAGCCTCTGGCAATTCTGCAGGACAGGTAATTAATACCTTAAAATCAGTAATAATTCACCACCCAAGACTAGACCCGATCAAGGTAATTGAACTACAATAATTTTTCGATATGTCAACAACATCAAAACCTCCCACCTATCTAGGCATCCAATTCAAACAATGAAGAACATCCAATCAAACCTTCGCACCCATCCTACAAAGATTAGCGTGAAAAGCTAAAGGATGGATGACAAAATGCCTAACTCCAGCTGGAAGACTCACTCTCATCAAAACTTCACTTACCCCCACCTCAAACCACATTATGCAAACACAAAACCTACCCAATACTGCTCACAAACAAATAAATCGTATCACTAGGAATTTTTTCCGGGGACATGACTCAGCAATCAAAAAGCTTCACCCTATAGGCTGGGGTAAAATAACAAAACCACTATCCGAAGGGGGGTTAGGCATAAGGAAAGCAAGTGATCATAATAAGGCTCTCCTCATGAAAATAATTTGGAATTTGCATGAACAACCTAACTCCATTTGTGGAAATCTCTTCAGTGCAAAACATCTTGATCAAAAACCTATTCTACAAGGCATTCATACCATACCTTCCTCTTCCAGTCCCCAATGGAGACAACTAGCATCAATTGTCCCTGCCATGTAAAAACTAATTTTCCATCAAATTGGAAATGGGTTCTCAACTCCAGTAGAAGCTAGTTGGATCCCACACTCACCCAACTTAACTCTACCCAATCCGAATGGTAGCAGATTTCATCGACCATTCTCTCATACCTGAAATCAAGAAAAATTAAACACCCTTCCAAATCCTATAGCCCAAAAAATCATAAACATCCACCTTTCCCAAAACAACACACAAGATAAAATTATCTGTCCACACTCAAAAACTGGAAATTACACTACATTTTCGGGATACAAATGTCTAACCCATGGTCAACCAACTCATACCCCTCTTCCACCCACCAAATTCCTATGGACTTTACCATGTCCACTAAAAATTCGGCTGTTCTTGTGGAAAGCAATCAATGAAGGATTACCAACCTTCTCTCTCCTACATCATATCCACTTGACCAACTCTGATATATGCCCCAGATGCAATGTTGATCCATAATTAGCGAGTCATCTTCTAATCCATTGTCCAATGGCAATTACTTCATGGAACACCCTGATCAATCAAATTACAAATACACAAAACTCCAACTACACCTCCACTCTTTCCTTAACCCCTCAGACAACCATCTCCCAAATCCTACAACAATTTGCGCCAACAGCTGTAATCTCCTCATTTTGCTTCCTTTTTTGGACCCTATGGTTAGCTAGGAATGACCTAATTTACCGCCAAAAATAAACAAATTCAGCCGAAATCTTAATCTGGGCTCAAAAGCTACAACAAGAATTCACCACGGCACAAGATTCCCTACCACCAGTCCTACCTGGAGATGCACCAATATATAACCATCCAAGAGGAGACAAAAGAATATATATAATATCGATAGGATGGTCAATTCCAAACATCAACTGGATTAATATTAACACAGATGGAGCAGCCAGAGGGCACCCAGGTTTTGCGGGAGAAGGATTCATCTGCAGAGATTCCGATGCACAAACTTTAATGGCTCTAACTCAACCTTTAGGAAATACGACTGCCTTAACCCCCGGCACATCTCAGGGATGATTGAGGAAATAAAGAAGAGATTTAGACAGATCCCACATGTGGCCAATCAACACAACTACAAGGAAGGAAACCAAGCCGCAGACGGTTTGGAAAATCATGCAGCAGATGGAAGCCAAATAGGAAACTTATCAACCAAAATATGGGACAAGGCAATCCCGTATTTTATTAGTTAAATTTTATTTCTTGATTCAGTGGGTACCACATATCCACGACAAATTGTAACCTAATCTCCTATCAATAAAATATATGTTTCAAAAAAAAAAAAAAAAACCTGGAAAATCGTAGTTGATATTGGAAGAAAAAAAATTGATCTAAAAAATCTGATTAGGAAAACATCCTTCTTTTAGCACATGTGTATGTAAATGGACACCACGAATGCAGGTTATCACAGATTCACTACTTATGCAAATACTTTTGGAAAATCGAACCACCTTATTTATTCATCAACGGCGCATAAATTCATTCATTAGGTGACATACGAGCATGAAAATAAAATAAAAATATCAACGTGGATTAAGCATAGTGGAGATTTGCCAAACGTGTGTATGTTAGGCCCTATGATGTGATGGAACCGACAGTGAAGATATGATATGGAAAAAATTGAACAGCAAATGTATAGAAGAGAAATACTAAATGATGATCAGAAAAGCCTGATTAAGAAAACGTATATCGTATCTTTGAGACCCTGTTCTGCGGACTCCAACAGTAATATAATTTCAAATGGGAAGATGTATTGGTAACAATAGCAATACTTAATTAGTATGAATGTATGATGATCCAGGTGACATGATTCCGACAGTGAAGATATGATATGGAAAAAAATTGAACAGCAAATGTATAGAAGAGAAATACTAAATGATGATCAGAAAAGCCTGATTAAGAAAACGTATATCGTATCTTTGAGACCCTGTTCTGCGGACGATGAAAAATTCATCATCATCATCAAGTTTCTGTTATAAAAAGGAATCTTATATTTTAGTTATTATTTAGATATGATATAAATTATGTTACCTTTTTAAAGATATAAATAAAATTAAAATTAAAATTAACAAAAAAAGAAATTTAAGCTATTAGTTAACCGGCCGTTTAGTAGAACCCATAGGATCCTTCTGATTTGTGCACTCCTTTGAGGAGTGTGCACAAAAGTGGACTCGCCATCATCATATGGACCACAACTTCTTTCATCCAGGCTCTGACATTCTCGGGCTTCCATCTCTGCCAGGATTTACACTGATCTGTCAATATTCAGAACCCGATTCGAGCAGCAATCATGTTCATCTACTCGGGTTCACATCCAACCACCAAACTTCATCGTTACTGCTCCATCAGTTATGTGTCCCTTCTAAACAACGTCAATGGTTATCATCACCATTCCCGATTGCAGCTTCATTTCTGATCATCACTGACTCCGACCACCTTGACTGATTAGTCGAAATCAGGCAACATCCCATGTTTTCTATCGCCTTCAGGAACCAGTGATGTATCCAAATTCGAATATAATTGTTAATCAAGATCAATCACCGTCATGATCATCATGACCATCAAACTCTATCTATCATTGCTTATGTTCTGTTTAGGAACAGTGAAGACAAAGTGCCCTGAGTAATAAGCCATGTGCCTTTAATATTATTTTAATTTTGGCAGTCCTCTATTGTAAAAGACCTAACTGCCTCTAGCCGTTGCTTTGAACTTGACCTCCCCTAAACATTCGGTTGGGTGACGATAGCATTTCCCTTAGAAAATGATCATTTAGCCCGTTTATTCTTCTAAGTTCTTGTTTTGCTCATAACTTCTTCATACTAACTCAAAATGACTCCGTTCTTTCGCCTTTGCCTTTGTCTTTTCAACTTCTACAAAATCAAAAGTAAAAATCTTGTACTTGAACAATTATAATTGGTCTTTGTACCTTCTCCACTTGTAGCTAACTTCATTTATTGCACATTTAAGTGTCAATTCGCTTCTTTTGGATGATTTATCTAATAAAACACAAATAAGAGAAAACAAGCGTAATATACAATAATTTGCAAGAAAATCAACAAATACTAGAATGGAAATGACTCCAAATATATGTGAAATATGCACTTATCAGTTCTCCTTTATATAGTCTTAAAACCAGGGTTTGCAATCAATGCTACCTTGGTAACAAAGCATTCAGTATTCACCGTTAGATGAAAACCTGATTAGACTCAAGCTAATATATTTCATCCGTTAGATCGAACTTAGCTTGTTACACACAAATGAAAAGTGACTTCATTTAGATATGGGTAACCGTACCTAAACGTGTACACCTTTGTTGGCTCAACAATATTTAACCGAAGTTATCCATATGAACACTTTCATATCAACCATATCCATCTTAACCATAACTAGTTCAAATGAAACTAATTCTAGAGTTGTTCAATTGTTTATATTCTCATAGAAGTATACAAGATACAATTGAAGCAAAATCGATTTTGATTCACTCGAATCAAGTCATGAACATTATAGCCACAGTTTGCAAAAGATTGCATTCCTTAATATATAAATGTATTATTTCATGAACAAATCGATTTTAGAACATTATCCACTCAGGTATGCAAACAGGTACACATACCTTAATGGTCGGACTAAGTTTGGGTTCGCCAGTATGCGAATGGGTACGCATACCTTCAAACTCAGCAGAAATTCCCGGACTTGAACCTCATGCCAATACGCGTACCGGTATGCATGCAAGGTTCATGGACTTTCACAAACCAACCAGTACGCATACGGGTATGCATACTATGGTTCCCGGACATGGATTTTATATATGCAAGTACGCATACTATGCTTAAATCCAATTGTTCTGAACTCTCATTTCAACCATTGGATCATTCTTGGAAGACGACAATAGCTGTCTCACACAAACTATTAGCTTCAAAGCAATTTTCAAGTGATCGAATGATCAATACGAAACATTCCGAGTCTACATCAAATGACTGTCTCACACAAATAATGTAAGATGCTACAAGGAGATTTTCACATGATCATCTTTGAATTTCATCAAGAATATAAGATGAACTTGGTTAAAGCGAAAGCTTACCAACACATATTTTGACAAATATGTAAGCGAGTTAAACTCGGTTCGAAATATATCAAGTTTGCATAATTGAAGTCTATATAGCTATACAAATTTTGTCTCAAATAGGAGAAAGAGTAGATAGACTTTTGAGTGATAGATGAGTTCAAGTCTCTACATACCTTTTGTTAATGAAGTTCCAAAAGCTCCCCTTAGTAGTTCTTCGTCTTTAATCGATGAACGACGTGAAGTCTAATGCTCAACTACACTTTATATACTAATCCAAGACTTAGCTATAAGTAGACTAGAAATCAAGACTTATAGTTTTGGCAACTAAACTTGACAAACAAGCTTGAGATAGAAATGCTTGCAAGTTAGAACGAGCAATGCTATAACATAACCAACATAGAAGAATCCCCATGACGTACTTTTTATGTCTTCCACACAACCTTCCCAATCAACATCCGAATAAGCAGTAAGGTCAGTGTTAGTATAAAAAGTATAAGATAAACCATAACTAATAGTGTGTTGAATGTATAACATGATCCTCTTTCCAGCTGCAAGATGAGATTCCTTTGGATTAGCCTGAAACCTAGCACAACAACCAACACTAAACGCAATATCAGGTCTCGTAGCAGTAAGAAATAAAAGACTTCCAATGATGGATCAATAGAGTTTCTGATCCATACTGACTCCTTTCTCATCTCTATGCAGTTTTCCAGTAGTGGGCATAGGAGTAAGTTTTGGAGTTGACTTTTTAAGACCGAACCTTTTTACCAGATCCCTGACATATTTTTTCTTGAGATAAGTAAATTCCATCCTTGTGTTGTTGAATCTGTAATCCTAAAAAGAATTTTAATTCACCAACATTGCTCATCACAAATTCCCTTCCAAGAAAGACTTGAAAATATTTTGCAAGTTTCTCAGAGGTTGATTCATAGATGATATCATCTACATATACTTGAGAAATAACAACATCCTTCCCGCTCCATTTTGTGAACAAGGTTTTATTAGCACCACCTCTTGAAAAATCTTTCTTAAGAAGAAAAGTAGTTAGTTTTTCGAACTAGGCAAGAGGTGCTTGTTTTAATCCATATAATGTCTTTCTGAGCCTAAACAAATGGTCTGGAAATTATGAGATTTCAAATCCTATAGGTTGAGCAACATAGACCTCTTCCTTTAAGCATCCATTTAAGAATGTAGATTTTACGTCCATTTGAAATATCTTAATCTTGAGAAAACAAGTATGAGATAAAAGTAGTCTAATGGACTCATGGCGTGCTACAGGGGAAAAGGTTTTGTCAAAGTCGATACCTTTAACCTGTGAGTATCCCTGAGCGACAAGTCTAGCTTTGTTTCTGAAAATTGTGCCAAATTCATCTGACTTGTTCTTGAATATCCATTTACTACCAACAATATTAATATTGGAGGGACAAGGTATGAGTTCTCATACATCTTGTCTTTGAAATTAATTTAACTCTTCATGCATTGCATTCACCTAGAAGGGATCGCTAAGAGCTTCATCAATATTTTTTGGTTCTACTTGCGATAGAAACATCCAAAATTGCAAATATTTTGAAGTTGTCATCTCGTCTTAGCTATAGAATCCCTACCTCCAATAATTTTGTTAGTATCATGATTCCTTTGAACCCAGAGGTGCCTAAGAGGGGCATGTTCTTGTTTCACAAGAATACACTGACTAGGGGTTCTCTCCTTGTCACTGGAAACATTAGGATCATTAACCATTAGAACAACTTTTACTGATTCTGGGATTTTTTTTACTTTCTAAATTGTCTCAGTTTGAGGAAATTCAGCAGGAGAGTTATCATTATGGAAGTTTCTCAGATCGTCAATGATAAAATTTGATGATTCCATCATAACTCGAAAACCACGACTGTCAGATGCATACCCAAGAAAAATACCTTCATCGCTTTTGGAATCAATTTTCCCTTTCTGTTCTCGATCTTTTAGGATGTAGCACTTACTTCCAAACACTATGAGATAGTGTAAGTCGGGATTTTTACCGTACCATAACTCATAAGGAGTATTTAGGGTCCTTGACCGTAAATAGACATGATTGATCAAATAGCATGATGTAAAAACAACTTCTCTCCGAAACTTTAACAATAAGTTTTTATTATGGAGCATTTCCCTTGCCATTTCCTGAATATTCCTATTCCTTCTTTCTGCAACTCCATTAGCTTGTGGAGTAATGGATGGTGAGTATTGTTGAATAATTCCCAGTTTATCACAAAATTCAAACACTTTATTTCTTGAATTCAGTTCCACAGTCGTTTCTAATTTTCTTTAGTTTGCGACCCTGTTCATTCTGGATTCTATTAAAAATAATCTTGAATTCATCAAGGGTTTCATTCTTGTGAGATAAAAATGGTACCCAAGTCAATCTGGTGTAACCATATACCATAACTAAAGCGTACTTCTTCCTAGCAACAGTAGGTTGTTGAATAAGTCCTAAGAGATCCATATGAATTAAATCAAACAAAGCTTTAGTGAGAATATCTCGAAATGATTTATGTGGAACTTTCGTTTGTTTACCCTTTTGACATGCACCACATACACCTTCAATCTTAGTATCGATTCTGGGAACACCTTTAACAAATTCTTTATTAACGATCTTAGCTAGAAGGCGGTAATTTATGTGACCAAAATGCTCATGACAAAGATGTGTAGATTCCACCTTAGTCAAATTGCAACAATTTTTAAATTGAGTATCTAAGAGATAACAATTATTTTTACCACGATTTCCTTGAAAAATCACTTTTCCAGTCTTGTCTAAAATGTCACACCCATTCGCATTAAAGACAACTTTATGGCCTTTGTCACAAATTTGACTAACAGAAAGAAGATTATCAATCATACCTTTTACGTATACAACATCATGGATTTCAGAACGTAAAAAGTCAAATTGCAACATCTATTTTGATTTTCGTCCCTTCTAAATTGCCATTCCTAGCAAAGGTTTGTTGAATAAGTCCTAAGAGATCCATATGAATTAAATCAAACAAAGCTTTTAGTGAGAATATCTCGAAATGATTTATGTGGAACTTTTCGTTTGTTTACCCTTTTGACATGCACCACATAATACACCTTCAATCTTAGTATCGATTCAGGGAACACCTTTAACAAATTCTTTATTAACGATCTTAGCTAGAAGAATGAGCGGTAATTTTGTGACCAAAATGCTCATGACAAAGATGTGTAGATTCCACCTTAGTCAAATTGCAACAATTTTTTAAATTGAGTATCTAAGAGATAACAATTATTTTTACCACGATTTCCTTGAAAAATCACTTTTCCAGTCTTGTCTAAAATGTCACACCCATTCGCATTAAAGACAACTTTATGGCCTTTGTCACAAATTTGACTAACAGAAAGAAGATTATCAATCATACCTTTTACGTATACAACATCATGGATTTCAGGAACGCCTGGTATTTTGATCGTCCCCTTCTTTCTTATATAGCATCAACTCCATCTCCAAATGTTACTGGACCTCCTTGAAAATCGCTTGAGTTCACTAACCAAGAAAGATATCCAGTTATATGTCGGTTGTATCCACTATCAAGGAACCATTGAAAGGGTGATGTCATTTTAGAGCAAAAGCTCCCATACTAACACTACTATCCCGATTGGGATTTCTTGTTAGATTTGTATACCTTTTTAGAGTAGTGAACAGTTGTTCAACTTTCTGGTGAAAATTACTAGCAACCCTTAAATTTTCTTGAAAGGTAAACATGTATGTTGAAAATGATCACGAGAACCACAAAACATACATGTACCAACATCTTTAATCCTATTAGAGAACTTCTGAGTCATATTAGGTTTTACAAAGCCTAAACCTCATTTATCTCTTGGTTTACGACAATCCTTCAGAGAAGGATTAAAGGTGTTTTTCGAATCCAATGAAGATACCTTGACAGACTTCAAATCCTTGTTCTTTGCAATTTCTACAACAACATCAGTATTGATCCGGATTTGTTCATCTAACTTCTTCTGGAGCTTAACAACCTCTCCAGAGCATTCTCGAAGAATAGAGTTATTGATATAAATTTCGTAATGAAGACCATCAATTTTCCTTATCAAGCGTTTTTTCTCTCGACACAAATTTTTGATGATTTATTATAGGTCAAAATATTCTACCTCATCGATGGTTTCTAGAATACACTCGGAGTTGAGTAGATTTAAATCTGCTGAAGCGTCTATAGAGACTTTGCGGTCCATAGAGTCAGATTGCTACAAACATAGACTAATGAGGTCTTTAAGTTGTTTGCCTTCTATGATTGAACTACGCGCAACCTGTGATATTTCAATTATATAAACGAATATAATGCGAAAAAGAAATAACGCAAACACCAGAAATTTTGTTAACGAGGAAACCGCAAATGCAGAAAAACCCCGGGACCTAGTCCAGATCGAACACCACACTGTATTAAGCCACTACGGACACTAGCCTACTACAAGATTAAATTCGTACTGAAATGTAGTTGAGCCCTAACCAATCTCCTACTAATCAAGGTATAATCATGTTCCTTACGCCTCTGAATCCCAGCAGGATTCAAGCACTTGATTCCCTTATCTGATCTCACCCGCAACTAAGAGTTGCTACGACCCAAAGTCAGAGCCAATCTTTCTCCCACATAAAAGTCTATTCATATAGATAAATTTGTCTCCTACAGAAATACCTATGAAGTTTTGTTCCGTATTTTGATAAATCAAGGTGAACAGGAACCAATTGATAATCCGGTCTTATATTCTTGAAGAACAACCTAGAAATATCAATAACCTCACAATAACTTAACTATATGGTAGTAGAATAACTTATTGCATAATCATAAAGAATGAGACGAAGAGCTTTGTGATTACTTTTTTATATCTTACATATCAGAGATAAATCTTGAAAAAATATTAGAGAATATAATACTCAACACCATATAATAAGTAAGATCATAATACGCAACTACAGAGACAATAGTTGGATCTGGCTTCAGAATCCCAATGAAGTCTTTAAGTCGTTAACCAATAATAGTTTTAGGAAAAACCTAGGTTAAAGAAGAATCGACAACTAGTATCACACAGGATGTACGGGGATTACGTTTCCCAGTTGCTAGAGTTCTCCTTTGTATATCCTTTCAAATTAGGGTTTGCTTAGTTATCTTAGAAACAAAACATTCATTATTCACCGTTAGATGAAATCCTGATTTAAGATACAAGCTAAGTTTTTCTTGAAACCAAAGCAATCTCTCCACCATTAGATGGTCTTAGCTTGTCACACACAAATTAAATATACTTCATTTAAATATGGGTAACCGTAACTAAACGTGTACATTGGGTTGGCTCAATAATAGTTAACCAAAGTTAGCCATATGAACAGTCTAAACCGCATTCATCTAACACATCTAGATCAACTATGATGATCAATCAATCATGATATGATAACCAAATGAGTCTAATTTTGTTCCACATAGAGTTGTTCAATTGTTCACTATTTTATAGAAAAATATGTAACACCCCGATTTTTGGGCCCGGATTCTGGACCAAATCCATTGCCCAAAAACCCGAAGTGCTACGTCAATATCATAGCCGAAGCCTGACTACTAAGCCTAAGCTCGTTAAACAATTTATTGGGGCTAATTTAATTTATGTTCATGTTAACATTTTTATAGTAGCAGAAACTTAAAAACTTATTTCGGAAAATCTAATCATTGATTTAACCTAATATTTTAAATACATTGGAAGAAATACACATTTAGTTTTCAATTAAAAACATTACCACCGTTCAAGTTTTAGGATTTAATTAATAGATAACTATTTCAACCCCAAATTGTAAAACAGTAAACAAACCAAGATAGATTCCTAGAATTTTACTGGCCGAGTTCCTAAATTTATGGTATTTATATGGATAAATTCCTTATTGGAAATACTATTATTTGTCAATTATTCATAATTTTTATGTGAAGTTTAATACCTTAAGGCCACGGTCAAACACAAGGTTGACCAACACCGTAGAAAATCGAAACTGTAATAGTCCGTTTTAAAAAATTCACATCAAATAACTCACAAATCAAAATTGAATGAGGCTTATCATTTTATAAAGATAAAAGATAAATACATATTTATAGAAGACACTGTGATCTAAAAATTAATATACAGTATCATAGTTTTAAAAATAGAATATTTAAGGTATATTTTTAACTGTCAGATAATTTCTGGATTTATCACCGATACAAAGAATTATTTCTAAAATATATATCACCCATGGAATTTTACAATTTATACCAAATATTTCTGAAGATGTTTTATAATTTTTACAAAAATAATTATACCAAAACATATTAAAGACTAAAAGATATTTACAGTCAAATCAACGTGGTACATAAATTTACAGCTTTAAATTTACGACTTATTACATTTTAAGAGATAAATTTACAATTAATTGAGGCATCAAACTAATTTTATAGTTTCATCATGATTAAACGAACTTTGAATAAAGCTAACTGAAGTCCCATCAAAATATTAAGCACACACAATCATAGCCAATTTATGAGCAACTCGAATTAATATACCAAAACCACATATTACGTTGTAACCCCACGTGCTGAACCGGCAAGCGGCTACCTACGTACCCAAAAAGATCAAGCACGATCGTAGTTCATCAAACAATTCATTGATTTAAAACATGGTCAAAAACCATTAAAATAATTCTTACCTGATTAGTCTGTACAATTTATTAAAACACTGCTTGCCATCCAAAAGACTACTCACACTTTGAGAGCCTGTTTATAATAAACACAAAAATCTGCTCGTGCCAAGGGATCCACATGGGTTTATAAATCAAATAGGAGGCAACCATCAACTCCTAATGATCCCCATGTTGTTTTAGGGAGGCAACCATCAACTCTCATGGATAATTCGTACCCGTCAAAAGATTTTAGGGGTCGCTACCCATGAACCATATCCCAAATCTGCTCGCGCCAAGGGAGCCCAAAATTTTTTAGGGGTCGCTGTCCATGGACCATAGCCCAAACCATACTCATACAACATGACCAAAATCATAAGTAACCATAAACTTCAATCAAGACCACCATATATCAACGAAATGGTAAAAATAGTATGAACATCAATTTAACTAAAGAGCACCCAAAAAAAAAATTGTTTTTGATTTGTGTCAATCGCTATCCACAAAATAATAGTATAAAACATCGACACTATGATAGAAGTGCCAAAACTGATACTATCTCCAATTCAGGGCATGTATACCACTCTTCCAACATAGTATTATTATTATCGTAGTAAAGAAAAGAACGAATTAGCGAAGCCATCACAGATGCTTTCCCCCGTTCTACCAATCCATTTCCATCTATCGCAACCAATCTCGTGTTGACATTTTTTCTGGATATATTAATTATATGTCCCTACTTTTAACTCTCTACAAATATATCCTTATGCAACAATAATTATGTCCCTCCTTTTTTATAACCTTATCCATTTAATATTAAATTACCGTAATACCCTCACTCATATAATATTTTTCTTTATATCAAAATACAACAAATTTCTTCCTCTACCACTTCACCACCACCACTAGCACCACCACCACCAACATTCAACTACCATTCCACCACCACCACCGTTCAACAACCACCACCTACCAACCGCCACCATTACACCACCACTAGTCCTCCTCCACCACAAATTAAATGCCGTCGCCATCGCCACCATCGGGCATCAGCCAGCCACCATCATCGGTTCAAATTTTTTGTATCAACAAAAAGTAGTTGATCCATTTCAGTTGGATCAAACAATGGATGTTTATCCATTGCAGTTGGATCAACAGTAGAAATTTATCCATTGCAGTTGGATCAACAATGGATGTTTATCCATGCTGATGTGAAAATGCTACCACTTCATCAGCTGCAGTTTCAGATTCATCAACAAAACCATCAACAGTAGAAGTTTATCTAGTTTATCCAAGAAAAAAGGATCAACTGTAGAAGTTGATCCAATTTTAGTGGATCAACAATGGAAGTTGATCCATGTAAAATTGGATCAATAATGATAGTTTATCCATGTAAAATGGAGTGAACTTGGCATGAGTCGAACACGCATCATCTGACATGGAGTCAGCCATGCTACCATTGCACCACAAGTTCAACATAGGAAGAAATTTACATGATTTAAACTACGAAACATGATTTAAACAACAAGCATGATTATACTTATCCAAGAAAATATCGTCAACAATAGGAGTTCAAAGGATCAACAACAGTAGTTGATCCCATAAAAAATTGGGTCAACAACAGCAGTTAATCCCATAGATGGATCAACAACCATAGTTGATCCAATAAAAAATCGGATCAACAACAGGAGTTGATCCCATAGAAGGATCCAGAACAACAATTGATCCCATAATTACATAAAAACAACAACAATTGATCATTACTTGTAGCTTCATAAACACCACCGTCATCGCTTCCACCACCGCCACCACCACCAAGAACAACCAGAACCAAATCCAACACCAATTTCATCATTCCAACCAAAACCACCTCCGTATACATCATCAAAAAAGGTAACATTAAGAACTTCATCAGCTCCCGCATCGAGATGAATCTAACATGATCACAATACACGCAATTCATACGGAAAAATAAATAAATCAAGTTAAGTAATAAACAACTTCAAGAACACATGGTACAATGTTGCCCCTTCCCTAAAAAGGGACATGGTTCGTGGCTAAATCCAAAAGTAGAACAATTGATCAACATTTCACAGTTGATGATGGAAAGTAGGCTAAAAACTAAACTAGCACCCCAAGGGAAATCGCCCCAACAGTGACACGATTCTTTCATTTCATAACCTGATCCAAATGCTAAAATAAGCAAATTTCATTTTAAGAATTGAGTTAAAAACTAAAATGAACTACAATGCAGGGGCAATTGCCCTACCCTGGCATGATTCTTTCACTACATACCCTATATCCAGAACTTAACCACAATTTAAGTTCATAAAAAATGATCCATACAATCTCAGAACAATATGAACAAATTAACAAAATCTTAAAAAAGGGTTTCTAATTACTTTCTCAAATAATTTCATCAGATTCAAAATGACTTGAAGATGAAACAATCTAGACTCAAACGTTGACCTTCCCATATGATTCACAAGTTCCGTATTATGACAATTTCTTGAAATTTGCAAAACCCCCAATTTTATGATGACCTAATTTAAATTTAAGAAGAGTAGGAAGAGAAAGTGATACAACATACCTTTTAGTGAATCATACTAAGTGATGTTGATCAAACTCTAACTCTCTAAATCCGACTACTGGTGGTGGTAGAGGTGGTTGTTAACAGGGAAGAGGAAGAAGGTGGTGGCGGTGATTGTTCACAGGGAAGATAAGAGAGAAAGTTTCAGATCTGAAACTGAAAAGTAATGACGAGTCCTTCGAATTTTAGAAATGTATAGAGGGTATTTATGGGATAATTAATAAAATCAGATTCTTTTTAAAGTTGGAGGGATATAAATATTGTTGATAAGGATAATTATGAAGACCCATCAAAAATAGGGACAATAATTCAATTCCCACTTTTCTTTCTCTTTTTTTTTTAAACATACTGGTAACAAATTTTTAAACCCAATCCTTTCTCCCCTTCTCCATTGTACCTTCGATTTATTATAAAAATAGATATAGTCTAGTAATAAAATAATACTAGTATGTAACCCGTGCTACGCAACGGGATGATGGGATCAACCAATTTAATTTGGCGGGGCTTCGCCCCGCACCCGTGGTCAAATGAATTAGATTCTTTCTGAATAATCATTGATTAGATTAATTTTTTAAAGAAATACCCTTTAGGTATTTAATGATTTGACGATTGACATTTAAAATGATAAACCTAAATTCATGTATTTGTTTTACCAGCATATCAAGAGTATAAAGCACAGTTTAGCTAACTTTGCGTATCTGAGTGGTGGTCAGGATTTATCCTTGGCAAAGATAAATCAAAGGCTGTGGTTCTCCATGCCACACCATACAAGTCGCACACGTGGTGTTCATTCCAATATTATGAATTAAAAATGAATACTCAAGTCAAGATATGGAATTTCAAAAACTATAACGGGGAGGTTCGAACTCATGACCTATTGTGTCATAAGAGTGGCCTCTAACCATTGTTCCACCTTGGTTGGAATTGATAGAAAAGACAAATCAACAGTGGTTGTTTGTTCAACTTAAATATTAATTAGTATAAGTGTTTTATTAATTAGTATAAGTGATTTGTCTAGAGAGAAGATAAATCTATGGTCATGGTTTGTTCAACTTAAATATTAATTAGTATAAGTGTTTTATTAATTGTTCTCTCATTAATTTCTCATGATAAATGACTTATTAATTTTACATCCTAAATATCCCTTAATTAATATTAATACATATCTCCATCAATAAATAATAATTTTGACAAAAATTATTTCAATAGATATTAGTGGTGGTGGTGGTAGTAGAGGAAGAAGTAAGTGGTGGAAGCGGTGGAAGGTGTTACTAAGTGGTGGAGGCGGTAACATTAGTTTTGGTGGAAGAAATAGTGGCGCTGGATGGTTTTAATGGCGGTGGTATTGGTTTTTTCTTTTTGAATCAAAAATAATAAAAAAAATTACATGACGGGTAATATTTTATTGTGAAAAGTATAGTTGGTTGTTTTTGACACGATCAAAAAAGGCGGATAACAAATACTTTTGGGATGATACCAAATCATATAAGACAAAATGGTTGTTTTTGGTACCACTGCTATCTTTGGTAACCGTTCGTACGCATGATTTTTAGTATTAACAAAAAACATATAGTTGAATAAATTAATTGACGACCTAAGTTTGTTAAATCTAAACTTTATACATGATGTGTGGGTTAAAAGTTATAAGTGTGCCCAATATTCTACGAGGGATGGAAAATGGTGGTGGTGGAGAAAGAAGTGATATCTGGTGGTTTGGTAATGCTTGGCCGGTATTGATGAGTAGTAATTGACTATGTTAATTATGTGCTGCTACAAAAGGATAACACTATAAATTAGAAATGTGGTTGATCGTCTTAATGCTAATATAAACTCGGTTAAAATACATGAAAATTAAGAATAAGAAAAAAACATTTGGATGTCACATTATATAATAAATAACACTAAAAACTACATATTTAGTATCAAGGTTTCTCCGTCCAATAGATTAATCTAAGGTTGTATTGAGATCCCGTAAGCAGAGGGCGAGTTGGTCTTGGATTTCTGAATGATAATGAATATAATGAAACGCTCCCTCTCGGTTTCTCCAATGAAAACCGAAACCTTCTAAAAAAAATAATCAATCGAACAACACTTAGATGGAACGCATCACCACCAGTGTAAACTTCTCTGAATTGCTACATATCCAGTGAAATTTCTAAAGATTAATCTGGTGATTTCGTCCTACCGTAGTTTTTAACGAGGCATGCAATTAAATCTCTAATAGTGATTTTAAAGGTATTTAATAATTACAAAATTCTCTTATAAGTTTTGTTTATGCAAGTATTGATTTAACTTGGGTTCTTTTATATTTTTGTATTAAGTTGATGACTTTTTAATTTAAATACATGTTTGGTTAACAAACTTTGATACATATAGGGTACTTTATTTGTAGAACTGATGTTAGTCTCTCATTTTTCCCGTTAGCACTTTGTTTCGATCCCTTATTTGTAGACATTATTTGACTAATGTTGGGGTATTTGTTTAATCTCAAGGCCGATTAAACCCAATGTGTGTTGTATACATTGAAGGCGACAAAAGTTTGTGTCGGCTCTACCTTGAAACTAATAATTTTTCTTCGGAAGGTTAGTTGAATTTATGTATATACAAATATCAATATGACTATGCTCTTTAAAACTTCAAATTACTTGAGTAACACTACTTAGCATAGTTGGTGTGAAATCTTTTTATCCACGAATTTCTTCAATTTTATGTTATCAATATGATTGAGAAAGAATCTTACAAATGTTTTGATTTACTATTATAAGTTTCTTTTTTCAACTCACATGTGTATATCTCAGCCTTCCAATAGCCAAGGGTTCTTCATTTTTATAACTCTCACATTTGCAAAAAATAAATAAATAGTGTTTATCTATAGTAGGGAAAATATTATGAGTTTTTGCCTCACTCCTTAGAGCCTTAGTTATCAATAATTTCGGAACAAATGTATTCATAAACATCATGGAGTTGGATTGGCAGTTTAGGTATATGTACTGTTAGATAAAATATTCTTTTTGAAGTTTGAAATTATAATATGATGGAACAATAAATGGGAAATTTTTTATTTACTGTATTTTTTATTTATTTTTCATGTTGGCACAACATTGTTACTCTGTCCAGATAATAAATTGGAATAACATGCTTAAGTAAAAAATAAAAAGATCAGGTAACCCATTTTGTTTCCCAAAACCTATTTGAATATCAAAATAATTACTCACGAATAAAATGAAGCAAGAGGAATGTGAACAATATCGTATTAGAGACAAAACATCCTGTGCCGTTACGGCACAGGTTAATATCTAGTATTAAAATAAACCAATGAAATAATTCATTATTGGAAAAGTTAAAGGGTCAACTGGTAAGGTTTTACTGCAATATATTATTTGAAATATGTTTGGTTAACATACTTTTTCAATTAGGTATAGCTTCGACCATTCTTGGATCTCGGCAATTAGTTAACCATATATATATTTTAGTTAATGGTCATATGGTAGACATACCAAGTTATCGTTGCTAACCTCGAGATATGCACCATGTAACTCAATTCATGAGCAATACAAAACATCCAATTTACATGTCCAATTTTGGAAATGATTTATTCGAGCATTATGAATTGTCAATGATTTATCCAAGCGTTATGAATTATTTTACTTGGTATGACACACACTAATTAGTATTTTATTTGATTTTATTGATTAGTTTAGTTACGTCATTTTCTAACATTACAGTCTAAAAACCTTCTGGACTCCATTGATGAAGCGATTCAGAAAAGGAATGTTACTCAAAAGTGGGTTGGGTCTAAACATATCTACTGAAGATGAATGATTCTTTGTTGCCATTTTGGAATTAAATTACTGAAAAATTTGGATTCTTACGCAGTTCTCTGTATGCCTTTTTTCATCCCCGCCTGTCAAATCGCTATGTAGGCTTAGTAAATCATAAAATGAGGAGTTCTTATAATGATGTTTTGTAAATTGCTAACTTTTCTGTAGGCTATGTAGCTTCAAATGAGTTACTTGCTGGACCTTATGGTCTCTCCTTGTGCATATTTAAATTTTCTTTTTGTTCTTTTTTGTCTTTATTATTATTTATTTTTATTTGAGTAATTTCTTTAAATTTTGAATGTTTTAGTGGTTGTTGAAGTTTCTATTAGAGTTACCCAGGTATTATAATTTATTTCTTATTACGCCATTTTATAATTTTACACAATTCTCTTATTATTCCTATGAAAAGTTTTTTTATTCGAATAATTGTATCCTTTGGAGGTTTATTTTTCTCATTTGTTTTCTTGGGTGAATTGCAGATTCCACTAAGCTGGAAGCATTCAATTCTTGGCAGGACAGTTGTTGTGCATTATATAACTTTCACGGAACTTTTTGAATAAATGAAAATTTTAAAACCGAACCCGTGAATCTCTTGATTGAAAAAAGAAAAGAACAATCATTAAATTGATGTTTGTATGTAAACAAATCAATGCTTTTAAGTTTGAGCAGTTCGCGGGTATGTTTTCTAAGCAGAATGAAATTTGATTTCAAGTCATTCGCGATAGAGTCTGATAAATACAACAAAGTTGTTGGTAGATAGAGTTATCTGCCATATTTACTCTGCTTTAAGTACTTCAAATCCACAGATCTTTTTGCATTCTCTCTTATCACCGATCAAGCATTGAAAAACTTTAGTATAAATATGAAAAGTTTTAGAAAAGTTAATGACAACAATTTCTCGAAATATTTTTCTCTCACATCTTCTTTTTTGTTAGAACTATAGCCAAGCTGGAAAGGATTTCAAATGTTGTTGGTTGATCAATCACCATCCGATTAATCACCATCCATACAGAACCATCAAGGCATGAGAATTACAGAGGACCTCATTTTTTTTGTAAATTACTTGGGTTTGGTCTAAATCAACATGACAAACAAAAGGAAAGCTTAAATTAGAAACTGCATAGTATAATTGATGCATAATTACCATCCAATTAATTAATATTGCATAATATTTTTGCATATTATTTTCCCAACACCACTGCGTAAGACCTTCGGTTCTTTCTTATATGTTTGACACACAAAAAGAAAGAATAAGATTGGATATGACTGGACTCAAATAAAATTTACTCCATGTTAAGTGAGTGTCCATTGGTTTGTGTTAATCCTAGTTTTAAGTTGTGCCCACTATGGTCACTATAAAAGCCGTTGTTTCATCGTATTAAGCCTGATTTGCAATAACCTGGTTTTATATTTTATATTACAAATGTCGCAACCAACCCAAAAACCGGTAACCGTTAGCCTAATCATAATACATATGATATCACCATGTTAAGCATATCGAATCACAATAAAAAAATAGACAGCAAAATAATATTTTTTTTGTATAAACCAACACTCGATTTATCAACTTTACACAAATAAATTGTTATCCTAGCGTCTGGATCACTTTTTCAAAGCTAGAAATGCACTGTAATTGTACTCACTAAAAAATACGTTTCTCGATACTAAAGTGGCATAACAAAGAAAATTGGAAGAGAAAAAAAGTTGACAAATCTACGTATCAAACTATGTACAATTTTAGTTTCGTCAAATATAACATATAATCAAATCTCCATAACCCAAAATTAAAAAATCATAGGTAACCAAAACTAAATTAATTGAAGCCTATATAACAAATAAATGAGTAACCTTTCCCCCCAAAATAGAAAAGCAATACATGGAAGAAAGTAGACTAATGAAGTAGATATCTAGCCGCAGGAAGAGGGGAAAAAACTAAAACAAAGTAGACTATTCTCTATCAAATATATACTCATGGAAGTAGGTGCATTTAATTAAAGATGAACACAACAAAATACCGTACCATTACGCATCTCCCGGCTAAACTATGATCAAACCTCTACTTAAATTCAAATTCAAAATGTCTCTATTACATTTATGCAGTTATTACCTATTTTGTGGGCCACTCATTGTTACGGCGAATGAACTACTCTTATACTAAACATTTTTTTTACTATAAAATGATTATAAACCTGAACCATGTTGAACATGGTTCTATAAACAACGTATATTTTCTTATTCAACATGCACTACTTCAAGTATGGTGAGGAGCAGAAGCTATTGGGAGGGTATCTTCTCCGGTAAAACAGAATTATCTTTTCATTTTTTTAACATGAAGAAACATGGTCATATAATATAGGCTTCTCTTAAATATATCCCATGTTTTTATTAACTATAACCCACATAAAATAAGTCATTTATCTAACCAAACAGATTCTTATTATTATTAGCATAACCCATTAAATTATACACAATTTTTTGAATATAGCCCAAAATAAATTATCAAATCCCTAAATCAAAAAACATAAGATAAAGTTAATTATATAATTTTCATAATTAAAGTTATGTAAGATCGATGGCATAATTGATGATTCTTAAGAATACTCAATTTAATGTAATCTTGGGAGAAAACAACATCATCTTAGATTTTTTAGAGAATAATAGTGCTTATGGAGTTTTAGAAAAAAAAACAAAACCTTAATTGATTTCATATGGGTTTCTACAGATATTGATGTGGAGAATTTTTAAGGAAATAGTTAGAATATATAACCTCAATCCATATTATTGTACTCATGATTTAGGAAAAATAACATCATATATATTAGAGAAAAGGTGAAAAGTTGGGTTTGGTTTGTTTTGAGGAGAAAATAAAAATTATGGTTTATAATTGGGCAATTTGTAAGAACAATGAAAACAATTAGAAATAAATTGAATTATATTTTGTTTAGATCTAACAAGGAAAAAGTTAGGGTTTATATTTTGATTTTGGAGAAGAAGTATCAAGTACACACAAACCTGCCTATCTTTTAGAGACAAAGGGAGTATGATTATTAGTAAAAAGACTAAGACATGTTTGGTAACTTTGATTTTTCATTTTAGCTTAAACTTTTTGGGATATAGTTAATAAAACTGTGGGCTAAATTTAAGAGAAGCCATAATATATATGATTGACATACCAACGTCTCTTGAGGCTTATGGATCTATTTATGACTCTATAATCGTGATAAATTAACCAAATGCATGGGGGATAAGTTCCTAATGTTCACACATAAATTAGGCATTATATATAATCAAACCACATCTTAAACCCCTCACCGAGGGCATAATTTTATGGTTACTAATAAATGGAGAATGCCATGATGGTAAATTACATCACCTACCGTAGATATCCACCGACAACTAATAATTAATTCAGCAGATGGTTTAGGTCCTAAGTAATTGTATGTCAAGAGAGTTAAAACAAAACATAAAAATTATCAGTCGCATAAACGCTACACCTAAACTACAGATAAACTTGAGGACCAATAAGTACACTACACCTAAAAATCATCAGTCTCAATTGGATGTTCAATTATTTAGATCTGCAAATATACTGAATACTTTACCTGCGGATGTTTCTCTTAATCGAGTAAGTAGGTTACCACTGTCTTCTTAAAAATAGCATATCTCTCAAACCACATGCCGGAGTTTTGGCATATAAGCGAAGAAGTCAATGATACTAACAAATTCTATTCAATAACCTGATTGCATCAACTAATGGAAAATCTTCTTGGTATTATGACTATCACATATCGTTGAATATTGTCCCATTATAACCACGATAGAGTTAAAACTTCTTTGTAACCTTCAACACCATCCTTTTCATTTCATCCTACGTTGACAAATACAAAGCTAATGAGAACACAAAACTTAACACTTGCATGGCCCTACATGACATAATTCTATAGTATAGATAAAAATGCAACATTTGCACTCCATTTCTGCCCTGGCACAAAGGACTCAGCGTCTACACCATTTATTCTGTGAAATTTGTTATGAAATACAAAATGTTATGGTAAACCCACCTGGACAATAAGAAGCTTCTGAAAATGCAAGATGTTTGATCGAAAGACTGACATAAGAGTAATGATAGGAGCACAGGAATGCAGACCTCCATAAAATGTTATTAATGATCACATAGTATATTGGAGATGTGCCTCCCTTGTCATCTTGTGTTATTATAGTCATCTCTTTCGGTCAGCTATATTTTCCTAGTATTATTCAAGTAGAAAACCTATTCACATGTCAAGTACTGTATTAATAACTACTTATATATTACAACCTATGATGTTACATACTCTCATTTATAGGGTTACATTTTCATTATAGGTTTCAAGCAAGCAAAAAACATCAATATCAAGTATTGTACTAAGAATGATCATGCAATTTATAAATCTAATTACTCTTGTATGTTCATTATAGGTTTCAAGCAAGCAAAAAACATCAATATCAAGTATTGTACTAAGAATGATCATGCAATTTATAATTCTAATTACTCTTGTATGTAGTGTCCTGAACTTTGGATATACATACTCTTTCTGCAAGCCACAACAATGTAATCACATCCATAGAAATAACTTTTCTTTCATATTCATATGGAAGTTTGGTTTGCTGGTCCATACCAATGAAAATCATACGTATTTGTCTAATTATATAGTACTAAAGGGAAACAATCTTAAACAAAAGCACACTAACAAAATACAGTCATGTTATGTCGTGGCCACTGTAGCAGTAGGCCATGATGAGACTGCAAGACCAACAATAGTACCTACCCGAATTAAGAACTGAGAAGGTATATATTATGCATTATTTTTTCATTTCTTTGATATATTACAAAGAGAAAGAATCATTTTCAAGTATCCAGATAACATTAACCATAAAATATGTAGTAGACAACTGATCACCGTAGACTGATAAAATTACCGGTGTTTATTGACCTAGAGATTCTGATGCTTAGTTATAACAGTACCACCAGGTTCAATTGAATCCTGAAAGTAGAATAATCATATCCGACTTGACTGATAGTAGCTATCATGTGATATCAGCACTATAATCATTGTCACCACTATAGCTAACCACCAATTGCCACCAAAATAAATCTCTTTGAGACATCCATAAAAATATCATAAAATTGAATTTGAGAAAAAATTCTATTTTCTTTGGAAAAACACTAAAATATGAAATCCTTTGGAAAAACACTAAAATATGAAAAAATAAAATCAAATAGTAAGCATGAATGGATGAGTTATATTACCTTGTTGTTAGAAGTGAATGGACAAACACATCCAGTATCTAATATAGGCATTTGGGATAATCAAAGAGATGAGCCATGTGGTGAGTACTGTCATAGTATGAACGTGATAACCCTTTTTAACCAATCAATTAACGACTCATTACCTTCCTAACAAAAATTTACATTTACATACTGATAATCATCGCAAACAGCCTGTAACTCTTATACTGAATTAAGCATAATCATAATTACTATATAAAGAGAAACCACCAGTCATCTACTTCCAAAAATAACAAAAGTATCAACAGAAAAATAGAATTAGAATTTTCAAAATTACAAGAAAAAAATTAAAATAAGATGAAGTCAAAAATTAAAATGAGATGAAGTCTAACGACAATTTGATAACAATGATAACAAAAATGTAAGTGTGTAACGGCTTAAAATTCCTTCGATGACATCGCGTAAGGTTCTACTAAAAATGGAAACGGAATCTTATGTTTCGAATATGGGTCGAATACATGAGTAGAATAGACTTGTTGGAAATGCTTGTTGATTAAAACATGTAACTATTTCGAGAAATAAAAAAGGAATACTATATCTCAAAGTATATCCCATGCTGGGGAACAATAAATGACAAAATAAAAAAAATCCTAGACCACGCATCAGAATAACATGAATATCCGCCTGACTCAATCAGAATAACATGAATTTCTCCCTGAATCAATATGCATGAAACACGATACCGGTGGGCACCTCAATTGCAAGCAATTACTTTATCAGGAAGGTACTCCAAATCTAACAGAAAACAAATAAGCGAAAATTGTGAATTAATATTTTTTTTCATAATATATTAGGCTTGGTGAAACACCATATTCAATCAACTGTCTTCACATTTTCTGTTTGGGAGATGGATTTTAAATTTTGAAAAATACCCCTTGAAATTAATAACCTTTGTACTTAACCATCCACATCCATTTTGCATACCCTAGCCGTTAATGGAACCCTTAAGTAAAGATAGTATTTGTAGAAGTAACTCAACATAAGTTATTTTTTTATGTAAATCTAAGAACCAAAAACCGAGAATAACATTAATTTTCAAACCCAACTTATCTACATACTATATAAGATTGGCTACAAACCCTACTTGCATCGGCAATTATGAATGCTTACTCCAACACCGACCTTAAACAACATGCTTCAACTCTAGCACTGAATTGGCTACAAAAGATGGCTATTCGCTATTCTTTCTATCGTGAAATAGTAAGCAGTTCCCCCTTACCTCTCTCAAGCCGCAGAGTCTCATGGCTTGTCAAAATGCGGGGTTTTTTATGGGTAAAAACTACTTCTGCTGGTTTTGGTAATTTGAGGTGTGTGGATGATAAATGAATCTAAACCTTAAACAAATGCACTGCACGTGAGTGCTTTTGATTCGAGAGATCAATCTATACAATTCTGGCCTAAACCAAGGAATGGTCGTACCAGAGTTTCGGTCACAAAGTGAAGGAGATGGGGTTGATCTTAGGGAGGGAAGCGAATAAGGTGTTGAGATTGTGAAGGTGTAGGCTTGTTTATGACTTGTAACAGAAAGGTGAGCAGGCTTACGATTGATGCAAGCAGGCTCTGGGTGTTTGAATACGTTTGTATTAACACTTGGTTTCTATGTTGTGTTATGTCTTGGAAATAGGGAGGAGAACCTATTTACACAAGTCATTTGAGCCTCATTCACGTCTCTCGTAGGAAGTGGAGTTATGTGTTGGTGCCACACGATTAGTCTTGCCCACTTCTTCCATTATCACTAACCGTCTATGTCTTCCTGACACGTTCTTGTGATGGCGCGTTGCACGTTGCACGCTGTAAACCGCCATACCAATACCCCAGTATGTATCCCCTAGTTTGTGACATGATTGATGTCTCGAGTGTGTGGATCGTGGGACCCACATAAGGTAGCATGTAATGGTAGTTAAATAACTAAGTTATTTAGGAAGTCGATACTTGTAAAGTATCGTGTGTATTATATGCATGTTATGCATCGAATGTATTCATCATATATGAAGCATTGCTATTGAGCATTATGCCATACCTACTTCATGTGAGGGTTTGGAGGCTGCGCTAACAAATCCTCCCTTGGCCGACCACATGGTGTGGCAGAGCGGCATACGGTGATCACAGTAATACCTCACTGGTCGCCTAACTCCTATCCTAGGCCGTCCGTCCAGGATGGAGAAGTTGGACGGACAAGATGACTTGCGACCCACATCTGCGACCATCAGATTAGGGTTTAGGAAGTGCGCGAGTGCACTCTTTCAGCTTGGTCGAATCCAAGCCTGGGAGATGTTCATGGAAGACCGACCAGGCATGCGTGTAGACAACATGTTGATGTCCATGTCCATGCTTCACTGTCCCACGAAGGTTTGATCTAGGCCACTCAAACTTACCGGTGAAGTTGAGTGGCTGAGATCAATTTGCGACGAAAATTCTATGCCGCAAAGGATTCCTAAAGGGGCGTGGTATGCCACCTTCAAGGCGCGCGTTTCAAGACGACCAAACTTGGTCGGTCTCAGCCGATTGGTCCGGCGTGTAGGTGGTAGGATGATATTCACGCCTATACCTAACTTTCCCATGGAAACGTGATCTAAGCAACTCAATTTGTCTGGCGAAGTTGAGTGGTCGAGATCAGTTTGTGATTTGGGAAGTGTGACCACGCTAGTTTGGGAATGCGATTTGGAGAAACTAGGCACGGTATGCCTTGGTCGGTCGGGTGAGGAGATATATAGGTCCATGGTGATCATGTTGATGCTCACTAGACATGTTCAGTTGTCTCCTAAGGCCTTCATTCTATCAGGAAAAATCGGACGCTCGTGATCGTTACAAAACCTAATTAGGATTTTGGCCGGCCGTGCGTCATACTTGGTTTTGTGCACATGAATTGGTACAACCAACCATGGTTGGTCCTGAACGACTGGTCATGTGTGTAGACGGGCCTACGGTGATTGTGTTGACATGCTCCGGGCCCTTTGAATCTACATCTACACCCTCCATTTATGCCTGCGAAGATGGATGGCTGAGATCGTTTTGCGACACATGTAATGTGCCGCAAATAATTTAGGGTTTCTTGTCCATTCTGATTGGTTTGTACGGTTTGTCAATCTATGCCACCCCTTTTGGGGAGGCCGACCATGCGGGGCCCACGTTGGGTCGGCAGTGAATATTCCAATACCTGCTTGGGGGTATTGGATTCGATCTGGACCATCCAATCATGCTGGTGAAGTTGGATGATCGTGATCGTTTCTAGATTGTTATGGACAGTCTATACGCTCAATCGGGCTAGTATAACACACCAAGAGTTACATGCTAAATCGGGCTAGTATAACACACCGAGAGTTACAGCCTGTACGGGAATTTCGTGCATGCCTTACTGTTGGTACTTGGATATTCATGCTACTCTGTTGCGAGTAACAATCAGTCATCATGCCGCACCAACAATAAGAGTCCTGCTAGGAACAGCACGGGAAATACAAGGCGTTTTATGCATTAATCAATAATGCTAAAATTCACAGAATATTTGGTGGATTGTTGCTACATGCTCTATTCTAGGTGAATTAGTAAAGTGAAGAAGTATTCATCACTTATAAAATAATCTCATCCTCTGCAGGATGGTTACACAAAAAATTGGTTTTACAACTCTATCCCTGAACTAAAATCCACCATCAACAGGAGTGTTAGTGTCACACACCGAATATAAAAGATGAACCAATTATCAAAAAAAGATACATAAAAAATAAAATTGATAGAACGCACGTAAACTACTTATTGCAGGATATGTAATTTACCGGTGATGAAATCTAATAAGGTTCAAGTCAACAATATTATTGTGCCATATGATTAGAGTCGAACATTGTGCTTGTGGGAGTCGAACCCATATTAACATGGATGAAAACCAACTGCTCTACCAGGTGAGCTAAGACAACAATTTGATTTCGTATTCATCAAACAATTACTAATAAAAATAATAAACTAAAACAAAGCATGAAAAGTCCTACTTTTGCATCATTAAAACCCGAAGTATGAAACAAGTGAGGATTATTACAATTTTTTCCATCTTCAAAGAACCTTTAGCCATATTCATTCTTAGATATCATCTGCATAACCAAATAACATGGGTTAAAGATATGTAAAGTCATAAGCACTTGCACTCTGCGGACTCTGCTCTTAAATTTTAGGTGTACCACACACCCAAACCCTAGTAATCAATTCCACTTAGCTTCCTAAAATGAATTACATCCCACAGTAAAACACATACATACCCATAACACCAAAGAAAATTATCATTAACTAAACAACATAATATAGAAAGCAGACATTTTTGGAACAGAATGCCCTTGCATCATCGATAGCAAACAAAATTGCATGTTCAGTTGTAGTCCTTGCATCATATCATAATCATAATAATAACTCAAAGATAAATTATTGGTGATTCTAAAAAAATATGAATGATAAAGCATTAAATGCAGCCTTGAACATTTCCCGCATTTTTCAGTTACTTGCTCTGACCTAAAAATTACAATCCATTTCATCTGCATCATCCTTTGGCAACATCCATTTGCGGAGGGTTTCCTGTCGTAATCATGTGTTGATGGTAACCACCACCACCCTGATCATTCCCAATGGTTTGGACTTTTTTTCCTCACGTGAGTCTTCAACAGTTGCTCTATTATATGCTTCTTGTCTTATATTCCTTGGGATACACGTACACATATCTTTAATCATAACGAAATAATCAAAATATTAATAAGCAAAACAGAAAACCTGTATTGTGGTCAATTGAGTGAAAATTAAAAATGTGACTACAAAAAAATCGTACTTTTGTGTTTGCATCTGTATTAATGTTACATTATGTTGAGAACTTGACTATAAAAAAACTGTTTAATTGCTGACAGTAACTCCAATACAATCTTCTAAACACGATAATTGGATGTACTCAAGATTTTATGATTTGAGAGATAAAAATATTTCAAAATTGGAAATTGGACTCAACTAATGTTAGCATACCTTACATGTTGCAGCTATCAAGTTGGATGTCACTAAAGGTTTTTGATTATCAAGCTAGGTAAGTTGCTCTTTTTCCTCGGCAATAGGCTAAAATACTTTTTCTTTTGCTATAAGAATAGTATATAATTCTCACCGGAAGAAACTATACGAACCAAATATCAATTTGTCAAAGGTTTTCCATAAAATTCTTCGTTGCCTTCACCATAATTTCTAGAAGCGTCTTGCTAATAGTCTCATGTGCATATGAAAGTATAAACATGAAAACTTGAAAATGAAAAAAAAAACATTATACTTTACCTTTATTTCAGTGCATTTAGGAGTTTATGTCGTGATGATTCATCGCATGAAGAGCAGTTACACATGTCCTTCAACTTGAGCAAATTAATGATTGTACTATATAGTGATCAACCTGGCTAATGCGTTATTGAATAGAAACCACAATGACTTGTAGTAATTCAAAACTTAAAACAAAAGTGTTTTCAATTTAAGATGTGCATTTTGAAATGCATAAATTTTAGCAAGCTTCTCCTATATCTCAAGCCTAAGTGAACTTCACTCATTAAGCCACTTTTAACCTCAGCCACTTTTAAACCTACAACACTATTTAATATGGTTGAAATAAAGCATACAAACTAAGTATGCTGAGGATGAGAATATAGTAGAGTACATAATATCCCTATGATCAAACCACAAAAACAAACAATCGAAGCATATAGCAGGACAAACATGGACATCCATAATCATGACATATACAAATACACTGAACATGATTGAATCTTAAGGGCCCTAATCCCCAAGGACCTTTTGCTCCTCCTAAAATTTACTAAAAACTTCCGATCAGAGAACCCACAGCCACTTAAGATTTTACTTCTCAGATCTGCTCCTTAGGAGTGGATCTGAGCAGTGTAAATCCTCTTTAATCATCTCTTCTTACTAATTACCTTGTTCTTTAGCTTAATCTTAGTTTTCGGTTTGTTTTCTTTTCGATTTTCAGTAAAAAAAATTAAGGTTTCCTGTTTTGGAGTTTTTCTGATGTTGTATTCGTCAAATCTTCTAAGTTTGTGTTTGTAGTGGTGATTCAAGCTAAGGGTTAGTGTTAGAAAAAAAAAAATCTTTCCGATTTAGTTGGAGATCTATTTTAGAAGAACAACTCCTTTGACATCAATGGATACCACTCCGAGAAAAACTCACTTATTAGCAATGGCAACAACTGTTCCGACAGACTCATCAACAGCAGCTGCAAAAGATACCAAAACTTCGATGCCGATTTCAACCTACTTCGATCGTTTCAGAAGACCCGTGTTACTGTCACTGTTTTTGTTTGTTTGGTTACTATTATAGTTTCTCTTTTATTTAATAGATTAAAAACCCCGTGGTTAAATCAAGAGATAAAAAATTGGATCTTTCAAAAGATCCCACTGCTGCTTCATTACACAATGCGCAAATTTGATTTGATTTATGATACTGTTACTTAGTTGGCTTTTAGGGATAGTTGGAATGTTTAAAATTGTCGAATTTTTAGTCAAGAATTGGCGGAGTCCTTGATCACCCCTGTAACAAATACGATTTTCAATCGGTGTTATCTTATTAATATATGAGGTTTTCCCTCTTTTTCGAGAAAAAAAATGTTTAAAGATACCGAGGAAAAATAAAAATAAAAATGAAGAGGTTTTGACACATAATTCATCAATTGATATCCAGTTCTTTTTATCCTGCCAAATTTTGTATGAACTTGAACACTGTGCAGGAAATCCTTGCATACATGATACATGGGGTATCTCATATTTAGATTTGATATTATACACAACATGGATGTCTGTAGTACAATCTGTTGGTGTTGTGATTGTCGATTCCCAACATTTATTTCCACAATTTTATCGATTTGGAGGTCATCTAACAATTACGGGGTAGAGTTTATATATCAGGTCCTCCAGATATGCGATATTTTTAAATGTACATGAAAACTGCAGTTCATCTCATGTGAGTTTGTACATTAGTGCCACCATGTCCGTAGTAAGACAAATAAACCTTGCAAAGATGAAAGTATAGAAGTTATAGAAGATTAAGGAACAATCAATCAAAGATTAACCGAAATGTTTATATATCAGGTCCTCCAAATATGCGATATTTTTAAATGTACATGAAAACTGCACTTCATCACATGTGAGTTTGTACATTAGTGCCACCATGGCCGTTGTAAGACAAATAAACCTTCCAAAGATGAAAGTATAGAAGATATAGAAGATTAAGGAACAATCAATCAAAGATTAACGGAAACGACAAAACCTTGTAACATCATGTGAGTAAGGAGCACCAGGGGGATATATTCTTATATAGTTTGTCCTATTTGTCCTACTATAATGATTTTTTCTATGAGGTGAATGATAAAAAACATTGATCTATACATCTTTATCCTAGCCATCAACATGAAGTCATGGACTCAGTTTCTACTTTAACCTACTGTCTGATTTTTTAGAGAAAATACTTCAACCCTTTATCAGATACTTGCCTACATAGTCCAACTTGTCATAAAGAAGAAATCGTTCTTGAAGTCTAATGCAACCTAAACTGAAAGAGAGTATAACATGTGAATCAAAATACATGTCATACTCTTGCAAAACCAATAGAGAACAAAGCATAACATTCAGAGAGCAAGGCCAAAATAAGTTAGAATAAGCATCAATTTACACCCAAATAAGCATCACAAAAGGATAGATTAAAAATTTTATGCATGTGATCCTTCTCGTATGTGCCAGTTACCACGACCACTATACGTACGATATAAACTGCAAGGACATTATAGTCATGGTAAAAAAAGGAAATACATGTACATGCTTGTACATGTACCGTTCAGAGAAATAAGTAGGACGAACAAAAAATGGATTAGGGTTAGCAAAGAAAAAAATGAGTAAATCTCAACCTCTTATCGATCTAGTAACTCATCAGGAGCAATCCAGAAAAAAAATCCACGATATCAAATCATGCAGAGCTATCCAAACGCAAAGATGGTATTAACATGGTTATATGCAACCAATATATCCCAATACCTCACTACATGATCTGTTATTGGCACCTGAATCAATCACCATTAAACACCACAAAACTGGAACTTGATCTAAAATACAAAGATACAATAGAAATATGAATTGCGGTCATAAATTCGAAAAAAAAAATACAAAGGAGATTTCAGATGATGTCCAAATCAACAACCAAATAATCGAAAAGAGAAATGCATAATGGAAAATTCCGAAAAACCAAATCAGTACATACATAATCAAGATTAAAATAAAATAAGATCATGCACAATGGGCTAAAATAAAACAACAAACCAAATAGTAAAGAAGGAAAGAAAAAACACACACAAAGGTATGGGCCGTAAATACCTTGATGTAGTTGAAACTAAAGGCATCGAAAAGTTGGCCCCATCGTTGATTCAGATTACTACCATTGAGTCCTACAATATATAAAAAAAGAAGAGTTAATCTATAGGGAATAACAAATATGTCCAAAACGACAACTTCTTAGGGTTTAATAGAGGAGTCGAGGGAAGAATAAGGGTCTTAGGGTTATAATCAATACTTACCGTCTGCATGAAGAGAAGCCATATATATATAAACACACCTAATTTAGTCACAGAAAAAATTAAATTAAATTATTCCATACTTGAAATACGTTAACATACCTAATATGTACATGTACGTTAAGAGTTGATTCCTTTTATGCCGTAGGTCTTAATAGGGAAATGATCTTTTTTATCGCGCAAGAGTAGAATTGTTTTGTTGAAATTTTTCTATCTAAATTTGGCATAAGATATTAATGAATAAATTGTCAAATTTGGTGTAGGCCGTGATTTGTGTAGTTGCACCTAGATTTTTTTTCGAAATTACATCGAACAGGGTAAGAAACAAAATATTATATTGCCTTTTAAAATATGCAAAATATGAATGTTCATTCAAAGCATTCCAAATATGGGATATTTGGCGGAGATCTTTTGTCTTTAGTTAAAAAATATGATTTCTTTAGTTAATAGATTTGTTAAAAAAGCTATTATTCCCTAAAATTAATCTAAATATAGATTTGTTAACAAAGATATGATTTTATCTTGAATGTTCATCCAAAGCATTCCAAATATGGGATATTTGACGGAGATTTTTTGACCTTCGTTAAAAGATATGATTTTCGAGATTTTTTATAGTAATTAAAAAGTTCTTCGATATTTTTATGTTTTTCCTTTTTCTATATTTCACGGCCCTAAATCCCGAACCTACATTATTAATTTGAGTATACGACTCAGATTTTATTAATATCATGTAAACATGATGTAAATTTTTTTAATAAATTTCAGCCAACCAGAATCAAGGGTTTCGTCTACCTACAAACATAAAAGAAGGTGTACGCTACTGATCAATTTGGAGCATCCGATCGAATCTATTTAATTAAAAATTGACGGCCACGAAATATAAGGGGGTTAACTTTGATTTCGGTCAATCAGGAGTGAGGGTTTTGTTCACCGGCCAATGGGAGGGGAGGTTACCGCAACTCTCGATGTGGTGTGAGAGATGTGGTTGGGTGTTGTTTTTTTTTGAAGCAAAAGAGAATATATTGATCTTAGGAAGAGGTTACAGTAATGTCATGGTCTACCCAGGACTGCAAATCCTGAGGAAGAGCATTGGAGAATTCAAAATTACATTTGAGAGATCTAGCTCTCTTGGCAATATTGTCCGCCGCACTATTAACTTCCCTCTTAACTGAGATACATCTCCAGTAGGAGATCTTACTTAATAAAAACTGAATTTCTAATATTAAAGATTGGTTTTTCCAATGAACATAATGATTTTTTTCATTGATGGATTTAATTAAAACTTCACTATCAGATTCAAAGACAACCCTATTAAGATTCTTTGCAATAGCCCAAGAGACAGCTTCCTTCATAGCCTTGCATTCCAGTTCCTCAACTTCAATGCCAGCAGTCATTCCTCCATCAAAATATTTCCCTTGAGCACCAAAGCATTTTCCTGCAAAATCTCTCATAATTAGATCAATACCACCCTGTAAAGTTTCCTTCATGAAAGAGGCATCTAAATTTATTTTAAAGAAACCAATATCAGGAGGTTTCCAAGCAACACCATTGACTGAAGAATTAGTAATGGAACCCTGAATAGAATTTGTAATGGATGTAACATTATTAGAGAGACTTGTAGTAAGTCTATGGATATTATGTATAGTCAACAGTCTGTTGGGATTAGTGTTCTGAAAAACTTTAGAACACCTATCCTTCCAGATTGACCAAATAGCTACCAATAGGAGCTGATTTATTTCATGTCTATTAATTCCTGCACCAAAAATGATGTTATTACCTGCAAAAAACCAAGAAATAATCCAATTCTTAAGAGAACCATGCTGCCCAATGATATTTCCCACATTAATGTTTAAACTCAGCCATATAGATCTAGCATAAGGGCACTCCAACAACATATGATTCACAGTTTCATTAGGATGATTGCACAGACTACAGTGAAGGTCTATACTTGGTTTATATTTAGAAAGTTTGTCTCTAGAAGGAACTATGTCCCTAATACATTTCCAAGCAAAAAATTTCACTTTATGAGGCAATTTAGTTTTCCACAGAGCCCTCCAAACCTGGGTAGAAACAGCTGGCACAACAACATTAGAATAAGAACTACTAGATAACACATTGTAGACACTCTTCACAGAAAATTGACCTTTCCTATCAGGCATCCAAATGAGCTTATCAGTGCCAATGTAAGGAATGTTCATAGCTAGAATACTTTCAGCAGATTCAGGGAAAAATAAATAAAAAACAAGATGGACATTCCAATTTCTAGTACCCTGAATAAACAGATCAGAAAGATAAGTGTAAGCCATAGTGTTAATCAAACCTTCAACTGGTAAAGGAGGGTGGTCTAGACCAATGACCCAATTATCTAACCAAATTTTGACCTTAGTGCCACATCTGATAGCCCAAACACTATTGTTCTTAATGGTTTCTATGCATTTGTAAATATTTCTCCAAATCCATGAGCAGTTTTCATTCAATTTTTGTAAATGAAGAATGCTACTGCTATGAAAGTACTTAGCACTCAGAATTTTCACCCAAAGTTCATCATGATCAGTAAGGATTTTCCAAACTAACTTGAAGATCAGAGCAGTATTGAAAGTTTCAAGATTTCTAAAGCCTAAACCTCCTAATTCTTTAGGAATGTTTATAGAGTCCCAAGAAATAAATTTAACCCCTTTTCTTAATTTGTGCCCCCACCAAAAGTTCCTCTGCAAAGAATCAAGTTTGCTAATTAGAGTAGTAGGAATCTTAAAACAACCCATTTGGTAGGTTGGTAAAGAATTCAGGACAGACTTAATGAGAGTGGATCTACCAGCTTGATTAACAGTGATACCAATGTAATTGTTCAGTCTAGCTTCAAAGGATTGTAAAATAGGGTCAAAAGATTTAACTTTAGAATGACCAAGAAGTAATGGGGAACCCAAATATTTTTCAGAATCAGAAATTAGAGACATGTTTAAAGACTGAGCAAGAAAAGCACTATCACTAGGACTGACATTATTACTGAAATACACACAAGATTTATCAAAGTTGAGAATCTTACCTAACAGATTTCCAAATTCCTGTAAAATGTGTAAGATATGATTCACATGTTTCAAATTATCTTGACCAAAGATAAGAATATCATCAGCAAAAAGAAGATGAGAAATTGGAGGAGCCTTCCTAGAAACTTTAATACCAGTGATAGACTTAGTAGTTTCAGCAACTAGCAAGGTTCTAGATAAGTATTCCATAGAAAGAATGAAGAGATAGGGGGATAGAGGATCCCCTTGCCTAACCCCTCTAGTTGGTTCAAATTGGTCACAAGGAGAACCATTAAGAAGAACACTTATACTAGTTGTAGAGACACATTGCATAATTAAGTTGCAAAAATCTTTACTAAAGCCAAAACTCTCTAAAATTTTAAACAAGAAGTTCCATTCAAGCCTGTCAAAGGCCTTAGACAAGTCTAATTTAAGCGTCATAGTACCAGTAAAACCTTCTTTATGCTTCATAGAATGAATAAATTCATGAGCAATAATGATGTTATCATGAATGGCTCTACCTGGAACAAAAGCAGCCTGATAAGGAGAGATAAGTTTCTTGAGAAAAGGCTTGATTCTATTGGCTAAAATCTTAGATACAATTTTATAAGTGACATTACACAAACCAATTGGTCTAAAGTCAGATGGTTGTTTTGGACTTTTGCATTTTGGAATAAGGGATAAGTATGTCTTATTAAGACTTCTTGGCATATGACCACTTTGAAAAAATCTTTGAACAACATTTATGATATCATTACCAACCAGATTCCACTGAGTTTGGTAGAAACCAGCTTGAAAGCCATCAGGGCCTGGAGCACTCCAAGCAGACATAAATTTAACCACATTCTCAATTTCATTGACACTAGGAATAGCAGTTAACATAATGTTATCAGAATCCAGGATAACTCTTGGCATTATATCAAAAGCAGAATCACAAAGAATAGGATTAGTAGAGGTGGAAACATTACTGAAATGATTGGTGAGCAAAACACTAATGTCATGCCTATCTCTAAGCCAATTACCATTAACATCACAAAGAGCATTGATATTATTGGTATGTAATCTCTTTTTAACAATAGAATGGAAGTATCTAGTATTATTATCCATATCAAATAAGGTTTTGTCCCTAGATTTTTCCTTGTAAAATTCAGATTGAATTTTATACCAATTTTCAAGCTCACAAACAATAGATTTAACTCTATCATGTTGATTAGGATTGTTGTTATCATTTTGGGCAGATGTCAGATCATTTTGAAGGTTCTTAATGTTCAGCTGAACATCCCCATATTCCATTTTATTCCATTGAGAAAGATTAATTCTAGCACTATGTTGTTTTTGACTTAGCCTATAAGCAGGGCTACCAAAAGTTTCTAAATTCCAAGATCTCTCCAGAGTATTTTTAAAGTTATTATGATCAATCCAAGTTCTAAAGAACTTAAAAGGCCTCCATAGGTGTCTAGGAATAGGATCAGTTATTAACAAAACAGGACAATGATCAGAAGAAATAAAGTTCAAGTGTAATAACTTAGCAGATGAGTAATTCAAAAACCAATCATTGTTACCAAGAGCCATATCAATCCTAGCTTTTCTAGATCCTGTTCCAAAGGAATTACTAGTCCAGGTAAAATCCTTACCCTCATAGCCAATGTTAAGCAACCCAGAGTCAGAAACCCTTTCCTTAACCCAATTATCAGAACTATTATTGTTCCTATCCAGATGGAAATTGAGGTCACCTAGAATTAACCAAGGATGTTGGACATCCCTACTGAAATCATACAAGAAATTCCATTGGTTTTTCTTAGGTTCAGTGTAAGTAGAACCATACATGAAAGAGATAAGAGTTTTAGGTTTACTTGGATCAAGATTAATAAGGGCATGAATGATATTATTGTCACATTTAACTATCTCAACATCAATCCCATCTCTCCACATAAGAATAAGACCACCAGCTCTCCCTACTCTTTCAATGCACACATAATTATGGTAATGAATAGATTGAGCAACATAAGTCATTCTAGTTTCATCAATTTTAGTTTCACAAAGAAAAATGAAATCAGGTTTTTGAGTTTGAACCAAATTTTGAAATTGTTGTTTTGTAAATTGGTTAGCTATGCCTTGAACATTCCAAGAAATGATTTTCATCTTTAAAGCAGAATAATTAAAAGGTTTTAAGTTTAAAATAAATACCTTAGCCTCTTTTGTGCTGCAGCTTTGATTATCCCTAGTTATGACCATTTGAGTTGGCTGTGTGTTCACAGAATTGTCAGAACTTGAATCAGTTTGTTCAAAAACAAAACTTTCTGGAGTATTGTTCCTTTGTCTCTTTCCAAGCCTTCCACCAGGTTCAGCAGCATCACCAGCATTAATCCCAATAACATACCCATCTTTTGGAGGAACAAAACCAGTTGATTTGGAATTATCTTTTTGATTAAATTTTGGAACCTGATCTCCAACTTTAGTAATAACCTTAGTTTTGACTTCTTTTTTTGCTTCACCAAAGAAATGAGGTTTAGCATGTGCTTTAGTAAGATAATCAGCTGCATCTTTACAAACCCCTTTATTATGATTAAGAATGAAACAATGGGGAAAGATCTTGTGAGGTTGCTTCTCATAGAAGAATTTAATCCACCTAGTAGAACCATCATTTGTCTTAGCCATCACACCTCTTCTCATAGGAAAGTTAACATCTACTTGGACACAAACCTTGACATAATCCCCTGCCACTGGAATTGCATCTTCAGGATCAACAGCTATAAATTCACCCACAGTCTTTCCTATCTTAGTAACTGCCTTGACATTCATATGTTCAGGTAGAATTCTCTTCAGCTGAATCCAGAAACATTGAATACCCCAATCCAAATCCTGATAAATAATTTCAGAATTATAGAAATGGAGAATTACTAGCTGACCATTGATACTCCAAGGTCTAGTATCAAAAACTTTCTTTCTAGTATCCAGATCCTTAAATCGAAATTCTATTACATTACTGTCCAGTTCAAAAATCTTGAGATCTTCTTCAGGAATAAAGTTCCATATTAGGGCAATGGACTTCTCAACCGATTTTAAACCCATTCTTCCTTCCATTATTATTTTACCAACCAAACTAATTTCTTCAGCTTCATCTTCCTTGTCTTCAGTATTATCTGATTGATGATACACAACTTCTTCAATATCACCAAGCTCAAGGGCAGCCTTCTTAAATTTTGCATCAAGATCAGAGACAGAATTCTCATTACCTTAAGCCATTGAAATGGATAGCCTCAATCTAAATTGATATAGAATATTATTGACAGTATAACAACTTGGGTTTTGAAGGATAACTTTATACTGATATAAACCTAGAAAAATTAGGGATTGACCAGAAATAGGTAAGATTTCCATCCGAGAATTATGATTTAGAGATTTAGATATTGACTGAGTATAATTCTGGGTAAGGAAAGTTTGTTTTGCAAAGGAAATCGAGCAATAGCAGAGGATAGCGATAAAACCGAGAGTAATTGACGGATTCCAATTGTAACGGAAATTTTGAAATTTGAATTTCACATAGGCGCACTTGTATTGAGATCGTTGAAAAACTGTATCAACCAGGTAATGGAACAACTCCAAAAATTCAAACCTGATAATCTGTAAACACACCATAGCTTCAACAAGCTTAAGCACAACTTTTGCAAACACCTGGATCACAACTGAATACTCGGTAAACACCATTTTTGGGATATAATCAACTGCAAACACAACTGGAGAGAAATAAATTAGTTGTTCATCATAATTTTTAAAAATAAAAAATCAAAACAAAGCAAAGCAATAAACAGAATTGAATGAAAGAAACCTAGTAGATTAAAATCATGAGACAGATTAGAGAAGAAAAACACAGTAGGAAACTTAAAGATTGATTGAAAACATATAAGATTAGATGAAACTAGAAAATTGAGTTAACTCAGAAACCGGACGATTCGCATAGCCTCTCTCTCCTCCGAAGGGGGAACCGATCCACATTAATTTTAGGTTATTGATATGGCATGCATGATTATCAAAATATTCATTAAGTTTCCTTTATTAATTTTTATTTTTTCTCTCAACACATATTTTCTCACAAAAAATATTTATGAAGTTTCCTATAATAAAGTGACAACCCCTGCATGTTCTTCATCGATTCAAGCTTACCAAAAGAAAATAAACTCTTGCTTAAATACGTAAACTTAACAAGGATATTTCTTTCCACTTTAAAACAAATTTTATTTTAATATTAAAAACGCACCCCAGGGGTATATTATCAAAGAACAAGGTCAAGATTACATGGAATGGTGGGTATCCTAGCAATAAGCTGGGCTCCAACACCTTTTTGAATAACAATGCCTAGTCTGTAAAAAAGAGAGTTGTCTAACTTGAAGTTGGCATCATGCCTAGCCATACAATTCCTCAATCTTTTCAGAAAAGATATAGTATCTACTCCGAGCTCGCCCAAAGTAGAAAAGGCCAAAACACCGAACCCATAACCATGCAAAGTGCATTTGTCCAAATATTTTTTATTCTTGCGTATGATAGCTGCAGTGATGGATTTATATTTTCTGAAAAGATATTAATGTTATTTCTACTTTTATTTTATCCAAATCTACATTTCATACACCTAAACATAATTTCACAATTTATATTTCCTTCTTTCTCAAATCTAAAATAAATTACACATTTACTCTTAATATTTCATCATGTCAAGTCAACAAATGTAATTAAGATTTTTTGTTCCATATTTTGAATTAGCTAAAGCACAAATTATTATGTTACCAAAATAGTTCAAATTTTATATTCAAAAACCATGCAAAATTTTCATTAATCACTAGATGTGACAACTAAGAAAAGTAAATTCTCTTTATTGTTGTAGGGCCTATGGCCCATGGATGTGCGTCCCAACTAGGGTTTTCCATTTCCATGTATATATATGTTGTCGTATCCATGTACCCTATTACAATGATGAATAGAAACTCTCTGCCTCTTTATCTTCCCTATATTTTGTCTGCAATACGTTATTAGCGCGAGCTCATCCACCTCAAAAATGAAATTTTTTGGGTTATCATTGAATCACGAATACCGTATCAGCAATCTCCATCTTCGTTGGTGTTTTGGAGATATTTTGATTAGGAATTTAGGTCATAGTTCACTGGTCTATATTTGTTATAATTAGGAAAAAAAAAAGAAAAACCCGTTGGCATTAAAAGTTGGACAGCTTCAGGGGTTACAAATCCAGGGATTATGTTGAACACTAATCTGGAGTGAGAATGGAAATCTTTCTTCTAAAGAAAAGATAAAAGGAGAAGATCGGAGGTCGGTGGAAGAAAATGAGATTTTTTTAATCTATCTGTTGGGGTTGTTTCGCGAGGAAGAAAATCAGGGGAATTTCGCCCCTTGTTCGTCCGTGAAAGAGAAGGAAGAAAATCTAGGGAACTTTTCTTCTGTCCATTCGTGTCCAGATGGTCCAGTCAATTCTGGTCCAACCTAACCGATCCGGTCCGCCCAGTCCGGTTCAGACAAGTTCTGTTCGGACCCGTTCCAGCCGAGTCGGTTCTGTGTTCCATAGCCTATTCTGTTTTTGGGTTATGCGCGACCAATGGCGTTCTGGTTTCGCATATATATAGTGGGAACCAAAATCTCAGGTATGTAACTATAACGTGAGTTTATATATGCTAGGCTTATTTACTCGCTAGGCTTATTTATTTGTTTGTAGAATATGCCTAGTTTTGTTTATTTTTGTCTTAAGATATGTCCACAACATATAAACGGTCAATTTAAAAAAAAAATATTTATTTCGATCATTAAGAATTTTGGTCTTAATGTTATTTGTTCTCTTGAATATGATATTGGCTATAGTTGATTGATGTCTTTTGTTCAATTGGTTGTACCAACTCGATTCCAATGTATTTATTTTGGGTTTAGAAGTACTTGGGCCATTATTGCGTAGTTGATATTGTCTCCCCAAATTTGAATGCTTCGTGGAATTTAATCCAATTGCTCGACTATTAAAGAGTCGGTAGTTTCAAAAGATATGTAGCAAATAAAATCACATGTATTCCAATTTTTGTGGAAGAACTCATAAAAGGTGATATAAGTTAGAAAATTTCCATTTATATACTTCATCCATGATACTAACGAACCAGTATATGTTGAAGTATGACAACAAGAGAACTATCTTTAGTAATATATTCAACCTAAAGTAATTGGTTGACATGTGTAGTGAGATTCTCTTGCTCTGTTAAGATAAAGAAATTTCTCAAATTAAGCTAAATGCAGCAAAATTGAAAATGGAAAGAACCCCGAAGTAATGAGGGTTAGACGTACTGACTCATATAAAGCATGTGAAAAGGGACATATATATCATGAGACAAAGATGTCCCCAACATTAATGACACCAAGGTATAGATATCAATTGAACATGGGATGAAGCTAAGATGTAATTCTAGATCTCACCAAAGAGTTGGGAATGAATCTTCTTACCGGTATTGGTATAAGAAATGTAATGTTGGTACCATAGTAGCAATCAATTTCCATAGGAAGGTTATATTTTAGACATCAACTTTAATGACAAGAAGAATTTTTCCTGGCCAATTGACTATTTAATTAAACTAGATCCAATATCTGCACTCATGAAATGAAAAGTACGCCATTCCCAAGAAACATAAATTCTCTAAAGCACTTGAGATATATCTGGATGAAACGTAACATATATTCACTCTAAAGTAATTGAGTTGAATCTCACTTTTGTTAGGAATAAGGCCACACCACTTATTAAATATCTCAAGACTCAATGTCTAACAGATAGTGGTTTCCCTCCCACCATCTTGAGGAATTTAAATTAGTTGTAGAACGATTTCCTTATAATGTGACTATGAGGATTGGATCATTGAGAGCAGCACTGCTCAAAAAAAAAAATTTGAGATAGAACACAGACGACACAAAATATCTACATGTACCGAGAGATAATCACACCTTGTTAAATTCTAAAGAAACCCATGTAATTAAATGGATATCATGTGGAACCTCATAATAATGAGAATGTAATTGATTGCATATTTTATAGTCTCTAATATATTTGGAAGGAAATGTATTTTAGAGAAAATAATGAGTCAATCTAGTGAAATGTAAATCACTATCGTATTTGGATTATTGAATCCATATTGACTCCGACGATGAATTGTTGGGAATTGACTCAGGCTATGGGCATAACCGTAAAGCAACTTTGGTTTTTACATGATCTTTTTGAAAGGACTCATACGAACATCACTTTATTTGAGTGAACAAAGACGGGAGAAAGATTGATAGAATACGAAATGACGGCATATCTCTCAATAAGTGTTATCTAAAGAACTAGATGCACAACCCCCCTTCCCATTATGCTTTTAAGTAAGAGAGCATATCACTCATTTCATAAAGCCTTCAATAAATCAGGATTGAGACCATCCTAAGATGCAAATGGTAAACAATCCATATTACAAAGAAAACGATGTGATATTTAGAAAAATATCCATGCAGAATGCGGACCATTAAAGTTACTTATGGTTCTCGTGGATTTTTGATATTTTGGATTAGTTATAGTTCCCAAGTAATGTTGCGTTTGGAAAACTACTAGCACATATTATACATGTAACGTCTCACCACCCATTGTAAATGCTAGAGAGTATACATCAAAAGTCCTTGATGGTTATTGCATGTTTAATATGATCAATATAGAGAATCATATACCCCGTGGTCTCGTAAAGGATATCATCAAAGGTTACAGATGGTTCCTAAGGCATGGTTATGTGTACAAACCTACCTTTAACTGCTTGGGGAATATGCAATATTAAACGCATATTCATTTATTCGATTTAGACCCACAATTGGTCAACCATTTTTTGTGTACCAGTTGGTAACTGGATATATGCCTGACATTTTATGTTCTTACGCATTTTTGGTTGCACTATATATGTTCCCTTACGAATCCACATTGTACTATGATGGGTCATCAAAATGATTAAGTGACTATGTTGGACAAGAATCTCCAATAATTATCCGCATTCTAAACCTTTTGGAAGGAGGCCTCTTACTGCTAGATTTGCGGATTATCACTTTAGTGAGACAGTCTTCCCGTCGTTAGGGGGAGATAAGAAAAAGTATTTTCTATGGGAACGATAAGGATTGTCATGGTGTGTTACCACTGTGTCTCATATTGATTCTTGTACTCCACAAATGTGAATGTGAAGTGATAAAGAATATTCGATTTTCAGAATGTACACTGATGTTCCTAAAGTGATGAGATCACACATACCAACTGCAAACTTACCTGCAAGGTTACAAATCCTCAATAAGGGATATACACCATAGACTAAGGTGTTGCAACTACACTCATTGGAAGTATGGTTGAGGTCGTGGATCCATAAAGGAAATTGGAGAAAGCACTTGGTTCGATCAATCCTCACCTAGAAAGGAAGTAAGTGAGTAAGGCACAACTTATTTATATCATCAATAATCATCTCATAAGATTATCTTTGAATATATCCATGAATCAAGCTGGAGGACGCTCTGAAGTTTTAAATGATTCTAGAGAACAATGAAATCCTAACGGATTATGAGAATGCACATGAGTCAATGGAAGGATAATTCTTGCACAATGATGATATAATCCATAAATAGTTTCTTCAGAAGTAGAGAACAATAAGATCGAACCATGCCTTATTTTGATTAATTTCAAATAAATAACATATTTGGCCTACACAATCCAGGTAGAACTTAGTTCTTTGACAAATATGCGGGTATTTGGTGTGGTAGTGCTAACCAACCAAGTATAAAGCCGGTGGGATATATGTGGTTATTTGTCACAAAGTGTAGTGAAAAGAAGGGTTATTTAACGTTTGGTACCCAACAAATGTCCAACACCTAGGTTTGGTACTCAATATTTGAAATATTAAGGGTTGGTACCTTGACCAGATGTTGACCGTCAACCATCATATTTTGACCAGATTGTTTATTATTTTCCTTCAATAAATATAATTTTAGCCTATGGGATATGATTTTGTGGTTATTTTGTCACGTTCAGGTGGAAAGTGGTGGTAGATGGTTTCTGAACCTTTTCTCAAAAAAGAAATGAAGAAGTAATAACAAATTGGTCTTAAATTATAAAGAATCATTACTAAATGCTAAAATGTTTGGACTCATCAAATAAATCAGCAACAACACTATCTTCTTGGTTGTTTTAAAGGCTTGAAACTCTTCTTCACGGTCATTTTCTATAGTTCTCTTTCCCATTCAAATTCTCAAGACCCACAATGAGGCTTGATCATGTTCAACAAACACCATAAGTACAATATCATGGAGAGATTAGGGAGCAAAAACAAAAATAAGGATTTGTTTACCTCTTCATACTTCAAAATATGTTTATCTAATGTCGGGTTTTAAAACAATTATAATTAATTAGTTCTTATTTTTTAGGTAGCTAAAATACTAAATGATTATGGTTGTTTCCAAAGACTTTGTTCTTCTCAAAAAACTTTATAATAAATGTGATTATATCTGAAGAAGAAGAATGGAGATTTAGACATTTTATTCAAAGATATTTACAAACAATAAAACAATGATAAAAATGAAAGTCAAAATTAACAAGTCAACCAAAAATTAATGATCAAGGCTTAATATTTCAAATATTGCTTCCCAAGTCGTTAAATAAAGAATGAGGTCTTAAATTATAAAGAATCACCTTTGGAGCGAGGTTTCTCACAAACCCCTCGATCGCTTACTCTTTTGAATATCATAATGTTCAATTAATTAGTTTGCTAGGTTGTTTCCAAAGACTTTGAAACATAATAAATGTGATTATATCTATGGAGATTTAGACTCAAAAACTCATGATGGCCTTTTTCTTATTGATTTAACAATTGAATACACTAGAAAACTCACTTATTGATTTAACAATTGAACACTGTCGTATGCTTCAAAAATAAATTACACTTTCTCACTACTCAAAATATATAATATAGCAAGGGCGAGAAAGGATCATTCCCATAGATAGGACTAAGGTTGTCAAGTTGTTTCGGTTTCCTAAATAGAACAAGAGGGGTTTTTTGATTTATAATAAAGCAAACTAAAATAAAAGCAAACAAAGAAATAAACAAGAAAATCAAATATAAGAGATGTTGGTTAAGGATTCATCTTCATTCACAAACATGCTTTTCACAATAACTAGAATCGATATTTTATCTCAACTCAATCAAAAGCCCTATGATACCTTGATCGCAAGAATATCCCACTAATCTCCTCTTGTCATCAACAAACACATTAAAAGATGCGAATATGAATTCTATCTAAGACAACAATCTAATGTGTAAAAGCACTAATCAAGTTTAATTCCCTTGATGCATTAAGTTCTATGAAATCAGGCCAATCAAAGAAATCGAACATGTAAAAGCACTAATCCGATTTGACAAAGGTTATGACCCACTTGGGACTACTAGGATGTATCACTACAAGCAATAATCACAATTATGCTACTTGTAATCAGGAATCTATCAGTTTTGCGTATAATAAATCCTTATCTAGCAATAGAAATGAAAATAAACTCAATCGATTCTAAACTCGACCAAACAAGCATTCAAATCATAAGACAATATCAATAGTGAATCATAAGCGATAAAGCATGAAGACAAAACTAATTTATTGAACCAAACTCATGCTTGGAAATCCAATTTATTCCTAAACCAATGATAAAACTAGCTCATGCTCATGGAGTTCATAACAAGAATAAAGAGAAGAGACATGTTTCTAAACCCTAAAACAAAAGTAGAAGCAAAGATAAGATGAAATTTTTGGGTGTTTCTTTTTAGTGAAAACTACAGCCACACCCATTTTACAGATTTCGGACATTGTGAAACCCACGCTCAAAAAAACACAGGCGCGCACCCATTTTCTACAACAAAATATCTCCCAAACCCAATTTTTTTGACATTATGTTTCCGTCTTTTTCCTTCTTATTCTCTGATTCGTATCTCCCTACTGCTTTCGTCTCAGTTCTTCATTGGAGCTTCAATTCACAGGTAAATCTCAACATCTTCGTATTTTGATTAACCTAGGGTTTCCATATATAAACACTCTTATAAGATTTTTCGTCTCTCCCAAACTTCATCCCTGATACTCCCGCAAAAAAACAGTGAGAAAGAGAGATCTAACAAAAGAAAGGTCTAACAGCTTCCAATCATGGAAGAACATGGTGGTGATGCTGGAGAAAGAGGTGGATTTGGTAGAGGGTTTGGTGGCCATGGAGATAGGGGTAGAGGTGATAGGGGAAGATGGGATCGTCGAGGTGGAAGAAGAGGTGGACGACGGGAGGAAGAAGAAAAATGGGTACCAGTAACTAAACTAGGTCGTCTCGTGAAGGAAGGACAGATTAGAAGCCTTGAACAGATCTATCTTCATTCATTAGCAGGAATATCAGATTGTTGATCGACTATTAGGGCCAGTATTAAAAGATGAATTAATGAAAATTATATAGCTAAATCATATGCTGCACATTTAGACTGTATACAGACAATTTGAACGTTACAAAGTCTTTCGCAGTTTCATGGTGCTACTGTATGTAAGTGGGAAGTGATGCAAAAATCTTTCCAGTTAATTACTATTCCATCATGGGCCTTGGGTAGGGCTGAACATGGTTACCGGTTAACCGCGAAACCGAACCAAACCAAACCAATAAGGAGAAAACGAACCGAACCATTTACTAATGGTTTGGTTTGGTTTCTAAATTTTAAAAAACGAGCTAATGGTTTCGGTTTTGATTTGATGAAGAAACCGAACCATTAACCAATGGTTAACCGACTATTGAAAAAAAAAAATTAATTAAATTTTCATTAGAGATGTCATTGTATAGCCTACCACTAGTTAAATCTTCTTTTGATCTCTAGATTTAGAGTAATCCTTAACTACTCTTGATATTCTTTCTATTTATTTTTTGTTTGTAATTTTTTGTAAACCAATACTATTTTTTTTTGTAAATTTGTGTAATTTTTTTTTTGGTTTGACATAATTATTGGTTAACCAAAAAAACCGGAAAAACCAAACCGATTGGAACCATTGGTTTTTGGAACCAATGGTTAATGGATTGGTTTGGTTTCAATTTTTGGAAAACCGATAGTATTGGTTTGGTTTCGGTTTTGACTTGAAACCGAACCAAACCGAACCATGTACACCCCTAGCCTTGGGATTATACACAAGAGATGACTCCTAAGTCCTACCAATATTCAATTTATAGGTAAAGTATGCTTGATCCGTGTGAAAATTTAGCTTCCAAGATATAGAAAAAGTACTGGGTATGGACTGTAAAATCGGAAACTTCTAAAATGTTGGTACCTTTAACTTTATTCACCAACCATTTACAGGGGTTTACTCAATAAATATTTTTATTGATTTCTAAAGAGTTTAATGGATTTATAAAGTATTGTGTTATTGGTTGTATACTTTTAAAATCTCTTTCACAGTTTATATTACTCGTTGTAGATTGTCAAAAGGTCTTCTAAAGTTTGTGTTACTCGTTGTAAACTTAAAAATTCAAAGACTTTGCATACTTACCTATTTTCAAAACTTTGAGTGACTTTTGTGTATATATTTGCCTTGATAAAAGTCTTGCAAAATATGTAAGATTTTGGAAGACTTCCAATTTTTTTATAAAGATGATTTTTACTCTCTTTTATTTTATTTCATGAATACACAATGTATAAAACTCCTATTATAGATGAGTATATATAAATTATATGATATGATTAAACATTTTTTTAATTTTAATTATTATGTACATATGTATAATAATAATTATTTTAATTTATTGTTACACTTTATTGTATTTTATTGAACAAAAAAATAAGTTATATATATAAAATAATACTAATAATTTATTTTAATTTAGTTGAAGTTACTATAGTAAATAAGCTACAATAAAATTTGTATTTATGTCTATCATGCATATTTCCATATAAAAAATATTTTTACAACTCTTAAGGACTCTACAAATGTCTGCAAGACATTAGACAACTCTGCATAACTCCACAAAAATTTGTTCAACTCTGTATAATTCTCGCAAAGTTATTAATTTTCATGACTCTTTTCAAATCTTTACAAATCTACAAATGTATTTATTGAGTAAACCTCTGTTAGATCCTCCTTCTGTGCTGTTTTGCATTGACTATTGCAAATGAAGAAAATTATGTATTAACAAAAGGGCCTCAAAAAAGATACCTAATTTGCATTACCCTTTTTAAATTGGTAATGTTTTAACCTAGATGTGCCGTGACTGCTCAGTTATGTTAGCACGTGTAGTGCATGCGTGTGTTTTAAAAAAATCTTAAATACTGAAAACCTAAAAATAGTCTTTTTCATAAAATAATAAAGACACGTGTTAGAAGATGAGAGGTCCGGTCTTACGGTCCCAGATTCCTCTCCTCCGTGTGTTGCATAAACCTTCTTCTCTAACAATATCCGCCATTAATGGCAGTAGCATCTTCATTCCCATGCTAGTTGATTTCAAAAAAGTTGAATGGACCAAGCACCGCCGACTTCACTAATGGCCACATAATGAAGATACCACGAGATTAGATATTTAGATTGTCCTTGTTCTGTATTCTTCTTAATATCAGAATCATGTCCTAATGAAGACTCGCTAGAATCCAATACAGAATAAATCAGTAGCAATAGAGCATGAAATAGTGAGGAAATATCATTTAGGATTTTCTACAAGCACCTTGTGTGCATTTTGATGATGAACTAGAGATAAATTCGTTATTGATATCTAACCCATTATCTCTTTCCCTGCAAGACATTAATTTAAAACATACCAATAAATCCATATCATTTATTCTCAATCATACAACAACATCATCCTATCTTCTTCCCTAGTTTCTTGGTTTCACGTATTACCAAGCAAAAAAAAAAACTCGATTGCTTTGCTTCCAAATTCAAAATCGATACGAACCCATTGTTTCTAAGCTTATGCAATCACTGAAATACAGACTTCTAATTCTTCTCTGTCATTCCCGGCTCGGCGGCTCAAGAACACAACTATGTAAAACCGCGACCCATTTCTTCCTTGTTGTAGTCTTCTAAAAAATCAATTTCTAATTCTTCGTTGTCATCAGAAAACATGGTTATCAATAGTACTTCATGTTCTGTTATTGTTTCGGATTCTTATCAATTCAATGGAAACTTTTAATGGCGGTACTTGAGAAGAACAGAATTTTTTCTATTTTCTTTTTTTCTTGAAATATTTATTTTTTATAGCACACGCGTGTACTATATGTGCTAATATAACTGAGCAGTCACGGCACATCCTAGTTAAAGGGGGTTTCACCTATTAGTAATCTAAAAGGGGTAATAAAAGGGGGTGGTGGGGTGGGGTGGGGTGGGAGAACACAAAATCCCCCTTAACAAAATATTGTTTGGGAAGCTACATATGTATTAGTGTTGGTATTGGTCATAATGGTTGAATAATCTTTTATGCAGCTACGAAAATGGTAGCATAACCGGTTATGCATCTACAAAATTTGTTGAATAACTTGTTATGTAGTCCCGAAAATGGTCGCATAACACGTTATGCAACAACTTTTTTTGTCACTATTGAAACCAATAAAAACAAAGACTGCATAACTTGTCATGCACCTATAATAATATCTGCATAGCATGTTATGCAGTCGTGAAAATGGATGCATAACCTGTTATGCATCCGAAAATATGGCTGCATGATGCATTATGCATCGAGAAAATTGTTGCACAATCTTTTATGCATCAAGAAAATGGATGCATAACCTTATATGCATCTGTAAATATAGATGCATAATGCATTATGCATCAATTTTTTATTTACGCACTAAAACCAACCAAAACAATGGCTACATAACCTGTTATACATGCATAACTTTGTTATGCAGTGAGAAAATGGTTGCATAATTCGTTATGCATCTGCAGAATGTGTTATGCATCTTTTTTGGTGGCTGCATAATGGTTATGTATCAAGTTTTTGAAAAATTTGCCAAAAATGATGATCACCTCCGATTTTTTTCGTGAAAATCAAAAATTTGATATTGTTGTTTATACTCGTTGCGTAACTCTCTTTAAAATATTTCCAACGATATAAAATTTGTAAAATTCCAAGGCGCGGTTTTTTAGATATGTTATATCCAAGTTGCGTTGCCAATTATACCCCTGATGCATAACCCGTCATGCAAACATTTTTAATAATTTCATATAATTATGGGTGTGACGGAACTAAAAATTAATTATGGGCCTGACAATGAGAATATTATTTTTTTTGGGCATGCGCCTAAGTTTCCCTTCTTTTTATATCTTTATCCTGCCTGTAACCCTTTCCCGAGTACCAAGCCATTTTTTGTTCGACTGAATTAACCCAAAATAATTAGAACAAGCCCATAATTCGAGCCCATCAGCCTTAACTCTTTCAAACACCAGGTCCATTACTTGATATGCTTGTCAGTTTCCCGGAACTGACAAGCCAATGTAGTCTGTTTAGCACCAGCACTTGCACCTCAACCCAACTTTGCAATCTAACAGCAATACCATAACCTGAAACCCAATCTGGAGCCATACGGAATTTTCAAATACCACCCGGCCATTACACTTATAGCTACCCTTTACAGTTCCCTGAGGCAACGCCGCCAACACTGTCACATCCATACTGACTCATTCAATCACTCCATCACTAACCCATTTCAACCAACTGCAACTGCACCAAACTGGTGAACCAGTACTGCCATCCATTGTTGTTACTTATAGAACTGCAGCTTCAATCATCAACACCGAAGCAACTCACAGTCGTTCCGACCATGGACAATTCCCCCATCTGCAATTGCTCATAAAGCACAACATACTCAAGTCATACCATTCTCTGCATTGGCCATTTCCTGTAATACCAGTTTATTCTTCCATTTAAGCTTCAGTTTTTACCACTGCCTAACATTCTTCTCTCAAGTCGAACCCATTTTTCCTCAGCCTCAGCTCATGTCTTTTGTAGCTTCAATTACTCCCATCTAAACCACCAGACTCAATCACACAAAGCAACAACATAGTTCTTTTTTCAGTTTCTTGATTCAACCACAGCAAACCCATGAGAGAAATGCCTATTTTCCGTTCCTTGTACCACCACTATCTCAGTCCATCTACCTGCATTCAAGATTGCTTCAATCCCCTGCACTGCACCTGCTTCATTCCCCGCTGCTCCATTGCAACCAACGACAACTGCAGCCATACTTCCAAGCCATCTCCTTATTCCCTGTCTCAAACCATCACAACAGCAGAGCCATCTCAACTCAACCTGTCACATCCATTCTGCACCAGCAACTCCACCAAAACCTTTGTCATTTCAGTCCAGATCAACTCCTAACCCGCACTGTCTTGTAACAATCTCCAGACCCATTACCACCTACAATTCCATTACTTGAACCGCAGCTTCAATCATTCACTGCCTTGTTCCTCTCAACTTTCCCTGACTTTCGCGGCAACCACAATCTTTATAAACTCGAGCCAAGAAACACCATCAGTGCTTGCAAATAATCTCATCTCTTCCATATTGCTCTGTAAGCCATTCCACCACTGCATTGCCACCAGCATCAACATTTTCACCATTTCCTTCTTGTCTGAATTCTTGCATCACAATACCAATCATGACTGTAACTTCACCTGTAGCTGCATTCTGACTCCAACAACAAATCTGTCCCTTGTTTTGCACCACCAACATCACCAGATCAGCTTCAGTCTCATCAGTTCTTCCATCTCCTCAACATCGCAGCATCCAACATTCCATCTCCATTCTTTGCACCGCCAGAATCATAGCCTTGAGCTAGTTTAACAACATCATTCTCGCATTCTCTGTTGTAGCTCCTACAACTCAATCAGCACGTGAAATTCCATTCCCTCGCAACCTAGGCATACATTTATCGTCTCTGTAACACAACCAATGCACCTTCAAGTCCCATTGTATCTTTACAGCATCAGCTCCTAATTCCACTGCAAAACCAAATCCAAGTGAAACTCATCACAGGCCTATGCTTCTTTAACTCCAACTTCATTCCATTCATTCTAACTACAGCTACAACTTCAATAATTCTTCTCAATCCTCCATTAGCATATTATTCTTCTCATCTGACCCATAGCTATCTATGAACTTCCTAAGATCAAACCAAAGACCTTCGAAACCAAATTCAACTTCAATAGCATCACCAGCTATCCATCCTTCCTGAGCTGCAAGCCTCAAACATCAATTGTACCCGCTTCTCTGCCATTAACTAACAGCTACACATTCTCAGCTTTTGATTCAAACCCATTACAGAACCTAGTTCGAGAACCCCTAAGCATCACCAATTTCTTCATTTTTCATGAACCCAGAAAACCAATTCAAACCCTAATATCATCGAATCCCCTTTCTTTCTTCACCAAAATCAAACCAAACTCAATCGAGTTTAACCCATCTCTTCAACCTCCACTATTTATTTCTGAATCCAACAACATCAGATTCTTCTTTATTACTCTCTAATTCCATCGGTCTTATGTTCATCTCTGTTAATTACCAACCCTGATTCGGCTTCATCAATCCATGAAAGCATAATTTCTACCGATCTTCCTTCTCTTCTTCTCGACTCACCTTCTTTCAACAACATCGAACTTGAAACCCCCGTTAATCCCTACTGATTCTTTGAAATTCAGGTCACTCTAAGCATCTCTAGATTTCTCTGTATCTCAATAATACTCAGACATCAGCCATTCTCTGAATTTGAAGGGTAATGGCAAGGGTTGTTCTCGATGAGGGTTTATGGGGTTAATCCAGCTACCCTACACCATTGGATAAGGGTCAATTGAATGGATCCAGGCGCTGACTGCACAGATAAGGGACACCCACTGAAATAGCAATCCCTTAGTGATTTCAATTCAATTGTTAGTCCTGCGAGACTGACAGTTCAGTTAACAAATTCCGCAACTCTGATACGCTTCAAAGGCTCGCAGATTCTTCATAAGAAATCGGAATGACCTCGTTCTTTGTTGATGGCTTTGGATTTTCGTATGTGAATTGACATTTTTTCCCTTTAAGCTCCAAATGGACGTTTTCTCCTTCTTTTGCTCATAATGACTCCAAAATACATAAACACTCAAAACTAAACATAAGATACAAAATCTACAAGAAAAGTAACAAAGAAAGCATAAAAATGAGATAATAATTAAGGTGTTTATGACAACTATCAACAATTAGGCGGATGTGGTATACCCGTCTAAGTGACTATTTGATAGGGAAGGGATAAACAAGTAAGATTTTGTACCATGTGTATTAAATAAGTTCCTGATTCAGAGTTGTAGCTATTTATGTCGACGGTATGGACATGATAAGTACTCTTAATGGATAAGAGATCTTACAAGCTACTTCAAATCTGAATTTGAGATGAAAATCTTGGGAAATCTCGATCTTATCTATGTTCTGAACTAGAAGACCGAGCTTGTGGTATATTATCCACCAGTTTGCATATGTTCATTGTCAGGCAATTTAACAAGGACATGCATCCTGCTAGCACTCCCATGATTAGTCGAGTTTCAAATGTACATAAATGAACAATTCGTCTAAAGGAAGATGGCAAAGATGTGTCAGGAGATGAATTTCCCTTATCTAAGTACAATGGACGCATTATTGTACTTAGCATAATATACTCGACCAAAAGTTACATCCTCAGTGAACTTTTTAGCTAAATATAGCTCAGTGCCAACGCAATGTCATTGGAATGGTATAATGAATCTAATCATATACTTAAAAGTAACCATTGACATGAGTTTTTTTATCCCTGCAAAGACATAAAAAAATATTGCTAAAGGAACTACAATCCAAAGGTTGTTGATTATAAAGGAACAATAACCTTTTCTCCAAAAGTAATCAGGAGGAGATATGGTAGACTATTTTCTAGGTCATTACCGATATTCAGTTTCGAACAGTACATGACTAAAGGAACTATCTGGAATAACTCTGATAGTAATCATGGGGAGATGCCGACATCAGGGGGAAGATCCAATGATATGATGTCCACATATTTACTTCGAAATTGAAGTTGTGTTGTACTCTTTTTCCCTTCGGTCGAGAATAGTTTTTCCCAAAGGGTTTTGTTACTCGACAAGGTTTTTAGCGAGACAACACTAAAAAAATCAAGTATGTTGAACATTGATGACATAAAGATCGCGTTAATATTATTGAAAATATCTGAATCAAAGAGATGAAACACGATAGTCTGTTAAGCAACACAACTTCCAGAATCAACAACATGGTCTTATAAATATTCAAGTCACCGAAGTAAAGTGTGATAAACTCCTTTTCACTGGATTAGACTAATGAAAATTGTATGACATTAGGGGGAGCATCTAATGGTTTGTTGAATTATTTTCCTTCACCGAGGTTTCTTTTTCCCACAGGGTTTTATTACTCGGCAAGGTTTTTAGTGAGATATCAACAAACACCGGGAATATAATTTCCCAGCTAAGGCTAATGTCTTTCCCACGAGGATTTTTTGCTTTAGGAGTTGTGAAGAAACTAGTGAACTTCAACGAGCAAAGTCATCATCTGCAACAAATCACCTTCACTTGCATCTGTCATATTGTACTCTTTTCCCTTCGTCAAGGTTTTATCCCACTGGGTTTTCCTTGTCAAGGTTTTAATGAGGCAACGTATATGCATCCAACTATGTTCTAAGTTTAATTAATATTTTACTTTTTTTCTTCAGTTCAGGTTTTTTCCCTCTAGGTTTTTCCTGATGAAGTTTTAACGAGGCAATTAACTTAGACTCTTCGATGTTTGAAGATCGTATTGCATGTGATGAACTACATGTAAAGTACGAGAAAACATGTGAAGAGTTGTACCAAGGTTTTGTCCCACTGAGATTTTCCTTGTCAAAGTTTTAATGAGGCAATTGATTTCATCACAAGTCATCAAGGAAAGGACGACACTTGAAGAACTACATTCGAAGTGGTATATGTGAACACTACATATGAAGTTTTATTGGACCGCACAAGGGGGAGTGTTGTAGGGCCTATGACTCATAGATGTGCGTCCCAACTAGGGTTTGCCATTTACATGTATATATATGTTATTGTATCCATGTACCCTATTACAATGATGAATAGAAACTCTCTGCCTCTTTATCTTCCCTATATTCTGTCTGCAACATTTGTTTAAATTTACCAATAATCAATCTACAATCAATAATGTAGAGACATGCAATGAGTCATTAATAACAATATTTCTTTCCATTTCCACCTCACATGAAAACTATGAATAATAATTCCTTAAACCAAATTAATGAATTTAAACATTAATAAAAATAATATATTATTTATATTTATAAAATGACACCTAAAAATATATACATACTTTCCAAAAATAAAATCTAAAGACTTGTATAAGCCCATGAAAAACATCTATTAAATTCATTAATATAATTAATTAAATATCAAGTTACACCAATTTCTATATGTTATATCTCAAACTCCAAAATTTAATTATATTTTCTACAACATTTAACAAATCTGATAAACTAGCTATTAACAGCCTAAAAACTCAATACCATCCCTCACTCCAGAATAAAAGTAGCACTGGTGGAGGTTACCCTCTCTCATATTGGTTGGTGAGCGTAACCTTGCGCTCTCATTGGCTAATTGAGAAACTATTCGTATTCGTCGGATGAAATTTCGTTAGATATGGTGCATTGATCTGACAATGTGCGGTGTAGATTGGGTGGATTATTGGGACACATGCGACGGACGGCCCTCATTATTTAGAAAAAATGATATATTAATATCGTGTGTTTATTGTGAAAATCCAGAAAATAAAGAAAACTACTATATTAATTTCGGACATTTATGATTAAAATTTAAAAAATCAGTTCAACATATTTATGGAATAAAATGATATAATTTATATTTTTTTTAATCTTTTATAATTTCTTATAGTTATTATAAAACAATCCAGAAAATAAAAAAAAATACTATATTAATTTCGTATATTCATGATTGAAATAAAAATAATCAACTCAACATATTTATGGAATAAATAATAAATTTTAAATTTGTAAAATCTTTCGTAAGGAAAAAAATTTCTGGAAATGGTAAAGAAAACTACTATATTAATTTTGCATAAAATACCTCCTCTTGGCATTCTCGGTTCTAGAATTAAGAACATTTTCAAAATAATAAAGGACATGAAAATCTTTGATATATTGATAAAAAAACAGATTTAGAGTTAATTTAGTTTATTTGGTATGAAAATCTACTAACCAGAATAAATTCGGTTGGATTTAGATAAATATTTTCATGACCATTTAACGCAATTAAATTCCATAATACTTCACATTGTTTTCTTTGCAGACAAGTCTCAAGGGTCTATATAAAGGACATCTATGGAGAATCGATGTTGTTCTTTTTAGGATTCCTGCAGCTGTGATTGGAAGGCTTAATTCTGTGACAAACGATTGTGACAAAATCAGTTGAGGAATGCAAAAAAAAAAAAACAAGTGATGTATATATACGAGAGATTGTGATAGATAATGAAAGGTATATTTGGCCATTTTCGTCAATTTTTAGTTTGGTATTCTGTTGACTATTCTAAATGAGTTTTTGTTTGTGCTAGGGGAACTACAATGAAAATTACCCACTTGATGATTTGGTGCATGTAATAAAGGATGGAATGCTGGAGAGAAGTGGGAATGTACTTGTGGTGATGATTATCACTGGAACATATGTAAAATATCATTTGGGTAATATGTTTGATCGCATAATGCTTCTGTGCATTAAAAGTTGGTTTTGTTCGGCTACGAAGGTTGATGTAATATCACATTATAGGTGCAATTAGACTTTGTACTACACGCGCATCAAGGGAATTCGTGGATCTCGATGTTCAACAAGTTCATGATTTCAGAACAATGTAAGACTAATCAACAATTTCCTCTTTCCCTTACGGGAAAATGGTTCTGCGGGTTTAGGATATATTTCTTTCTTTCTTTATTTATTTTTTTATTTCTTTCTTTACGTATCTCTTTTAATAAATTATGAAAAACATATAGACTTTATTTGTAAACTGTTAAGGAGTCCTGCAATGAGTTTATAATATACACTAATTTTTTTTCTTTACAAGTATGTTTATATAGACTATAAAGTTTAATTATAAGCTGTTGAGAAGTGCCACAATGAATATGTTTTGAATAGATGCCAATCTCTTTATTTATTTGTGAGTTTAGGCAAACAATAGGATAAAGAAGTTGTTCACCGGTAAACTGTGCTTCAATGTTTTTTTATGTAGAAGCATGTATCTAGATTTCATTTATAGAATGTTGAGGACAATGCACTAAATTTAACGAACAAAATATATAGATTGGTTAGCTTACGATGTATATTGTTCTTTTTTAGGCTTTCTGGGGAGCCTTTGGAGGTCGGCAGGGTTGATTTGAAGGAGGACAATTCATATGAAAACATGGTGACTTTTTTTGATTTGACTGAGGTGTTGTCGTATGAAAGTAACAAGGTATGTACACACAATTAAACATTTTATTTGTATTTCCAGTTAAAGGATATTTAGATTGTTGGTTTCAGCTATAATATGGAGCTACCTTTGGATCAGTTGAGCAATTGGCAATATCGTTTAAGAATCTAATCCCCATTGTCTTTTTGTGATCTAGGATAAGATCTGCTACTGAGAGGCAACCATTGTTGGTTTGGCACATGGTTGAGATTTCTTTTTCGTGTGAATTTGAATCTAAATATACAAGTTTTGTTTTGTTTTATGGTATGATTTGTTTTATGATATAATCAATTACTTCATCCATAATCAGATACATTGCCGATAATCCTTTTTAATGAGTAATAATATTTATGGATAATTATTTTTTATAGGTATCTACTTCAGCTAAAAGTGGTCGTTGGGTCAGAAAATGTAACATTTACTGTCATAGGGCATAATGCATAAAAATACTGAAATACACTGCCAAGGAACACGTTGAATACGAAGTATACTGAGAAAAGGTACATAGAAGTTCCCTTTCAGGTTTTTTTTCACATTTAATGAAGCTGCACTCATTAATTTACCAACTTCCTTATACAGATGAATGAAACGGGAAAAGTTGTGAGAGTATTTGATAGGATCATGAACGAGACCTTTGTGTTTAAAGTATTCATCTCAGAGTATAGTATAAAAAACCAATCCGACAATTTCAAAGTACTCAAGGTCTTTTAGAAAGTATCTGATGAACTGGAGTCAGGGACTTATCCAGATAAGGGAGGAAAGAGAGATGCTGCCAAAGAACTTGAGCGGCTGGCTACACGCACCCCTAGAAACCGAAACTGGCCAAATATGATCAGCGCATCTAAGTAGAAGTGGAGATTCAAACATTTACTTTTTTAGAATTAGTAACATGGAAGATTATTTGGTTATTCGCGAATTGTATAAAAAAAAAAGATTAGTTGGTTATCTAAGTGTATTTTTTTTTTTGGGTCTATTACTTTAGATGATTCGATATCTGTTGGATTTCTTCAGTATTGATTCTGATTTTTGTAACTATCCATATAATGCTATATTGGAAGGGCATTTTATAGTTTTGGCTGCGAATTTCATTCATTGGTTAGAATGAAATCTTTTGAAAAACTAAAATCTTCTGAGTTTGAATTAACGTGAGCCATCCGATTTCACCAATGAGGATGGTTGGCCTACTAAATTTCTATGAAACCAACGTTCGATTTGCATTAATATCCAGCCTCAAGAAGATTATGAATCTCCATAAGTGTTTTTTGTCGCCATGTCATTGTCAAATGGAGGTGGTGAATGCGATGTAGGAAAAATTCCGCCTTTTAATCATTAAGAGAGTTCTCTATTTTTTTTCAAGCCAAAATAATTTCCATAAATATAAAATAAAATTAGCCATTTACATCGTTAAAAATCCAAGAACCAAATTATTTAAGTAATCAATATGATTTAGATTCCCTTTGCCAATAAAGGTACTCCAATCCAACAACCAATTTGAAGGTACTCCAAGAGTATTGAAAACGGAATCTTAGTGGGATGTTAGTTCATTTCTTTGATCACAACATTTTTGACGGGAAGTACTCCATCTATTTTGTACTATAGCGTGTGTTCTTTTAGTGTGTCTAATATCAGATATTGATGCACCTATATATTGCATGCGATTTTTTATTTAACTAAAAAACGTTAGTGCATGGGGTTGGTGCCTATTGAGCAGTTGAGTTCACCGCTTGATTCTTAGCACATGTATATGTTTTTCGAAGAAAGATATAACAATGCATTTCCTTGATTATTTCGACGGGAAGCACTTTATATCCTTTGCACTATTTAGGGTTGACAATCTATTTTATCTTAATATCGTCTTTTTGGTATGTCTAATATCAGATATCAATACAACTATATAATAAGTGTGATTTTTCATTTAACTATAGGGACTTGGATCCTGGAAGATGACTTGAGTTGGCCGCTTGATTCCTAGCGCACGTATATGATTCTTAAAAAATATAAATCGGTAAATTTCCTTGATTACATCACCTTCAACGGGAAGCACTTCATATGCTTTGCAATATTTAGGGTTGAAAATCAATTGTAGGTTAACTATAAATACAATCCTGACCAGCTGGAGTCGTATATATGAAAAGAAAAAAAAGTGAGAATTTATAACCAATACACTTTAGATTCCCTTTGCAAATAAAAGTACTCCGATTATAATTAGTATACAATCCTTACGGTTAACGCAACAATCACGGGTATTCAAACAAGGTCATATTGGGATATTAGTGCATATACTTTGTTACAACTTCTTTGACATGAAGCACTTCATTTGGTTTGCACTATTTGGAATCTGAAAGATATATTTATATTATATCGTGCGTTGTTTTACTGTCTCTAATTAATATAAGATATTGATATAACTTTATCATAAGTGTGATTTTTTATTTAACTATACAGACTTGGAGCCTAAAAGAGAACTTGAGTTGGCCACTTAATTCCTAACACAAGTTTATGATTCTTAAGAAAAACATATCAGTGCATTTCATTGATTACTTCTTTGACGGGAAGCACTTCGTATGCTTTCCAGTATTTAGGGTTGGAAATCCATTTTATATTAATTTCGTGTTGTTTTGGTGTATCTAATCTCGGATATCAATACAACATGTGTCATTTTCATTCAACTACAAGAAGTTGAAGCTTGGAAAAGCAGTTGAGTTGGCCGCTTAATTTTTAACGCTAGTATATGACTTCTAAATAAAAATATACATGTGCATTTCCATGATTACATTTTCTTTGACGAAAAATATTTCATATTCTTTGCATTATTTAGAGTTGGCAATCTATTTTATATTAATATCATGATTCTTTTTAGTGTTCTAATATCAGATATCGATACCTATAAAATGAGTGTGATTTTTCATTTTGCTATAAGAAATTGCAGTTGATTTTTCCCCTTGATTCTTAACATAAATAAGAGATATTCGAAGAAAGATATATCAGTGATTTTCCTTGATTGCGTCTTCTTTGACGGGAAACACTTCATATATTGAGCATTACTTAGAGTTGGCAATCTGTTTTATATTAATATCGTGTTTTTTTAGTTTCTCAAATATCAGATCTTGATACAACTATACTAGACTACCGCGAGTGGTGGGGGCCGACCGAAGAAATGAACAGCATTTATGTTTGAACAATCCACTTCTGATTTGGTGGCACTGGAATTGTGTATATTTGGATTTTGGGATTAATAGCCAGGTGAACGGCAGTTATGTTTTGTTGTTATTGAATTAGGTCGGGATGTCACTGAGACTGTTTGAAGAAATCATTTTGCTGAAGCATTATTTTTACATCCCATCATATGAGAGAGTCTATGTATGATGGTCAGGTTCGTTCTTTAATAGTCATGAGCTAAGGTCTAAAGGTATTGCATTCCAGGTCCATTATTCAGTAATACGATTGAAATCATGTATTACTGCCGAGTAATGTCGTTGTAAAGATCCCAAATAGTTAAAGTAAAAATACTTAGCCAATGAGTGATGGTTTGGATGCCCAAGTAATAGTCCACACAGGCTATCAGCCGACATAACAAATTTCAGTGAAGATTCTTGAACAGTAAATCTACAACCGTAAAAATAATAATTTGAGAACCAGACATGGCATGCATGTGTTCCACATGTTTTAACTCCAAATGCATGAGAACCATGTGTTAATTTTTTGCAAAGGCAAGATACTTCTGTCATTTAAACACAGTTAATCAGGTCCCCAACTAAAAAAAAAAGATATGGTTGGAGCCTTCTTTTGTCCTAGTCTCACCACCACCACCTTGAGACCTTTTATCAGGAACCGACAAACTACTGCCGCTACTGCTTCATCAATACTGATTTTAGTCATTCTCTTTTCTTAAGATAACACTATATCCTACTATCTTATGACTTATATACTAATTTCAGTATAAATGATGATCAATATGGGTTAATGGGTGTGGGTTAATGGGTGCAAATACGGAATGGTAACATTGTGGGTGTGGGTTTTGAGGAAATTTCAGATTTAAGTAAGAAATTAATGGTGAAGTGAAGATGGGTTTGTCATACGCTGTGTTTTTGGTTAGGTTATTAAAGAGAAGATTAAGACAACAATGGCTGCAATAACACAGAATTGAGAGAGTTCAGTGGATACGGGAAAGGGATGTGACCGAGTTAGTAACTAAGCTCAGTAATCCAATGTCTTCTCATGGAGATTGAACTATACATTAGTGAATAGTTCAATTTGGTTAGCTAAATTTGATGTGCATGTTTAAAATTGAAACTCAATTTTTAAAAACAAATTCGAGTAAATTGATTTTTAGTTTTGAAATGATTGATCAATAACAGATTTGTTTTTTGAGAAGAAGAGGGGTGTAGGTGGTAAATGGATTTTAGCCGACCCGACACTTCATCTTCTCTACCCGATATAATGCAAGAACATTTATTCTCTGGAAAAACATGTTTTTTTTTGTTAGTGTCTGAATCATCCGATTGTGTTTTTTTTTGTTAGTGTCTGAATCATCCGATTGATGTAATTTTTTTTTTCTAAGAAGTTTGTACTACAAATATGTAAGCTTGAGTGTGTTTGGTCGATATCCAGGATCAATTTTATGAATAGTCTAAATTTATTTATCAAATTCAAGAAATTTGAATTTTATTTTATTTTTTCAGTACAAAAATCGTGACGGACAAAATTGCACTAAGTCGTCACATATAAGGACTCCCTTCGGTCATCCAATAAGTTGGATCTCGGAAAAGAAGTTGAGTTGGCCCCTTGATTTTTAACGCGAGTATATGACTTCTAAAGAAAAATATGCGCATTTACATGATTACATTTTCTTTGACAGGACACACTTCATATGCTTTGCATTATTCAGAGTTGGCAATCTAATTTATATTAATATCACGATTCTTTTTGTGTTCTAATATCAGATATCGATACATATATAATGAGTATGATTTTCCATTTAGCTATAAGAAGTTGCAGTTGAGTTTGTCCCTTGATTCTTAATGTAAATAAGAGATTTTCGAAAAAAAGATATGTCAGTGATTTTCCTTGATTACATCTTCTTTGACGGGAAGCACTTCATATGTTGTGCACTATTTAGAGTTTGCAATCTGTTTTATATTAATATCGCGTTTTTTTTTTTTAGTTTCTCCAATATCAGATCTTGATACAACTATATAAGTTGGAGCTTGGAAAAGCAGTTGAGTAGGCCGCTTGATTTTTAACGCAAGTATGTGACTTCTAAAGAAAAATATATATGTTCATTTCCATGATTACATTTTCTTTGACGGGAAGTACTTCATATGCTTTGCATTATTTAGAGTTTGCAATAAATTTTATATTAATATCATGATTCTTTTTAGTGTTCTAATATCAGATAATGGTACATATATAATGAGTGTGATTTTCCATTTAGCTATAAGAAGTTGCAGTTGAGTTTGTCCCTTGATTATTAACTTAAATACGTGATTTTCATTGATTACATCTTCTTTGACGGGACTATATAAAGTTGGCAATCTATTTTATATTAATATCGTGTTTTTTTTAGTATCTCCGGTATCAGATCTTGATACAACTATATAGCAAGTATGATTTTTCATTTAACTACCAGTAGTACTGAGATTGACAATGAAATGAAGTACTTACTGATTTTAAAGGTTCTTTTGTTTATATGCAAAACCCAAAGTATAATTTTCAAATTAGTTCTTTTGTTTATATGCAACTTCCTTAGTCTCATACATAATGCTGAATTTTATTGCTTAATACTACCTCCGTTTCTGGAAAAGTGTTGCTTTCACTTTTTCAATTTGGCCTAATTTTAGGCTAAAATGAAAAAGTGAAAGTAACACTTTTCCATAAACGGAGGAAGTATAATAAAGTCCACGTTCTCCAGGTACTATTATAAAGAGAAAAAGAAAGCACGATGGTCAAACGATCAAATCAGGTTGATCGTGAAGTATAATGGCAACCACCCTCACCTTCATCCTAAGCCAGGAAAAAAGGTCGTTCCAGAAACAGAAGAGGCAAGTGCTACACTAATACCAACCATTTCAGTGGATTCTTCAGCTAGATCATTTTACCAAATCCCTCAATCATACCAGGGGTTCGTGTTTCCCAACCCTGAATCATACCTGTGGTACTACACTTCACTTCTAACTGATCCAAATGTTAACATCGATTCAGATGGAATTTCACTTCCAGGCTCTGAATCTATTTTATATTTTCGTAACAATCTCGAGGAATGTCCAACAATCACTTCCAGCTGCATCAACACAGCTAGTGACATTTCAGAGTTCTACACCAATCCCTATGACTATGAATATCCTCCGCCCATGGAGGACGTCGCCATCAACCAAGATGATGAAATTTCCAATCCTCCAACGCCTCTCTGGTCCACAACAGATATTTATATGGACCCGGAGGAAATCCAATCCTCAGGTTTGACTCTTAGGCTAAGTCATATGGGATAGATTGAGCTGCTAGGTTAGCAGTTCAAAAAAAAAAGTGTGGCGTAAAAAGTTAACACTAGTTCTCTCTCCTAGCATGTGCTTGCAGGTGACGTAACAACGAGATTGAAGCGCTAAATGGTTCAGCGCCATAAAAATCACAAATTTTTTACTGATCACAAAAATCACAAAATCTGACGACTGAAATTGGTTGCGCTGAACCAAACAGCGCTAGGCGGTGGTCCCAGCTGACGTGGGCTGCTAATATTTACAAATGCCCTTTCTTTCGAGGATATTTGGCTAACTCATATGCACACTTATTTACAAGCTTATTAATGTGCGCACAACTCGGGCAGCTATCAAAATAGTTTAAATGAAACGAACTATCTTTTACAATATTGTTAACCTCCCAAGGTACTGCCGAGTGTATTCCCAGAATAGTTCTTATCAGACTTTGATAGTAATGCTTAAGGATAATTCTCTCGTGGACAAGAGGATCGAATGACCCATTCGAATGCATCTAAGATATGAAGATATCCCAGATGCTCTAATCCCGCTGTACCAATGAAGCTCTTTCATTTGGGACCTAGATGAGTACTTGCAGAATTTCTAATTGTTAATCTATAACCACATGATTTAGTTACATCACAATTAATTTTAAGGTGGTTATTATTTGGAGGAAGTAGAAATAATAATGTCCTTGGTAACACTATCAAAGTTGTTAACAAAACTAGAATTATAATGCACTAGTTGTTTTGGGTTTCTGTGCTTCTTATTAAAAATCGTATATCACATTTCCTTTCATATATAACAAGAAATGACATACATCTTGACAATAATTTCATGATCATACAAGCAAACCTAGTTGAGAAACATTCCTTCAGTGATAACATTTGACCATCATTAAATCTGTAACCTATTAGGCTGAACCAAATTCCTTTGGCAAATGGACAATATAGAAGAATATGAACTGAAAATCACATTTAGTATCTTTGTTTGAAAGATCCTACTTAGCCTTTATTTTTATGGAAGTATATCATTGATATATTTCCAGAGAAAGAGTTTAATTATGGGAATCTGTTAATAATAGATTTTCAATTATTGTTCTCCTAAAGCTGAAACCAGTCTTTACTTTAATGACATTTCAAGTTATAAACTGTGTACTAAGCTTACTTAACTGAGAATTGGCCATTTTTATCTTGTGTCTAGATTAGTTTATCCTCACTTCTCATAGGTATTCTCATGTTCAAGATAATTTGAGCAGTGTATGTTTCTCAAAAAAATCATCAACAATATCATATTTCTAATACTATTGATGAGCATCAATTAGTTATTGGTTGTAGTTGCTGGAAAAGGTGGATGCTTATGATTAGGTAACTTATTATCTTTCCATTTAAGTATATATTTTACCATCTCTCAAATACCAACGGTTAGAGCACTGCTTGGTCAAACTTGCAAGTTTTGTTATCTCAAACTTGTTTTCAATGTTAGAAGCACAAAATTATATCTTGATTTCTAGTCTAGTTAAGTCAAGTCTCGGACTAGGATAGAGCTTGGTAGTTGAGTATCAGACATTATGAATACCCTCGAAGATTAAGACTGGAGATCAAACGAAGATATTTGGAGAACTTCATTAACAAAAAGGTAAGTGAAGACTGAACCATTATATTTACTCACAATATTATCATCATATTTATATGAGACTATGTCATATGATTTCTAAAAAAAAAATATATTACAAATTTTAGAGCACAACTCGGTCGAACTCACAAGTTTTTTATATTTTTTATCTCAAGCATGTTGTCAATGTTAGATGAAAAAAACTATATCTATTAAAGTCAAGTATCGGACTAGTTATAGAAGTTGGTAGTTGAGTATCAGACATCATTGAATAAGCCACTTAAGATCAAGATCGACGAAGACATTTGGAGAACTTCATAAACAAAGGTATGTGAAGATTGAAATACTCTATAACATGCATTACCATCATATCTCTATGAGACTATATATGTTGTATGACTTCTATAAGATTTAATATTGAAAAGAAGAAATTCCGAGACAAGCTTGTTTTGTTAAATATCTCGAAATATGATTTAAGAAATAAATGGTCATTGGTCCGTTGAAATCTTAGTTCGAAACAATTTACTATTCAAGAACTATTTTTGTGTCATATGGATTATTTGAAAATTGCACAAGCAATGATATTTATAGCTATGGCAAATGGGAATCTTTCAAACATCAAAAGAGAGTTTATCATAATGACTGTAATTTGGACTTGGAAAACCACTTCACAAACCATGGATATCTGATGTTCAAAATATAGGAAAGTTGACAAACAAGTTCGCAAACCCGTAGAGTTTTGATTTGGAAAGTTTGCAAACCGTGGTGATCTATTTATTTTAAATAGCCAACGGTTCACGAACCGTAGACGTCTGAGTTGAGGAACAACAAGACTAAAAAAGCGGGAGTCTAACAACCACACCCAATATTTCGTTTAGGAAATATGTGTGGACTAACTCCAATAAACTTCCAAGAGAATCAACTAGACAGTCAGACTCAATCAAGGAAAATACATCAAATAGTTATATCTATGTTTCTCAATGTAATCAGCAAATTAAACAGATAGAAATCCACGAGCCTGATTATTATGAGAAACAACTTGAACGGTACCAAAGACCAATGTTCAAGTGTCAATAAATTTATATCAACAACCAAAGTTTAGATTATCTAATTGATTGAACTACGCGTAACCTATGATATTTCAATTATATAGAAAATATAATGCGGAAAAGAAATAACACAGACACCAAAAATTTTGTTTACGAGGAAACTGCAAATGCAGGAAAAACCCCAGGACCTAGTCCATATTTGAACACCACACTGTATTAAGCCATTACAGACTCTAGCCTACTACAAGTTAACTTCAGACTGGAATGTAGTTGAGCCCTACCCAATCTCACACTGATTAAGGTACAGTCGCATTCCTTACGCCTCTGAATCCCAGCAGGACTCTAATCACTTGATTCCCTTAGTTGATCTTATAAGAGTTGCTATGACCCAAAGTTGAAGACTTGATAAACAAATCTATCATACACAGAAAAGTATATTGAATAGATAAATCTGTCTCCCACAGAAATACCTACGAGTTTTTGTTCTGTTTTTTGATAAATCAAGGTGAACAGGAACCAATTGATATACCAGACTTATATTCTCAAAGAACGGCCTAGTAATATCAATCACCTCACAATGATCTTAACCGTATAGAAGTGGAACAAGATATTGTGGAATCACAAATGATAAGACGAAGATGTTTGTGACTACTTTTTATCTTATCTATCGGAGATTGAATCTCGAGAAAATATTAGAGAATATAGTACACCATACGATAGAACAAAGTAAGATCAGAACACGCAACTATAGAGAAAATAGTTGGGTCTGGCTTCAGAATCCCAATGAAGTCTTTAAGTCGTTAACCAATAATGGTTTTAGAAAAACCTAGGTTAAAGGAGAATCGACTCTAGTCACAACTAGTATCACACACGAGGTGTGGGGATTAGGTTTCCTAATTGCTAGAGTTCTCCCTTATATATTCTTCAAATCAGGGTTTGCAATCAATGTTACCTTGGTAACAAAGCATTCAATATTCACCGTTAGATGAAAACATAATTAGATTCAAGCTAATATGTTTTAACCGTTAGATCGAACTTAGCTTGTTATACACAAATGAAATGTGACTTCATTTAGATATGGGTAACCGTACCTAAATGTATACACTTAATTGGCTCAACAATAGTTAACTGAAGTTATCCATATGAACACTTTCATATCAATCATGTTCATCTTAATCACAACTAGTTCAAATGACTCAAATGAAACTAGTTATAGAGTTGTTCAATTGTTTATATTCTCATAGAAGTATACAAGACACAATTAAAGCAAAATCAATTTTGATTCAATTGAATCATTCATGAACATTATATCCACGGTTTACAAAAGTTTGCATTCCTTATTATATAAATGTATTTGTTCATGAACAAACCGATTTTAGAACTTAACCCACACAAGTATGCAGACGGTTACGAATACCTAAGTATCTGGACTTGGTCTTGGTTCGCCAAAGTATGCGAATGGGTACGCATTAATCGTCATTCACGACGAAACTCGGTTGAATTCCCGATCTTGAACTGTTAAGCTGGTACGCATACGGGTATGCATACTAAGTTCCAGGACTTCAACTATTAAACCAGTACGCATACGGGTATGCATACTATGGTTTAGGACTTGGAATTACTTGCAACAGTTAACATACAAGTACGCATACTTTGATATATGCAATCAATGGTTAATTGTTCTAAACTCTATTTTAATCATTGAAACATTCTTGGAAGACGAGAATAGTTGTCTCACACAAACTATTAGCTTCAAAGCAATTTTCAAGTGATCAATAGATCAATACGAAACATTCCGAGATCTATATCAAATGACTGTCTCACACAAATCATGTAAGATGTTACGGGGAAATTTTCACATGATCATATTTTGATTTTCGTCAAGAATAAAGATGAACTTGGTTAAAGCGAAAGCTTACCAACAGATATTTCGATAAATATGTAAGCGATTTAAACTCAGCTCGAAATATCAAATGTGTATAAAGTAATACGACTTTTATCTCACTAAGAGATAGAATATAAATAGACTTCCGAGTCATAGATGAGTTCAAGTCTCCACATACCTAGATAATTTGAGCAGTGTATGTTTCTCAAAAAAATCATCAACAATATCATATTTCTAATACTATTGATGAGCATCAATTAGTTATTGGTTGTAGTTCTTTGGAAAAGGTGGATGCTTATGATTAGGTAACTAATTATCTTTCCATTTAAGTATATATTTTACCATCTCTCAAATACCAACGGTTAGAAACTCGCTTGGTCAAACTTGCAAGTTTTGTTATCTCAAACTTGTTTTCAATGTTAGAAGCACAAAATTATATCTTGATTTCTAGTCTAGTTAAGTCAAGTCTCGGACTAGGATAGAGCTTGGTAGTTGAGTATCAGACATTATGAATACCCTCGAAGATTAAGACTGAAGATCAAACGAAGATATTTGGAGAACTTCATTAACAAAAAGGTAAGTGAAGACTGAACCATTATATTTACTCACAATATTATCATCATATTTATATGAGACTATGTCATATGATTTCTAAAAAAAAATATATTACAAATTTTAGAGCACAACTCGGTCGAACTCACAAGTTTTTTATATTTTTTATCTCAAGCATGTTGTCAATGTTAGATGAAAAAAACTATATCTATTAAAGTCAAGTATCGGACTAGTTATAGAAGTTGGTAGTTGAGTATCAGACATCATTGAATAAGCCATTTAAGACTGAAGATCGACGAAGACATTTGGAGAACTTCATAAACAAAGGTATGTGAAGATTGAAATACTCTATAACATGCATTACCATCATATCTCTATGAGACTATATATGTTGTATGACTTCTATAAGATTTAATATTGAAAAGAAGAAATTCCGAGACAAGCTTGTTTTGTTAAATATCTCGAAATATGATTTAAGAAATAAATGGTCATTGGTCCGTTGAAATCTTAGTTCGAAACAATTTACTATTCAAGAACTATTTTTGTGTCATATGGATTATTTGAAAATTGCACAAGCAATGATATTTATAGCTATGGCAAATGGGAATCTTTCAAACATCAAAAGAGAGTTTATCATAATGACTGTAATTTGGACTTGGAAAACCACTTCACAAACCATGGATATCTGATGTTCAAAATATAGGAAAGTTGACAAACAAGTTCGCAAACCCGTAGAGTTTTGATTTGGAAAGTTTGCAAACCGTGGTGATCTATTTATTTTAAATAGCCAACGGTTCACGAACCGTAGACGTCTCGAGTTGAGGAACAACAAGACTAAAAAAGTGGAGTCTAACAACCACACCCAATATTTCGTTTAGGAAATATGTGTGGACTAAATCCAATAAACTTCCAAGAGAATCAACTAGACAATCAGACTCAATCAAGGAAAATACATCAAATAGTTATATCTATGTTTCTCAATGTAATCAAGCAAATTAAACGAGATAGAAATCCACGAGCCTGATTATTATGAGAAACAACTTGAACGGTACCAAAGACCAATGTTCAAGTGTCAATAAATTTATATCAACAACCAAAGTTTAGATTATCTAATTGATTGAACTACGCATAACCTATGATATTTCAATTATATAGAAAATATAATGCGGAAAAGAAATAACACAGACACCAAAAATTTTGTTTACGAGGAAGCGCAAATGGGGAAAAACCCCAGGACCTAGTCCATATTTGAACACCACACTGTATTAAGCCATTACAGACTCTAGCCTACTACAAGTTAACTTCAGACTGGAATGTAGTTGAGCCCTACCCAATCTCACACTGATTAAGGTACAGTCGCATTCCTTACGCCTATGAATCCCAGCAGGACTCTAATCACTTGATTCCCTTAGTTGATCTTATAAGAGTTGCTATGACCCAAAGTTGAAGACTTGATAAACAAATCTATCATACACAGAAAAGTATATTGAATAGATAAATCTGTCTCCCACAGAAATACCTACGAGTTTTTGTTCTGTTTTTTGATAAATCAAGGTGAACAGGAACCAATTGATATACCAGACTTATATTCTCAAAGAACAGCCTAGTAATATCAATCACCTCACAATGATCTTAACCGTATGGAAGTGGAACAAGATATTGTGGAATCACAAATGATAAGACGAAGATGTTTGTGACTACTTTTTATCTTATCTATCGGAGATTGAATCTCGAGAAAATATTAGAGAATATGGTACACCATACGATAGAACAAAGTAAGATCAGAACACGCAATTATAGAGAAAATAGTTGGGTCTGGCTTCAGAATCCCAATGAAGTCTTTAAGTCGTTAACCAATAATGGTTTTAGAAAAACCTAGGTTAAAGGAGAATCGACTCTAGTCACAACTAGTATCACACACGAGGTGTGGGGATTAGGTTTCCTAATTGCTAGAGTTCTCCCTTATATAGTCTTCAAATCAGGGTTTGCAATCAATGTTACCTTGGTAACAAAGCATTCAATATTCACCGTTAGATGAAAACATAATTAGATTCAAGCTAATATGTTTTAACCGTTAGATCGAACTTAGCTTGTTATACACAAATGAAATGTGACTTCATTTAGATATGGGTAACCGTACCTAAATGTATACAGTTAATTGGCTCAACAATAGTTAACTGAAGTTATCCATATGAACACTTTCATATCAATCATGTTCATCTTAATCACAACTAGTTCAAATGACTCAAATGAAACTAGTTATAGAGTTGTTCAATTGTTTATATTCTCATAGAAGTATACAAGACACAATTAAAGCAAAATCAATTTTGATTCAATTGAATCATTCATGAACATTATATCCACGGTTTACAAAAGTTTGCATTCCTTATTATATAAATGTATTTGTTCATGAACAAACCGATTTTAGAACTTAACCCACACAAGTATGCAGACGGTTACGAATACCTAAGTATCTGGACTTGGTCTTGGTTCGCCAAGTATGCGAATGGGTACGCACACTCTCATTCACGACGAAACTCGGTTGAATTCCCGATCTTGAACTGTTAAGCTGGTACGCATACGGGTATGCATACTAAGTTCCAGGACTTCAACTATTAAACCAGTACGCATACGGGTATGCATACTATGGTTTCCGGACTTGGAATTACTTGCAACAGTTAACATACAAGTACGCATACTTTGATATATGCAATCAATGGTTAATTGTTCTAAACTCTATTTTAATCATTGAAACATTCTTGGAAGACGAGAATAGTTGTCTCACACAAACTATTAGCTTCAAAGCAATTTTCAAGTGATCAATAGATCAATACGAAACATTCCGAGATCTATATCAAATGACTGTCTCACACAAATCATGTAAGATGTTACCAGGAAATTTTCACATGATCATATTTTGATTTTCGTCAAGAATAAAGATGAACTTGGTTAAAGCGAAAGCTTACCAACAGATATTTCGATAAATATGTAAGCGATTTAAACTCAGCTCCGAAATATCAAATGTGTATAAAGTAATACGACTTTTATCTCACTAAGAGATAGAATATAAATAGACTTCCGAGTCATAGATGAGTTCAAGTCTCCACATACCTAGATAATTTGAGCAGTGTATGTTTCTCAAAAAAATCATCAACAATATCATATTTCTAATACTATTGATGAGCATCAATTAGTTATTGGTTGTAGTTCTTTGGAAAAGGTGGATGCTTATGATTAGGTAACTAATTATCTTTCCATTTAAGTATATATTTTACCATCTCTCAAATACCAACGGTTAGAGCACTGCTTGGTCAAACTTGCAAGTTTTGTTATCTCAAACTTGTTTTCAATGTTAGAAGCACAAAATTATATCTTGATTTCTAGTCTAGTTAAGTCAAGTCTCGGACTAGGATAGAGCTTGGTAGTTGAGTATCAGACATTATGAATACCCTCGAAGATTAAGACTGAAGATCAAACGAAGATATTTGGAGAACTTCATTAACAAAAAGGTAAGTGAAGACTGAACCATTATATTTACTCACAATATTATCATCATATTTATATGAGACTATGTCATATGATTTCTAAAAAAAAATATATTACAAATTTTAGAGCACAACTCGGTCGAACTCACAAGTTTTTTATATTTTTTATCTCAAGCATGTTGTCAATGTTAGATGAAAAAAACTATATCTATTAAAGTCAAGTATCGGACTAGTTATAGAAGTTGGTAGTTGAGTATCAGACATCATTGAATAAGCCACGAAGACTGAAGATCGACGAAGACATTTGGAGAACTTCATAAACAAAGGTATGTGAAGATTGAAATACTCTATAACATGCATTACCATCATATCTCTATGAGACTATATATGTTGTATGACTTCTATAAGATTTAATATTGAAAAGAAGAAATTCCGAGACAAGCTTGTTTTGTTAAATATCTCGAAATATGATTTAAGAAATAAATGGTCATTGGTCCGTTGAAATCTTAGTTCGAAACAATTTACTATTCAAGAACTATTTTTGTGTCATATGGATTATTTGAAAATTGCACAAGCAATGATATTTATAGCTATGGCAAATGGGAATCTTTCAAACATCAAAAGAGAGTTTATCATAATGACTGTAATTTGGACTTGGAAAACCACTTCACAAACCATGGATATCTGATGTTCAAAATATAGGAAAGTTGACAAACAAGTTCGCAAACCCGTAGAGTTTTGATTTGGAAAGTTTGCAAACCGTGGTGATCTATTTATTTTAAATAGCCAACGGTTCACGAACCGTAGACGTCTGAGTTGAGGAACAACAAGACTAAAAAAGCGGGAGTCTAACAACCACACCCAATATTTCGTTTAGGAAATATGTGTGGACTAAATCCAATAAACTTCCAAGAGAATCAACTAGACAGTCAGACTCAATCAAGGAAAATACATCAAATAGTTATATCTATGTTTCTCAATGTAATCAGCAAATTAAACAGATAGAAATCCACGAGCCTGATTATTATGAGAAACAACTTGAACGGTACCAAAGACCAATGTTCAAGTGTCAATAAATTTATATCAACAACCAAAGTTTAGATTATCTAATTGATTGAACTACGCATAACCTATGATATTTCAATTATATAGAAAATATAATGCGGAAAAGAAATAACACAGACACCAAAAATTTTGTTTACGAGGAAACTGCAAATGCAGGAAAAACCCCAGGACCTAGTCCATATTTGAACACCACACTGTATTAAGCCATTACAGACTCTAGCCTACTACAAGTTAACTTCAGACTGGAATGTAGTTGAGCCCTACCCAATCTCACACTGATTAAGGTACAGTCGCATTCCTTACGCCTATGAATCCCAGCAGGACTCTAATCACTTGATTCCCTTAGTTGATCTTATAAGAGTTGCTATGACCCAAAGTTGAAGACTTGATAAACAAATCTATCATACACGAGTAAAAGTATATTGAATAGATAAATCTGTCTCCCACAGAAATACCTACGAGTTTTTGTTCTGTTTTTTGATAAATCAAGGTGAACAGGAACCAATTGATATACCAGACTTATATTCTCAAAGAACAGCCTAGTAATATCAATCACCTCACAATGATCTTAACCGTATGGAAGTGGAACAAGATATTGTGGAATCACAAACGATAAGACGAAGATGTTTGTGACTACTTTTTATCTTATCTATCGGAGATTGAATCTCGAGAAAATATTAGAGAATATGGTACACCATACGATAGAACAAAGTAAGATCAGAACACGCAATTATAGAGAAAATAGTTGGGTCCGCTTCAGAATCCCAATGAAGTCTTTAAGTCGTTAACCAATAATGGTTTTAGAAAAACCTAGGTTAAAGGAGAATCGACTCTAGTCACAACTAGTATCACACACGAGGTGTGGGGATTAGGTTTCCTAATTGCTAGAGTTCTCCCTTATATAGTCTTCAAATCAGGGTTTGCAATCAATGTTACCTTGGTAACAAAGCATTCAATATTCACCGTTAGATGAAAACATAATTAGATTCAAGCTAATATGTTTTAACCGTTAGATCGAACTTAGCTTGTTATACACAAATGAAATGTGACTTCATTTAGATATGGGTAACCGTACCTAAATGTATACAGTTAATTGGCTCAACAATAGTTAACTGAAGTTATCCATATGAACACTTTCATATCAATCATGTTCATCTTAATCACAACTAGTTCAAATGACTCAAATGAAACTAGTTATAGAGTTGTTCAATTGTTTATATTCTCATAGAAGTATACAAGACACAATTAAAGCAAAATCAATTTTGATTCAATTGAATCATTCATGAACATTATATCCACGGTTTACAAAAGTTTGCATTCCTTATTATATAAATGTATTTGTTCATGAACAAACCGATTTTAGAACTTAACCCACACAAGTATGCAGACGGTTACGAATACCTAAGTATCTGGACTTGGTCTTGGTTCGCCAGTATGCGAATGGGTACGCACACTGTCATTCACGACGAAACTCGGTTGAATTCCCGATCTTGAACTGTTAAGCTGGTACGCATACGGGTATGCATACTAAGTTCCAGGACTTCAACTATTAAACCAGTACGCATACGGGTATGCATACTATGGTTTCCGGACTTGGAATTACTTGCAACAGTTAACATACAAGTACGCATACTTTGATATATGCAATCAATGGTTAATTGTTCTAAACTCTATTTTAATCATTGAAACATTCTTGGAAGACGAGAATAGTTGTCTCACACAAACTATTAGCTTCAAAGCAATTTTCAAGTGATCAATAGATCAATACGAAACATTCCGAGATCTATATCAAATGACTGTCTCACACAAATCATGTAAGATGTTACCAGGAAATTTTCACATGATCATATTTTGATTTTCGTCAAGAATAAAGATGAACTTGGTTAAAGCGAAAGCTTACCAACAGATATTTCGATAAATATGTAAGCGATTTAAACTCAGCTCGAAATATCAAATGTGTATAAAGTAATACGACTTTTATCTCACTAAGAGATAGAATATAAATAGACTTCCGAGTCATAGATGAGTTCAAGTCTCCACATACCTAGATAATTTGAGCAGTGTATGTTTCTCAAAAAAATCATCAACAATATCATATTTCTAATACTATTGATGAGCATCAATTAGTTATTGGTTGTAGTTGCTGGAAAAGGTGGATGCTTATGATTAGGTAACTAATTATCTTTCCATTTAAGTATATATTTTACCATCTCTCAAATACCAACTTCAGTTAGAGCAATCGCTTGGTCAAACTTGCAAGTTTTGTTATCTCAAACTTGTTTTCAATGTTAGAAGCACAAAATTATATCTTGATTTCTAGTCTAGTTAAGTCAAGTCTCGGACTAGGATAGAGCTTGGTAGTTGAGTATCAGACATTATGAATACCCTCGAAGATTAAGACTGAAGATCAAACGAAGATATTTGGAGAACTTCATTAACAAAAAGGTAAGTGAAGACTGAACCATTATATTTACTCACAATATTATCATCATATTTATATGAGACTATGTCATATGATTTCTAAAAAAAAAATATATTACAAATTTTAGAGCACAACTCGGTCGAACTCACAAGTTTTTTATATTTTTTATCTCAAGCATGTTGTCAATGTTAGATGAAAAAAACTATATCTATTAAAGTCAAGTATCGGACTAGTTATAGAAGTTGGTAGTTGAGTATCAGACATCATTGAATAAGCCACGAAGACTGAAGATCGACAAAGACATTTGGAGAACTTCATAAACAAAGGTATGTGAAGATTGAAATACTCTATAACATGCATTACCATCATATCTCTATGAGACTATATATGTTGTATGACTTCTATAAGATTTAATATTGAAAAGAAGAAATTCCGAGACAAGCTTGTTTTGTTAAATATCTCGAAATATGATTTAAGAAATAAATGGTCATTGGTCCGTTGAAATCTTAGTTCGAAACAATTTACTATTCAAGAACTATTTTTGTGTCATATGGATTATTTGAAAATTGCACAAGCAATGATATTTATAGCTATGGCAAATGGGAATCTTTCAAACATCAAAAGAGAGTTTATCATAATGACTGTAATTTGGACTTGGAAAACCACTTCACAAACCATGGATATCTCGATGTTCAAAATATAGGAAAGTTGACAAACAAGTTCGCAAACCCGTAGAGTTTTGATTTGGAAAGTTTGCAAACCGTGGTGATCTATTTATTTAAATAGCCAACGGTTCATTTAACCGTAGACGTCTGAGTTGAGGAACAACAAGACTAAAAAAGCGGAGTCTAACAACCACACCCAATATTTCGTTTAGGAAATATGTGTGGACTAAATCCAATAAACTTCCAAGAGAATCAACTAGACAGTCAGACTCAATCAAGGAAAATACATCAAATAGTTATATCTATGTTTCTCAATGTAATCAGCAAATTAAACAGATAGAAATCCACGAGCCTGATTATTATGAGAAACAACTTGAACGGTACCAAAGACCAATGTTCAAGTGTCAATAAATTTATATCAACAACCAAAGTTTAGATTATCTAATTGATTGAACTACGCATAACCTATGATATTTCAATTATATAGAAAATAGAATGCGGAAAATAAATAACACAGATACCAGAAATTTTATTAACAAGGAAACCGAAAATGCAGAAAAACCCCGGGACTAGTCCATATTTGAACACCACACTGTATTAAGCCATTACAGACACTAGCCTACTACAAGTTAACTTTAGACTGGAATGTAGTTGAGACCTAACCAATCTCAACTGATCAAGGTACAGTCGCATTCCTTACGCCTATGAATCCCAGCAGGACTCTAATCACTTGATTCCCTTAGTTGATCTTATAAGAGTTGCTATGACCCAAAGTTGAAGACTTGATAAACAAATCTATCATACACAGAAAAGTATATTGAATAGATAAATCTGTCTCCCACAGAAATACCTACGAGTTTTTGTTCTATTTTTTGATAAATCAAGGTGAACAGGAACCAATTGATATACCAGACTTATATTCTCAAAGAACAGACCTAGTAATATCAATCACCTCACAATGATCTTAACCGTATGGAAGTGGAACAAGATATTGTGGAATCACAAACGATAAGACGAAGATGTTTGTGACTACTTTTTATCTTATCTATCGGAGATTGAATCTCGAGAAAATATTAGAGAATATGGTACACCATACGATAGAACAAAGTAAGATCAGAACACGCAACTATAGAGAAAATAGTTGGGTCCGCTTCAGAATCCCAATGAAGTCTTTAAGTCGTTAACCAATAATGGTTTTAGAAAAACCTAGGTTAAAGGAGAATCGACTCTAGTCACAACTAGTATCACACACGAGGTGTGGGGATTAGGTTTCCTAATTGCTAGAGTTCTCCCTTATATAGTCTTCAAATCAGGGTTTGCAATCAATGTTACCTTGGTAACAAAGCATTCAATATTCACCGTTAGATGAAAACATAATTAGATTCAAGCTAATATGTTTTAACCGTTAGATCGAACTTAGCTTGTTATACACAAATGAAATGTGACTTCATTTAGATATGGGTAACCGTACCTAAATGTATACACTTAATTGGCTCAACAATAGTTAACTGAAGTTATCCATATGAACACTTTCATATCAATCATGTTCATCTTAATCACAACTAGTTCAAATGACTCAAATGAAACTAGTTATAGAGTTGTTCAATTGTTTATATTCTCATAGAAGTATACAAGACACAATTAAAGCAAAATCAATTTTGATTCAATTGAATCATTCATGAACATTATATCCACGGTTTACAAAAGTTTGCATTCCTTATTATATAAATGTATTTGTTCATGAACAAACCGATTTTAGAACTTAACCCACACAAGTATGCAGACGGTTACTTAATACCTAAGTATCTGGACTTGGTCTTGGTTCGCCAAGATGCGAATGGGTACGCACTTGTCATTTCACGATTTAAACTCGGTTGAATTCCCGATCTTGAACTGTTAAGCTGGTACGCATACGGGTATGCATACTAAGTTCCAGGACTTCAACTATTAAACCAAAGACGCATACGGGTATGCATACTATGGTTTCGGACTTGGAATTACTTGCAACAGTTAACATACAAGTACGCATACTTTGATATATGCAATCAATGGTTAATTGTTCTAAACTCTATTTTAATCATTGAAACATTCTTGGAAGACGAGAATAGTTGTCTCACACAAACTATTAGCTTCAAAGCAATTTTCAAGTGATCAATAGATCAATACGAAACATTCCGAGATCTATATCAAATGACTGTCTCACACAAATCATGTAAGATGTTACCAGGAAATTTTCACATGATCATATTTTGATTTTCGTCAAGAATAAAGATGAACTTGGTTAAAGCGAAAGCTTACCAACAGATATTTCGATAAATATGTAAGCGATTTAAACTCAGCTCGAAATATCAAATGTGTATAAAGTAATACGACTTTTATCTCACTAAGAGATAGAATATAAATAGACTTCCGAGTCATAGATGAGTTCAAGTCTCCACATACCTAGATAATTTGAGCAGTGTATGTTTCTCAAAAAAATCATCAACAATATCATATTTCTAATACTATTGATGAGCATCAATTAGTTATTGGTTGTAGTTGCTGGAAAAGGTGGATGCTTATGATTAGGTAACTAATTATCTTTCCATTTAAGTATATATTTTACCATCTCTCAAATACCAACGGTTAGAGCACTGCTTGGTCAAACTTGCAAGTTTTGTTATCTCAAACTTGTTTTCAATGTTAGAAGCACAAAATTATATCTTGATTTCTAGTCTAGTTAAGTCAAGTCTCGGACTAGGATAGAGCTTGGTAGTTGAGTATCAGACATTATGAATACCCTCGAAGATTAAGACTGAAGATCAAACGAAGATATTTGGAGAACTTCATTAACAAAAAGGTAAGTGAAGACTGAACCATTATATTTACTCACAATATTATCATCATATTTATATGAGACTATGTCATATGATTTCTAAAAAAAAATATATTACAAATTTTAGAGCACAACTCGGTCGAACTCACAAGTTTTTTATATTTTTTATCTCAAGCATGTTGTCAATGTTAGATGAAAAAAACTATATCTATTAAAGTCAAGTATCGGACTAGTTATAGAAGTTGGTAGTTGAGTATCAGACATCATTGAATAAGCCACGAAGACTGAAGATCGACGAAGACATTTGGAGAACTTCATAAACAAAGGTATGTGAAGATTGAAATACTCTATAACATGCATTACCATCATATCTCTATGAGACTATATATGTTGTATGACTTCTATAAGATTTAATATTGAAAAGAAGAAATTCCGAGACAAGCTTGTTTTGTTAAATATCTCGAAATATGATTTAAGAAATAAATGGTCATTGGTCCGTTGAAATCTTAGTTCAAACAATTTACTATTCAAGAACTATTTTTGTGTCATATGGATTATTTGAAAATTGCACAAGCAATGATATTTATAGCTATGGCAAATGGGAATCTTTCAAACATCAAAAGAGAGTTTATCATAATGACTGTAATTTGGACTTGGAAAACCACTTCACAAACCATGGATATCTGATGTTCAAAATATAGGAAAGTTGACAAACAAGTTCGCAAACCCGTAGAGTTTTGATTTGGAAAGTTTGCAAACCGTGGTGATCTATTTATTTTAAATAGCCAACGGTTCACGAACCGTAGACGTCTGAGTTGAGGAACAACAAGACTAAAAAAGCGGGAGTCTAACAACCACACCCAATATTTCGTTTAGGAAATATGTGTGGACTAAATCCAATAAACTTCCAAGAGAATCAACTAGACAGTCAGACTCAATCAAGGAAAATACATCAAATAGTTATATCTATGTTTCTCAATGTAATCAGCAAATTAAACAGATAGAAATCCACGAGCCTGATTATTATGAGAAACAACTTGAACGGTACCAAAGACCAATGTTCAAGTGTCAATAAATTTATATCAACAACCAAAGTTTAGATTATCTAATTGATTGAACTACGCATAACCTATGATATTTCAATTATATAGAAAATATAATGCGGAAAAGAAATAACACAGACACCAAAAATTTTGTTTACGAGGAAACTGCAAATGCAGGAAAAACCCCAGGACCTAGTCCATATTTGAACACCACACTGTATTAATCCATTACAGACTCTAGCCTACTACAAGTTAACTTCAGACTGGAATGTAGTTGAGCCCTACCCAATCTCACACTGATTAAGGTACAGTCGCATTCCTTACGCCTATGAATCCCAGCAGGACTCTAATCACTTGATTCCCTTAGTTGATCTTATAAGAGTTGCTATGACCCAAAGTTGAAGACTTGATAAACAAATCTATCATACACAGAAAAGTATATTGAATAGATAAATCTGTCTCCCACAGAAATACCTACGAGTTTTTGTTCTATTTTTTGATAAATCAAGGTGAACAGGAACCAATTGATATACCAGACTTATATTCTCAAAGAACAGCCTAGTAATATCAATCACCTCACAATGATCTTAACCGTATGGAAGTGGAACAAGATATTGTGGAATCACAAACGATAAGACGAAGATGTTTGTGACTACTTTTTATCTTATCTATCGGAGATTGAATCTCGAGAAAATATTAGAGAATATGGTACACCATACGATAGAACAAAGTAAGATCAGAACACGCAATTATAGAGAAAATAGTTGGGTCTGGCTTCAGAATCCCAATGAAGTCTTTAAGTCGTTAACCAATAATGGTTTTAGAAAAACCTAGGTTAAAGGAGAATCGACTCTAGTCACAACTAGTATCACACACGAGGTGTGGGGATTAGGTTTCCTAATTGCTAGAGTTCTCCCTTATATAGTCTTCAAATCGGGTTTGCAATCAATGTTACCTTGGTAACAAAGCATTCAATATTCACCGTTAGATGAAAACATAATTAGATTCAAGCTAATATGTTTTAACCGTTAGATCGAACTTAGCTTGTTATACACAAATGAAATGTGACTTCATTTAGATATGGGTAACCGTACCTAAATGTATACAGTTAATTGGCTCAACAATAGTTAACTGAAGTTATCCATATGAACACTTTCATATCAATCATGTTCATCTTAATCACAACTAGTTCAAATGACTCAAATGAAACTAGTTATAGAGTTGTTCAATTGTTTATATTCTCATAGAAGTATACAAGACACAATTAAAGCAAAATCAATTTTGATTCAATTGAATCATTCATGAACATTATATCCACGGTTTACAAAAGTTTGCATTCCTTATTATATAAATGTATTTGTTCATGAACAAACCGATTTTAGAACTTAACCCACACAAGTATGCAGACGGTTACGAATACCTAAGTATCTCGGACTTGGTCTTGGTTCGCCAAGATATGCGAATGGGTACGCACACTGTCATTCACGACGAAACTCGGTTGAATTCCCGATCTTGAACTGTTAAGCTGGTACGCATACGGGTATGCATACTAAGTTCCAGGACTTCAACTATTAAACCAGTACGCATACGGGTATGCATACTATGGTTTCCGGACTTGGAATTACTTGCAACAGTTAACATACAAGTACACATACTTTGATATATGCAATCAATGGTTAATTGTTCTAAACTCTATTTTAATCATTGAAACATTCTTGGAAGACGAGAATAGTTGTCTCACACAAACTATTAGCTTCAAAGAAATTTTCAAGTGATCAATAGATCAATACGAAACATTCCGAGATCTATATCAAATGACTGTCTCACACAAATCATGTAAGATGTTACCAGGAAATTTTCACATGATCATATTTTGACTTTCGTCAAGAATAAAGATGAACTTGGTTAAAGCGAAAGCTTACCAACACATATTTCGATAAATATGTAAGCGATTTAAACTCAGCTCGAAATATCAAATGTGTATAAGGTAATACGACTTTTATCTCACTAAGAGATAGAATATAAATAGACTTCCGAGTCATAGATGAGTTCAAGTCTCCACATACCTTTTTTTGATGAAGTTCCACAAGCTCCCCTTAGTAGTTCTTCATCTCTAATCGATGAACTCCGTGAAGTCTAAAGATCAACTACACATTTTATCTCAATCTGAGACATAGCTATAAGTAGACTAGAAACCAAGACTTATAGTTTTGACAACTAAACTTGGAAAACAAGCTTGAGATAGCAACGCTTTCGAGTTCGACCGAGCAGTGCTCTAACAATCTCCCCCTTTGTCAATTTTAGTGACAAAACTATCAATACATATGGATTACAAAATAAATAAACTTTGTACCTTCTCATCCAGATGCTTGATTTCCTTAGTTCTTCAACATTACTCGAAATATTCGTCACTTCCAAGTACTCCAGTGATTCTTAACGTGTTCAACTTAGCATCATATTTGTTGAAAATCTGTAGCCATAACAATAAGAAAACGATTGTTCGCAATCATTGTTATACAGTGTCATAGTATTATTACACAGCATCAAAGTTCAATTGTGTCACAACTTTGAAAATAATACTACGGTGATATGTATCACTCCCCCTTAGTCGATAATTCATCTCACAATGAAAACCACTCTCCCTTACATAATAATCCGTAAACCATATGTATTTGTAGTGTGAACTACACAATAATTCTCCCCCTTTTTGTCAATATAAATTGGTAAAGGTACGAAAACTAGCGGGATTATAATGAAATTCACATAGAGATACTTCATGACTAAAAGAAAACATATCAACTTTGTTTTGATGATTTCACATAGTCGAAACTTAGTGTATTCATCAAGGAGTTTATAAAGATGCAAGAAAACTCCTACAATATTCCACAACCGCACTCCCCTCAAAGATTTGGCAATTAAGCACAAGTTTAATTAAGAACTCTCCCCCATAAAATGTCATTCCCAAAAGAACAACAAGAGTGACCTTACTTTTTACAAGAAAATAAGGATTTAATTGGACATTAACAAATCACATGAAACATGAATTTGTATCTAGAAAAATCAATTAAATTAACCACAAGAAAACCCATGATTAATTTAATCGGAAATGCTCAACATACGAGAACTTACGGAGCCGTACAATACTTTCACATAGATGTGGATCAGGGAAAGATCAATACTGCGGAATATACAAAGATTCATTCTATTTTGCATCAATAAATGACACAATATACTTAATCTTTCACATCAAAAGTTCATTCTATTCTCCATCAATATTTCATAATGACATAATAGACTTAACTTTTGACATATATGGGACAATCATAGTTCACGGACGTAAACACACATATCCCATAAATTTTTTTGCAATATATAAAACCAATAAAGATTAATACTGCAAAATCATCTTCCAAATAAACTTTAGAATTTAAATAAATAAATCTAAAAACATTGCAAGATGTAACTCGTTGGCAATAGCCGTGTGTAATCACAATATATACTATTCAAACCCTACTCACTACAAAAATAATCACTTTTAGCCACGCTAAGCAGTGTGGCAGTTACTTAAAAATCCGTGGCAAAAACTAATTAGCCACGGCGTACAGGACGTAACAAATAGTCACTTGGCTAATTGTATTAGCCACCACCACAGCCACGGTTGTTTTGGGCGGCAAATATTGCATGATCATTTTCCACGGCTACCTGGCGTCACTGTTCAGCACACGTGCCATTCTAGCCACACATCATGGTTGTGACAGGAGATCACTTCTCAACCTTTTTTTTATATATTCAGTTCGTTATAGTTTTGCAAGGCTTGATTTTTGGCAAGTATCAACATTTTTAACAGAAACCATTCACTTAAACAATAAGTATAAAAAAAATTAAAAGCTCTCATTTATTTATTCATTAATAAAGAACATCAAATACAAATAAGCTACTGATCCAAATTATACAGTCGCCAATTCACGATATTGAGACAAAGCCAAAAACATGACTGACATGAGGTACTAGAAATCGAACAAACAATTTCAAGGGAGAATATATACAAATCGAGATTGAACTGGTTTCTCAATAACTCCAAGAGATTCCTATAAGATATCTTCGTGTTCTGCTTTTAACATTGAATGGAGGATCAGATCCAGCATCTTGAAATCTTCATGTTGCATACGGGCGAAAAGCGGATGACAACTACACTTCGCCTTTTTAGCATGCACAGATAACATCAGCAAGAAAGCAAGCCACCTGAAAAGACATCAGATAGTACCATATAGTTCAGTGCTAGAGGCAATGTGAAAGAAGTTCCGGAACTATCTTAGACAATATATACTGTGATCAAAACCGCATTACAGACGTCTGGACTCGAATCATCATGAGTAACAATCATAATTATTACTAATTAAATCTGAAAACCACATTTTATTCTTTTGACAATCTGCAGGCAACCAAACCCTTTATCTTTTTACCAACCAGTTCCTTGTCAGCATAATTAAATCTGAAAACCACATTTTATTCTTTTGACAATCTGCAGGCAACCAAACCCTTTATCTTTTTACCAACATAGCGTTTATCTAGAAGGAAGGTCAACAACAATTACGTCATGTGTGCAATGATCAATTCTAAACTCAAATATCATCATACCAACTAAGAACACTAAATTGGATTAAGGATAACAGATTATTAAGCAGATAATACCACAAGTAATAATGCCAAGTATACAACATGAACACTGCACAAAACATACAGTATAAAAAAACTGCAATGTTGATTATAATACCTTGCAAGTGGTATTAGGATTCCAGAGCCCATAATAACTATGGCATAAATAGTGAACATTCATTATCACCTAAAAATTGTCTTATATGAATTTGTTCTGGCCCTTCATAAGTTACAGAAATATCTGAACATACCGATGCAAAAATCTCTGGTGTTTTTTCTGAATCATCAGTAATCATGGAAAAGCAAATCCATGCAGGTATACACAGTAAACGATATTTCTAATAAGATGCTAATTAAAGATAAATAAATTGCCGTAATATTTATCCTTTTTCATAAATTGCTGCCATATGAAAGTTTGAATACATAGAAAGTACCTTGGATCTGTTAGACAGATAATGGTAAGCAAGTTTGCATTACAGACAACACATATTCATGAACAAGTTACTCTTCCCATCCTTTGGAGCTCTACCCAAAAAGCTAAAGTTTTCCTCTTACCAACATGGCAGATGTATTTGAAATAGATAAATCTCTGTGTTTTCCCATTGCTTTCTGGTGCCTTGAGCTCCTTGTTTGTTCAAATACCTGTTGGATATTTTCTGTCTCACTAGCTATTGAGGTACCACTCTCTCTCCCATCTTTGCTTTCCCTGTAATAGCAAACACACCCACAAATATTTTACATACTAAATACTAAATCTAAGAGCTAAATAACTCGAAAATGAATATATAGTTAGGTGTTTGATTTGATAGATGATGAGTTGTGAGTTACTACCAAATCTGCAAATTACAAATGAGGAATTTAAAAAATCAAAATACTACCAAGATCATTTAGGAGGAAGAAAAAAGCGTCTCACCTATCAGAAGAGAGAACAATGAAACAATTCATCTAGTGCATCTAAACAAGTATCATACCAATCAGAAGAGAGACTAATAAAACATTGCATTTAGTACATGTACCGCCTTGTAACCAATTAGCTAGTATAATGAGACTGGAAAAACTGAGCAAAAATCAGATACCATTCAACATGAACTTTTGTTCTCTAAAATTAGTTTAAACTTACTTGATAAATAGAAACATTTGCCAACAATTCCAAGTGCTCAGCTTAAAACATCGAAACCATACAAAATCAAACTCGAAAATGAATATATAGTGATACTCCCTGCATTTGGCTGCACCTTATCAAAGACTAGATTACATCTAGCTTTCCACGGGTGCTATAGAATGACTCATACTTTTCCCTTCAGCTGCATGTTTAACTGCATATGAATACTCATAGGTTTTGCAAACATATTCACAATCCATTCATCAAAGTTGACAGTATTTATAGAAGTAGCAAGATTAGTGTCACACAGTTCCCATATTTTTTTTGAAATATTACAATCAAGAAATAGATGCTGCATAGTTTCAACAGAATCATTATAGAAAGGACACAGAGTTGATCTATTAGATTCAAATCTAGTAAATTTATCACCTGTTGGAAGACAACCTGTTAAACATTTCCATAAAAAGTGTAAAATTCTTGGTGGAATATTTTGCTTCCAAAAGAAATTCCAGTTGATATCAACTGAATTGTTAACAATTCCATTCTGATCTTGGTACTCATTGAGAATAACCCTATAAGCAGACTTAACTGTAAACATGCCATTGTTTTCAGGGAGCCATCTAAGAGTATCACTACCACTCCCAGGAATTCTAATTTTTAAGATCTCTCTAACAGTTGTATGGTCAAACAAATTATTTAGAATGTTAACTTTCCAAGCTAAACTATCAGCATCAATTAGTTGACTAACTGTACACATATTAGAAGAATGGAATGTAGAATCTACAAGACCATTAATGGTAGGAATCCATCTGTCCTTCCATATATTAATCTTTTCACCTGTAGCAATTTCCCAGCAGCTATACTTCCTAACAAAATCTAGACCCTCTAATATCCCTTTCCAAACCCATGAGCCTTTATCAGTACATTCACCATGTAAGACATTAGCATTAGTAAAGTACTTACCTTCTAAAATCTGAGACCATAGATCATCTGGAGAGGAAATCAATCTCCAAGCCAGTTTTGTTAACAAAGATTTATTAACAATTTCAGATTTTTTAATACCCATTCCACCTTGACATTTTGGCTTTGCCACATCATCCCATCTCCTGGGATAGCCCCCTTTCCCATTTTTATTTTTGTTCCACCAAAATTTCCTTTGAATAGAGTCCATCTGATCAGTAAGTTTCTTAGGCATAGGAAAAACAGCAAGGTGATGATAAGCAGTATTTCCAAGAACAGTTTGAGCTAAAATAGTTCTTTCAGGTTGACTTAAAAACTTAGACTTCCAAGTGTGTAGGTTATCACCATATCTATCTAACAACCCACCAAAAGTTTGCATTTTATTTTTCTGAATAAGAAGAGGAACTCCTAGGTATTTGTCATTTAAGGCCATTCTCTTGATATGAAGAATATTAGAGATTTCATTCTTAACAGAATTAGGGACTTTAGGGCTAAAGGCCATACCTGACTTATCAAAATTGACTGACTGCCCAGAAAAGAGACTGAATTGATCAATGATCTTAGCTAGGATCCTTGATTCACTAGCATTAGCTTTAGATAAAATCAAACAATCATCAGCAAAGAAAAGGTGGGAAACAGAAGGACTGGAAATAGAGACTTTCATACCCTGTATACTACCATTTTGCTCATCTTGTAAAAGAGCTCTAGAGAAGGAGTCCATACAAAGGATAAAGAGATAAGGAGATAATGGATCTCCTTGTCTCAATCCTCTTTGAGGTTTGAAAACCTCTCCAGGAGAACCATTCAAAAGAATAAAAGTAGAAACAGTTGACAAACATTGTTCAATCATACAACACCAATCATCACTAAATCCAAGTTTTTAAGGGTTCCAAGTAAGAAACTCCATTCAATCCTATCAAAAGCCTTAGACATGTCTAGCTTAACTGCCATCCAACCTTTTTGAGTTCTAGTTTTCCTCATAGTATCAACAAGTTCACGTGCAATAACTATGTTATCTGTTATTAATCTCCCTGACAAGAAAGCTGTTTGATTAGGAGAAATGATTCTATTCAGAAGGGGTTTGAGCCTACTAGACAGAAGTTTAGATATGATCTTGTAGACAACATTACACAAACTTATAGGTCTAAAATCAGCAACATTCTTAGGAAAATTAATTTTAGGAATCAAGGCAGTAAAGTTATGATTTAACTGCTTCAACAAATGCTTAGAATGGAAAAAGCTTTGGACCATACTTACAGTAGATTCTCCTACAATATCCTACATTTCCTTGTAAAATACTGGTGGAAACCCATCAGGGTTAGGAGTTGTCCAAGACTGCATACTAAACACAATAGCTTTGATTTCATCAGCAGAAGGAATTTTAGTCAACATGATATTATCCTCTTCAGTAATACATGGAATAATGTTGTCTAAGTACTCATCAGGCCTAGGGGGATTAGTAGATTTGCTCATGCTTAGAAAGTGAGATTTAAGAGTGTCTGCAATTTCATTCCTACTGGATAACCAAATACCTAGATTATTTTGCAAGGTATCTATCTGAGTTCTCTTCTTCCTAAAATTGGATTTGGTATGGAAATACCTAGTATTCCTATCACCCAATTTAAAGAAATCATCCTTACCTCTCTGTTTCCAATAATCCTCCTCTGCATCATACCAAAAGATTAGTCTTTTATTAAGATCAACAATTATATCAGAAGACATATTATGGCCATTGGCAAGGAGGTTAGAAATTTGAGACTCAGTTTTAGCAATTTGAGTAGAAATATTAACAAAGTGTTCATAATTCCATTTCCTTAGACTTTGCTTAGTACCAAATAGAAACTTACAATGTTTGAAAGCAGCTGATCCTGTATGAGAGTGTTTCCAGCTATGTTTGATAATTTCCTTACAAGTAGAGTCCCTGAACCAAGTCCTATTAAATCTAAAGGTTTTATTAGTGCCATTATCTTTCTGACCAGTAGAGAGGAGAATGGGACAATTATCACTTGCTATAGGAACCAAATGATAGACAATGGCAGTAGGGTAGTTGTTCAACCAGTCTATAGAGGAAGCTACTCTATCTAATCTTTCTAGAATCAGTTCTTCACCTTGCCTCATGTTAAACCAAGTATAAGGGTTACCAACATAAGGTAAAGAGTACAGATTAGCATTGTCCAAAATTTCTCTATTTTTGTCAAGTTGAGCTTGGCTCACTACATTTCCCCCTTCTTTCTCATTTTGATTAATAATGAAGTTCAAATCACCAATAACAACCCATGGGAGATTATAATGATGTGCTATTCTATTCATGGAATCCCATTATTGTTTCCTAGTATTTTCATTCAGTGAGCCCTAAATAAAGGAGAATAAGGACTGGCTAGTTCTAGCATCAATTTTCACTAAGCAGGTAATAACATTAAGTCTAGAATCAATAACTTGGACATCTATACCATCCTCCCAGAGAAGACATAATCCACCAGATTGGCCAGTTGGTTCACAGAAAACAACATTAGGATAATTGAATCTAGAGATATAGAGTTTCATTTTTTTAAGCTGGTTTTTAGTTTCACTGAGAAAGATTAAATCAGGGTCATTGGATCTTATCAAGTCCTTTAAATGTTGTCTAGTGTACTTATTACCAAACCCACAAACATTCCAAGAGAGAAACTTCATTGTATCAGCAAAGGAGTTTTTATGATTAATAGGAAAAAAGAGTCAATATAAGAGGAAAATTTGGGACTAAAGTTTAAAAAAGATTTGTTAATAGAAAGTACCTGCTCCTCTCCAAATATGGGTGCAGAGTTTTCATCCACTGCAGTAACCTGATTATTGACCAGTGTAGTAGTAGTAGTAGTTGTTGTATTCATCATGGAATTGTTAGAAGAGTCAGATTTTGGGATAGACTGAGCTCTGGAGTTTCTTTGTCTTTTTCCAAGTCTAGCTTCACTTTCCATCTCACTAGAATCTTTATTTGCTGCTTCAATATTTGAATTTTCATTCCCTGCCTTAATCACTAAAACGCCATCCTTCGGAGGAACAAAAGGAGTGGACCTAGTACCTCTTCTTCCCACCAGTCTTGGAGCTTGATTATTGCTTTTAGGACTTGTTGCAGTTGGCTTCTTAACATTCTCCAGAGTAATGGGGAGGGCATGTATTCCTGCCAAATCTTCTGCTCTTTTATTGCAATCATTCTTAGAGTGATCCAAAACATAACATTCTGAGCACAAGTTATGAGGTTGTTTTTCGTAGTATAATCTAACCCACCTTGTGTGACCAGTTGCAGTTACATCTAGAATTCCTCTTCTTAAAGCAGTTTTGAGATTAATATTGACACATACTTTTTGGGTTTCTCCACCAACTGGGCATCCATTTTCTGGTTGGAGTGCAATGACTTCTCCCATAATAGCACCCATTTCCCTGACCACTTTTGCATTCATGAATTCTGGAAGGAGATGTTTTAATTGAATCCAGAATACTTGATGTTCCCAATCCAGATCCTGATGGACCATGCCATCAAAGTAGTCATGCAATACCATTAGATTCCCACTTATGCTCCAAGGCCTTTCTTCAAACACCTTGTTGAGTTAAATCCAGCTTGCAAATTTGAAGACAAATATTTTTGGATCAATCTCAAACACTTCTAAGTCTTCTTCAACAATGAAATTCCAAGTAGAACCAATATTATTTAGCACAGCTTCTAAAGAAAATTTACCTTGTTTGATAACTTTCCCAACTAGACAGATATCCCATTGTTTTGTTTCTTCCTCACCGGTTGTATCAACTATTTCAAGGTGAGGGTTTTCTGCACCATCAGAGCCAATTGAGGTTTCCTTCATCCTATCAGTGATATTTTTGATTTCTTTGATTTTTCCTTGTGGAACATAATTAGGATCAGATTCCATGGTTACACTCAGGTTTGAGGGAGGAATAGGTTGAAAAATTGATAAAGAAAACCCTTTGATTTGAGCTATATATTTACCAAGATTAGGGTTTTGGAGATTTTTCAGATTAACTTCTTCAATATTTCTCGGCAAAATTAGCTGGATGTGGTCACCCTTGACTAAGTTTGGCAACAAAATATAAACTGCATATATCTTCAAAATCCATAAGGGAGGGAGTTTTTTTTTGAATTTGTAACTGAAGAAATTATACCTCAACGTGTCACTTATTCTTCGGCGGTCTCGAAGGAAAATTTTGAATTTTGAGAATTTCTGGTCAATATTCCTGATGACCCAGTCCGATCCCGTCCTGACTCGTACATTTCCATTGATGAACAAAAAACCTTCTGCTTCAAAAAGCATGGCAATAACTACTGCAAACGCCATTAACAACACTGGATAAAGGGCAAACGCCACTTGATGTGGAGAAAACTCTGCAAACTCCAAGGAGAGACAATAAAGAGTTAGAAAACCATTGAGAATCAAATCAAAATAGTGTTTTAAAAACCATAAATTCAAGTATAAGTATTTGAAACCAGGTAGTATCCCAGGACTAAAGAATTGATAAAATAACACAAGAGATTAAGACATAGAATTGAGAAAAAGAGCGATTGATTTTTGAAAATTTATGTACTGAGTTGACTCATTATTTCGCCGATTTGCAGAGCTTCTTGGCATCTTGTTCCTTAACGTTCCGTTTCTATCGATAACTCACTTCAACTGAAGTGACGCTCTGCGTTGGAGAAACTCAAGAAACCACTTGTAGCAAGTCCTAGTAACTGCAGCCAGCAAGCCCGGTCGGATAATTTTTGTATTCTAGAGTTTAAGATGGTACTTGCACACAAATTGCACTCCATACGGATGCTCCGTTGAAATGCGCTAGCTTGTGAAATTAGTTTTTGATGTTATATGCCGCAATGGATCTTCAAAGTCAACATATATTTAGGTTGCTTCCGCTGAAGTCTTCTTCCCCATGTTACATATAGGACTTGGTCCAGAGGGCTAACAAGTCCACATACCTTTATAGAAATGGAGTGCAATTTGTGTGTAAGAAGGGTCAGAATGTAAAAAGTCTCCGGTGAAAGATTCTCCATCCTCTCTGTACTACAGTACAATACCAAATAAACAACAACAAATGTAACTCAATCATCTCTGATTCTCTTTTCTTATAAATTCCAAGTATCAAATACAAAACCCCATCTTTGAGCTTGTCTCAATCTTCTTATTTACAGAAAGGGTATAAAAAGGGAATTCCATATTTTTCATTGAACAACCCCGACAACCTTAAGTTACATTTCTGTAACTCTGTTCTTTAGACTAGATTCGTTGGGCAACATAAAAATGGAGTTTTTCACAACCGTTAAGGCTGTTAGATTAAGAAGCCATCTCCGAAAATACTTAGTTGCGGAAGAAAACGAAAAATCAATTCGGCAAAGTCGTCAAGGATCATGTCGCCAAGCTAAATGGACTGTCGAATTGGTCGAAGGAAACAGTCGAGCAATTCGTCTTAAAAGTTGTTATGGTAAGTACTTAAGTGCAACAGATAAAGACTATGTTCTTGGCATGACAGGCAAAAGAGTTATTCAAGCTGAATCAAACAGCAAATTCGATTCATCGATTGAATGGGAACCATCAACAGATGGTTTTCAAATGAAACTAAAATCATGGTCAGGCAAATATTTGAGAGCGAACGGAACTGCATTGAGAGGTGCTATTACTCATGATGCTTTGCACGAATCATCTAATAATCATGCGCACCATTGGTTAATTGAGAAGGTTGATGAGTTAACAGAGAATAATCAGAGTTTTTCTTATGAATGTGAATCTCCAACAACATTATCATCTCATTCTTCTTTTTCCGAAGTTGATTCGCCAAAATCTCCTTGGTCAACTATGGCTACTCCAAAATTCTCTTCCGCACAGGTTTGGACCCAAACTTCTGTTATATTTCTTTCTTTCTTTTTGTTCTCTAATTGCTAGCTAGTTATTTAATATTCAATGAACACCGCTAGTACCACTTGGTCCAAATACACTCTCTTGCTAGCTGGTTGGTTACAAAGTTGCACGTAGTATTCAGAATGGTTAGGCTTTTAATAAGTACAGTATTTAATGCCTCTCATGGTGGCAAAATTGTTACTTCGTAGTACAGGTTTTTTAAGTCGTCGGATAACAAGGAAAAAAATTGTGAATATCACCATTGCATAGGTTCACATACGCATCTATAGGATAAAACAGAGTGTTTGTCACACCCAGTAGATATGCCAAAAGGGTTGACCTAAAAAAAATATATGGGAGGCAACTCGCAATAAAGGAAATGCATACACATACTAACACATCGTCGACTTTGTTGCTAAAAAAGATATTGAATTTTGCTTAGTCCACCAACTTCATTTTTATGTAAACAAATTCCACGAGGCCACGGATACAAGTCCTTTTCAGGAAAAGTCTTCACCAGAATCAAAGGTTCTTGAATGTATTCTTTGAAAGAACATGGCATGATTTTCTTTGGTGAGAAACGGGTGACTGATTTCCATCGTGTTGATTATTTTTTGATTAGCATGCATCGTGTTTGATCTGGTGGTCACCAAATCATTTTATCACTGCCATATTCAAACTATGGATAATCTAAAGCTCTGAACTTGTGACTTCTTCTATGTATAGTTGATGTTTTTTTGTTGTTGTTTGTTTGTTACTTTTTCTTAAAGCCAACTGTCTGATTTTTTACACACACGGTAGTATAATAGAAGAAATTATGGTCGTATTAATGTGATCCTTCTAGTAAGTCACATGACATAGGGGCTTACATTTAACTAGAATTTCTGTTTTCTCCTTGCATTAAAGCTAAAGCTAAAGCTTATTCCACGAATCTTCTGAACCTGTCTGACTCGACTCGGAATTCAATGCCGCGTTTAGAAGAATCCTAAGAATTTTAGGGAGAAGAATAATAGAACGGACACTGTTACAAATCACCACCTTGATAGTGAGAGACCGAGTTTGTTAAGTCAAAACTCAGAATCCTACGCCATCCCGAAGTTTCCTCTTTTAAAAACTCAGAAATCTTCCACACTCTGTCCCTCTAAAAACCCTCTCTGCTCGCTCTCTCTCAAGACACAAAACAAGAAGAAACAGACAGACACCATTTTCCCTTCAACCCAAGAATCAAAATCCAAACCAAAACCCACCTTTCTAATCCATTTTTTTAATGGAGTTTTTTAGAAAAGCAAAAGCAGTAAGATTAAGAAGTCACTTAGACAAATACTTAGTATCAGATGAAAACAAAGAAAACATAAGACAGAGTCGAAGGCAGAAATCGTCATCAAAATCTAAATGGTTTGTTGAATTTGTAGAAGACAATAGCCAAGCAATACATCTTAAGAATATCTATGGTAATTATCTAACAGCAAGTGATAAACCATTTCTACTTGGTATGACTGGAAAAAAAGTGTTACAAGCTGAATCAAAAAATAAATTTGATTTGTCTATTCAATGGTTTCCAATCAGAGATGGGTTTCAAGTTAAGTTAAAATCATTTGAAGGGAAATTCTTGAGAGCTAATGGTGCTACACCACCTTGGAGAAACACTGTTACTACTGATATAATTTCGGATAATTCTGCTACTAAAGATTGGGTTTTATTCGATATTGAGACCGTTGATGGTGATGAGAATGATTTAGGATCAAATTTTTCTGATTTACAATCTCAGTTATCAAGTTTATCATCATTTTCTGAAGATTTTATTGATTCGCCTAAATCACCTTGGTCTACTATGGCTACTCCAAAACTTTCTTCTTCTCAGGTTTGATTAATCTAAATTTCTTTTAAATTTTTTATTAGCCTTCATCATAACTAAGAGAACTCCATTAGCTTATTAGAGAATAGAAATTAGCAAGTAGAAAATCTTAAATTATGGAATATTGCATTGATGATTTTAAATTTTTTCTAATAAATAGTTTTAATTGGTTAATTAAGACTAGATATCTTAAAATATACTGATATGATGCTGTTAAGATGAATTAGTGATAATGAAGTTTGGACCAGCATTACATTGAAGATTATGATAGTATTTTTTTAATGATCAAATGGGGATTATTATGATAGTAGTTTTTTAATGATCAAATGGGGATTATGTTTGCTTGATTAAAGGAAAATACTGTTTAGAGGTTGGACCCAATAAATGCATGATACATCTCAGTTTGTGGAGCCTACATGAACAATATCCTCTACTAATCAGTGTTAAGAAAGATTAACTTAGGAATAGGCACGAATTCGTGTCTTGTCTTAAAAACTAATCCTATGTTTTGGGAGGAATTAGGCAGAAGACAGGGGCGTTTCTATAATCCTGTTGTGCATGAGTTTATTTTGTAGGGCAATTTTGTGAACTCTCATCTGCCAAGTAGGGAGAGAGTAATTGCTCAGATTAGTGGCCAAGTCACATTTCCACAAAAGTTAGGCATTATACGAAAAGAAACCTGTGTACTCGAGTATTTCTACTGTGAATACGAGTGGATCATGACTTCAACATTTATGGTTGAACATTCTTAACCAATGATATACTCCTATGAGAATAACTTTATCTGTCATCCAATAACACGTTTAGCACAGCACATGCACCACTTGACTATGATATTTCCTAGGTCGGTTTCCTAAATCGTTCTAAGATAATGGTGTCGCGGCAATAATTGAGAGTGCCAAAATTAGATATGCATCGCAGTAGCATCTTTGACACTAATATGGGGGAACATTTAGACGTTCACATTCAACAACCACTAACATGTTATCACATGTGCTGATCGTCGTTATATCCAAAAACTGGGATTAGTAATTGCGTGCGTAATCTTCTAAAAATGTGACCAGACAAACCACATCCGTCCATCAACAATGCATCCAAACGTCTGTTGTTGGTAATAACTTTTTCTTGTTTAATGTCCCTATCATTCCTCTGTACTCTCTTTGATTTCAACTTTACGAAATATTTATTTTATTAATTACAGTCACAACTACAGTTACTCTCTTTTAATGTTTCTTCGTTCGAAAATGATTAATGCACGCGGCTGTGCACCGCACCTGTCCCGCGGAGAGATTGTGAGACAAAAATAAAAAAGTGGCCCCCACCTCCTACTAATCACCACACTTTTTCCTGTGAGCCGTTGAATTTGGTCTCGGTGCACGGCCGCGGTGCGTGTATCATTTCCCTTCTTCGTTTCTTTGAACTTGCTCTTTGCATCTCTTTCTCGGTAACAAACAACAATTTTTTTTTTTTTTTTTAGACGATGGACCCAAAACTAAACTTCAACACTTCAACACCGACGTCGAAGAAGGTAAGATATCTCTCGAGCACGATTTTCAGAAGTCAGAAGCCCCAATATTGGCTTTGGATTACACGTCGGTGTTCACTCAGTCGATTTTAAAACTAAAAATATCTTAATTTATTAATCAAAAGCTGATCAAACCCAACTGATATCATGATTTTGTCAAAGAAAGAAAAGACTGCAGTCCACCATTTTTCTTTCTTTATGTTTTCTTTTACTTGTCTCTCTTTCTCACCTCTTTCTCAGACATCTTTTTCTCTTTTTATTTCCCCACGTTAGAATCTCCCTCATATGTAACCATCAGATTTCCTCGGCATCAACATTACTAAGATTAACATGAGAAGGAAACCAGGTGGAAAGTAAAAATCTTCAATAAATGAAGACTTTTCTTTGTACTATTCTGACCATACATATACGCGTCATCACAAATTTAAGGGCCCTCGTCCTCCCTACCCTACCTTCTTCACCTTCTCGACCCTGCCTTTAAATGCCCCATAAATTAAATTATTCATTTCATAGAAAACAAATCAAAAAAATCTCTGATTTCTGAAAAAGGTATAAAATTTGGTGATCCTCTTGTTCTTTTGTGTTCGCAGTTCGGAATGGAATTATTTCACAACGCAAAAGCAGTACGATTAAGAAGCCACCACGAGAAATACTTAATAGCCGAAGAAGATGAAGAAACAGTAACACAAGACAGAAACGGATCAACGAAAACAGCAAGATGGGTTATAGAATTCATAGATGGAGGTGACTTCATAAGATTAAAAAGTTGTTACGGAAAATATTTAACGGCATCAAACGACCCATTTTTACTAGGTATGACTGGCAGAAAAGTGACGCAGAGCTTACCAAGGAGATTAGATTCATCTATTGAATGGGAACCGATAAGAGATGGATATCAGATTAAATTGAAAACTAGGCACGGTAATTTCTTGAGAGCTAATGGTAGTGTGCCTCCATGGAGAAATTCAGTTACTCATGATATTCCTAAAAGAAGTAAATCTCAAGAACTGTTGTTATGGGATGTGGATATTCTTGAGATTCAAGTGTTGCCTAAACCTATTCAATCAGTATCTGTTATACCAAAACAAGAAAATCATCAACAGCAGCAGCAACATCAGAATCATGATGATGATGTTATGCCTTCTCAACAACCTCCTGATTCTCCACCTTCTCCAGTCAAATCTCCCCCTAAAGTTTCTAGACTTGAGGTAAATTTCTGATTCTTACTGGTTTTAGCTTATATTTTCATTTTCAATTTTTTATTATGGGCATACTTAATTGGCTTGCTACCTGAAAAGGCCGTCCCAGACAAAGGTTACTAATTAAATACTCCAGTGCAAATGGGATTCGGACCCATAACTTGTGGTACAACACTCCGGTACAAGTGGAATTTAGAACCAAGGCCTCCTGATAGGACTGCCAAGCGCTTGACTTGCTTAAAACTGTTGGACACTTCCTTTCTTACTTTCTTTTTTCTTTCTTTCTTTTTTTGCTTTTAGTATGATTTGAGCTTGTGGATTAGGTGGTCTTTGCATTCTAAGTTTATGATCATGGGTATTGGTTATTTGTGGTTTGATTTCAAGATAGTTTTTAATGATTTTATACCTTTTTGTGTTCTTTGTTTGTTTTTTTGAGCAGTCAAGTGACTCATCTGTGAGTTCTTCGGCTTCAGTGCACGTGAAATCCGAAGGTAGAATGATATATTTCCGTATAGCTAATGAAGATGGTGATGACATTGAAGAAGAAGAAGAAGAAGAGGAAGAAGGTTCATTTACTTTTAAGGGTAATGGAGTTGAGGAATTAACTCTAAGGTTAGAAGAAGAAACAGGACTTGAAGATATAATGGTGTGCACTAGAAGTGTGTTGAATGGAAAACTTTATCCTATGCGATTACATCTGCCTCCTAATAATGCTACCATGCATGTTGTGGTTGTTCAAGCTTCATCAAAAAGTAAATAATGAACTTATTTTCGAGTTGAATTTAGCTGTAAAACAATGTCAGTCAGAAGAATTTTTGCTTGTTAAAACACTTGAGTTTCGCTGCATGGATGTGTTTGATCTTAAAATTTCTGGCTGTGATAAAAGAACTTGGGATCATCAATATATTCCTCCAAGATTAGGGGATAAGTCGATGTGTCGATGATGTACTTCCTGATGTCGAATTCCAAACTTTCCTAGGCTTATACTGCATTTCTACTCCCTGTACATTAGACCTCTGCAAACAAGGCTATATTTACAAGGTGGGTTAAATCCATGTATTATTGATAGTAAGGCAGTCCCCAATTCACTGTTTGAGATCCCTACTTGCATTTATATCAGTCTTAGTGAAATTGAGTTCATGTTATTGTGATTAGTCTTCCATAGTTTATATTGATTGAAATTTTGTGCTGAATATACTCTGTGATGCACTTTAATGAGGAAATGAACTGCAAAGCAGTTACAAGTTCTGCAGTCGCGTCTTTATTTCTTCCATGAGTTAATCAAACTGGTTTTTGAATGTATGGCTTTGTAAACCGTTACTGAGATATACTTCTATTTTACCAGTGAAAATCACTCCATCTAGTCTAACTTCAAGACAAGTTGAAAGATTATGTGGTTGAGTATCTGTTTCATTTTTAAGACTTAAACGTTAGAACTTGTTCCATATGAGTAGACATCAGGTTCTATAAAAAATGGTTATCCTAAATTTTGGCTGGCAATTATGTTTTGGCCTACTAGTTTCTGATTTTTTTTTTTTTTTTTTTGCGTTTTTGTAACAGCTGCAAGAGATATTAAGCCAGGCCTATTATGAAAGCATATGTGATCAAGTTTCAGCTTTGTTCAAGTAATGCTTGCTAAAGAAAAATGAGAAGAAGTATTGTTGTTTATTAGGTTATGAATTTTTTACTCTTTTGAGCTGTACACTTGTATAATCCCAGTCTTGCTTGTTTCCCATTAGATTTTGTCCAACTGTTTGGTAGTGAATTTATATGAGTTTCATTGATTATGTGGATATCAATCTTTATAAATATGTTATATTTTCAGTACTTGGGTTTTATTTCATGTGCCCAGAAATGCCTATTACGAAGTTAAGAACCAATACAAAATGCTCAAACAGTAATGCTTATATTGTCTGCAGTACATAATAAACGTAAAGTTTAAGAACCAAAACAATACATTTTGGCATTATCATCATCATCCAACACTTGAACTTACAGTATTCAGACCCCCCAAAGGTGAGCCCTAATAATCTCTATGCACAGATCCAGCTCCATCAGAGGGGACTCGATTTCTTCTTTTTGACTGTTTGTATATGACTGAGTAATCAGCCACAATTCCACCCCCAATTTCAGAAGTATATTCCTCGTTGCAAATCCACTAGCTGCTGCTAACCATTATAATATTATTGCCGCTTATTCTTCTTTGAATCCATGTATCACATATTCATCAGCTTGAACCATAGATCTTTTATGACACTTAATAGGTGCCTTATACCTGTACTCCAACTACTGACAATTTTTGAAGAGAGACCTATTTTGCTATATTGGCTTTCAAATCTTCAACACCTACTATTACCTTTTTCAAAATTGTAGACTGCTTTCAGCAAATATTGCAAGTCCTGGGTAAGTGATTATGACTGAGGATTGGAATCACCATGTTTGACAGAATGAGCACTACCACAGTGAACTACACAGTAACAGCAACCCCAGGAGAGAGTATAATGAGAGATTCTCTAGGTATAACCTAGTTCATAGCTTCAAAGAAAAGAACCTGAGGTTGCAAGTGCCCTCTTTCACACATGAGAATAACATCATCCCATCCACCAATTACCTGAACAAAAATCATAGTAGACGATGAAAATGTGATACCTGAAACTCTTAATTCAATTAAAGAAACAAAAACAAAAAAAAAATTGAACACAAAACTATACCTTGACAGTTCTGTCATCATACATTGTCCACCGATCTTGCTCAATACTGTATGCAAAGCAGTGATAATGTTGGCCATAATAACACACCTACAGAAGACATGGCAATTTCATGAACCCAATATGTAGAGATAGGTGCTAGGAAAGGACACAAGTTTCAGCTCAGCAAGGAGATCTAGAAAAATAGGGAAGCAAGGAACTTAAAATTTGCAAGGATGCAGAGATGATCAGAATGGTTAACAAACAAGCTTTCATTTTGTTTTTGTTTTATTCATTGTTTTGATGCGTTAAACAAAATTTGCTACTCATACCACTGAAACTAGACGGTGTTTGTTCCCTGGATCCAGTCCCCGAAATAGGACAGCAACATCTAACTCAGTGGTTAGAGCTGCCACCGTTGCCTTTATGTCATCTGCGCTCTCACACGTATTCTGCCAACCAAGCACTGAGACCGTGGAAATAACTTAAACTCGAGGTTATAGAGCAAGAAATCAAAAACAAAATTTCAAGGAGCAACTGATCACTTAATAGCTTTGATTTACTAACCTGCTGTGAACACATGAGGTGGAGTTGAAAGAAAGTGATGGATGTAATTAGGTTTTCCACAGCCACCAGACTCTGGGTCACATGCTAACTGGTGATTCATCTCTACGATATTCAAAAGCTCGTCAAGAGAGCTGTCCGCACACATAATCTGCTGAAATCAAGTTTGCTTATTAATTAACCTTTAAAGACTTATAAAATTTTGTTAACTTATTCACCAATGAAATGACAAGTTTTCTATATAAGGGCGAAGCACGTCTAAGAGACTAAGGGATACCTTTGCTGTTCGAAGAGCACTAGCATTGACGTTGTGAAAGAATGAAGTGTACTTCATATGTTTCGACTCCAGCTTACAATTGTAGCAACTCATCTGCTCAAAGATGTTCATCCCAAAAAGAGAATGTGCCATGCAAGCTTTGGTTGCACAGTCCCAAGACCCATTGCAATTGCTTTCTTCACATTCAACATCAAATTCACTAGAATCAGATGTAAATGACCTATGAAGGCAGTTAAAGATTACTGCCAATACTTCAGAGGCATCATTCATCTGTGCCTGTCAGTTGCCAATAAGCGTATCAGCTCTGTTTTGATTAAATAGAAAACAATGGTTTAACGATCTTCAGCTTTAATTTCAGATTTCTACGACTGCTAAATGAGTGATGGAGTCATTGATACAAGTAGAAAAACAATCTCGGTGCAATGGATAGACATATTATTACATAATAATTGGCATTTACCTCTTGAAAGAAATTACTATCTGGATACAAGTTGCTAAGAGCAACTCTCAAAGAGGTAGGAGCAACTGCTTCAGTTCGCATATCGGTAGATGCCGTGCTTAAAGCCATAAAAATGTCATATAGTGCACATACAGCACAAGGATCCCCAACATGAAGATGTGATAAAATTGATTTTCCTAAGAACTCTTCGCGAAACCGTTTTAAATGCCATAGGGACTGGATTTTCACAACAAAAATCTTATGTGTAAGATAAATATAAAAGCGGAAAATTACATGAAAGTCGAAAGGCTAACTTCTGGAACGTGCTGACCTGTATGATGACATTCAAAAAACAATTGTATTCACCAGCTTCATTTTTTAATCCTGTTCCCAATACATCCGTTCCATTTAAGCTGCCAAAAATGATTTCACCTTGTGAAACTCTTAACTCATCTGATGCTGGGGCTGTTTCTGGAGGCAATACTCTTGGTCCAAGAATTACTGATGAAAATTGACGTGCTTGAAATGTGTCTGGAAAAAAACATCGAGAAATTTCTAAGAAATTAGAATGTCAGTGAGACTGTTTAACAAAAATCAAACAAGTCTTCCACCCTTCCAGATAGGTACAAAATCGAAAACTTAACAAGAAAAAGCATGAAAGGGAAGGGACGTGTCTCGGATTATGAAATACCAAGGCTTTGACGGACGGCTTTCTTAAGGTCAGCTTGGAACCTTTCCTCGTCATCTTCTTCAGCATGCAGTTCCCTCAGTGATTTTGCTCCATTATCTACAAAACATGGATCACCTAATGGAAAGCATAAAAGTATCAGATTTTTTATTGAAAAAAAAAGAAGATAAACCATGATGTTGGCATCATAAACAAGATGAAGATCTATAAGCTCAGCCTTAGATACTGCACTGTTGCTAAAGTTTGAGAGGTAAAAGCAATTTAAAAACAACACATGTACAAGACACGGAGGTCCAATACTACTTACCATTACCAACACGAGTCCTCTGATCCCCTGCACCAGCATTATCTTTGATGCAACCTTCATTTTGCAAACTTCCAGTGTCACGAAAACCTTTATCAGAAGACAAGGATCGGGAACTTCCTTCAACAACACTGGTAGAGCTGTTACGCCGTCTACGTTGTCTTCCCACGCGGCGCTCAGAAGGCAGAAAACCATTGTTGGGAGATCCACTGTTGAGGACTGCAAAAAATGAAAACAACCAATCGCAAATACTTCAAGTAAATGAATTTACTTCACGAATAAAAAATATTTTAAATTAGATCAAATCGTGAATGCCACATAATAATAATAATAATAATAATAAGCCACAGTCTACACTTAAATGAAGAGGTGTTAACCTTGCTCAACTTCGTTTTGAGATTTATTATTTGTTCTTTTACTAGTGTGGGCAACTGAGCTGGCAGAGGCTTTTGGGGAAACCATGGTCCCATTTGTACTGCTTACAGAGACACCTAATGAATCTTTTGCTAAATAAGGAATGCCCACCGAGGGCTCTTCAGAAGGTTCACGCAAATTTTCAGGCTTGCTATTAGTGACAACCCAGCTTTCAGAATTTAGGACCATGTCCCACCCCATGTAATTCTCTCTGGGATTACTATGTTCAAGTTCCTGATTATCCACAGAGAAGGCACCAGAAGAAGATGCCCCATGGTCGACCCTGCCGCAACTATCAGCGGAACCACCATTGCATGGAAAGCTTACTAGATTACAGTTTCCTAACTTCTCGGAAGCATCTAAATCATAGACGATGGGGTTTAATTCAACAGAGGATTCGGCTGCCACACTATCTAGCATTCTTCCACTTTCCTTCTTATTTAATTCGGCTAGGTGCTTCTGTTTGGCCTCATTCTCGATTCTCCTTTGATACTCCAGAGTCTCTTCAAGCTTTCTTTCCTCCGCTTCAAGCTCAAGTTGACGCCTATAATCTTCTTCTTCTTGTGATAAGTCATCACCAACAACACCAACAACGATCTCTGAATCTGGTTGACTATCATTGGTAACAGGGAAGTAACTGCATCAACATATAAAACAGTAAAAACAAGGAGAAAGATGACCAAATAACAAGTAAAGAATGAAAGAACTTTGCATTTATTGAGATGGTAGGAGCAAAAACTACGCACATCTTCTCCGCAGTTATTTTGTGGGGAAGCTGCTCACTACCACCACTTCCCTGCAAAATTAAAGAAGCCGTTAGCCCCCATATGAAAACTGACACAAAGGGTTAACATGAGCCCCTAAAAGGACATAGAGCCAGACCAATAATAACCTTTAGATTCTTAGCTTTTCTGTGATCCCTGTTCTTTTTCTTATCCTTCATCTTCTCTTGGTTATGTTTAGAATCACCGCCTTTGTGATTACCCTTTTTAGAATCAAGTGCAAGTTCAGCTAAAAATGCTTCTCTTGCAACTTCAGATTTCTCTGTAGCATCTTTGTCAACTAGTTCTTCCAAGTGTGCCTGGAAAGAGCAAGATGAAAATGGAAATATGTTAAGCTACAACGATCCTGGAAAGATGATAACAGATGAGCGTAAAACTTAAGGGATCAACAGACTGGTACTGCGTACAGACCCGCATGAATGACTTAACAAGAGGCAGAATAATCTCCCGAAAATCGTAGGAAGACAAGGGTCCAAGCTTAAGCTCTAACTGTTGCATGCCTGTGACGTTTCGCATGATCCTGGCATCAATTTTGCTGAGCTGCAGAAGAAGAACCGAATGAGATTAAAACGATGGGTTTAGCTGAAAATGTACACCTAGTTACACACCCACCTCTACAGATAACTGTTCCTTCTGTCTACGGAGTGCTACTTGAATGCAATTATCTGCTTGATGAAGAACATCGTACATTCTCCAGTCATCATCTTCTCCATAATCTGTATCACATAAACGAGTAGTTACACCAGACAGTGTTTCTTCGTATCCAAATGGTGCAATACTCAAAGACTGTGCTTCTTTGAGAACACTTGATAGAGCCTCCAACTCAAACCTACTACTGATGGACATAACATCACTTTCTCTTTCAGTAAGTTCTTCTTGACGCTTGCGAACGACAGCCTCCAAACTACGAGAGACAAATCTAGTAACATGCTCTCTCTTTTTAAGCTCTTCGAAGATGAGACTCTCAACTGCTTGTAAAGCTTCATCATAGCTCAAATGCTCACATTTCCTCTCGCACAAGCCTTGTAAGAGGTAATGTTCCTTCTCAAGCATCTGAAGAAATTCTAATCCACGATGGGAGTTTTCTTCCTTCAGACGGATCCATGATGTAAGCTTTTCCCCACTAGAAGGGCCTGAGAAAATCCAGGATAGCAGAGCACTGCTATCGAGTGGAAGACAATCGTCATTATCACTAAAGGGAAAAGAAGTGGCTGCTGCATCATCAAAACTCACGGAGCAACCTTTCTCATAACCACTGCTAGTAATTTCGCCTCCAAATAAACGCTCCCCTAAAAAAAGAAATGATGAATCCCTGCTCAGAATAACTATTTCTTTGATTTCAGGTTCTTTAGCATCACTTGGTTTCTCATATGTTAAGCTGGCCTTATCAGGATATCTACTTAATCCGCAAGAATGAGAAAGCTCCTGCAAAAATTTGAGGACCTTGCTAAGTTGGGAAGCTCCCAAGAAACAAATACAGCGGGGTGTTTGGTCCAAACCAAGGTTTGCAAGCTGTGAACCAGGAACAAATCTTTGAAGCTCATCCATTGTGTATTGAATGACTTTATTAAGATGGCTTGCTGCGAGACATTTATGTCTAATAAGAGACTGGAACATAACGTGGATATTCTCAAGGAGTTTTGCGCGTTCAGTATCCTCAAATGTTGGCCAAGATTGTGTGATGGGGAATGATTTCAACCACCTAGTGTTGTCATATTCCATTGATTCCCAGCTGGAAACATTGTCATGCCTTCCGCTTTCAACTAAGCTTCCATTACAACACATTGCCGTCTGGTCACCATCCATTGTCAACTTCTTCTCCTCATCGGAATCCCATGTGTCTCTTGTGTACCAATTGTCAGTTGTACTGGCATTCCTCCTCTCGTCATCATCAACATCATCATCATCATCATTCCTGCTATAGTAACCACTCAGGAGTTTAGAAGACCGGCAATTTGATCGATCTTCAGCCATTTTGAAAGCAACAGAAGAATCAACGGGTTTCCATGAGCCATATTGAAGCATCCTAGTCCAATCACTGTCAACTTCTTGAGGCAATACCGACTGCAAATTTGGAGAGAGGCTACCCATATGCTCCCTCACCACATGTTGCATATGTGAATCACCATCAGTAAACTTCTCACTGCAGCAGCAGCACACCCAGAACTTCCATGTCTTCTTATCCCGCACAAATAACAGGGCTTCTAACAGAGTCTCTAGCATCAAACTATCCTTTGATGAACTGAAATGGGACTTGAGATCCTCAATATTCACATGGAGCAAACTTTGCTTCTTCTCAAGGGCCATTGAATCCCAAAAAGATTTAACATGATTCATCCTGTCTGAGAAGGATGCAATCTTCCGCAAATTTAAATGCTTACGTCGCTCAACCACTTTGTGAGTCCCCAAAGATGAATCTATGTCTCTACCTTCATCATTCTCCGCAGAAAGCAAATCAGGTTTCTGTTGCAACAGCCTAGCAGCAGCTACACGTACTTCAATTTCCTTCCTCCTCTCCTCAGGAGTCTTAGTTGCTTTTTTGATCTCATTAGGCCGTCTAGCCTGAGCTAAACTAGCCTCCATAGGATCTTCGGTTATCCGTCTCACTGGAATCAACTGAAACTTTTCACCCGTCCCATTATTAAGATTCTTCATCCAATTTGAAATTGACGCAATGTTGGCTCTCTGAATAAGATTACGAAGTTCCTGTTGAACATAGTCTATTCGTTCCTCGGGTGTTAGTAATTTGTGCTGGCTCTCATCCTGCAAACTCTCTTTTGCTGGGTCGATAGGATTCTGAATAGACAGTGCCCTATCACACTCATGAATAATCTCATCATAACCAACCTTACTCTCATTTACAGATTCTAACAGCAAATTAGCATAAAAATGAGCAAACTCAATCGAGTTGGGCGACAATAAAACAGCTCTTCTAGCTGACTCGATCGCATTCTTTATATGCCTTTGTTTCACATTTGGATCTTCAATTAAGGCAGCAACTTTAACACAAATAGTTCCTTGAACTCGATGAATTAAACCAATACTCTCATACCGAAGACTAGCCTCTTTCATAAGTCTTAAAGCCTTTGTATGATTCCCTCTTCGTAATGCTGTTAGGGCTTTTTCACATTCAACTTTAATACAAGAAAACAACGAATCATCCATAACATTATAATTCTGCTCATTAGGATAACCTAGTGTTAACAACTTCTCATCTTCAACAACACCATCTTCAACTACCTCCTCTGCCGTTACTGGAACCACAGTTGTGGCAGAGGCAGGGGGAGTAGCTGAAGTGGGTTTGTTTCGTAAACCAGGGTTCCGTTTCTTATGCCCCATTCTGTGATTTTATACTAAAACCCTATCATTCTAACTCAAATTTCTTTGGACAAATAATAACAATTAAACTAAACAGAAAGAAAATATACTTATCAAGTAATGGTGTGGAAAATCAAACCCATTGATGAATCTGTTTTTCTTGCCTCAATTTCTTCTCTGTCTTTGCTTGTTTCCCTCTCTCTCTCTAAAACCCTTAACTTCTTTTCTTTCTCTCTACCTGACAACAAGGTGAGATTGTTTTGGAAGTAAAGAATGAAAATGATATGGATTTTGATATTCCTTAATTAAATCCCACCATTAAAGGAGTTTGAAGATTTGATAGAAGAAGAAGAGAAGATACAGAATCAACCTACAACACTCCCTTCCTCTCTGTAAAAGTTTTTGAGAGAAAAGAAGCCCAAAAGAGTGAAAATATTTTTTTATTTTTCATTTACAGTAATAAAGTAAAATATTTGTATACCCACCTTTTTATGTTGACCCTTCATGTACACAGGGCCATGCCATAATGTGTTATATACAGGGCCAAGATTTTGTTGACTATTTTCTATGCAAATAGACCAAAAATCAAAAAAATTGGATAAAGCAGAGGAAGGTTTGACCTTTTCAACTTCGTTATTATACTTCACAGGGCCATTATCACCACCACCTCCCACCGTCTCACAACCTCAACTCGAGCTTAGCTATAATGTTTCTTCGAAGATTTTGTTTTACAGTACCACCAAGAAAGGAATCATTCGATATATTTAGTATGGGCCTGGGTTTAGTTTTTAATAAAATGGTTAAAAATGGCGGAAATGGAAGTACAACGTCGCTTGGCGGTGCTGATGAAGGAGGGTCTGATGAGATGATAAATGGGATATGCATAAATTCAATCTCAATTATACCAGGTCTTGGACGCCTGGAGAAGTAATCAGGCACAGAAGAAAATCATTTCCTCCATTATTTCAATTTTAGTTTTGCCTGCGTGATCTTTCTTAAGTAATTTTTGAACATAAACTAGACAGAAAATCTGGGTATGTTGTTTTGTATTCTGAGATAGCTTTTCATTTTGTATTTTCGGCATTGGTTTGGAATGTTGTATTAATGGTGGTAACATATGCACCCTTTGGTTTATTTGCTGATAAAAACAAATCAACCTTGATCAAAATCAAAGTAAAAAAAATAGTATTCTAAATATCGAACGAGGTATCGTTATTATCAAAATCGGTGGTGATAAACTGTGAGTACCATTTTCTGATATCACAACCAATTAATTGAATCACATGATAAAGTAATGACTAAAACAAGATATAAACTCAAATCATGAACCAAATTAAATGCAGTAAAATGAAATAAGAATCAACACAACTATATACGTGGTTTGACGGAATATCTACGTCCACGGGTAAAAGAGAGTTAAGGTTTTCATTAATGATTGTTCGGTTCCCATGGAACTTCATTACAAGAGAATGGAGTGCAGAGAGTTTTTAGGTCGAGGGAGAGAAGAAAGAACCCGCCCCCTTTTAAGACCCCATCACTTTGGTTTATATTGGGAAAAGAATATGTGGTTGATTACTGTGATATCCTTAGCGTCACATTGAAGCATCCTTGGACTTGATGTGATACACTGCGCTGCTCCATATTATCCTACTTCAGCTCTCGATGGTTGCCACGTGTGTGGTGCAGATTATGGTGTCTACAATTTGTCCCTTTTCTTGAGGGTTAATGATGAGCGATCCTTAAGAAAAATCACTCTCTCCATAATCTTTCAAGCTTTGGTTATTGTTTCCTTTGACTGCTCCTTCGTGTCATGACTTCGCATTGTTCGTCAGCCATGCCTCTTCGTGACATGACTTCGCATTGTCGTCGGCCATGCCCCTTCGTGACATGGCTTCGCATTCTTTGTGGAAGAATTTTGGTGAAGAATATATTACGACAAAGTATTAATACTTGCCCCTATTCTTTACCGAAATTCAGGAACGTCCCTGCAAACCAGAATGTTCCTTACCCTTTCGTATTGGTACAAGTATTCTCTGTGGCTTGTTTGATTTTCATTACTCAAATCGAAGGTACTTGATGGCGCTTAATCGGGCCTCATCCAGGGACAACATTAACGTGATTATTCGACGATGCCCCATTCTTAGAACAACATCAGGTGGTAGCAATAAAGATGACACGTACACAGCTCCGGCATGTTATGACGACTTCCATTTTCATGCTGGCAGGTACACAGTATCTACTTCTTTGGATATGCTGCCATAGTGGCAATATTGGTTATCGGGTGCGCAGTGACTGCATCTTTGGGTTAGTTACTTAGTTATTAGGTGCACAGTGACTGCATCTTTGGGTTAGTTACTTAGTTATTAGGTGCGCAATGACTGCATCTTTGGGTTAGTTACTTAGTTATCAGGTGCGCAGTGACTGCATCTTATTGTCTTCGATTTTTTGCGCGGTAATGGTACAAGTACTCCCAGTGGCTTGCTTTCCCCATGCCAATTTCGTGTTGGGAGTACTTCTTAGCTCCATCAGTATAATCGTTGTAGGTACGTCGCCGCAGGGCTTTCCTGCAGTAATAGCAGATGTGACTCTATGCCAGATTATCAAGAACTGAGTAGCAACGACGGTGTAATAGCATGTAACAAGCATCATTAGTTCTTTCAACACATACTGCATCGATGGTGTAATAGCACCAGTTTTAGCAGTATCAATGAAAAACATTTTAGGTTTCCTTAGCAGCGATCCCCCTTCTTGCAGCGTTAGCAAGACTTCGCTTGACATCGAATATGCAACAATAGTACAATATCAGCTTCGGGTAAAGGGAAATATCATGAGTAGGGAGTGTAATACTCATGATATTTCATTGATACTTCGATTCTAATAGCAACTGTATCGAGTTGAGGATCAGAGATGCATCATTGTTATTGGCTTTGTACTTCGAGTGCCCAATGAGTGTGAGGGAACGAAGGTAGTAGTACTACCCAGCTATTACTCCTCTCTTCAGAGGTAGTGGTTTGTTACTCCTTCTCCCCTCACCTCCTTCGAACGAGTGCAATGAACTATCGTGTCACTTTCGCAATTTATGAGATGTACTGTCCCTTGTGTGCTCCAGGTTGAATGTGAGCCGCGTTGGATAATCAAATGAACAGCTGCATGGGTTGACAGCTTCAGCGGGTGGTATTCCTTAACATCGTCTCGGTTATTACGCCGGCAGAGTAGTAGTAGGTAGCAAGTAGCAGCAATGCCCCCATCTTCCTAACAAATCTAGGTACGCCTCGGCAACCGTAATGCAAATGCCTTACTACTGCATCAATGAATCTTCGTTGGTTGACTGGGAATCGTGGAGAATTTATGACATTTTTTTTTCCACCTACAGTATCGGGATGCTTCAGCAGAGTCGTAGTAGAAGCGGTACGAGTGGAATCGGTAGAAACCGTCGGTTTTATATAGCAATCAGCGACGTGTTTACTATAGCTCCAAGTGGAAGGCCTTAATGTGGGTATTAGCAGCAACATTCCGTAGACATTCTGTAGTTTTGAGATTATAGTAGTGACTTCTCATTGGATTTAGTGGGTAAGCATCAGATTGCTTAGGATTACTACATTCATGCGTAGTCTCCATTATTATAAAAGCATCAGTGTATGTTATAAATTGAATTCATGGTAGGAATAATTACTATATAAATGCTTATTATATTGTTCTTTCCCCTGTATTGCGAGAATTTATAAATCCATCGTCGTAGAGGCAGAATGAGTGTTTGAACCTGTCACTTGGCTAATTCCGGACCAGGAAATTACCGAACGGTGGGGGTTTGTGAATCTCCCGGAGACGTGGTGTAAAACTGAATGTTTTGCAAACACCCGTTCCTCTGAGTTTCCGAAGGCATGTCATGTTGGGTATCTCTTTCTTATGGAAGTCTTCCCCCTGATCGTACACTCATAGACGCTTACGAGGGAGTCCAGAGAGATTGCGTGCAAGCGCTTTCCTCAGTATGATGGTTTGAGACCGGTGGTGCTTGCCCCGGTTCTCCGTTGTATGCGTTAGTTTGAAACTGTATGCAATTTATGGGAATGCATACATTATTCAGAAATGAAATGTATATATTATGAAATGTATTGAATTTGAAAAATATGCACGGTTCATAAAAATGTATACAGTTTTGAATATTTTTAGAGGTGTATACTTCTATATATATGTATGATTGTGTATGCGAGTATAGCTGAAATGTAAGGAGTAACGTATTTGCAAACTTTGTAATTTCGTGATGTATGTATGCCCCTTTTTGGTTTCCGAAGCTGGTTGACGAAGCTTGTGGAAGCAAAAGTAGTTGTTTTTGTAAAATCTTTGCCGGTACATTGAATGGTCTTTGCTAGCTGCTATGTGAGCATTACCCATCAAGCATTTTCCTATCGGACTATGAGGCAGCGGCCTTACATGGATCCTCGTCCATTATGAGGCATCGGCCTTACAGCGGCATCGGAATGGACTGCAACATCCTCATCCATTACCAATGTTCCATTCATGATGTCAAGTTGCTTGTAAGTCAACTAGCACGTTGAGTCTTATGGACTCTTCGTGACCGGACTTTATCTTCGTGCTTTAAGTCATCGTGTTATGCAAAGATGGGGAACGAAGGCTCTTCGACCTTCAAGGTAGAGAGTGAAAGTTATCCTTTCTTCTCTCTCAACCTTCAATTTTTAGCATGGATTGCAGGACCTGAGTTGCATGGTAGAAATCAGCATCGTTGTTGTTGGATTCCATCGCTACAGGACTTTGTCCCGTCTTCGTTAGACTTTGTGCATGAATTCCTTATACTGAACGGGAATTTCCTTATTTGGTTCTTTAGAAGGATAATCCTCCCATTAAGACCACGGGCGTGGATGATAACCACTAGCAAGGGCATGTAATCCGTATTCGCATGTCATATAAAAATAAGAAACTTGAGGCTGTAGACTGCATTTCTATTTAAGAATTGAAGTGATTTGAGATACTTACTACTAGGTTTCATTTTTCCCCCTTTCTTTCTCTTTGCTGTATACGTCATTCATATAGCATAGGACATTTATTTAGATCCGATAACTGCACCATTTGTTGGACCATATGTTGTGACCGGCCCTGCCACCAAGGGATGGTGAACGGAATTTCCTTATTTGGTTGATGTTTAAATGGTGGTGTTGATCAGTTCGTTGCATTTCTATAGTAGTATACGTCATTCTTTAAGATCCGACTGCTACTGCCACCAAGGGATGGTGCGTTGATGTTTAAATGGTGGTGTTGATCAGTTCGTTGTGTAGTAATACTTTGTTCCATCTCATCTTTTCTATTGTGCAGGACCAAGAAGCATTGCCATTTGAGCTGTGCAGTGAGAGCACCATTTGTTGAACTGTGCAACGTGGTGCAGTCCTTTGCTCCTATTCCCTCTTGGAATTTTCATGTTGACCCTTCATGTACACAGGGCCATGCCATAATGTGTTTTATACAGGGCCAAGATTTTGTTGACTATTTTCTATGCAAATAGACCAAAAAGCAAAAAGTTTGGATAAAGCAGAGGAAGGTTTGACCTTTTCAACTTCGTTATTATACTTCACAGGGCCATTATCACCACCACCTCCCACCATCCCACAACCTCAACTCGAGCTTAGCTATAATGTTTCTTTGAAGATTTTTTTTTACAGTACCACCAAGAAGGGAATCATTCGATATATTTAGTATGGGCCTGGGTTTAGTTTTTAATAAAATGGTTAAAAATGGTGGAAATGGAAGTACATTGTCGCTTGGAGGTGCTGATGAAGGAGGGTCTGATGAGATGATAAATGGGATATGCATAAATTCAATCTCAATTATACCAGGTCTTGGACGCCCGGAGAAGTAATCAGGCACAGAAGAAAATCATTTCCTCCATTATTTCAATTTTAGTTTTGCCTGCATGATCTTTCTTAAGTAATTTTTGAACATAAACTAGACATAAAATCTGGGTATGTTGTTTTGTATTCTGAGATAGCTTTTCATTTTGTATTTTCGGCATTGGTTTGGAATGTTGTATTAATGGTGGTAACATATGCACCCTTTGGTTTATTTGCTGATAAAAACTATCAAAATCAAAGTAAAAAAAAAACAGTATTCTAAATATCGAACGAGGTGTCGTTATTATCAAAATCGGTGGTGATAAACAATTAATAGATATAGCAATTAGCATCCAGGTCCATTTGATTGGATTCTACATAAATTTTATCCAGAAATATGTGATTCGTAATTTATTGTAACAACAACATCAGAAATCATTCTTTCTTTGGTTACACAAAAGAATTACTGGAATCAAAGATACAGAATTATGATAGAAAATTATAAGTTGAAGAAGAGGATAACATCTCAATATTGTGCCTGATTAAATTAGGTATATAAGTTGGAGACGTGAAGAACAACAGTCAAACAGAGAAGAAGAAGTTAGAGGATCCGTCGTAGGTGGGTGGTTGCTTTTTCATCTCAAAACTTTTGAGATCCTGTCAAAATGACATGGCATGGGCGTGTGCTTAAAAGAATTGGAAAAAATCAGAAAGTTTTGGCCCTTCGAAAATCACGTCCCTTGGAACAAGATCACATCCCTGTGAACAGCAGCGGTACACCCAATGCTCGGCATGCCTATGTCTGTCCAGCTTTTCGTTTTTCTTTGTTTGAGGCATGATATTTAGTTCCGCCTATTTGCCACGCTCATTTTTCCTATTCGCCACTTTCATTAAAATTTCTAAATAATTCTATTTTTTCCTATTCATCACCTACAGAAATCAAATACAATTTGATTATAACTATCACAACTCCTAATTTATCTTCTTCTCCATTAATCTCTATTTTCACTTAAAACCATTAAAAAAATATTAACCCTGCGTTGGAACTCTGTTCAATTGGTTCACTATTAAGTATAAACCATTTATTATTTCTTTAACTCTTATCATTTAACTAGTAAAAATCAACGATATAATCGGAAAATAATTCGTAGATCATTATTATGGAAGATTCTAAGATTGAAAATCTAGGGCAAAATATCTAAACCTTAAATGAATGGAACATCCAACAAGATTTTGTTAATTTAGCTGAAAATACATTCATTGAAGAATATTTGGAGGCAAGTAACTGATTTATTTTCGTTTGATTAGTGTTTTTTCCGTTTTTGTTTTTCTAATTTTCGTTGAACTGGTCTCCATTTTCTGGATGACCACAAAGTACATCAATCGTCCAGACAAGGATGAATTTGTAAAGAAACAGTCGGCTATAACCGGACGATTGTATACATGGACATGAGATCATTTCTGGATGACTGTAGTTTGTTGGTCCAAGTATATAACCCAGCTGAGTCTTTAATAATTTGTTTTTATTGATACCATTTTTGTGAAGTGAATAAATAAATTTTCTTTGTTACAGAGCTTGCATACACAATGAAGGTGACCAAAAAATGCGATGTTTATAGCTTTGGGTGATCATATTAGAAGTACTTATGGGAAGGCATCAATCTAAAATCATCACATTGCTCTCGCAAATATTTCTTTCATCTTTATCTTTGAGTAAGGAGGAGCAAAACATAAGGTTAGGAGACATCTTGGACCAACACATCATAGCACCAACAAATATTGTGGAGAAGCAAATAGTGCACAACATGAAGGTTGGATTTTCATGCTTACGTAGTGATCCATGTACTCGGCCAACTATGCAAGAAGCAACAGTAGAGCTATCATTGTCAGATCGCAACATAGCAGATTTACCAAATCCTTTTGAAATGATTACACTGCGAGATCTACTGCCATAATTATAATTTGTGTAATCTTATTTCATTTCATTAGTTTTATCTAAATTATTTATAGTTATGAAAACATTTCTCTCAACAGGATTCCTTTTTTTCCCTAAGTCCTGCAGATATTGAGTAAAATAAAATGACTAGCAGCGATCTGATTGCACCACTAAAAAACTGTATCGATTCCATTATCAAGAGTTGGAAGTTTAAGCTTGTGCATCCCTTAGGGAACATCTGTGTCCTTTAATCCAAGAAGCCATATGCTGGCCTATTTAAAAATCAAGAAACATTATAATCTTTGATGATGCTTCAGCAACCATCATTTCTGTCATTAAATAGATGAATATCATGCAAACTTATTTCTGGCGCAGATTCGTAATTTCCAGCAGCTAATTTCCCTTAAATATCATTACTATTAACACAACTTTCATTGAGCAAAAAAAAATTGATTAAGTGAACTTTTTGTAAACAGAAAAACTGTAATGTGCCTAAAGTGTAAGAAAACGGTACACTATCATCACAAAGTTTGTTAGCCTACCAAGCAGGGGACATGAGCCCTAAGTAGAGGCATAAAAAAATTCCCAAACATTATCTAGATAATTGGTGATAATAGGTGATATTTGATATTAAGTCAAAAATCAGAAGAAGAAATCAAACAAAATATGAAAATGATGATCGGTGGGAGAGATGGAGCAGGCGACCAGGAGAACGGTGGAAGATATGGAAAAGAAGAACTGTCGTTCTGAAAATTCTAACTTAGGTTTATTTTTTTAGAGTTTATTAGTTAGGGTGGTTCCATTGTTGGTTGTAAACAAAAAGTCAAAGGTGTAGTATTTAGGATATATGAAAAAATATAGGGGTGGCAAATAGGATTAATGTGGGTGGTAATTAATGGGAGTGGCAAATAGGAAAAGTAGGGGTGGAAAATAGGTGGAGCCATATTTATTAAGATTATTTTTTTGTTTGTTTGTTAAAAGCATGATATTTATTAAGATTGAGTTGCTGATATAATTGATCATTCACCTGGTCTTGGTTCCATGAAAAACTGAATCTCCTCGCACCTCACGGTGCAACGAGTCGTCAACCTTCACCTTTCTCGGGATAAACAACCAAATAAAATAATATGGAGTTTCACCAAATCAGGAAAATACACTACGGCTATATGATACAATTGCATGACACTTCATATCAATCGCAGCAACACCCACTTCCTTCACAAACTTCCTCTGCACATTACCATGTCCTCCAAAAGTATAACTTTTCTTGTGGAAAGCACTTAATGAGGGTCTACCAACCCTCCACATCCTTCACCGCAAACACCTTAGGCTTATTTATGCACATGTCAAACACTATGATTGACATGTGCAAAAGTGGCAAACATATGTGAAAAGTGTCAAATATACCGCTTAGGCAAACACGACAGACTTTCTAGCGAGCGATAGAAAGTTCATCGCTCGAGGGTCAAAATAACGGCAGCACTCGCCAGTTTGATCATCGTTCAACATCTCAATGGCTAGAAATCCCCCCTCTATAAATACCCAACTTCAAAATCATTTCAACTCACAAGTCACACCATAATTTCTAAATCTCTCTAAAATTTCTTAGTCTCTCAATATTCTTATAATCTAAAATAAGATAAACTAATCACACCTTCTCTACACTTCTTAATTTCTTGTAATATGGATTCTCAATCTCCAGGCAAAGGTAAAAAGAACAAAGTTTGAGGTGCGAAATTAAATATCACAAAAGATGAATGTGTTTGTCGTAATTATGTTTATTTTACCCAAGATTGTGTCGATGGTGCATATCAACATGGTAAGACCATGTTGGAAAACATATTTTTGAGATATCAAGAGAAAACCATGAATATCAATTATTATGATGCGACTGGGTTGTCACAACGTTTCACTATGATCAATAAGGAAGTCGCCTCTTATGTTGTTGCGATAATGCAATCCAAGAAAAGCCGGGAAAGTGGTCTTGTGGATGTTGATGTGGAAAGACAGTGTCGTACATATTGGAAACGCAAGCATGGAAATTTTTTCCAATTTGAAAGTTATTATCATATTTCAAAGGTATTGAACAAATATAATCCAGACGTGTTAGCATCTAATTAACAAGTACCTGAAAGGTCACCATATAATTCTTCTCCCTCAACACCAAATTCTTCACTATTTTCACCAGGTTCATCAAATTCTTTACCAGATACCCCAAGAAACCCAAATGTTAACTTAGTTCTCAATAATGATGATACTAATAAAAAACTTTTAGGAAGAAACAGAGCAAGACTGGCTAGAAAATTAGCTCAAGAAAGGGGAAGCTCCGATGGTTTTAACATGGCGGAGTTTATAGAACATCAAAAGACAGTCGAGAAGCAAAGAGCGGTTGACAGGAAATTTCAGAAAAAGGAGACGAAAAAAAGTCGGCTTTCTCAAGAAATATTTGCTAATGACTAGCGGACACTTCAATTATGAATGCTTGTTGCGTGTCGTAGGTGCACTCAAATTAAATTACTTATTTACACACAACTAACTGGTAATATAATGGAAGTAAGGATCGTTCCCACGAAGAGCAGGGAGATTTAGTTGTCAAAAGTGTCACAATGGGGGGTTTTGTTTTTGATTTTAGAACAAAGTAAATAACAAAGCAATTGAAAATAATAAAGTTGCAAGCAATGGAGAGAAATATGATCAAGGAATCCTTATTCGTTGCTAAATAGTCATCAAAGTAGCATATTCATCTATTCTTTATCATTCACAGATTATTATCAACCGTAGGAAAAAAACTAGCGCAGTGCTATCCTCAAAATTCCTTAAGTCACTGTACACCGAAGCACTCGAATGCCAGATTCTATTCTATAAACCACCTAGAAGTAGCGCACTCTAAGTGTAATTTGGTCGAATGATTTATATTTTGTGAATTTAGGTCAATCCTAGTAGTTGAACTCTTAGCGCAAGGTTCACTTTCTAGTGTTGTTTTTACTTGCGATTGCTCCACAAAATCCCTCTGCAAGGTTTCGCAATTTCTACTTGTGTAGAGAATTATTCAACAATTACGGATATCCTAATTCTCTACTAGCATTAGGTTAACTAATAAACTAGTTCAGTTGGCCACCTAAACAATTTATCAATCAAACATAAAATTAATTATTGTAAAAACAAACAATACTCACGTGAAGAATTAAAATAGATTTATATGCTAAATTGAATCATATATTAGAACTTGGAATTCATCCCCAATCACTAAGAAGTTTAGCTACTCATGGGATTAACAAAACCCATGAGTTTCATATGATAAAATGGTAGAGAAATAGTTACGGTGATGAAAATAGCTCCAAACCCTAGCTTTTCTTCCTTGAGTTCTCCTCTCCAAAAGCTTGATAAAAGATTAAAGATTGATGTCCCAAAAATATTAGAAGTTCTCTTATATAGGTGTCCCAATTATAGTTGTGCCCGTGCATCAAATCCCGGTCGAATGGTTGCCAAAACTAGCCAAAACTCTTCCAAAACTTAGCCAAATTCGTGCATATTCCATAACCCACATAAAAAAAGCTTCATGGGCTTGGCATGAACAGTGAATCCCAGCCCAACAATCTTCTTTTTAACTGAAATTGGCTTGTCAGTTGGCTGGAACTGACAGCCTAATTTTTCTTCTCTTCTTACGGATGGAATATCCCATCCGAAAGTTCTCCCGGAACTTTTGATTATTTTCTTCTCTTAAACACGGACGGGACTTCTAGCCGTAAGTTCTCCTGGAACTTTTCGTCGGAATTTTCTTTTTAAAACACGGCTTGGTTTCCCGTACGTAAACTTTCCTCTCTTTTCACTACCGTGGTTTGCTCTCCCGGGAACTCGAACTCATGTTCTCATACTCCACCGAGCTTCTCTTTCTACCATAATATGTTAAGTTTAATCCCCTATCAATAGCTCCATCTACTCTGTTCTCTCACACACAGTCTCGACCACAACGAATCCAAGTTACAACACCTTCCCGTTTAAACTTGAGTTCTCCGTTATCTTCTCATCCAACTCCATCTTCATGCCACTGCCAAGCTCATTCTCTCACTGCCAAATTCCCTTCTTTGCATGCACGAGCCAACGACTGATAACGGCAACATCACTTTCTTCCTTCTCTGTCAATTCCATATCGAGCTCGTCCATATCTTTGCTTAAGAATCAACTGCCAACAACTCCCAGCATTCTTCATCATCGAGAATCAACGGCAGCAACAGCTCATCAAATCCATCTGTGTCTCATCACTAATGGCCATCACAACTAGATCCTTACAGAACTTCTCCATGCAGTTAACTAGCACCTCCATTGACCAACTCCGTTCCCAGCTCAAACACGAGATTTTCCCAGTAAACTACGTCCATCCATCGGTCACCGCTGACACGAGCTCAATCTTCATTACCACCACAGCGAACCCAATCTAGATGTTTTATTTTCCCTTTGAACTCGAACTCGAGCTTCGAAAATCAATGGCAGCACCACCATCGTTCCGGCACTCACTGCTGTTAAACCCATTCTCAATGTTTTCTCGATTTCTAACTCCATTAACAGCATCACCTGCAGCAACATATCATCATTCCATGTGGCTTGAATCATCAACGTCATCATAAACCCAACTTCCAATACTCGTATCGAGCTGAACTCCTTTTCTTTCGTCATCAGCAGCCAACTAACCATGCATCAACAGCGTCATCATTACTAGTTCGACTACCACCATTCCGTGACGTCCAACTTCATCTTATCTTCACTCGAATATCACAACAACAACTTCTTCCTCCTGTGTTATCATGTTATCCATAAGCATCGGCGTTTCTCAAAACAGCCGGAGATTCCCTGTATTTCTCATGATAGTTGGTAAAGAAGATGATGGTGCCCTGAGAGATAAGCCTGGCGCCTTCAGAAATATTTAAATTATGACTTCCCCCCCAAGTAAAAGATCTGACTGTAATTAGCACTTCCTTTGAAACAGTGTGCCCCTTAGCAGAATGGACGCCCCTTATAAATTATGTGCGTAAACAATTTCGCAACTTTGCTTGCTTCAAATGCCCATAAAATCTTCATACGACGTCGGAATGACTCCATTCTTTCGCCATTGGCTTTGTATTTTCGTCCTCTTCGAGACGATATCAAGAACTCCTTGATTTGAATAAGTTACACTTGAACTTTGGCCCTTCTCCGCTTGCGGCTAACTTCTTTTATTGCACAATTAAGTGCCACTTTGCTTCTTTTGGATAATTCACCTATCAAAACACAAATAAAGAAAAACAAACGTAATATAAAATAATTTTTCAAGAAACTAAGCAATTACTAGCATGGATTCGACACTAAATATATGAAAAATATGCACTTAACAAATTCCCCCACACTTGGCTTTTGCTAGTCCTCGAGCAAACTATCTAAAATACAACAACTCGATGTCGCCGAGGATACGGTTACTCTTAGCATGAATAACAGGCCTTTAAAACCCCTAGGTGTCCCTAGTGGACGAGTTATAGTCTCCTGAGGGCTTACGAGAGATATACCCACAAAACCTACTCCAACTTCAAAGCGTTCCAGCTTCCCAAGCATCCAAAGAGCTATGAGGACAATGAATTTCTGCATGCTAGTAATAAGAAGTTAGAAATACCAAAGAACATATTCATTCTTTAATCTTGAGTGAGAAATAACCACACCATAATGAGAGAAACACGTGTTTGAGAACGATCAATAAGCATTTCGCCTCGACTTCTGCCTCACTTAAAAGGATTTTATGATAATTGCACTCAATAAGATGGCTTTTTTTTATGGGTCTCACATGTGAGTAGGTAGGAATGAAGAGATAAATCCTACACACGTTGAATGGTGGGAAGGAAACCTTCCGAATTATTTCTGGAGACTCCACAAAATCGTGGAAAATAAAGATATTTTTCTGATGATCTCTAAGAAAGGAAATCAACCACTATAGCGAGGATGGGAGTACTTACCACCTTCACATCTGATTGCGATGATGATAACACCACTCTCACAGCATCCAATAGAAACATCTTCCTTCGGCTCGTTTTCTTCATCTTCTTGGTCTCCGGTCTTCAACTGTTGATGATAAACTCTTGATTTTCGTAGAACTTCGACAATTGTAACTCTTTTCCTCAATTTCCTTATTGCTTGAAACCTCTTTATATATTTTTCTTCCATGTGGCCTTATTGAACAAATAACAACCTAAATGCAAATCTCTTTGTATATATATTTTTTTCTTTTTGTATTTTGTATTTTGTAATTATTTTTTTTTTAAGAGAGATTGCAACTAAAACAATAAAAATAAAATAAAATAAACATGGCCATGAAAGAAGTACTTTACCACTTTGATATTCACAACTTGTAATGCCTTCGTATCATAAACTTCAATAACTCTCATCTTTTGATTTTCTTCACTCTTGTAAATAAGTCTTCATACTTAGATATAGAATTTCGCTCCTTATGTGTAAGTCTTCAACATGTATATAAAAATCTGCTCATTGTATGTTGCTTTACTTGGATATGAAATTTTTCTCTTCCTTGTAAACCTCAAACGTCTTCAACTTTCCTTGTAGATTTTTGATGTCGCTCCATTGTTGTTGATGATGTGTTTCTATGGACCTGTTGTTGGAGAGAGAGAGAATGGTGCCTGCAAATCAAACTACAAGAAGGTGGTTTTCATCTATAGACCCCTCATGATTGACAAAATTAGCACTCAAGAGATCAAAAATAGTGCTGAAAATGGTGTTAGGTTGGGTAGCTCACCATTCTACCCGGAATTAACGTACGGTGACACACACTCAAAAGAAAGCTCTTTAGTCAGCTACAAAGAAAATTTGGTCTGGTGCCTTGGTTGATATGAAAATAGGTAGTCTCCACTAATGATTGATCAGCAACTCTAATAATGCATTTCTCTCTGCTCCTAATTTGCATCACCGGCATGATTAAATCCATTATTTAACACTCCAATTCGTAAGAATATTCCGAACGTAGTTCCCTAACACTTCCAAGTTCAGTTATGTCGGTCATAATCTCTATGTAAACATACCTAGAAGTATGCTAGTGACTCTAAAATATCTACAAGTTGAAGGTTTTTATGCAAAATTTTGAAAAATCTATATGCAAAATACTCCCCCACACTTAAACTTCACATTGTCCTCAATGTGTAAAATCGAAAGTTCTGAATTCTGACGTAACAGCAGATAAAACGCAAAAACTGTGCAAATTGGTAAGGAATTTGGAAAAACTTCATTTCACAAACGTTGTTCATATACGTGTTTTCTACAAAGTGGCAAAAGGGCACAGTGTTTAGATAAACGTTCTAACAGTTATGGTCTCTAGAATGAACTATGCGCAGTCTGAAATTTTCTGACGAAAAGGTATTCGTCATATTTCTATTCTAAAATAGATTCCGGACTCAATGAAATTAAACATGGGGATGCAAATATGATATGAAAAGCTAAGAAAAATAAAATACAAAAGATAGAGATACAAAACCGATGGGTTGCCTCCCATTTAGCGCTTAGTTTTACGTCCTCCAGAGGGAGTAAATCACGAAGCTCAATCACGTCCACATTCTCCGTAGGGAAATTTTCGTAATATGGATTTAATCTATGGCCGTTTACTTTGAATATCGTCCCTTTCGTGAGACTAGTAACTTCAACTGCACCATAAGGAAAAACATTAGTAACAACAAAAGGTCCACTCCAACGTGACCTTAGCTTACCGGGAAATAACTTAATACGAGAATTAAATAGAAGAACTTTTTGACCCACAACAAAACTCTTCCTAGAAATCATCTTGTCATGGAAAAGTTTAGTCTTCTCCTTGTAAATTCGAGCACTCTCGTAAGCATCATTACGTATCTCCTCTAGCTCATTAAGTTGTAACTTTCTATTTTTTCCCGCATTGTCATAATCCATGTTTCACATCTTTATCGCCCAATAAGCCTTGTGCTCAAGTTCAACCGGGATGACAAGCTTTTCCATAAACCAACCGATATGGATACATACCAATCGGTGTTTTGTATGACGTTCTATATGCCCAAAGTGCATCATTGAGTCTATAACTCCAATCTTTCCGTGTAGTGTTAACGGTTTTCTCCAAGATGGATTTGATCTCACGATTTGAAATTTCAGCTTGCCCACTAGTTTGTGGGTGATATGGCGTACCGACCTTGTGATTTATGTTGTACTTCTTGAGAAGAGCATGAAAGGATTTCTTGAAGTGCGAACCTCCATCACTGATAACCACTCTTGGTGTACCATGTCTAGAGAAAATATATTCCTTCACAAACTCACAAACGACTTGAGAATCATTAGTAGGGGTGGCTTTAGCTTCTACCCATTTTGAAACATAATCCACAGCAAGAAGTATATAAAATTTTCCATTCGAATTGACAAAAGGACCCATAAAATCAATTCCCCGCACATCAAATATCTCAACAGTGAGAATTGGTGTGAGTGGCATTTGATTTCGAGCACCTATATTGCCCGTTCATTGACATCTATCACAAGATTTGCAAAAATTATACGCATCCTCAAACAAGGTAGGCTAATCAAAGCCACTCTCAAGGACTTTGAGAGCGGTACGTATTGCACCAAAGTGACCACCACAAGCATAAGAATGAAAAAAAGATAGAATTGACTGAAATTCAGAGTTTGGTACGCACCTGCGGATAATTTGATCAACACCATATTTCCACAAGTAGGGCTCATCCCACACATACTGCTTGGCTATTTTCTTAAGCTTTAGCTTTTGAAAATTAGACATAGTACTAGGTACTTGCCTTGTAACCAAGAAGTTCACTATATCAGCATACCATGGTGTTGAATCTACAATTGAGAAAAGTTGTTCGTCTGGAAAACGATCCTGTAATGGGAGTTCTTCTTCGGAAACAATAAGTATACTAAGATGATCGGCAACTGTATTCTCAATAACTTTCTTATCTCTAATTTCTATATTGTATTCTTGTAGCAAAAGAATCCAACGTATGAGTCTTGGCTTAGCCTCATTCTTTTTCAATAGGTACCGTAGTGATGCATGATCAGAATATACAATCACATTGGCACCCACCAAATAAGCTCTAAATTTTTCTAATGCAAATACTATAGCCAACAACTCCTTCTCAGTAGTAGAATAGTTGATTTGAGCATCGTTTAGGGTCCTTGATGCATAATAAATCACATGTGACCTCTTGTATACTTTTTGACCCAAAACAGCTCCGACTGCATAATCACTTGCATCACACATTAACTCGAACGGCAAATTCCAGTCAGGTGACTTAATAATTGGTGCAGTAGTCAACAATTCCTTCAATTTATTAAAGGCATCCTTGCACCCCTGTTCGAAGTTAAAGGAAACCTCCTTTTGCAACAATTTGCACATCGGCATTGAGATTTTGGAGAAATCTTTGATAAACCTCCTATAAAAACCTGCATGACCAAGAAATGAGTGAATTTCCCTCACCGAAGTGGGGTATTGTAAGTTCCTAATCAAGTCTATCTTTGCCTTGTCCACTTCGATCCCTTTAGAGGAAATGACGTGGCCAAGTACAATTCCATGGTCTACCATAAAGTGACATTTCTCCCAGTTTAAAACCAAATTAGTGTTTATGCATCTTTTAAGCACAAGTTCAAGATTATTTAAACAAATATCAAATGAATCGCCATAAACACTAAAGTCGTCCATAAATACCTCAATGATGTTCTCCACGTAATCAGAAAATATACTAACCATACATCTCTAAAAAGTGGCAGGCGCATTGCAAAGACCAAATGGCATCCTTCTATATGCAAATGTACCAAAAGGACAAGTAAAAGTTGTCTTCTCTTGATCCTCTGGTGCAATAATAATTTGATTGTAGCCCGAATAACCATCCAAAAAGAAATAATATAAATGTCCCGCTAACCTCTCTAACACCTGATCAATGAAAGGCAAAGGAAAGTGATCCTTGCGGGTAACCGAATTGAGCTTTTTGTAGTCTATGCACACTCGCCATCCTGTTTGAACTCTTGTAGGAACGAGTTCATCATCTTTATTTTTAACAACAGTGACACCCGATTTCTTAGGCACCACTTGCACCGGACTAACCCATTTGCTGTCAAAAATTAGGTAAATCACCCCCACACTCAGTAATTTGAGGATCTCTTTCTTTACGACCTCCATCATTGGTGGGTTAAGCCTACGCTGAGCATCACGTACTGGATTTACATCATCTTTCATAAGGATTTTATGCATGCACATGGCTGGACTAATGCCTTTGATATCAGCAATTGTCCAATCAATATCCGTTTTGTGCTTTTTCAGAACCCGAAGAAGGCGTTCTTCCTGTATTGCTGTGAGATTCTTTGCAATAATGACTGGAAGCTCTTCCCCATCACCCAAGTAAGCATACTTTAAGTGATTAGGTAGGGGTTTCAGTTCTAATTTAGGTTCCTTCACAACAGAAGGTAAAGGAACTTCATCAGTTACAGGTAAAGAGATATATGAAATATTACCTGTTTTAAATTCTTGTGATGCCGTTAAAGCACCACATGTCTAAACAATCTCCTTGGGAATATCAACGTCCAAGTTAGGAATGCCATGAACGTCCTAATCAATTATATTTTGTAGCATAGATTCAAGTTCATCTTCTTTGTTCAAATCAAATATCTGTTGTGCCAACGAACCAATAACATCAACAGAGAAAGTGGAGTGCACATCACTAGGATAACGCATAGCTTCAAAAATATTGAAGCGTATAACCTCATTATAAAATTCCATAGTGAGTGTACCATTGTCCACATCAATCTCCGTCTTTACTGTTTTCATAAACGGTCTCCCAAGAAGTAACGAAGTAGATAAACAATTATCTCCATTATGCATATCCACAATGTAAAAATCAACCGGAAAGATTAACTGATTCACTTGAACTAACACGTCCTCCACGACTCCCTTAGGATATATATTGGACTTGTTTGTCAATTGAATAGTAATCTTCGCCTCTTTCAAAGGTCCAAGATTCAAAGAATCATAAACATCGGCTGACATAACACTTATGGATGCTCCCAAATCAAGCAAAGCACGCTCGAATCGTCGTTTACCAATATTAATTGGCACTGTGAAGCCACCAGGATCTTCACACTTTGCATGCATCTTCTTCAATAGCATAGCTTTGCACTTTCTCCCACCTGAGTAATTTCATTAGCAATTAACCTATCCTTCCTTGTACACAAATCCTTCAAAACCTTAGCATACCTGGGTACGGTTCTGATGACCTCAATAAATGGGATGTTGATTTGTATCTTGCTGAAAATATCCATGATCTCCTTGTCTTGAGATTGCTTCCTTGATTTGGCAAAACGACTAGGGAAAGGAGGTGGTGTAGTAAAGGTGGGAACCGTGTCCTTAGGTTGGCCGGTTGAGGTTGACTTTTTCTTTAGGACGGTTTCCTCCTCTACTTCTTTTTCGACGTCGTTACTAACCACTTTTTTTTGTTGTGGCTCTTCAGTTTGTCTCCCACTTCTTAAAGTCACTGTATTTACGTTCTCTCTTGGGTTCACAAAAGGTTGTGATGGCAACTTTGTCGAAGCTTGTGCTTTCATTTGATTCATATCTGTCGCCAATTACCCCATCTGAGTTTGTAGATATTTAATAGCGTTATCAGTTTTCAACTGATTTTGATCAGACTTCTGTTGACTTTGTTGAAACATGGAGATGAGCATATCCATCTTAGACTCTTCAGTTGGAGGTTTTTGTTGCGGTTGGAATTGTTGTTGAAAACCACCTTGTCTCGCATATGGATTAGGAGCTGCAGATTTCTTATTCGCATAACTAAAATTTGGATGATCTTTCCAACCAGGATTATAAGTATTAGAGTAGGGATCATACCTTGGCCTCGGATTAGGAAATATAGCATTTACCTCGGCATCCTCTTCATAAGAAAGAACAACTGCAGATGTTATACGTTGTACCATTTTTTCCACATTAGTCATTCGTTGATCTATGTGTGAAGAATTGATGGTATTTATCAATGATGTTGTAGTAGCAGTAGTAGTAGGTTCTTTGAGACTTGTGAAGGGAGATTTTTTAGACTTTAATTTTTTTTATAAATAAGAATAACAAACTCAATTAAAAAGTGTTGTGAAAATTATGGAGAGATTGGGACTAGGATTCCGCTATTTACCAATTCCAAAGTGATACTAATTACAATCATGCAATTTCACACGTTCAATTTGATTCTCAACTATTGCAAAAGTAGATTTTTTAGAAACAACAAATGTTAATCCAAAGCATGGGATATAAAAAAACCTAGGCCAAGCATATTCCATCAATAGAAAATACAATTGTTTAACAAAAATCATAAAATCTATTTTCAATCTAGGCAATTAATCATAATTAAAAATTGCACAAATTAAATAATTAAGAATTACCACTTTTTCATTGGCAAGATAGCTTCCTCCATCATCCCAAGGATTGGGTTTAGCTCATCATGGTGTAAACTTGCTCAAAATATTGATTCATACTCAACAATTGTTTACAAAGATGAAGTATAGAGAAAATGATGAAAATCGGGTATTTGCAATGCTTATAAGGCGTTGCAAAATCCTGTTACAATATATGATATTAGAAAAGTGCTGTAGTTACTGTTTAAATGTCGCTATAATGACTGTTGCGAAACCGAGAATAGACCACGGGTTTTAACGACAGACTTTGGCAGGCTAATGTTCTTCGTGCTTTCTATTCAACAGCAGCAGCAGAAACATTATTGTAACTTGATTTTCTCTGCTCTGTAATCTCCTATACGTCTCCCTAATACCCCCCGTCCCCTTATGAAAGTTCTTTGAAGCCTTTTTATACCCAACAACCATCAAATCTTCCATATCTTCACGTAATAAATTCTTGTTATTTCTCGGGAAAAATACAAGAATAATATTCCATTATTAACTCTTCCACGTTTCTTTTGTAGCTCAATGTACTCAAACACACTTCTCCCTTATCTCAGTCAACACTCAAATGCTGCAGCCACGAAATTTCTCGCATAAAACTCGTGTAATCCCGAGTATTTCTCTTACTTTCCTGTTGAGATCAAACACCTTCAAAACACGTGAATGATGTGGGTAAATCGTGAGCACATATTACTTGTCCAAATAACTCGACAATCTGCCACAAAATCTTCTCTTATCTTCCAAATATGGTAACAGAATATCCGAGTATTATTTCCTTCTCTGTTTTATTTGAAAGTCCACGTACCAATCCTGTTTGTTTGATTCTAATGGATTTACCAACCATGTTTAATCGTAACAGGGTGGTATCAACTAATTGGGGCGATTAAATCTCCTCACAAATCTCCCAAAAGCAAAACAGAAATTCTCGCTGTTAACAAAATTTGAACCTGCAGTTTTCCCGCCAATTTCTGTGGAAGAGAAAGGGGTGCCCCCTATCCAAAATAGTGGTGCCTTTAACAATCGGTTGTAAACAGTAAAGAGGGTGGCTCTTATTAGTTGAGGTGCCCCTTAGTAATTGAGTGCCCCTTATCAAAGATGATGCCTTTATCACTTTTCTCTGGGGGTCCAAAAAACACTTTTTGAGCAACTTTTTCCACACAAGTGTATTCCTCCAAAAACACCTACACAAACATAAAAACACCATAATAAGTACAAAAATCGACACTAACAATAGAGACACTGAGGACAATTCAGACACAAAAATGTGTCTATCAAATACCCCCAAACTTATTATTTGCTAGTCCCGAGCAAATCTAATCTAGAAAATAAAATGACTACACTTAGCACGTGCAGTAAGCCGTTAAACCGCTAGGTGGCCCTAGTGGCGGAGTGTCGTCTCCGGAGGGTTTACCAGAGGTGTACCCACAAAACCTGTACTTCTAATTGGTCACAAGTATCCAAAGAGCTATGAGGACATAAAAATTCTCAACCTATCTCCAAGTGACTAGAATATCAGAGAAATTAAAGGTGACATCTCTAAAGCTGACTGAAGAAAAGGGGAGACACATCCGCAACACTGCTAGATAAAGAGATATCCTCTACACAGCTAGATAAATATTGTAAGATGCGTCCGCTGATTTATCTTCGCTAGTTGGCTACACGAGCTCTATCTTCGTTACCACCACAGCGAACCCAATCTCGATGTTTTATTTTCCCTTTGAACTTGAACTCGAGCTTCGAGAATCAATGGAAGCACCACCATCGTTCCGGCACTCACTGCTGTTAAACCCATTCTCAATGTTTTCTCGGTTTCTAACTCCATTAACAACATCACCTGCAGCAACATATCATCATTCCATGTGGCTTGAATCGTCAACGTTATCATAAACCCAACTTCCAATACTCGTATCGAGCTGAACTCCTTTTCTTTCGTCATCAGCAGCCAACTAACTATGCATCAACAACGTCATCATTATTAGTTCGACTACCACCATTCTGTGACGTCCAACTTCATCTTATCTTCACTTAGATATCACAACATCAACTTCTTCCTCTCCTATGTTATCCCGTTATCCATAAGCATCGGCGTTACTCAAAACAGCCGGAGCTTCCCTGTATTTCTCAGGATAGTTGGTAAAGAAGATGATGGTTCCATGAGAGATAAGCCTGGCGCCTTCAGCAATATTTAAATTATGACTTCCCCCCCAAGTAAAAGATCTGACTGTAATTAGCACTTCCTTTGAAACAGTGTGCCCCTTAGCAGAATGGACGCCCCTTATAAATTATGTGCGTAAACAATTTCGCAACTTTGCTTGCTTCAAATGCCCATAAAATCTTCATACGACGTCGGAACGACTCCATTCTTTCGCCGTTGTCTTCGTATTTTCGTACTCTTCGAGATGATATCAAGAAATCCTTGATTTGAATGAGTTACACTTGATCTTTATCCCTTCTCCGTTTGCGGCTAACTTCTTTTATTGCACAATTAAGTGCCACTTTGCTTCTTTTGGATAATTCACCTAGCAAAACACAAATAAAGAAAAACAAACGTAATATACAATAATTTTGCAAGAAACTAAGCAAGTACTAGCATGGATTCGACACTAAATATATGCAAAATATGCACTTAACAATGCTCAACAAAAACATGTGTGGAAACTCGAATTTAACAAGTTACAAGCACAGATTGAACAACAAGTTGGATTTAATAACAACCCAGCTGGTGATGATGAGGATGATGAGTTTGGTGTAGTAGTACCTCTAGAGTAAATGGTGTATTAGTATTAATTTTAATTTGAAATGTTGTTGCATTATACTTAATTTTAATTTGAAATAAAAAGTTGCTTAATTTGAAATGTTGTTTCCTTTTTTTACAAAAGGAGAAATTTATTTATAGGATCGACTAGTCAAAGGTAACATAGTTTAGAAATGTAGCATTCCCCGTCTTTACAATCGGTAAATAAACATTATCAGAACTAATTTTAAATTATAAACATTAACTTCTGACCGACTTGTTCGATAAGACCTTAACCCCTTGATAGCGTAGCTGTTCCTGCGAGTTTTGGTTCCTGTTAACTGCACAGTTTCATCACAATCTTGGTTTTTTTTATTTATCATGGTGTCTTAATCCACAATTGGTGTATAACACAACAGTTATAGATAGCCCAATATATAGTTGTTGTTGGGAAGATGGTGGCAGATCCGGAGTGTGAAGGTTTTGAACCCTTTTCAATGACTATCCACAAGAATAGCCTAAGTTTTGTTGGATACTTCGGAGTCTGAACCTTGAAGTGATCTACTGGTGTTGATGATGGTTGTGATATGGTGTATGGCTCTTGTCCCCACCTTCTGTGAGCATCTTTTGTCATTGTTGTTGATGTGAAACTTGCATAAAAGAATCCTTTTGTTGATGATTCACATAACCTAAACTATCCTTGGTACTACTAATAAACTTGTCTAAAAACATGGAAGAAAAAAACACAAAAAAAAAAAATACTGGTTGACGATTACGGTCATTCTCACACTGGTTGGAAAAGTTGCATTAACTATTATCTTCGTTCATTGAATTCAACTGCCTATGTAGGGGATGATGTTGTTTTGATCCTCGAACTTGAAGATAAACGAAGGATGGAATGCCTTTTCCTTTAATGACTTTCCACACAAAAATCCAAATTTTAAATGAACCAGTGTCCTGTTTAAGAAGTTGTTAACCCTAGTTGGTAGACTAAGTACACGCTAGAGATAACAAAACCCACTTTCAATACAACTATCATCCCTAGTTGGTAAATAAAGTACCCGCTAGGGAGATCTGTCGTGACGAAAAATAGCGCAAGAGACTGGAGATGGTAGTTGTGTTTGATGGTGATGGTGCAGAGCTGAGTTGTTGGTGTTGCATCGTAGTACCCGGGAGTAAACAAAGCCTGCAGAATGATCCCAAGATAGGGCATGGTAGAGACCATAACATGAAACTAGACCTAAAGTACAATTGAAACATGGTTTCATAGCACACTTATTTATATACAGGAAATAATAAGCTGACCTAACACCATGCACAAGTTCGCGCAATATTTGGACAAACAAAATTTCGAGTTTCCTTTGACAGTCCCTCCAGATATTAATCATTTTGCATGTGATAGTTGGGTCCTGCTAACATCTCGCATTTCTACACAAAGGGTCTCAGCGAACCTCTCTCAAGCGATTGAGAAATTCCATACCGATTGTGGTTGCTTTTAAATAGGTTTGATCGGGGTTGTAACCGAGCTTTGAATGCTTGTATCACTTGTTGTTTTGTTGACCACAGACTTGAATTTACCATATTTGATACAACTCGATGTGACACACGTATTTTTGGTAAGATGTGGCTTGTAACTGGAGTATCAATGATAAACAGTCGCGCTATAGTTGTTGGTATTGTGTTAGAGTTCTTTTTATCCGTTAGGTGAGACAGGCCTAACAACTCATACTTATCTGTTTTTGAAAAAGTGGGGGTCTAACAACCTTACCCAATATTTCGATTAGAAATTTGTATGAACTAACTCTAATATACTTTTAAGAGAATCAACTAGACAGTCAGACTCAATCTTAATAAAAAGTATATCAAGGAGTTAATATCTTTATCTCTCGATTTGATATATACTCAAACAAATAGAAATCTGTAAGTCTTTATCAAATACAAGAGATATAAACTTGGATGGTACCAAAGACCAATATCCAAGGATCAATCAATTTCCAATCAACAACCAAAGGTTGGATTTCATAATTGATCGATACAACGCACAACCTGTGATATTTCAATTATACAACAAAATATAATGCGGAATAGAAATAACACAGACACCATAAATTATGTTAACGAGGAAATCTAAAATGTATAAAAACCTCGGGACCTAGTCCAGATTGAACACCACACTATATTAGGCCGCTACAGACACTAGCCTACTACAAACTAACTTCGGTCTAGACTGTAGTTGAACCCTAATCAATATCACACTGGTTTAAGGTACAGTTGTGCTCCTTATGTCTCTGATCCCAGCAGGATACTACACACTTGATTCCCTTAGCTGATCTCACCCACAACCAAGAGTTGCTACGATCCAAAGTCGAAGACTTTAATAAACAAATCTGTATTGCATAGAAAAGTCTATGATAATAGATTAATCTGTCTCCCACAGATAAACCTACGAGTTTTGTTCCATCTTTTGATAAAATCAAGGTGAACAGGAACTAATTAATAACCCGGATTTATATTCCCGAAGAATAGCCTAGAATTACTGACCACCTCAGAATAATCTAAATTGTATGGTAGCGAAACTAGATATTGTAGAATCACAAACGATGAGACGAAGATGTTTGTGATTTATTTTTATCTTGCCCTATCAGAGATATATTCTCAAGCCAATTATTCAATTGAACTCGTACGATAGTGTTGAAGGTGGTCTTTAGTTTAGGGTTAAAATCGTAAAACGCTAAACCCTAGCAGACATTTAAAACAAGCATTTACTAGTCGCATTAATAAAAGCTATTAATATGTCCCTAATAATTACCAGGGTATATTTTTTCAAATTAGGGTTACGGCCACGCCTAGCCCAAGCTAGCCGCGCCATGCCAATCGCACCGTGCCATGGCCCTAGCTATGCTAGCCGCATCTCGTGTGCCAATGGCAAATCATGCCAGCCACAACCTATCGCGCCAAAGCATGCCAGCCGCACCACGCGTGCCAATGGAAAATTATGCTAGCCACGCCTAGCCCAAGCTAGCCGTTCCATGCCAATCGCACCGTGCCATGGCCCTAGATATGCTAGCCGCATCTCATGTGCCAATGGAAAATCATGCCAACCAAACCATACCGCGCCAAAGCATGCCAACCATGCTAGCCACACCCCCACGTGCCAATGGCGAATCATGCCATCCACGCCTAGCCCAAGCTAGTCGCATCTCGTGTGCCAATGGAAAATCATGCCAGCCACACCCTACCACGCCAAAGCATGCCAACCATGCTAGCCGCACCCCGTGTGCCAATGGAAAATCATGCCAGTCACGCCTATCCCAAGCTTGCTATGCCATGGACCTAGATATGCTAGCCGTACCCCGCGTGCCAATGGAAAATCATGCCATCCATGCCTATCCCAAGCTAGCCGTGTCATGCCAATCGCACTGTGCCATGGCCATAGATATGCTAGCCACGTCTCATGTGCCAATGGCAAATCATGCCAGCCACACCTAGACTGAGCTAGTCGCGCCATGCCATGCACCCATGGAAAACGTTTTGTCTCATATGCCAAACCACACCAAAGCATGCCATGCTACGCCAAGGCATGCCATGATAGCCTGGCCATGCCGCCGTCCCTCATGAAATCTTCCTGAGTTTTTCTTTCAGGATGTTTTTCCCTCCCGAGCGAGTTCAAAACCTAAATCTCCCCGCGTAAGGAGATAGGAAATTCTTTTTCGGTTGATTTGAGGGGTGGACCATCAAAATATGAGTCCGTACTAGAATTTTGTAGCGGTTCTAGTGAAGGGAACCAATTAGAGTTTCTAAACCAAATTGAAGCCAGGCGCCCATCAACGGTTGCCCTTCAATCCCATGAGCAAATCCTGGCCGTATAAAGTCTCCTCATGACTTTAGCTCTAGCTTGGTCACGTACCTAGACAAGCTATCCGCGCCATGCCTCTCCATGGCCCCTCATGCCGCGCCACCATGCTGGCCTTCCCCATGCGGCTACCAATTTGAAGCCAGACGCCCATACACGGTTGCCCTTCAATCCCAGGAGAAAATCCTGGCCGTAAAAAGTCTCCTCATGACTTTAGCCCTAGCTTGGTCACGTACCTAGCCAAGCTAGCCGCGCCATGCCTCGCCATGGCCCCTCGTGCCGCGCCACCATACTAGCCTTCCCCATACCGCTACCAAATTGAAGCCAGGCGCCCATCCACGGTTGCCCTTCAATCCCAGGAGCAAATCCTGTCCGTAAAAAGTCTCCTCATGACTTTATACCTAGCTTGGTCACGTACCTAGCCAAGCTAGCCTCGCCATGGCCCCTCATGCCGCTCCACCATACTGGCCTTCCCCATGCGGCTACCAAATTAAATCCAGGCACCCATCAACGGTTTCCCTTCAATCCCATGAGCAAATCCTGGCGGTCTAAAAGTCCCCTCATGACTTTAGACTCGAAACCATATCTTGGTCGCGCACCTAGTCCATGCTAGTCACGCCATGTACCCATGGCAAACCCTTGGCTCCTCACGCCAAGTCTAAACACACCCTGGTCGTGCCACCCTGTTGGACCTTATTACACGGCTACCAAAACAAAGGCGTGCAACGATCAACGGTTTCCCCTCCTCTCATGATGCAACATCTCGACCATCGAAGGTCACATGGATAGCAAGTTCCCCAATCTCAACTTGCCAAGCCACAACAACGTTTTACATGTTTTCTAAAAACATTCGAAATATCAACACAAACAGGGGTATTCTCTTTGGGTATTGGTTTGGTGGTCTACAACGTGCGGCGTACACTACGCCCCTCATAAGGAAGTTTCATAAGGGTGAGGCGCCTAGTAAATATGGGAGTTATGTGGGAAACGTTCATGGGACATAAAGCCGTGAGTTAACAAACTTTATGGACATCAATTCCATAACGTTAACAGTTTCATGAAAATCAATTTCATGCGTTAGCCACTTTATGAGACATCAAATCCATGCATACTGTAACCACCTCCTCCCATTTACTCCTCACTCCTTAATAAGACCAGAGTACGTTTCTACTACAACTTGTATAAATAGGTCTCACCTATTTCCATTCCAAAAACAAGTCCATTCGGACAAGAGAACACTCAGAATACTTACCTGCTAGCTCCCCTCATGAGCTCTCGTACTTTTTTAAAAACAAGTTGTAGAAACCCAATTGCTCTTCCAGAATAAACTATTCTGGTCTCACACTTTCCTTGCTTCCCTCCCCAAAACCAACCCATTATCCTCTTCTTTGTGACCGAAGCAAGTCTGAAACGGCCATTTCTTGGTTTAGGCCGGATTTGTACAGATTGATCTCTCGAACCTAAAAGTGCTTAACGTGCAGCACATTTGTTTAGGGTTTAAACCAGTTTCTCACTCACCTACCGAATTTACCGAAATCGGTTGAAGCTATTTTCACCTATAAACAATTGGCGACCACGGCGGGAGGATTGATCTATCGGTTACAATGTCAATTTTCGACTGTCAATCTCGTTCTTCGACCCAGGCGTCAAGATGGTAGGAGAAGGCGACTCACTCCGACTCAGTCACTTGATGACTCAATTATCAGTCATGACACAACAAGGGATGGAAGAGACTCCCCAAGTGTTAGAAGAAAAATAGTCCGCCTAGGGATTGATGGCTCGGTCATTAGATAACTCAGCAACAATTTAGAACACTGGGGACTTACCTCAGCCATGTTTTTCGAAAAACTTGGTCCTTCGCCCGGAAAGTTTATTTTCATCAGAAGACCTGAGAAATCGATTAAGTCTTAATCTGGAAAAATATGTGGTCTGCTTTTTCAAGTTTGATAAAACCTATAATCATATTTCATCCCATGTCATCTAACAACACACGGTTCCATGGCCTACTTGGGACGTGTGCATCACTTTCATTCATAGTCATTTCAATTCTAAACATTTATCCAAAAATATATAATCAAAATTTGTCAAGGTAAATTTTGTCCATCAACCCCAGAAAACCAGAAAATCAAAAACCCGGCGTCTCTTTTGCCTTTCAAAAAAAAAACCTAAAGGTAAGAGGTCCAGAAGATAGATATATATTCAAGGAAAGTTTTCCAACAACGGCTTGCTCCTCTTGGCGAAGGCCTCCTTTGTGCTCTGGAGGGCTGCCCTTTTCAATTTCAATCGCCAGCGCAATTTCTTGAATTCTGCTTCCTGTTTCTTCACAGTATCCGTGGATGGACCTTCGACTGTTTTGCCTAGAAACCTTTCAGCAGCAGAGAGACCTTCAACGAACCAAGGAATATTGAATTCGAAGCCCATGCACATGTCACGATGGAACTTCCAACTCGAGATTACATCCTCAGAAACCGTGTAACCAGTCACGTTGCGCATCTCATCAATCGAAGACAAGGCCTCCTCCACACGCTTGACCAACGCATGTCGAATGGTGATCTTCTTAGTCGTGGCAATATGACCATAGTTCTCCCAGATCTTGGTGTATAACGTCACATATCTCTAGCCGTCACGCTGAAGCCTCTAATTAGCACATGGAAAGGGACCAAGTATGGAGGGTCAAAGATGGCGCCTGCAACTGAACCAACAACTGGCAGGAAATCCCTAACTACAATTTCACCCCCGAAGCACCCTCCTCCACCTGAGTCGCGGCGGCGCTCTCAAGACAATGAATCTCCATGTTCAAATTACTGGCTGGTGCAGTTTCCGCAGTAGGAAACATGTTTACGTCCTCGTTCTGGTGGCCTTCCCCTTCAAGATCATCCTCAAGAGCCGTTTCCTCCTAAAAAAAAAGATTTAGTTTGCTGCAAAATAAATAAATAATAATAATATGAAGGGGACTCACCGATTCAGTTTCAGATTGACCAGACGAATATTAAGCACTGCTATCGGAAGAATTGCTCTCACCACCACCAGACTCGGATCTTTCAACCTTCTCAGATTCTTTATCACCATGGAAAGGCTCGCCCTCACAATCCTCTGTCTCGAAAAGTGATGTTTTCTGGATGCTTGCAAGTCTTCCAAAGGTGTTTGCGCTACTGAAACCCTAGAAGAAATACAAAGACGCCTACTCAAAAAAAAAAGATATGAAATAGACAGAGAAAAGGGGAAGGGAACATAAATGATCCAAGCTAATTCAAGAAGAGAGCCGCACATACCCGCATGTTGGATAAGCTAAAAGATGGCAGAGCCGTGGGATCCGACTGGAAACCGCCCGCACGATTCTTAGATCTTCGCTCCTTCACTTGGGGACTTTCCATGTTTGGACCAACATATTTTCTTTTGGTCGAAGAGATATCCCTCAACAACGGATGTTTCGCTAAAACCTCGACGGAAGGCCTACCACAGGTATTCTTCACCACAGACTTCACAAATTCCTGGATAACAAGGAATTTATCCTGCCAAAATGCGTTATATTTGGAGGTCGTTGAAGGACTCCGCTCCCTGAGAAAAGGCAGACTTTTACCCGGAACAAAAATACTAACATCAAGAACAGTCGACAACAGAGTTTCTTGAACAACCGGATGGCAAGCAAGTGGGACCCCTTGTTCAAAACCCATATGCCTTGCAGCCCTATCAATCTTATAAGAAATCGCTTTGCAAGCCCCTCGGAAAAAAGATGGCTCGTGACCAGGTATACAGCTGAGCATGAACACCATCTATCTAATGCTCAAACCCTCATCATCAGAAGACAAAGACATGTTCGAAACGGGAGAGAAGGTACTAACCTGAGTCATGGACGCATGCACTAGAGCCCATGGACGAAAATTAACCGCATACGAGTTGTCAAGAAACTTAATCATTTTCAGACTGGTTTTTCGACGCCTATTCGACCAATGCAGTATTCTAGAGCCGCCTCAAAACTCAGGAAGTATGGCCAACGGTTTATGTGCATACTTCGCGAAATGCTCCCCAACCATGCCTGGAGAAAAGCGGCATGAACGTACGAATTCACCTTCATATGACCATTCGAGGTGCGCATGTCCGAAACCAGCCGGTCAGGTGTGCATACAGGTAACCAAGAAACAAACCACCGAGGGGAAGAACGACACCTTTTGCCAATTTTATGGCAAACTTGATAAGTCCATGTCTTATTTCTTTCTTTCCCGAGCCGTCATCAAAAATATCTCTGGATAGCCAAAGGGCCAAGAATGTCGCAACGTGAAGCGAACTATTCTTCTGGTTTGGCTCTAATGCGTCAGGAAACCACTGGCACACCCACCAGTCATAGAAGCACTTCGTCTCATTCTCTTTCAGAACGAACCACTTTGATTTCGAAACTAGAGCGGTGTGCATTTCTTCTTCATCAGCAGATAACTTAACATCAAGATTTCCAACCATGGGAAGGTTCAGAAGTACATCCATACTTTCCAAATAAATGGTCATCTCGCCCCACCTGCATACGGCCGTATGAGTGTCCGGGCACCATCTGGAGACAAAAGCAACCAACCCTGGAATGTCTTTCCTAATATGAAGCATTGCAGAAGCCGCAACAACACCGACAATCTGCGCCCTGGTCAAATTGGTCTTTACAGTTTCCTGGTCCATAATGAATTGTACCCATTTTTCAAAGGAGCGCAACGGACTTGCAGGGATTTTAAATTCGATAGGAGAGGCATGATATTCTTCCCTCTGAAGGCAAAACCTAATTACGCCCTCTAGTCGAGCCAATCGATTTTCTCCTTCACTCTCTGAACCGATCAAGACGATTGGCATGTATTGAGGATGGTTCCTCTTAGCCGTGGATGATGTTGTGAAGAAATCGTCGTCTATGTTTATCTTGGAATTACTCACATCTTTCGGTACCACAGAAACAGTTGACATCTTAACAAAATTCTCTTACGGTATTTTTCACCGCTGCGATAACTATAAAGGAACAAGAGGAGCAGGAATTATTACACAAAGCATGCAGGAATTATTCTTACTAAACGCAAGGGAGCCACTCTGGGCACAAGTCAATTGGTTCCAAGGTATTTTGTAAAAAAATTTTTTTATTAATAATGGGGCTGGAATACTATACATCACGACTACACGCAACCAGGAGACTCACGCCCAGCCAGATAGATGCGTCCAACGACCAAAACAAGGAGCAAACCCTAAAAAACTAGGTTTTCATGAAGAGACATGGCAATCACCGTCACGCACCTGCCTTGCACAGTGACAAGGGGCGGTCAATGCTACTATGGTGTTCATGCCTAGGTGCCACGACAAGCCAGGGCAAAAATACCTAGGATTCACGCCAATATTTCTACAGGTTCGTGAAAAGGAGCGCCTACACCTAGGGTTTACACCAACAAAAAAAGGGAGAGGGAAAAGCAAAAGAAAAGTGTTTGAAGACATACCTAGGGTTTGCTCGTCTGCTCCTCTCTACTATTGTCGCGCGGCTGGGAGGAATGGATAAGTGTAAAGAGTGGAAGCCGGTCCTCCTTTTATATGGACATGATATGTGGGAGTTTGAGCGAAGAGAGGATTTCCTATTTTGAGCCAAGAAGGGAAAAGATGAAACCGGTCCCGCGCCGAAGAACGCCGATGCCATTGTCATGGATCCCCTTCCTGCTAAAGCCGCATCATGCCAGACCACGCCTCGCCTTTCCATGGTCCAAACTACGCCTCGCCTTGCCATGGCCCAGGCCAAGCTATCACTCCGTTTTGCTGCGGCCCCACCATGCCTAGACACCCCTGCATGCTCCACCATACCACTTCCGTGGCCAATACCACGCATCCTCTCGGCCCTTTCAAAGATAACCACCTACTTCGCCTTCCGAGACTGCCCCCTTTGCCGTGGCCACCAACATGGAAAAACAAAACTCGCCCTACCACTTAAAAGGTTAGTCAGACTCTCCTAACCATCTTTGCAATGATTTACGTTGTCTGTCACCATCATATGCTTACCACGCAACAAGGTACCTGTTCCGAGCTAAGCAGGGGACTTAATGTTGATGGTGGTCTTTATTTTAGGGTTAAAATCGTAAAATGCTAAACCCTAGCAGATATTTAAAACAAGCATTTACTAGGCGCATTAATAAAAGCTATTAATATGTCCCTAATAATTACCAGGGTATATTTTTTCAAATTAGGGTTACGGCAAACCAAACCCTAATCCCCCCGCGTGCCAATGGAAAATCATGCCATCCACGCCTAGCCCAAGCTAGTCGCGCCATGCTAATCGCACCGTGTCATGGCCCTAGCTATGCTAGCCGCATCTGTGTGCCAATGGAAAATTATTCCAGCCACACCCTACCGCGCCAAAGCATGCCAACCATGCTAGCCGCACCCCGCATGCCAATGGAAAATTATGCCAGCCACGCCTAGCCCAAGATAGCCGCGCCATGCCAATAGCACCGTGCCATGGCCCTAGATATGCTAGCCGCATCTCGTGTGCCAATGGAAAATCATGCCAACACACCCTACCGCGCCAAAGTATGCCAACCATGCTAGCCGCACCCCGCGTGCCAATGACGAATCATGCCATCTACGCCTAGCCCAAGCTAGCCGCGCCATGCCAATCACACCGTGCCATGGCCCTAGATATGCTAGCCGCATCTCGTGTGCCAATGGAAAATCATGCCAGACACACCCTACCGCGCCAAAGCATGCCAACCATGCTAGACGCACCCCACGTGCTAATGGAAAATCATGCCAGCCACGTCTAGCCCAAGCTAGCCGCGCCATTCCAATCACACCGTGCCATGGCCCTAGCTATGCTAGCCATATCACGCGTTCCAATGGAAAATCATGCCAGCCATGCCAAGCCCAAGCTAGCCGCGCCATGCCAATCGCACTATGCCATGTCCCTAGCCATGCTAGCCACGTCTCGTGTGCTAATGGAAAATCATGGCATCCACACCTAGTATGATCTAATCGCGCCATTCCTTGGCCCTAGCCACGCCATGCACCCATGGAAAACCTTTGGCCCCATATGCTAAACCACACCAAAGCATGCCATGCTACGCCAAGGCATGCCATGATAGCCTGGCCATGCCGCCGTCCCTCATGAAATCTTTCTGAGTTTTGCTTTCAGGCTGTTTTTCCCTCCTGAACGAGTTCAAAACCTAAATCTCATCGCGAAAGGAAATAGGAAATTCTTTTCCGGTTGATTTGAGGGGTGGACCATCAAAATCCGATTCTGTACTAGAATTCTGTTGCGGTTCTAGTGAATGGAACCAATTAGTGTTTCTAAACTAAATTGAAGCCAGGCGCCGATCAACGGTTGCCCTTCAATCCCAGGAGCAAATACTGGCCGTATAAAGTCTCCTCATGACTTTATCTCTAGCTTGGTCATGTAAAAGCTATCCGCGCCATGCCTCGCCATGCCCCTCATGCCGCGCCACCATACTCGCCTTCCCCATGCGGCTACCAAATTGAAGCCAGGCGCCCATCCACGGTTGCCCTTCAATCCCAGGAGCAAATCCTGGCCGTAAAAAGTCTCCTCATGACTTTATCCCTAGCTTGGTCACGTACCTAGCCAAGCTAGCTGCGCCACCATACATGCCTTCCCCATGCGGCTACCAAATTGAAACTAGGCGGCCATCCACGGTTGCCCTTCAATCCCATGAGCAAATCCTGGCCGTAAAAAGTCTCCACATGACTTTAGCCCTAGCTTGGTCATGTACCTAGCCAAGCTAGCCGCGCCATGCCTCTCCATGGCCCCTCATGCCGTGCCACCATACTGACCTTCCCCATGCGGCTACCAAATTGAAGCCAGGCGCCCATCAACGATTTCCCTTCAATCCCATGAGCAAATCCTGGCCGTCTAAAAGTCCCCTCATGACTTTAGACCCGAAACCATAGCTTGTTCGCGCACCTAGTCCAGGCTAGTCACGCCATGCGCCCATGGCAAACCCTTGGCTCCTCATGCCAAGTTTAAACACACCCTGGTCGTGCCAGCCTGTTGGACCTCATTACACGGCTACCAAAACAAAGGCGTGCAATGATCAACGGTTTCCCCTCCTCTCAAGATGCAACATCTCGACCGTCGAAGGTCACCTGGCTAGAAAGTTCCCCAAGCTCAACTTTCCAAGCCACAACAATGTTTTACATGTTTTCCAAAAACATTTGGGACATCAACACAAACATGGGGATTCTCTTTGGGTATTGGTTTGGTGGTCTATAGCGTGCGGCGTACACTACGCCCATCATAAGGAAGTATCATAAGGGTGAGGTGCCTAGTACATATGGGAGTTATGTGGGAAACGTTCATGGGACATAAAGCCGTGAGTTAACAAATTTATGGACATCAATTCCATAACGTTAACAGTTTCATGAAAATCAATTTCATGCGTTATCCACTTTATGAGACATCAAATCCATGCATACGGTTACCACCTCCTCCCATTTACTCCTCACTCCTTAATAAGACCAGAGTACGTTTCTACTACAACTTGTATAAATAGGTCTCAACTATTTCCATTCCAAAAACAAGTTCATTCGGACAAGAGAACACTCAGAATACTTACCTGCTAGCTCCCCTCATGAGCTCTCGTACTTTTTTGAAAACAAGTTATAGAAACCCAATTGCTCTTCTAGAATAAACTATTTTGGTCTCACACTCTCCTTGCTTCCCTCCCCAAAACCAACCCATTCTCCTCCTCTTTTTGACCGAAGCAAGTCTGAAATGGCCATTTCTTGGTTTAGGCCGGACTTGTACAGATTGATCTCTCCAACCTAAAAGTGCTCAACGTGCATCACATTTGTTTAGGGTTTAAACCAGTTTCTCACTCACCTACCGAATTTACCGAAATTGGCAGAAGCTATTTTCACCTATAAACAGATAGAAAATGGCAAGATCAGATCTCTCAACTACAAGAGAAGTAGTTTCGTTCGGCTTCACAATCCCAATGAAGTCTTTAAGTCGTTAACCAACAGGGTCTCGAGAAGAAACCTACGGTTAAAGGAGAATAGACTCTAGCAAACCAACTAGTATCGCACATGAGGTGTGGGTATTAGTTTTTCCAGTTGCTAGACGTCTCCTTTATATAGTTTTCAAATCAGGGTTTGCAATCTAAGTTACCTTGGTAACAAAGCATTCAATATTCACCGTTAAATGAAAAACCTGATTTATCCAAGCTAATATCTTTCAACCGTTAGATCGAAACTTAGCTTGTCACAAAAACAAATGACATGTATTCATTTAGGTTTGAGTAACCGTACCTAAACGTGTATATTTGGTTGGTTCACAAATATTTAACCAATGGTTAGCCATATGAGCACTTTCATATCAACCATATTCATCTTCTTCACAACTAGTTCAAATGACTCAAAAAACTAGTTGAAGATTTGTTCAATTACTTAGATCTTTATACATAGACAAAATTGAAACAAAATCGATTTGATTTACTCGAATCAATTCATGAACAATATAGCCACGGTTTGCAAATATTGCATTCCTTATCGATGTATTATTTAAGTTCATGAGTTAACCGATATGAGAAATATAACGATCTTGGGTACGCGTACGAGTACGTGTACCTTAGCTACCATATTTGAGTTTACAAACTCAGCAGAAATTTTTGGTTCGAAAACTTATGTGGGTACACGTACGGGTACGCGTACCTAAGGTGACTGGTTTACAAGTTTTCAAACTACAAACTCAGCAGACATTCTCGGTTCAAGAAATAAGGAAATTAAAGAGAAAATAGTTACAAATTGTCAAAGTGCAAGATTTTATCATCAATAGTTGAAGCCAAAGACGAAGACCAAGAAGATGAAGAAGACTAGATGAAGACTACATTTCTATTGGATGCTGTGAAAGTGGTGTTATCATTGTTGCAATCGGATATGAAGGTGGTAAGTACTCTCATCCTCGATAATAGTGGTTGATTTCTTTCTTAGAGATCATCTGAAAAGTCTTTTATTTCCCATGATTTTGTGGGGTCTCCAAAAAATTATTTGGAAGGTTTCCTTCCCACCATTCAACGAGTGTAGGATTTATTTATTCATTTCTATCTGCACACATGTGAGACCCATAAAAAAGCCGTCTTATTGAGTGCAATTTCATAATACCTTTTAAGTGAGGCAGAAGTCGAGGCGAAATGCTTATTGGTCGCTCTCAAATACGCTTTCTCTCATTATGGTGTGGTTATTTATCACTCAACATTTAAGAATGAGAATATGTTCTTTGGTATTTATAACTTCTTATTACTAGCATGCAAAAACTCTATGTCCTCATAACTCTTTAGATGCTTGGGACACTGGAACACTTTGAAGTTGGAGTAGGTTTTGTGGGTATACCTCTCGTAATCCCTCACGATACTATAACTCCTCACCTAAGGGTTTAAAGGCCTGTTGCACATGCTAAGTGCAATAATATCCTCGACGAAATGAAGTTGTTGTAGTTTAGTTTAGTTTTCTCGAGGACTTGCAAAAGGAAAGTGTGGGGGAATTTGATAAGTGCATATTTTACATATATTTGGTGTCCAATCCATGCTAGTATTTGTTGGTTTTCTTGCAAATTATTATATATTACGCTTGTTTTCTCTTATTTGTGTTTTGTTAGGTAAATCATCCAAAAGAAGTGTAATAGCACTTAATTGTGCAATAAAAGAATCTAGATACAAGTGGAAAAGGGCCAAAGACCAATTGGAACTCATTCAAGTATAAGATTTCTTTTGGATGAGTAGACGAAAGCAATGGCGAAAGAACATAGTCATTCCGACATTGTATGAAGAAGTTATGGGAGAAACAAGAATGAAGTTGGAACTAAACTGTCAGTCTTCCAGGACTGACAGTTGAATGGAGATCACTAAGGGGCACCCTCATGTTAAGGGGCAGAAACAGTTCAAAGGGACTGCTAAAGACAGTCCAGTCTTTTACCTAAAAGCAACTGCAGTGGTGCGACCATAATCAAAGAGTAAAAACCAAAAAAAAAAACTAAAAAGAATGGATTTAGTCCATGGTACAACATTATGGTGTAGGAGAAAATATGGTTGAGCGGATGTATAAAGGTTCGTCTGATATGGGGCTTAGGTATAAAATGCGTTCAGAATGGACGTAAGTTTAATTAATGCCTGATGTCGGGCGCAGTCTAAATTTGCGTTTGGTATATAACAGAATATAAACAAACGCCTGATGGACAAACACAATCAAAAACTACGCCGGATGGGGCGCAATAAGAGATTGTTCTGTTTGTCATTTTTTGGCTTTCGTTTATTAGAACTAGTAAAAACACTAGTATGGTGACTGATCATGCAAATATAGCGAGCACATGTTGACAACTTAGGTCATAAACAAATGGAAGAAAAAAAAAAGGTGTGAAGCATGGGGCATAGTTTTAAAACTACGCCCCATGACAACTTAGGTCATAAACAAGTAAGGTATGACTTATAAAATACGCAATTTAAAATACATGAAAATGGTGGAAGCATGGGGAGTAGTTTTTAAAAACGCTTGAGTAAGTGGCATAATTTAAAGTTGTGCCTGTTGATTGGACGAATTTTAAAATCCCGCCCGGTGAGATGGGACTATAAATTGCCCCTGGATGAGGCGCAACTTAAATGTTCGTCTGGTGACAGACGCAAATTAAAATAACGTTCCGTCAGGCGTACGTTAAAATTACGCTTCAAAAAGGTGCAACTTGTATTTGCGCGTCACTCCCAAACGACAATTATAACTCCGCCCCACTCCAAATGCAAGTAATATTTGCGTCTCACGGCGGGCGTAGTTTTAAATTATGCTCGACCAAAACCAAACTAAAGACCAAATATGGTTTGGTTTTTGGTTTTAGTCTAGTTTTTGATCTTTACTCCGTTCGATAGCGGTTGGTTTCTAAATAAAATATTTGGTTTTGGTCATTGAATGTGGTTTCTCTAAGGGACTGTCAAGATTTAAATGTTGTTGGAGGCACCCGGCTAATTTATTTAGTGGACCTCCTCATTATTTTCGCATCTACCATGGAGAACTGCCGCTAATGATCATGATTGATCATGCTTGTGATGATTATCCATCTGAAAGAATTCTAGAATCCAAGCACACCACTTGGTCATTAGGAGTGGTAGAAAACATGGGTACTATCTTGATTGTTGTAAATTAGTGACATTCGAGCTTGGGAGTGTCATATGGTTGCTGCTATTATCACCTGTGATTAATCGTTGGTTTATATTGGTCACTGCCATTAAATGGACGTGATGATGATGTCTGAGACGAGATGGAGGAGTTCGAATGGTGAAGATGAGAGTTCAGGGAGAAGAGTAGATGAGAAGGTGAAGTGGTTGCTGCCATTATTGACCGAAGCTCGAGATGGTAGAGAACAAGGAAGTGAAGATAAGAGAACTCGAGCAAGTTCAGGGAGTTGTTTGCACAAGCGATATCAGTACGAGTGATCGGGATTAATGGCAGAGTTGATATCAGATTGATGGTTTAATAGAGACTGATGGTGATTGATAGAGCTATGAACTCATGATTCTTCTGTAGTAAATGAAGATAATGGTGATGTTGATCGGTCTTGGTGTTGTTTTAATGGAAGACATGAAGCTGTGTTGGATTGAGACAAATCAGGGGATGAAGAAGAATATGATGCTGACATGGTTGCCAGAGAAGTTGATGTGATGACGTCATTGGAGGGACCCTCCCAGCACATGCATCAAAAGGAAAAGCGGAAGAAGATGTGTGGTGGGGGCATTCTGCAGCATTTTTGCAGATTGCTGACGCATTTTGGAGAAGTGAGGATTTGGTGTGAAAAGGTGCATCGAAGAAGGATAGATCAACGGTGTAGATGAAGACATATGAGGTCCCCAGGATATCGAATGGATGAGGAGGCATGTAGACATTTCTAAAGTACGATCTTCCTGCACCGAATCAACATCTTTTGCTCTTAGATAAACTACACCGAATTTGAATCTCTATCTTGTACGACTATTGTGAATCGGCTAGGGTATTTGATGCATATAAATAGCTACCTAAACCCGAAAGAGAAATCACTTCTTCTTTTATTATTTCTGTTGTAACTAGAAGACAGAAACAAAGAGAGAAATAAAGTTTTTGCTCCTGCCTTCTCTTGTGAGATTCTATTATTAGTTTGAATTTCTTTCTTTCTTCTTTATTTAATTCTTATTACTTTTTAGCTAAACTTCTTTTTGATTAGGGGTGATTTCAAAGTCCTGAACAATGAAGCTTTAATTTTTTAAATCAAGTTTATTTCAAGTTTTATTTTATTGTTGATCGTCTTTATTATTTTTAATGTTTAAGAATATTGAGGGGTTATTTAAAGTGATCAATTAAATTAACCAATCAATATTTCTTCTGCTAGTTTAGGGTTATGTGATATGTGTAATTGTCACATCATCTCTATACACAAGTAGTAAATCGCAAGAGCTGACAGAGGGATTCTGTTAAGCAATTGTGTATAAACATAACACTAGTAAGCAGGCCGAGCCTACGCGTCTGATGCTAGGATCAACCTGATTCACAAAGTTTAAAGTATTCGGTTAATCTACACCTTGAGAGCTTATTCTTGGTGGGTTAGTTGGATAGAAACTGGTAGTCGAGCGCTTCTGTATCCAGTGACAACAGAGCTTAATGTTATTCTACGGTTGGTAACAATATAAATTCAACAATAGATAAACTTGTATTCAATTAAGTTTCAGTTCAGTGATGGCGAAGGATTCCCTACTCATCTTTCTTCTTGTTATTATTTACAACAAATCTTTTATATTTTCTTTTATCAATTACTTTGATTAAAATCTAAACCCCCCCTTTCGGTTACTCTTTAACAACTAAAACTCCCTGCTCTTCGTGAGACCGAACTCCTTGCCATTATATTACTAGTTAATTGTGTGGAAAGAAGTAATTATTTTATTGTGTAAACGACGCGCATCAATTAATAATTTTTATTCTCTAGAGATATGCATTAATTTATGGAATTAAAGCATATAAAACCAAAAACCTTATGTTAGAGCACTGCTCAGTCGAACTCGCAAGCGTTGCTATCTCAAGCTTGTTGTCAAGTTTAGTTGCCAAAACTATAAGTCTTGATTTCTAGTCTACTTATAGCTAAGTCTAGGACTAGGATAGAAAGTGTAGTTGAGCTCTAGACTCCACGACGTTCATCATACAAAGACGAAGAACTACTCAAGGAACTGGTGGAACTTCATCGACTAAAAGGTATGTGGAGACTTGAACTTATCTATCACTCAAAAAGGCTATATACTCTATCTCCTGTATTGAGACAAAATTCGTATTGCTATATATACTTCGATTATACACATTTTCTATTTCAAGCCGAGTTTATCTCACTTATCTTTTTCTCGCAATATGTGTTGGTAAGCTTTCACTTTGGCCAAGTTCATCTTTACAAGCGACAAAAGTCATGTTGGTTATTTCAATATCTTGAAAATTGCTTTGATGAAAAATAGTGTGCGAGTATCCTCTACTTAACATCTTCTAAGAATGTTTCAATGATTGAAATGAGAGTTTAGAACATGTAACCATCCTTGGGTATAAGCATATAATGTGTTCGCGCATTAGTGTATAAGTCCAAAACCGGGAACCAAATGTATGCATACTTGTGTGTGTACTAAATAGTTAATGGGGACTGGGTAAGTATTGTACCCGTACGCATACTGGCGGAACTTCACGTCCGTGAATTTCAGCTGAGTTTGGAAATCAAAACCAACTCAATCTGGTTACCTAAGTATGCGTACGGGTACGCATACTGGCAGAAAGTTCACGTACGTGAATTTCTGCTGAGTTTGGAAACCAAAACAAACTTAAAACCGATTACTTAAGTACGCATACCTGTACACATACTTAAGTGTGTTACTTTCTAAAATTGGTTTATTTGTGAACTTAAATATATATAAACTAAGGAATGCATATTTGCAAACCGTGGATATAAAGTTTATGAATCGATTCGAGTGACTCAAAACCGATTTTGCTTCGATTGTGTCTTGTATACTTCTATAAGATCTAAGCAATCACTAGTGGAAAAGAGGCTATTTAAGACGTAATGAAATGACACAGATACCTAATGTCTCAAAACCACCACAAGTCGAATGTGTTGTTGCCTATAGTCAAGTTGTCAAAACGACACAAACGATTTTGTTGCTGACCAAACTCAAGTTATCGTAGTGGTTGGACTTTTGTTGACTTCCACATCGACAATACATATGGTATTGTTTCTGTGATAGATTTTTTAATGCCTTTTTGGGATTGAGAAATCTAACTGATCTAACGGCTCTGATTCCCCTCTTCTCTCGCCTAGAAAAGCCTTAGCCTATCTTATCTTCTTTTCCTTTTTCTTCTTCTACCTATTTTTTCTCTCCTCTCCTGAACTCTTCACAGCCAAAACTTTACTCCAAAAAAAATCCGTATCCCTCCAATCCATCGGCTATTTCACGAAGTGATCTTTATGAACCAAAATCCTTTGCTCTTCATCTCACAAATCCATCTGCTATTTCACATAAACCAACATATCTTCATGAACCAAAACAATTAACAGATCTACTCCATGTATTTGATGATTCTTGTTCTGCTCTGGTATTATCTATATCCGTGAATTATCATATAGAAAAAGGTATAATTACTCTCTCTCTCTCTCTTTGATTTATACTGCTTAATAAATTTAGGGGTTTTTTGTTTTTAAGAAATGACTTTTATGAAATTAATTTTTGAGGTTTTTGGTTTTGTTTATAGATTTTGCTGATAATGGAAGGTGTTTCATATACAGGTAAGAACTAATTTTTCTAGCCCTTTTTTTCTTCGTAAACTCTGATTTGCTACAGGGGTTTTGTTTAGTATTAATTTATAATGATTTTTTCTTTTCCATGAACGGCAGTTTTCGTTTTCTTCTTCAATCAAGTACTAGAAGAGTCATCTTCATTTAACTATACTTGGTAAGAGACGCTAAAGTGTCAATTGTTGTAATTTATATAGATTGTTTATTGAATTTGATTTTATTTTGGGTGTTTTTGTTTGAAGATTACTTATAGGTTTTGTTTATTATCATGTTTTAGGGTCTGAGTTTTTGTTTATCTTAGTTAATTCTTAATTCGCTGTAAGAATGATACCACCATGTTGTTCACCAATACATTGTATCATCATACCCCTGCATCTAGGTATATTTCTATGTAATAAAATGAAAAATTTTCAACAGATAAACCATGATCAACTTCATAAAGTGGTGGTTATGGGTTGTCTGTCAGTGATATGTATTATTTAGCAACTGGAGACATTTTGATGTTTTTACAATGTAGGATTAATATCTTATGAGAATCTAAGATTAATATTACAGAAGTTTTGGTATTCAACGTTGGATTCAGTTAAAGAACTAGAACATTATATATTTATCTTGGTAACAAGAACTAGTACATTATCTAATACTAGTACTGAGTTTCTTTATCTTGGTACGTTAGTTAACTCTCATGGTCTTATTGAGTCTGATACTGTTGTGTTCGTTCCAATGGTGGGGTAATTTCTGGATGAACATTGTCAATAATGCTTTTAATTGGTACCTTTTTAGGATTGATTATACCTATTTTCATGTAATGTACATTTTTCAACAATGGAGGCAGTTACAATGTCCTTTCTTATGCGCAGGGGAGTAAGGTCTTTGGTTTTGTTTTTGATTGAGCAGCCTGGTCAGCTAAGGTATATAGAGTGGCCAAATTTTCAGAACACGGTGTGTATTTGGCGAATAACTAATTTTTTTTCATTGACTTTCTGTCTGTCAAATAATTATATGACGTAGCATAAAAAATCTCTACGTACGAAAATCTATTGGAACAGAAAAACAGATGATGCCTGGAGGAAATTTGTTTTTTTTGTTGTTGATTTGGATTTACGATGAATATACGTAGATTAGGAGAACTGAGTAGAAAATATTGACACAAGATTAACTTAAAAAACATATAGAGGAGTCACCAACAGTTAGAATTTATGGAATTATCCTCACAAGTAGTTGCATAACGCATACGAAACAAATACATAAATTCAAGTACTATCTTTTCATTTGGCTGATTAAGTGAGGACATGAGTAGTTAAGAATAAATAGAACTTACAGATTGGATTATACTTGTTCTTTTAGTGTAGTCAGTTGCTATTAAAATAGCTAACGCGAATATCAGTAACTTCGGAAATGTAGCTACCCCCAATGACTGTAAGTCAGAATTCTTTTACAGAAATAAAGAGGAAATATCATTTGATTTTACACCTTGCTGGGGGGATATGATTTGTATGTATTAGACGGTCAAAAAGGCAATAATGATATTGATAGTATCCAGTGAAGGTCTTAGGAGTTGTTCTATGGATTGTACTGAGTACTGATTGTATAAAGCATTAGTTACCGTAGCCTTGGATGTATCCAGAGTATTCCGATGATGTGTAGGCAAGAAAAACTCTATAAATGGACTCTCATTGTAATTTCCAGATGAATGTTGCCAATAGGGAAGGCGTTCTAAATAATATAGGAGTCCCAGATGGCCAAGACGAAGTAGGAACATGGCTCAAACAAAAGCTAGCTCAACATTATATGGAACTACAATTGTAGTTCTGATGTATGTTTTCTTCTCAATCATAATTTAGTATCAGTTTTGTTCGTGGAATCTAAGTACCCCATTTCCATTAGAGGATTTAAGATTCAGTCACTTGTCTTTCCTGTGCAGGTTTATTTGTGTGAAAAAATGTCTCTAGTCAATGAGATGTACTTCACCATCGCTCTTGACAGGACAACTGCTGGTCCAGTATGTTTTTAAACCAAATGAGCACGTTTGTTGTCTCTTATTAATTGTTCAGTTGTATTTTTTTCAACCAATCCCAGCAAGTGACATGTCTTCTAATTCTCTTACCATCTATTGTTTTCCTGTTTATCATTGCCTGTAGAAAGGGAGGGACCATCTTTGAATACCTTCTCTGAGAAACTGAAATGATAATCAAGGTGAATGTCACTAACTCAATTTTTTGGGTTTGAGGTTATCGTCAAGGCCACCGACTCTGTTGTTTTTATATAGTTCTGAATCTACCTGGTGGCAATTGATTTCTTCAACGGAATAACTGATGAAGAAGACACTAAGGTTGAAGATAAAGTGGCTTCGATGGGAAAAGTTAAGAAGCTACACGAGATCTTTTGCAGAAGTGACTGTACAGGAAACTTCCCTACTAGGATCAAGCAACTACCATTGGACAGACATTTTGACCTCAAAAATGTCAAAAGGGTAATGTTTAACCTGTAGTTTTGACTTTATATGAAATTCTTGATTTATTTTAACTTTTCTCCGTTTCATCTTACAATTCCTGCCACAGATTGTCCTGGAAGGTGATGGTTATCAACCATATCTTATATCTCCAGAGAAAGGGTTGAGATCCTTGATAAAAATTATGCTCGAACTATCTAAAAAACCATCACGTCTTTGTGTAGATGAGGTAATATGTCAGAGTGGGTTTGTTCTTCTTATTTGTTAATCTATATTTGTTTGTAATAGACCCTTCTCTCTTTCTATCCTCTCTCTCTAACTTCTTGGTAACTTATGGAACATGTGCATCGTGTATTGGTAGATATAGTTACTGCTGCTGCAAATTCTACACCAGGACTTGGAAGATATCCTCCTTTTAAGAGAGGTATTTATGCCTTCGTATATTTTATCCATCAAATTTACACTTGTCTGTTTGTTTTAGTTTGTGGAAAGTACTCTTACTGTTACTGGATTGTGCAGATCAGAATGTTGTTGAATTTTAAGTTGCAAGGGTGCAACATGAATCTAATGGCTGCAGAGAGTGGAACATAATTTGGGATAGCTCCTAAGGTAAGCATTGTTAGTGTTCTCTTATAGTTTCCTGCAGTAGTCATAAGACTCGTAACCTTCTGAGTCTTTCCAGACAGGAACATAGTTTACTACATTGCGTTTTTCAAATTTCTAACATTTAGACATTCACATATATCCTCCATGTTGGTTTCTATGTAAATTATGATTAAGACCCTAGCAGATAGGCATTAAAAATTTGGATAACTAAGTTTACGTCGCAACCACAAAATGTAGGTCATAGAGCAAAGCCTTACGATCACAAGGCGAACATTTTCAGTTTCACAATTGTGTTGTAGGAGATGCTAACTAGAAAGGTAAAAAATCTAGTAAAATTTTGTTTGGAAAATGAACTTGGCGAAAATTCTTATGTAAAATATACACTTCACTACTAATTATTACCATTTTCCCTGTAATATGCAGCTTCATTGTTACTGCTAGATAAGGAAATGTTGAGAAGGGTTGTGCTTCTACAGGATCTTCTCTCAAGCAAGCTGGTGCCAAGGTCCTCATGATTGAAATTGTCGTTGAAATTTTTTAGGAATTGTTGTATCACTTCTCTTTAAGAAATCTTAATAAGAATCTTTTTTTTAATGATTTTGGACTAAATTTATGAGCATATTTCAATGTAATGGAGTTGACATTTGGTATTAGATGATTCAAGTTTTATTTGGAATTTGAATTTGAATTTTAGTATTTTAATATTAATTGTCATTTGAATTTGAATTTGATTTATCATTTGAATTTCAGTGCAATTTGAGTTTCATTTTAGTATAATTTGAATCAGAACTATTTCAGCCCAGTCAGAATAACCAGAGTTAGCCAGATCTGACTTATTTTCAATACAAAAAAATATATAATCAAATCAATGACGTAGTACAAATGTCGTGCATAGCGGCGCTTTGAAAGCATCGTAATTAAAAGGCAACCAGATAGTGTCGTTCCAGAAAAAGACACTAAATTTGCGGCACTTTCAGCAGCAGTTCGAAAGTGCCGTTTAACTGGTTAGAACGACACTATCTGACTATCTTAAATCGGTTGTTTTCCACTAGTGAATTGAACAACTCTCTAACTAGTTCTTTTGAGTCATTTGAATTAGTTAAGGTGAAAATGAATATGGTTGATATAAAAGCTTTTAATATGTCCCTAATAATTACCAGGGTATATTTTTTCAAATTAGGGTTACGGCAAACCAAACCCTAATTCCCCCGCGTGCCAATGGAAAATCATGACAGCCACGCCTAGCCCAAGCTAGCCGTGCCATTCCAATCGCACTGTGCCATGGCCCTAGCTATGCGAGCCGCATCTCGTGTGCCAATGGAAAATCATGCCAGCCACACCCTATCGTGCCAAAGCATGCCAGCCGCATCACGCGTGCCAATGGAAAATTATTCCAACCATGCCTAGCCCAAGATAGCCGTGCCATGGCCCTAGCTATGCTAGCCGCATCTCATGTGCCAATGGAAAATCATGCCAACCAAACCATACCACGCCAAAGCATGCCAACCATGCTAGCCACACCCCACATGCCAATGGAGAATCATGCCATCCACGCCTAGCCCAAGCTAGCCGCATCTCCTATGCCAATGGAAAATCATTCCAACCACACCCTACCACGCCAAAGCATGCCAACCATGCTAGCCGCACCCCGCGTGCCAATGGAAAATTATGTTGCCACGCCTATCCCAAGCTAGCTGTGCCTTGGACCTAGATATGCTAGTCGTACCCCGCGTGTCAATGGAAAATCATGCCAGCCATGCCTAGACCAAGCTAGCCATGTCATGCCAATCGCACTGTTCCATGGCCATAAATATGCTAGCCATGTCTCATGTGCCAATGGAAAATCATGCCAGCCACACCTAGTCTGAGCTAGTCGCGCCATGCCATGCACCCATGGAAAACCTTTGGCCCCATATGCCAAACCACACCAAAGCATGCCATGCTACGCCAAGACATGCCATGATAGCCTGGCCATGCCGCCGTCCCTCATGAAATCTTCCTGAGTTTTTCTTTCAGGCTGTTTTTCCCTCCCGGGCGAGTTCAAAACCTAAATCTCCCCGCACGAGGAGATAGGAAATTCTTTTTCGGTTGATTTGAGGGGTGGAACATCAAAATATGAGTCCGTACTAGAATTCTATAGCGGTTCTAGTGAAGGGAACCAATTAGGGTTTCTAAACCAAATTGAATCCAGGCGCCCATCAACGGTTTCCCTTCAATCCCATGAGAAAATCCTGGACGTATAAAGTCTCCTCATGACTTTATCCCTAGATTGGTCACGTACCTAGACAAGCTAGCCTCGCCATGGCCCCTCATGCCGCGCCACCATGCTTGCCTTCCCCATGCGGCTACCAATATGGGAGTTATGTGGGAAACGTTCATGGGACATAAAGCCGTGAGTTAACAAACTTTATGGACATCAATTCCATAACGTTAACAGTTTCATGAAAATCAATTTCATGCGTTAGCCACTTTATGAGACATCAAATCCATGCATACGGTAACCACCTCCTCCCATTTACTCCTCACTCCTTGATAATACCAGAGTACGTTTCTACTACAACTTGTATAAATAGGTCTCACCTATTTCCATTCCAAAAACAAGTCCATTCGGACAAGAGAACACTCAGAATACTTACCTGCTAGCTCCACTCATGAGCTCTCGTACTTTTCTGAAAACAAGTTGTAGAAACCCAATTGCTCTTCCAGAATAAACTATTCTGGTCTCACACTTTCCTTGCTTCCCTCCCCAAAACCAACCCATTATCCTCCTCTTTGTGACCGAAGCAAGTCTGAAACGGCCATTTCTTGGTTTAGGCCGGACTTGTGCAGATTGATCTCTCGAACCTAAAAGTGCTCAACGTGCAGCACATTTGTTTAGGGTTTAAACCAGTTTCTCACTCACCTACCGAATTTACCGAAATCGGCTGAAGCTATTTTCACCTATAAACAATTGGCGACCACAGCGGGAGGATTGATCTATCGGTTACAATGTCAATTTTCGACTATCAATCTCGTTCTTCGACCCAGGCGTCAAGATGGTAGGAGAAGGCGACTCACTCCGACTCAGTCACTTAACGACTCAATTATCAGTCATGACACAACAAGTGATGGAAGGGACTCCCCAAGGGTTAGAAGCAAAACAGTCCGCCTAGGGATTGATGGCTCGGTCATTAGATAACTCAGCAACGATTCGGAACATTGGGGACTTACCTCAGCCATGTTTTTCGAAAAACTTGGTCCTTCGCCTGGAAAGTTTATTTTCATCAGAAGACCTGAGAAACCGATTAAGTCTTATTCTGGAAAAATATGTGGTCTGCTTTTTCAAGTTTGATAAAACCTATAATCATATTTCATCCCGTGTCATCTACCAACACACGGTTCCATGGCCTACTTGGGATGTGTGCATCACTTTCATTCATAGCCATTTCAATTATAAACACTTATCCAAAAATATATAATCAAAAATTGTCTAGATAAATTTTGTCCATCAACCCCAGAAAACCAGAAAATCAAAAACCCGGCGTCTCTTTTGCCTTTCAAAAAAAAAAACCTAAAGGTAAGAGGTCCAGAAGATAGATATATATTCAAGGAAAGTTTTCCAACAACAGCTTGCTCCTCTTGGCGAAAGCCTCCTTTGTGCTCTAGAGGGCTGCCCTTTTCAATTTCAATCGTCGGCGCAATTTCTTGAATTCTGCTTCCTGCTTCTTCACAGTATCCGTGGATGGACCTTCGACTGTTTCGCCCAGCAACCTTTCAGCAGCAGATAGATCTTCAACGAACCAAGGATTGTTGAATTCGAAGCCCATGCATATGTCACGATGGAACTTCCAACTCGATATTACATCCTCAGAAACCGTGTAACCAGTCACGTTGTGCATCTCATCAATCGAAGACAAGGACTCCTCCACACGCTTGACCAATGCATGTCGACTGGTGATCTTCTTAGTCATGGTGATATGACCATAGTTCTCCCAGATCTTGGTGTATAACGTCACATATCTAGCCGGCACGCTGAAGCCTCCAATTAGCACATGGATTGGGAAAGGGACCAAGTATGGAGGGTAAAATATGGCGCCTGCAACTGAACCAACAACTGGCAGGAAATCCCTAACTACAATTTCACCCCCGAAGCACCCTCCTCCACCTGAGTCGCGGCGGCGCTCTCAAGAAAATGAATCTCCATGTTCAAATTACTGGCTGGTGTAGTTTCCGCAGTAGGAAACATGTTTACGTCTTCGCTCTGGTGGCCTTCCTCTTCAAGATCATCCTCAAGAGCCGTTTCCTCCTAAAAAAAATAAGATTTAGTTTGCTGCAAAATAAATAAATAATAATAATATGAAGGGGACTCACCGATTCAGTTTCAGATTGACCAGACGAAGATTGAACACTGCTATCGGAAGAATTGCTCTCACCACCACCAGACTCGGATCTTTCATCCTTCTCAGATTCTTTATCACCATGGAAAGGCTCGCCCTTGCAATCCTCTGTCTCGAAAAGCGATGTTTTCTGGCTGCTTGCAAGTCTGCCAAAGGTGTTTGCGCTGCTGAAACCCTGGAAGAAATACAAAGACGCATACTCAAAAAAAAAGATATGAAATAGACAGAGAAAAGGCCAGACCGCGCCTCGCCTTTCCATGGTACAATCCGCGCCTTGCCTTTCCATGGTACAATCCGCGCTTCGCCTTTCCATGGTCCAAACCGCGCCTCACCTTGCCACGGCCCAGGCCAAGACATCACTCCATTTTTCTGCGGCCCCACCACGCCTAGACACCCCTGCATGCTCCAACATACCACTTCCGTGGCCAAGACCACGCATCCTCTCGGCCATTTCAAAGCGAACCACCTGCTACGCCTTCCGAGACCGCGCCCCCTTTGCCGTGGCCACCAACATGGAAAAACAAAACTCTCCCTACCACTTAAAAGGTTAGTCAGACTCTCCTGACCATCTTTGCAATGATTTACGTTGTCTGTCACCATCATATGCTTACCCCGAAACAAGGTACCTGTTCCGAGCTAAGCATGGGACTTAATGTTGATGGTGGTCTTTAGTTTAGGGTTAAAATCGTAAAACGCTAAACCCTAGCAGACATTTAAAACAAGCATTTACTAGGCGCATTAATAAAAGCTATTAATATGTCCCTAATAATTACCAGGGTATATTTTTTCAAATTAGGGTTACGGCAAACCAAACCCTAATCCCCCCGCGTGCCAATGGAAAATCATGCTAGACACTCCTAGCCCAAGCTATCCGCGCCATGCCAATCACACTGTGTCATGGCCCTAGCTATGCTAGCCACATCTCGTGTGCCAATGGAAAATTATGCCAGCCACACCATACCGCGCCAAAGCATGCCAACCATGCTAGCCGCACCCCGCGTGCCAATGGCAAATTATTCCAGCCATGCCTAGCCCAAGCTAGCCGCGCCATGCCAATCGCACCATGCCATGGCCCTAGCTATGCTAGCCGCATCTCGTGTGCCAATGGCAAATCATGCCAACCACACCCTACCGCGCCAAAGCATGCCAACCATGCTAGTCGAACCCCGCGTTCCAATGGCGAATCATGCTATCTACGCCTAGCCCAAGATATCCGTGCCATGCCAATCACACTGTGCCATGGCCCCAGCTATGCTAGCCGCATCTAGTGTGCCAATGTCAAATCAAGCAAAACACACCCTACCGCGCCAAAGCATGCCAACCATGCTAGCCGCACCTTGTGTGCCAATGGAAAATCATGTCAGCCATGCCAAGACCAAGCTAGCCGCGCCATGCCAATCACACCGTTCCATGGCCCTAGCTATGCTAGTCGCATCCCGCGTTCCAATGGCAAATCATTCCTAGCCCAAGCTAGTCGTGCCATGCCAATCGCACTATGCCATGTCCCTAGCCATGCTATCCACGTCTCGTGTGCCAATAGAAAATCATGGCAGCCACACCTAGTCTGAGCTAGTCGTGCCATTCCTTGGCCCTAGCCACGTCATGCACCCATGGAAAACCTTTGGCCCCATATGCCAAACCACACCAAAGCATGCCATGATAGCCTGGCCATGTCGCCGTCCCTCATGAAATATTTCTGAGTTTTGCTTTCAGGCTGTTTTTCCCTCCTGAACGAGTTCAAAACCTAAATATCAGCGTGAAGGAGATAGGAAATTCTTTTCCGGTTGATTTGAGGGGTGGACCATCAAAATCCGAGTCCGTACTAGAATTCTGTAGCGGTTCTAGTGAAGGGAACCAATTAGTGTTTCTAAACCAAATTGAAGCCAGACGCCCATCAACGGTTTCCCTTCAATCCCAGGAGAAAATCCTGGCCGTATAAAGTCTCCTCATGACTTTATATCTAGCTTGGTTATGTAAAAGCTAGCCGCGCCATGCCTCGCCATGCCCCTCATGCCGCGCCACCATACTGGCCTTCCCCATGCGACTACCAAATTGTGGCCAGGCGCCCATCCATGGTTGCCCTTCAATCCAGGAGCAAATCCTGGCCGTAAAAAGTATCCTCATGACTTTAGCCCTAGCTTGGTCACGTACCTAGCCAAGCTAGCTGCGCCACCATACATGCCTTCCCCATGCGGCTACCAAATTGAAGCGAGTCGCCCATCCACGGTTGCCCTTCAATCCCATGAGCAAATCCTGGCCGTAAAAAGTCTCCACATGACTTTATCCCTAGCTTGGTCACGTACCTAGCCAAGCTAGCCGCGCCATGCCTCGCCATTGCCCCTCATGCCGTGCCACCATACTAGCCTTCCCCATGCGGCTACCAAATTGAAGCCAGGCGCCCATCAACGATTTCCCTTCAATCCCATGAGCAAATCCTGGCCGTCTAAAATTCCCCTCATGACTTTAGACCCGAAACCATAGCTTGGTAGCGCACCTAGTCCAGGCTAGTCATGCCATGCGCCCATGGCAAACCCTTGGCTCCTCATGCCAAGTCTAAACACACCCTGGCCGTGACAGCCTGTTGGACCTCATTACACGGCTACCAAAACAAAGGCGTGCAATGATCAACGGTTGCCCCTCCTCTCAAGATGCAACATCTCGACCGTCGAAGGTCACCTGGCTAGCAAGTTCCCCAAGCTCAACTTTCCAAGCCACAACAACATTTTACATGTTTTCAAAAAACATTTGGGACATCAAAACAAACAGGGGGATTCTCTTTGGGTATTGGTTTGGTGGTCTATAGCGTGCGGCGTACACTACGCCCCTCATAAGGAAGTATCATAACGGTGAGGTGCCTAGTAAATATGGGATTTATGTGGGAAAAGTTCACGGGACATAAAGCCGTGAGTTAACAAAATTTATGGAAATCAATTCCATAACGTTAACAGTTTCATGAAAATCAATTTCATGCGTTAGCCACTTTATGAGACATCAAATCCATGCATACGGTAACCACCTCCTCCCATTTACTCCTCACTCCTTGATGAGACCAGAGTACGTTTCTACTACAACTTGTATAAATAGGTCTCACCTATTTCCATTCCAAAAACAAGTCCATTCGGACAAGAGAACACTCAGAATACTTACCTACTAGCTCCCCTCATGAGCTCTCGTACTTTTCTGAAAAAAATTTGTAGAAACCCAATTGCTCTTCCAGAATAAACTATTCTGGTCTCACACTTTCCTTGCTTCCCTCCCCAAAACCAACCCATTCTCCTCCTCTTTGTGACCGAAGCAAGTCTGAAACGACCATTTCTTGTTTTAGGCCGGACTTGTACAGATTGATCTCTCGAACCTAAAAGTTATCAACGTGCATCACATTTGTTTAGGGTTTAAACCTGTTTCTCACTCACCTACCGAATTTACCGAAATCGGCAGAAGCTATTTTCACCTATATTGCATTCCTTATCGATTTATTATTTAAGTTCATGAGCTAACCGATATGAGAAATATAACAATCTTGGGTAAGCGTACGAGTACGTGTACCTTAGCTACCAGATTTGAGTTTACAAACTCAGCAGAAATTTTTGGTTCGAAAACTTATGTGGGTACACGTATGGGTACGCGTACCTAAGGTGACTGGTTTACAAGTTTTCAAACTACAAACTCAGCAGACATTCTCGGTTCAAGAAATAAGGAAATTAAATAGAAAAGAGTTACAAATTCTCAAAGTGCAAGATTTTATCATCAATAGTTGAAGCCAAAGACGAAGACCAAGAAGATGAAGAAGACGAGCTGAAGACTACATTTATATTGGATGCTGTGAGAGTGGTGTTATCATTGTTGCAATCGGATATGAAGGTGGTAAGTACTCTCATCCTCGATAATAGTGGTTGATTTTCTTTCTTAGAGATCATCATAAAAGTCTTTTATTTCCCACGATTTTGTGGGGTCTCCAAAAAAATTATTTGGAAGGTTTCCTTCCCACCATTCAACGAGTGTAGGATTTATTTATTCATTCCTATCTGCACACATGTGAGACCCATAAAAAAGCCGTCTTATTGAGTGCAATTTCATAATACCTTTTAAGTGAGGCAGAAGTCGTGGAGAAATGCTTATTGGTCGCTCTCAAATACGCGTTCTCTCATTATGGTGTGGTTATTTATCACTCAACATTTAAGAATGAGAATATGTTCTTTGGTATTTATAACTTCTTATTACTAGCATGCAAAAACTCTATGTCCTCATAATTCTTTAGATGCTTGGGACGCTGGAACACTTTGAAGTTGGAGTAGGTTTTGTGGGTATACCTCTCGTAATCCCTCACGAGACTATAACTCCTCACCTAAGGGTTTAAAGGCCCATTGCACATGCTAAGTGCAACCGTATCCTCGATGAAATGAAGTTGTTGTAGTTTAGTTTAGTTTGCTCGAGGACTTGCAAAAGGAAAGTGTGGGGGAATTTGATAAGTGCATATTTTACATATATTTGGTGTCCAATCCATGCTAGTATTTATTGGTTTTCTTGCAAATTATTGTATATTACGCTTTTTTTCTCTTATTTATGTTTTGTTAGGTAAATCATCTAAAAGAAGTGTAATAGCACTTAATTGTGCAATAAAAGAATCTAGATACAAGTAGAAAAGGGTCAAAGACCAATTGGAACTCGTTAAAGTATAAGATTTCTTTTGGATGAGTAGACGAAAGCAATGGCGAAAGAACAGAGTCATTCCGACATCGTATGAAGAAGTTATGGGAGAAACAAGAATGAAGTTGGAACTAAACTGTCAGTCTTCCAGACTGACAGTTGAATGGAGATCACTAAGGGGCACCCTCATGTTAAGGGGCAGAAACAGTTCAAAGGGACTGCTAAAGGCAGTCCAGTCTTTTACTTAAAAGCAACTGCATTGGTACGACCATAATCAAAGAGTAAAAACAAAAAAAAAAAAACTAAAAAGAATGGATTTAGTCCATGGTATGACGTTATGGTATAGGAGCAAATATGGTTGAGCGGATGTATAAAGGTTCGTCTGATATGGGGCTTAGGTATAAAATGCGTTCAGAATGGACGTAAGTTTAATTAATGCCTGATGTCGGGCGCAGTCTAAATTTGCGTTTGGTGTAGAGCAGAATATAAACAACCGCCTGATGGACAGACACAATCAAAAACTACGCCGGATGGGGCGCAATAAGAGATTGTTATGTTTATCATTTTCTGGCTTTCGTTTATTAGAAACTAGTAAAAACACTAGTATGGTGACTGATCATGCAAATATAGCGAGCACATGTTGACAACTTAGGTCATAAACAAATGGAAGAAAAAAAAAAAAGGTGTGAAGCAAGGGGCATAGTTTTAAAACTACGCCCCATGACAACTTAGGTCATAAACAAGTAAGGTATGACTTATAAACTACGCAATTTAAAATACATGAAAATGGTGGAAGCATGGGGAGTAGTTTTTAAAAACGCTTGAGTAAGTGGCATAATTTAAAGTTGTGCATGTTGATTGGACGAATTTTAAAATCCCGCCCGGTGAGATGGGACTATAAATTGCGCCTGGATGAGGCGCAACTTAAATGTTCGTCTGGTGACATACGCAAATTAAAATAACGTCCCGTCAGGCGTACGTTAAAATTACGCTTCAAAAAGGTGCAACTTGTATTTGCGCGTCACTCCCAAACGACAATTATAACTCCTCCCACTCCAAATGCAAGTAATATTTGCGTCTCACGGCGGGCGTAGTTTTAAATTATGCTCGACCAAAACCAAACTAAAGACCAAATATGGTTTGGTTTTTGGTTTTAGTCTAGTTTTTGATCTTTACTCCGTTCGATAGCGGTTGGTTTCTGAATCAAATATTTGGTTTTGGTCATTGAATGTGGTTTCTCTAAGGGACTGTCAAGATTTAAATGTTGTTGGAGGAACCCGGCTAATTTATTTAGTGGACCTCCTCATTATTTTCGCATCTACCATGGAGAACTGTCGCTAATGATCATGATTGATCATGCTTGTGATGATTATCCATCTGAAAGAATTCTAGAATCCAAGCACACCACTTGGTCATTAGGAGTGGTAGAAAACATGGGTACTAGTTTGATTGCAGTAAATTAGTGACATTCGAGCTTGGGAGTGTCATATGGTTGCTGCTATTATCACCTATGATTAATCGTTGGTTTATATTGGTCGCTGGCATTAACTGGACGTGATGATGATGTCTGAGACGAGATGGAGGAGTTCGAATGGTGAAGATGAGAGTTCAGGGAGACGAGTAGATGATAAGGTGAAGTGGTTGCTTCCATTATTGACCGAAGCTCGAGATGGTAGAGAACAAGGAAGTTAAGATAAGAGAACTCGAGCAAGTTCAGGGAGTTATTGGCACAAACAATAGCAGTACGAGTGATCCGGATTAATGGCAGAGTTGATATCGGATTGATGGTTTAATAGAGACTGATGGTGATCGATAGAGCTATGAACTCATGATTCTTCTGTAGTAAATGAAGATAATGGTGATGTTGATCGGGCTTGGTGTTGTTTTAATGGAATACATGAAGCTGTGTTTGATTGAGACAAATCAGGGGATGAAGAAGAATATGATGCTGACATGGTTGCCAGAGAAGTTGCTGTGATGACGTCATTGGAGGGACCCGCCCAGCACATGCATCAAAAGGAAAAGCGGAAGAAGACGTATGGTGGGGGGCATTCTGCAGCAATTTTGCAGATTGATGATGCATTTTGGAGAAGTGAGGATTTGGTGTGAAATAGTGCATCGAAGAAGGATAGATCAACGATGTAGATGAAGACATATGAGGTCCCCAGGAGATCGAATGGATGAGGAGGCATGTAGAGATTTCTAAAGTACGACCTTCCTGCACCGAATCAACATCTTTTGCTCTTAGATAAACTACACCGACTTTGAATCTATATCTTGTATGACTATTGTGAATCGGCTAGGGTATTTGATGCATATAAATAGCTACCTAAAACCGAAAGAGAAATCACTTCTTCTTTTATTATTTCTTTTGTAACTAGAAGACAGAAACAAAGAGAGAAATAAAGTTTTTGCTCCTGCCTTCTCTTGTGAGCTTCTATTATTAGTTTCAATTTCTTTCTTTCTTCTTTATTTAATTCTTATTACTTTTTAGCTAAACTTCTTTTTGATTAGGGGTGATTTCAAAGTCCTGAACAATGAAGCTTTAATTTTTTAAATCAAGTTTATTTCAAGTTTTATTTTATTGTTGATCGTCTTTATTATTTTTAATGTTTAAGAATATTAAGGGGTTATTTAAAGTGATCAATTAAATTAACCAATCAATATTTCTTCTGCTAGTTTAGGGTTATGTGATATGTGTAATTGTCACATCATCTCTATACACAAGTAGTAAATCGCAAGAGCTGACAGAGGGATTCTACTAAGCAATTGTGTATAAACATAACACTAGTAAGCGGGCCGAGCCTACGCGTCTGATGCTAGGATCAACCTAATTCATAAAGTGTAAAGCATTCGGTTAATCTACACCTTGAGAGCTTATTCTTGGTGGGTTAGTTGGATAAAACTGGTAGTCGAGCGCTTCCGTATCCAGTGACAACAGAGCTTAATGCTATTCAACGGTTGGTAACAATATAAATTCAACAATAGATAAACTTGTATTCAATTAAGTTTCAGTTCAGTGACGGCGAAGGATTCCCTAGTCATCTTTCTTCTTGTTATTATTTACAATAAATCTTTTATATTTTATTTTATCAATTACTTTGATTAAAATCTAAACCCCCCCTTTCGGTTACTATTTAACAACTAAAACTCCCTGCTCTTCGTGAGACCGAACTCCTTTCCATTATATTACTAGTTAATTATGTGGAAAGAAGTAATTATTTTATTGTGTAAACGACACGCATCAATTACTAATTTTTATTCTCTAGAGATATGCATTAATTTCTGGAATTAAAGCATATAAAACCAAAAGCCTTATGTTAGAGCACTGCTCGGTCGAACTCGCAAGCGTTGCTATCTCAAGCTTGTTGTCAAGTTTAGTTTCCAAAACTATAAGTCTTGATTTCTAGTCTACTTATAGCTAAGTCTATGACTAGGATAGAAAGTGTAGTTGAGCTCTAGACTCCACGACGTTCATCATACAAAGACGAAGAACTACTCAAGGAACTGGTGAAACTTCATCGACTAAAAGGTATGTGGAGACTTGAACTTATCTATCACTCAAAAAGTCTAAAAACTCTATCTCCTGTCATGAGACAAAATTCGTATTGCTATATAGACTTCGATTATACACATTTTCTATTTCAAGCCGAGTTTATCTCACTTATATTTTTCTCGCAATATGTGTTGGTAAGCTTTCACTTTGGCCAAGTTCATCTTTACAAGTGACAAAAGTCATGTTGGTTATTTCAATATCTTGAAAATTGCTTTGATGAAAAATAGTGTGTGAGTAACCTCTATTTAACATCTTCTAAGAATGTTTCAATAATTGAAATGAGAGTTTAGAACATGTAACCATCCTTGGGTATAAGCATATAATGTGTTCGCGCATTAGTGTATAAGTCCAAAACCGGGAACCAAATGTATGCATACTTGTGTGTGTACTAAATAGTTAATGGGGACTGGGTAAGTATTGTACCCGTACGCATACTGGAGGAACTTCACGTCCGTGAATTTCAGCTGAGTTTGGAAATAAAAACCAACTCAATCTGGTTACCTAAGTATGCGTACCCGTATGCATACTGGCAGAAAGTTCACGTCCGTGAATTTCTGCTGAGTTTGGAAACCAAAACAAACTCAAAACCGATTACTTAAGTACGCATACCTGTACAAATACTTAAGTGTGTTACTTTCTAAAATTGGTTTATTTGTGAACTTAAATATATATAAACTAAGGAATGCATATTTGCAAACCGTGGATATAAAGTTCATGAATCGATTCGAGTGACTCAAAACCGATTTTGCTTCGATTGTGTCTTGTATACTTCTATAAGATATAAGCAATCACTAGTGGAAAAGAGGCTATTTAAGACGTAATGAAACGACACAGATACCTAATGTCTCAAAACCACCACACCTCGAATGTGTTGTTGCCTAAAGTCAAGTTGTCGTTGTAGTTGAACTTTTGTTGACTTTTAGAACGACACAAACGATTTTGTTGCTGACCAAACTCAAGTTATCGTAGTGGTTGGACTTTTGTTGACTTCCACATCGACAGTACATATGGTATTGTTTTTGTGATAGATTTTTTAATGCCTTTTTGGGATTAAGAAATCTAACTGATCTAACGGCTCTGATTCCCCTATTCTCTCGCTTAGAAAAGCCTTAGCCTATCTTATCTTCTTTTCCTTTTTCTTCTTCTGCCTATTTTTTCTCTTCTCTCCTAAACTCTTCACAGCCAAAACTTTACTCCAAAAAAAAATCCGTATCCCTCCAATCCATCGGCTATTTCACGAAGTGATCTTTATGAACCAAAATCCTTTGCTATTCATCTCACAAATCCATCTGCTATTTCACATAAACCAACATATCTTCATGAACCAAAACAATTAACAGATCTACTTAATGTATTTGATGATTCTTGTTCTTCTCTGGTATTATCTATATCCGTGAATTCTCATATAGAAAAAGGTATAATCACTCTCTCTCTCTTTGATTTATACTGCTTAATAAATTTAGGGGTTTTTTGTTTTTTGTTTTTAAGAAATGACTTTTATGAAATTAATTTTTGAGGTTTTTGGTTTTGTTTATAGATTTTGCTGATAATGGAAGGTGTTTCTTATACAGGTAAGAACTAATTTTGCTAGACCTTTTTTTCTTCGTAAACTCTGATTTGCTACAGGGGTTTTGTTTAGTATTAATTTCTAATGATTTTTTCTTTTCCATGAACGGCAGTTTTCGTTTTCTTTTTCAATCAAGTACTAGAAGATTCATCTTCATTTAACTATACTTGGTAAGAGACGCTAAAGTGTCAATTGTTGTAATTTATATAGATTGTTTGTTGAATTTGATTTTATTTTGGGTGTTTTTGTTTGAAGATTACTTATAGGTTTTGTTTATTATCATGTTTTAGGGTCTGAGTTTTTGTTTATCTTAGTTAATTCTTAATTAGCTGTAAGAATGATACCACCATGTTGTTCACCAATACATTGTATCATCATACCCCTGCATCTATGTATATTTCTATGTAATAAAATGAAAAAGTTTCAACAGATAAACCATGATCAACTTCATAAAGTGGTGGTTATGGGTTGTATGTCAGTGATATGTATTATTTAGCAACTGGAGACATTTTGATGTTTTTACAATATAGGATTAATATCTTATGAGAATCTAAGATTAATATTACATAAGTTTCGATATTGAACGTTGGATTCAGTTAAAGAACTAGAACATTATATATTTATCTTGGTAACAAGAACTAGTACATTATCTAATACTAGTACTGAGTTTCTTTATCTTGGTACGTTAGTTAACTCTCATGGTCTTATTGAGTCTGATACTGTTGTGTTCGTTCCAATGGTGGGGTAATTTATGGATGAACACTGTCAATAATGCTTTTAATTGGTACCTTTTTAGGATTGATTATACCTATTTTCATGTAATGTACATTTTTCAACAATGGAGGCAGTTACAATGTCCTTTTTCTTATGCGCAGGGGAGTAAGGTCTTTGGTTTTGTTTCTGATTGAGAAGCCTGGTCAGCTGAGGTATATAGAGTGGCCAAATTTTCAGAACACGGTGTGTATTTGGCGAATAAATAATTTTTTTTCATTGAGTTTCTGTCTGTCAAATAATAATATGACGCAGCTTAAAAAATATCTACGTACGAAAAGCTATTGGAACAGAAAAACAGATGATGCCTGGAGGAAATTTGTTTTTTTTTGTTGTTGATTTGGCTTTACGATGAATATACGTAGATTAGGAGAACTGAGTAGAAAATTTTGACACAAGATTAACTTAAAAAACATATAGAGGTGTCACCAGAAGTTAGAATTTATGGAATTAGCCTCACAAGTAGTTGCATAACGCATACGAAACAAAGACATAAATTCAAGTACTATCTTTTCATTTGTCTGATTAAGTGAGGACATGAGTAGTTAAGAATAAATAGAACTTACAGATTGGATTATACTTGTTCTTTTAGTGTAGTCAGTTGCTATTAAAATAGCTAACGCGAATATCAGTAACTTCGGAAATGTAGCTACTCCCAATGACTGTAAGTCGGAATTCTTTTACTGAAATAAAGAGGAAATATCATTTGATTTTACACCTTCTTTGGGGGATATGATTTGTATGTATTAGACGGTCAAAAAGGCAATAATGATATTGATAGTATCCGGTGAAGGTCTTAGGAGTTGTTCTATGGATTGTCGAGATCTTGATTGTATAAAGCATTAGTTACCGTAGCCTTGGATGTATCCAGAGTGTTCCGCTGATGTGTAGGCAAGAAAAACTCTATAAATGGACTCTCATTGTAATTTCCAGATGAATGTTTCCAATAGGGAAGGCGTTCTAAATAATATAGGAGTCCCAGATGGCCAAGACGAAGTAGGAACATGGCTCAAACAAAAGCTAGCTCAACATTATATGGAACTACAATTATAGTTCTGATGTATGTTTTCTTCTCAATCATAATTTAGTATCAGTTTTGTTCGTGGAATCTAAGTACCCCATTTCCATTAGGGGATTTAAGATTCGATCACTTGTCTTTCCTGTGCAGGTTTATTTGTGTGAAAAAATGTCTCTAGTCAATGAGATGTACTTCACCATCGCTCTTGACAGGACAACTGCTGGTCCAGTGTGTTTTTAAACCAAATGAGCACGTTTGTTGTCTCTTATTAATTATTCAGTTGTATTTTTTTCAACCAATCCCAGCAAGTGACATGTCTTCTAATTCTTTTACCATCTATTGTTTTCCTTTTTATCATTGCTTGTAGAAAAGGAGGGACCAACTTTGAATACCTTGCTGAGAAACTGAAATGATAATCAAGGTGAATGTTACTAACTCAATTTTTTGGGTTTGAGGTTATCGTCAAGGCCACCGACTCTGTTGTTTTTATATAGTTCTGAATCTACCTAGTGGCAATTGATTTCTTCAAAGGAATAACTGATGAAGAAGATACTAAGGTTGAAGATAAAGTGGCTTCGATGGGAAAAGTTAAGAAGCTACACGAGATATTTTGCAGAAGTGATTGTACAGGAAACTTCCCTACTAGGATCAAGCAACTACCATTGGACAGACATTTTGACCTCAAAAATGTCAAAAGGGTAATGTTTAACCTGTAGTTTTGACTTTATGTGAAATTCTTGATTTATTTTAACTTTTGTCTGTTTCATCTTACAATTCCTTCCACAGATTATCCTGGAAGCTGATGGTTATCAACCATATCTTATATCTCCAGAGAAAGGGTTGAGATCCTTGATAAAAATTGTGCTCGAACTAGCTAAAAAACCATCACGTCTTTGTGTAGATGAGGTAATATGTCAGAGTGGGTTTGTTCTTCTTATTTGTTAATCTATATTTGTTTGTAATAGACCCTTCTCTCTTTCTATCCTCTCTCTCTAACTTTTTATTAACTTATGGAACATGTGCATCGTGTATTGGTAGATATAGTTACTGCTGCTGCAAATTCTACACCAGGACTTGGAAGATATCCTCCTTTTAAGAGAGGTATTTATGCCTTCGTATATTTTATCCATCAAATTTACACTTGTCTGTTTGTTTTAGTTTTTGGAAAGTACTCTTACTGTTACTGGATTGTGCAGATCAGAATGTTGTTGAATTTTAAGTTGCAAGGGTGCAACATGAATTTAATGGCTGCAAAGAGTGGAACATAATTTGGGATAGCTCCTAAGGTAAGCATTGTTAGTGTTTTCTTCTAGTTTCCTGCAGTAGTCATAAGACTCGTAACCTTCTGAGTCTTCCAGACAGGAACATAGTTTACTACATTGCGTTTTTCAAATTTCTAACGTTTAGACATTCACCTATATCCTCCATGTTGGTTTCTATGTAAATTATGATTAACACCCTAGCAGATAGGCATTAAAAATTTGGATAACTAAGTTTACGTCGCAACTACAAAATGTAGGTCATAGAACAAAGCCTTACGATCACAAGGCGAACATTTTCAGTTTCACAATTGTGTTGTAGGAGATGCTAACTAGAAAGGTAAAAAATCTAGTAAAATTTTGTTTGGAAAATGAACTTGGCGAAAATTCTTATGTAAAATATACACTTCACTACTAATTATTACCATTTTCCCTGTAATAGGCAGCTTCATTTTTACTGCTAGATAAGGAAATGTTGAGAAGGGTTGTACTTCTACAGGATCTTCTCTCAAGCAAGCTGGTGCCAAGGTCCTCATGATTGAAATTGTGGTTAAAATTTTAGGAATTGTTGTATCACTTCTCTTTAAGAAATCTTAATAAGAATCTTTTTTTTTAATGATTTTGGACTAAATTTATGAGCATAGTTCAATGTAATGGAGTTGACATTTGGTATTAGATGATTCAAGTTTTATTTGAATTTGAATTTGAATTTTAGTATTTTAATATTAATTGTCATTTGAATTTGAATTTGATTTATCATTTGAATTTCAGTGCAATTTGAGTTTCATTTTAGTATAATTTGAATCAGAACTATTTCAGCCCAGTCAGAATGACCAGAGTTAGCCAGATCTGACTTATTTTCAATACAAAAAAATAATAATCAAATCAACGACGTAGTACAAATGTCGTGCATAGCGGCGCTTTGAAAGCATCGTAATTAAAAGGCAACCAGATAGTGTCGTTCCAGAAAAAGACACTAAATCTGCGGCACTTTCAGCAGCAGTCCGAAAGTGCCGTTTAACTGGTTAGAACGACACTATTTGACTATCTTAAATCGGTTGTTTTCCACTAGTGAATTGAACAACTCTCTAACTAGTTCTTTTGAGTCATTTGAATTAGTTAAGGTGAAAATGAATATGGTTGATATAAAAGCTATTAATATGTCCCTAATAATTACCAGGGTATATTTTTTCAAATTAGGGTTACGGAAAACAAAACACTAATTCCCCCGCGTGCCAATGGCAAATCATGCCAGCCACGCCTATCCCAAGCTAGCCGCGCCATGCCAATCGCACCGTGCCATGGCCCTAGATATGCTAGCCGCATCTCGTGTGCCAATGGCAATTCATGCCAGCCACACCCTATCACGCCAAAGCATGCCAGCCGCATCACGCATGCTAATGGAAAATTATGCCAGCCACGCCTAGCCCAAGCTAGCCGTGCCATGCCAATCGCACCGTGCCATGGCCCTAGCTATGCTAGCCGCATCTCATGTGCCAATGGCAAATCATGCCAACCAAACCATACCGCGCCAAAGCATGCCAACCATGCTAGCCACACCCCACGTGCCAATGGCGAATCATGTCATCCACGCCTAGCCCAAGCTAGCCGCATCTCGTGTGCCAATGGAAAATCATGCCAGCCACACCCTACCACGCCAAATCATGCAAACCATGCTAGATGCACCCCGCGTGCCAATATAAAATCATGCCAGCCACGCCTATCCCAAGCTAGTTGTGCCATGGACCTAGATATGCTATCCGTACCCCGCGTGCCAATGGAAAATCATGCCAGCCATGCCTAGCCCAATCTAGCCGTGTCATGCCAATCACACTGTGCCAGGTCCATAGATATGCTATCCACGTCTCATGTGCCAATGGCAAATCATGCCAGCCACACCTAGTCTGAGCTAGTCGCACCATGCCATGCACCCATGGAAAACCTTTGGCCCCATATGCCAAACCACACCAAAGCATGCCATGCTACGCCAAGGCATGCCATGATACGCCAAGGCATGCCATGATAGCCTGGCCATGCCGCCGTCCCTCATGAAATCTTCCTGGGTTTTTCTTTCAGGATGTTTTTCCCTACCGAGCGAGTTCAAAACCTAAATTTCCCCGCGTAAGGAGATAGGAAATTCTTTTTCGGTTGATTTGAGGGGTGGACCATCAAAATATGAGTCCATACTAGAATTATGTAGCGGTTCTAAGTGAAGGGAACCAATTAGGGTTTCTAAACCAAATTGAAGCCAGGCGCCCATCAAAGGTTGCCCTTCAATCCCATGAGCAAATCCTGGCCGTATAAAGTCTCTTCATGACTTTAGCTCTAGCTTGGTCACGTAACTAGCCAAGCTATCCGCGCCATGCCTCGCAATGGCCCCTCATGCCGCGCCACCATGCTGTCCTTCCCCATGCGGCTACCAATTTGAAGCCAAACACCCATCCACGGTTGCCCTTCAATCCCAGGAGCAAATCCTGGCCGTAAAAAGTCTCCTCATGACTTTAGACCTAGCTTGGTCACGTACCTAGCCAAACTAGCTGCGCCATGGCCCATCATGCCGCGCCACCATACTGGCCTTCCCCATACGGCTACCAAATTGAAGCCAGGCGCCCATCCACGATTGCCCTTCAATCCCAGGAGCAAATCCTGGCCGTAAAAAGTCTCCTCATGACTTTATCCCTAGCTTGGTCACGTACCTAGACAAGCTAGCCTCGCCATGGCCCCTCATGCCGCGCCACCATACTAGCCTTCCCTATGCGTCTACCAAATTAAATCCAGGCACCCATCAACGGTTTCCCTTCAATCCCATGAGCAAATCATGGATGTATAAAAGTCCCCTCACGACTTTAGACCCAAAACCATAGCTTGGTCGCGCACCTAGTACAGGCTAGTCACGCCATGTACCCATGGAAAACCCTTGGCTCCTCACGCCAAGTCTAAACACACCCTGGTCGTGCCACCCTGTTAGACCTCATTACACGGCTACCAAAACAAAGGCGTGCAACGATCAACGGTTTCGCCTCCTCTCATGATGCAACATCTCGACCGTCAAAGGTCACATGGCTAGCAAGTTCCCCAAGCTCAACTTGCCAAGCCACAACAACGTTTTACATGTTTTCTAAAAACATTCGAGACATCAACACAAACAGGGGTATTCTCTTTGGGTATTGGTTTGGTGGTCTACAACGTGCGGCGTACACTACGCCCCTCATAAGGAAGTTTCATAAGGGTGAGGCGCCTAGTAAATATGGGAGTTATGTGGGAAACCTTCATGGGACATAAAGCCGTGAGTTAACAAACTTTATGGACATCAATTCCATAATGTTAACAGTTTCATGAAAATCAATTTCATGCGTTAGCCACTTTATGAGACATCAAATCCATGCATACGGTAACCACCTCCTCCCATTTACTCCTCACTCCTTAATGAGACCAGAGTACGTTTCTACTACAACTTGTATAAATAGGTCTCACCTATTTCCATTCCAAAAACAAGTCCATTCGGACAAGAGAACACTCAGAATACTTACCTGCTAGCTCCCCTCATGATCTCTCGTACTTTTCTGAAAACAAGTTATAGAAACCCAATTGCTCTTCCAGAATAAACTATTATGGTCTCACACTCTCCTTGCTTACCTCACCAAAACCAACCCATTCACCTCCTCTTTGTGACCGAAGCAAGTCTGAAACGACCATTTCTTGGTTTAGGCCGGACTTGTACATATTGATCTCTCGAACCTAAAAGTGCTCAACGTGCAGCACATTTGTTTAGGGTTTAAACCAGTTTCTCACTCACCTACCGAATTTACCGAAATCGGTTGAAGCTATTTTCACCTATAAACAATTGGCGACCACAACGGAAGGATTGAGCTATCGGTTACAATGTCAATTTTCGACTGTCAATATCGTTCTTCAACCCAGGCGTCAAGATGGTAGGATAAGGAGACTCACTCCGACTCAGTTACTTAACGACTCAATTATCAGTCATGACACAACAAGGGATGGTAGGGACTCCCCAAGGGTTAGAAGCAAAACAGTCCGCCTAGGGATTGATGGCTCGGTCATTAGATAACTCAGCAATGATTCGGAACACTGGGGACTTGCCTCAGCCATGTTTTTCGAAAAACTTGGTCCTTCGCCCGGAAAGTTTATTTTCATCAGAAGACCTGAGAAACCGAGTAAGTCTTATTCTGGAAAAATATGTGGTCTACTTTTTCAAGTTTGATAAAACCTATAATCATATTTCATCCCGTGTCATCTACCAACACATGGTTCCATGGCCTACTTGGGACGTGTGCATCACTTTCATTCATAGCCATTTCAATTCTAAACATTTATCCAAAAATATATAATCAAAAATTGTCAAGGTAAATTTTGTCCATCAACCCCAGAAAACCAGAAAATCAAAAACCCGGCGTCTCTTTTGCCTTTCAAAAAAAAAAACCTAAAGGTAAGAGGTCCAGAAGATATATATATATATATTCAAGGAAAGTTTTCCAACAACGTCTTGCTCCTCTTGGCGAAGGCCTCCTTTGTGATCTGGAGGGCTTCCCTTTTCAATTTCAATCGCCGGCGCAATTTCTTAAATTCTGCATCCTGCTTCTTCACAGTATCCGTGGATGGACCTTCGACTGTTTCGCCCAACAACCTTTCAGCAACAGAGAGACCTTCAACGAACCAAGGAATGTTGAATTCGAAGCCCATGCACATGTCACGATGGAACTTCCAACTCGAGATTACATCCTCAGAAACCGTGTAACTAGTCACGTTGCGCATCTCATCAATCGAAGACAAGGACTCCTCCACACGCTTGACCAACGCATGTCGACTGGTGATCTTCTTAGTCGTGGCGATATGACCATAGTTCTCCCAGATCTTGGTGTATAACGTCACATATCTAGCCGGCACGCTGAAGCCTCCAATTAGCACATAGCTTGGGAAAGGGACCAAGTATGGAGGGTCAAAGATGGCACCTGCAACTGAACCAACAACTGGCAGGAAATCCCTAACTACAATTTCACCCCCGAAGCACCCTCCTCCACCTGAGTCGCGGCAGCGCTATCAAGACAATGAACCACAGGAAATGAATCTGCTAATAAAGGTTACAGATTCGGTCAAGAGGAAGAAACTTATAACATTGTAGCCGCTCATGGTTATTTTGGCCGATAGTTGTTTCATGGATCCGAAAGAGAGTACTTGGGTTCTCCCAATAATGAAAAAGTGTAGAATTCCTGACTCTAACTGGGGTTTGCGGTGGTGGAGGAAACGGATCGGAAAAAGGTGGGATTAGCCGCTTCAATGGGGTCTTTCGTCCTGGTCGGAGGAGAAATTACCAAACATCTAGCATTCCCTCACGCTTGGCGCCAATGAGTTTTTTATTTGAGAGAAAAAAGAAGACTATGCCTTCGCCAGATAAAATATGAATAATAAAGTAATAATAGCATGGCACTTCGAGTTGTTTTCGGTAATATTAGTAGATGCTATTCGAACCGTTCCTTTTTTATCTCCATGTTCAAATTACTGGCTGGTGCAGTTTCCGCAGTAGGAAATATGTTTACGTCTTCGCTCTGGTGGCCTTCCCCTTTAAGATCATCCTCAAGAGCCGTTTCCTCCTAAAAAAATAAGATTTAATTTTCTGCAAAATAAATAAATAATAATAATATGAAGGGGACTCACCGATTCAGTTTCAGATTGACCAGACGAAGATTGAACACTGCTATCGGAAGAATTTCTCTCACCACCACCGGACTCGGATCTTTCATCCTTCTCAGATTCTTTATCACCATGGAAAGGCTCGCCCTTGCAATCCTATGTCTCGAAAAGCGATGTTTTCTGGCTGCTTGCAAGTCTGCCAAAGGTGTTTGCGCTGCTGAAACCCTGGAAGAAATACAAAGACGCCTACTCAAAAAAAAAAGATATGAAATAGACAGAGAAAAGGGGAAGGGAACATAAACGATCCAAGCTAATTCAAGAAGAGAGCCGCACATACCCGCATGTTGGATAAGCTAAAAGACGGCAGAGCCGTGGGATCCGACTGGAAACCGCCCGGCACGATTCTTAGATCTTCGCTCCTTCACTTGGGGACTTTCCATGTCTGGACCAACATATTTTCTTTTGGTCGAAGAGATATCCCTCAACAACAGATATTTCGCTAAAACCTCGACGGAAGGCCTACCACAGGTATTCTTCACCACAGACTTCAAAAATTCCTGGATAACAAGGAATTTATCCTTCCAAAACGCGTTATATTTGGAGGTCGTTGACGGACTCCGCTCCCCGAGAAAAGGCAGACTTTTACCCGGAACAAGAATACTAACATCAGGAACAGTCGACAACAGAGTTTCTTGAACAACCAGATGGCAAGAAAGTGGGACCCCTTGTTCAAAACCCATATGCCTAGCAGCCCTATCAATCTTATAAGAAATCGCTTTGCAAGCCCCTCGGAAAAAAGATGGCACGTGACCAGGTGTACAGCGGAGCATGAACACCATCTCTCCAACGCTCAAACCATCATCATCAGAAGACAAAGACATGTTCGAAACGGGAGCGAAGGTACTAACCTGAGTCATGGACTCATGCACCAGAGCCCATGGACGAAAATTAACCGCATACGAGTTGTCAAGAAACTAAATCATTTTCAGACTGGTTTTTCGATGCCTGTTCGACCAATGTAGTATTCTAGAGCCGCCTCAGGACTCAGGAAGTATGGCCAATGGTTTCGGTGCATACTTCGCGAAATGCTCCCTAACCATGCCTGGAGAAAAGCGGCATGAACGTACGAATTCACCTTCATATGACCATTCGAGGCGCGCATGTACGAAACCAGCTGGTCCAGGTGTGCATACAGGTAACCAAGAAACAAACCACCGAGGGGAAGAACGACACCTTTTGCTAATTTTATGGAAAACTTGATAAGTCCATGTCTTATTTCTTTCTTTCCCGAGCCATCATCAAAAATATCTCTGGATAGCCAAAGGGCCAAGAATGCCGCAACGTGAAGCGTACTATTCTTCTGGTTTGGCTCTAACGCGTCAGGAAACCACTGGCACACCCACCAGTCATAGAAGCACTTCGTCTCATTCTCTTTCAGAACGAACCCCTTTGATTTCGAAACTAGAGCGGCGTGCATTTCTTCTTCATCAGAAGATAACTTAACATCAAGATTTCCAACATGGGAAGGTTCAACAGTACATCCATACTTTCCAAATAAATGGTCATCTCGCCCTACCTGCATACGGCCGTATGAGTGTCCGGGCACCATCTGGAGACAAAAGCAACCAACCCTGGAATGTCTTTCCTAATCTGAAGCATTGCAGAAGCCGCAACAGCACCGACAATCTGCTCCCTGGTCAAATTGGTCTTTACAGTTTCCTGGTCCATCATGAATTGTACCCATTTTTCAAAGGAGCGCAACGGACTTGCAGGGATTTTAAATTCAATAGGAGAGGCATGATATTCTTCCCTCTGAAGGAAAAACCTAATTACGCCCTCTAGTCGAGCCAATCGATTTTATCCTTCACTCTCCGAACCGGTCAATACGATTGGCATGTATTGAGGATGGTTCCTCTTAGCCGTGGCTGATGTTGTGAAGAACTCGTCGTCTATGTTTAGCTTGGAATTACTCATATCTTTCGGTACCACAGAAATAGTTGACATCTTAACAAAATTCTCTTACGATATTTTTCACCGCTGCGATAACTATAAAGGAACAAGAGGAGAAGGAATTATTACACAAAGTATGCATGAATCATTCTTACTAGACGCAAGGGAGCCACTCTGGGCACAAGTCAATTGGTTCCAAGGTATTTTGTAAAAAAATTTTTTTATTAATAATGGGGTTGTCATACTCTACATCACGACTACACGCAACCAGGAGACTCACGCCTAGCCAGATAGACGCGTCCAACGACCAAAACAAGGAGCAAACCCTAAAAAACTAGGTTTTCATGAAGAGACATGGCAATCACCGTCACGCACCTGCCTTGCACAGTGACAAGGGGTGGTCAATGCTACTATGGTGTTCATGCCTAGGTGCCACGACAAGCCAGGGCAAAAATACCTAGGATTCACGCCAATATTTCTACAGGTTCGTGAAAAGGAGCGCCTACACCTAGGGTTTACACCAACAAAAAAAGGGAGAGGGAAAAGCAAAAGAAAAGTGTTTGAAGAAATACCTAGGGTTTGCTTGTCTGCTCCTCTCTAATATTGTCTCGCGGATGGGAGGAATGGATAAGTGTAAAGAGGGGAAACCGGTCCTCCTTTTATATGGGCATGATATGTGGGAGTTTGAGCGAAGAGAGGATTTCCTATTTTGAGCCAAGAAGGGAAAAGATGAAACCGTTCACGCGCCGAAGAACGCCCATGCCATTGTCGTGGCTCCCCTTCCTGCTAAAGCCGCATCATGCCAGATCGCGCCTCGCATTTCCATGGTACAAACCGCGCCTCGCCTTTCCATGGTCCAAACCGCGCCTCACCTTGACACGGCCCAGGCCAAGCCATCACTCCGTTTTGCTGCGGCCCCACCACGCCTAGACACCCCTGCATGCTCCACCAAACCACTGCCGTGGCCAAGACCATGCATCCTCACGGCCCTTTTAAAGCTAACCACCTGCATGCTCCACCATACCTTTGCCGTGGCCACCAACATGGAAAAACAAAACTCGCCCTACCACTTAAAAGGTTAGTCAGACTCTCCTGACCATAGGTGCAATGATTTACGTTGTCTGTCACCATCATATGCTTACCCCGCAACAAGGTACCTGTTCCGAGCTAAGCAGGGTACTTAATGTTGATGGTGGTCTTTATTTTAGGGTTAAAATCGTAAAACGCTAAACCCTAGCAGACATTTAAAACAAGCATTTACTAGTCGCATTAATAAAAGCTATTAATATGTCCCTAATAATTACCAGGGTATATTTTTTCAAATTAGGGTTACGACAAACCAAACCCTAATCCCCCCGCGTGCCAATGGCAAATCATGACAGCCACGCCTAGCCCAAGCTATCTGTGCCATGCCAATCGCACCGTGTCATGGCCCTAGCTATGCTAGCCGCATCTCGTGTGCCAATGGAAAATTATGCCAGCCAAACCCTACCGCGCCAAAGCATGCCAACCATGCTAGATGCACCCCGCGTGCCAATGGAAAATTATGCCAGCCACGCCTAGCCCAAGATAGCCGCACCATGCCAATCGCACCGTGCCATGGCCCTAGCTATGCTAGCCGCATCTCGTGTGCCAATGGTAAATCATGCCAACCACACCCTACCGCGCCAAAGCATGCCAACCATGCTAGCCGCACCCCGCGTGCCAATGGCGAATCATGCCATCTACGCCTAGCCCAAGCTAGTCGCGCCATGCCAATCACCGTGCCATGGCCCCAGCTATGCTAGCCGCATCTCGTGTGCCAATATAAAATCATGCCAGACACACCCTACCACACCAAAGAATGCCAACCATGCTATCCGCACCCCGCGTGCCAATGGAAAATCATGCCAGCCACGCCTAGCCCAAGCTATCCGCGCCATGCCAATCACACCGTGCCATGTCCCTAGCTATGCTAGCCACATCCCGCATTCCAATGGAAAATCATTCCAGCCATGCCTATCCCAATCTAGCCGCACTATGCCAATCGCACTATGCCATGTCCCTAGCCATGCTAGCCACGTCTCGTGTGCCAATGGCAAATCATGGCAGCCACACCTAGTATGAGCTATTCGCGCAATTCCTTGGCCCTAGCCATGCCATGCACCCATGGAAAACCTTTGGCTCCATATGCCAAACCACACCAAAGCATGCCATGCTACGCCAAGGCATGCCATGCTACGCCAAGGCATGCCATGATAGCCTGGCCATGCCGCCGTCCCTCCTGAAATCTTTCTGAGTTTTGCTTTCAGGCTGCTTTTCCCTCTTGAACGAGTTCAAAACCTAAATCTCATCGCCGAAGGAGATAGGAATTTTTTTTTTCCGGTTGATTTGAGGGGTGGACCATCAAAATCCGAGTCCGTACTAGAATTCTGTAGCGGTTCTAGTGAAGAGAACCAATTAGTGTTTCTAAACCAAATTAAAGCCAGGCGCCCATCAACGGTTGCCCTTCAATCCCAGGAGCAAATCCTGGCCGTATAAAGTCTCCTCATGACTTTATCTCTAGCTTGGTCATATAAAAGCTAGTCGCGCCATGTCTCGCCATGCCCCTCATGCCACGCCACCATACTGGCCTTCCCCATGCGGCTACCAAATTGAAGCCAGGCGCTCATCCACGGTTGCCCTTCAATCCCAGGAGCAAATCCTGGCCGTAAAAAGTCTCCTCATGACTTTATCCCTAGCTTGGTCACGTACCTAGCCAAGCTAGCTGCGCCACCATACATGCCTTCCCCATGCGGCTACCAAATTGAAGCCAGACGCCCATCCACGGTTGCCCTTCAATCCCATGAGCAAATCCTGGCCGTAAAAAGTCTCCACATGACTTTAGCCCTAGCTTGGTCACGTACCTAGCCAAGCTAGCCGTGCCATGCCTCGCCATGGCCCCTCATGCCGTGCCACCATACTGGCCTTCCCCATGCGGCTACCAAATTGAAGCCAGGCGCCCATCAACGATTTCCCTTCAATCCCATGAGCAAATACTGGCCGTCTAAAAGTCCCCTCATGACTTTAGACCCGAAACCATAGCTAGTCCAAGCTAGTCATGCCATATGCCCATGGAAAACCCTTGGATCCTCATGCCAAGTCTAAACACACCCTGGCCGTGCCAACCTGTTGGACCTCATTACACGGATACCAAAACAAAGGCGTACAACGATCAACGGTTGCCCCTCCTCTCAAGATGCAACATCTCGACCGTCAAAGGTCACCTGGCTAGCAAGTTCCCCAAGCTCAACTTTCCAAGCCACAACAACGTTTTACATGTTTTCCAAAAACATTTGGGACATCAACACAAACAGGGGGATTCTCTTTGGTTATTGGTTTGGTGGTTTATAGCGTGCGGCATACACTACGCCCCTCATAAGGAAGTATCATACGGGTTAGGTGCCTAGTAAATATGGGAGTTATGTTGGAAACGTTCATGGGACATAAAGCCGTGAGTTAACAAACTTTATGAACATCAATTCCATAACGTTAACAGTTTCATGAAAATCAATTTCATGCGTATGAGACATCAAATCCATGCATACGGTTACCACCTCCTCCTATTTACTCCTCACTCCTTAATGAGAACAGAGTACGTTTCTACTACAACTTGTATAAATAGGTCTCACCTATTTCCATTCCAAAAACAAGTTCATTCGGACAAGAGAACACTCAGAATACTTACCTGCTAGATCCCCTCATGAGCTCTCATACTTTTTTGAAAACAAGTTGTAGAAACCCAATTGCTCTTCTAAAATAAACTATTTTGGTCTCACACTCTCCTTGCTTCCCTCCCCAAAACCAACTCATTCTCCTCCTCTTTGTGACCGAAGCAAGTCTGAAACGGCCATTTCTTGGTTTAGCTGGACTTGTACAGATTGATCTCTCGAACCTAAAAGTGCTCAACGTGCATCACATTTGTTTAGGGTTTAAACCAGTTTCTCACTCACCTACCGAATTTACCGAAATAGGCAAAAGCTATTTTCACCTATAAACAGATAGAAAATGGCAAGATCAGATTGCTCAACTACAAGAGAAGTAGTTTCGTTCGGCTTCACAATCCCAATGAAGTCTTTAAGTCGTTAACCGACAGGGTCTCGAGAAGAAACCTACGGTTAAAGGAGAATAGACTCTAGCAAACCAACTAGTATCGCACATGAGGTGTGGGTATTAGTTTTTCCAGTTGCTAGACGTCTCCTTTATATAATTTTCAAATCAGGGTTTGCAATCTAAGTTACCTTGGTAACAAAGCATTCAATATTCACCGTTAAATGAAAAACCTGATTTATCCAAGCTAATATCTTTCAACCATTAGATCGAAACTTAGCTTGTCACACAAACAAATGACATGTATTCATTTAGGTTTGAGTAACCGTACCTAAACGTGTATATTTGGTTGGTTCACAAATAGTTAACCAATGGTTAGCCATATGAGCACTTTCATATCAACCATATTCATCTTCTCCACAACTAGTTCAAATGACTCAAAAAACTAGTTGAAGATTTGTTCAATTACTTAGATCTATATACATAGATAAAATTGAAACAAAATCGATTTTATTTACTCGAATCAATTCATGAACAATATAGCCACGGTTTGCAAATATTGCATTCCTTATCGATTTATTATTTAAGTTCATGAGCTAACCGATATGAGAAATATAACCATCTTGGGTACGCATACGTGTACGTGTACCTTAGCTACCAGATTTGAGTTTACAAACTCAGCCGAAATTTTTGGTTCGAAAACTTATGTGGGTACACGTATGGGTACGCATACCTAAGGTGACTGGTTTACAAGTTTTCAAACTACAAACTCATCAGACATTCTCGGTTCAAGAAATAAGGAAATTAAAGAGAAAAGAGTTGCAAATTGTCAAAGTTCAAGATTTTATCATCAATAGTTGAAGCCAAAGACGAAGACCAAGAAGATGAAGAAGACGAGCTGAAGACTACATTTCTATTGGATGCTGTGAGAGTGGTGTTATCATTGTTGCAATCGGATATGAAGGTGGTAAGTACTCTCATCCTCGATAATAGTGGTTGATTTTCTTTCTTAGAGATCATCAGAAAAGTCTTTTATTTCCCACGATTTTGTGGGGTCTCCAAAAGATTATTTGGAAGGTTTCCTTCCTACCATTCAACGAGTGTAGGATTTATTTATTCATTTATATCTGCACACATGTGAGACCCATAAAAAAGCCGTCTTATTGAGTGAAATTTCATAATACCTTTTAAGTGAGGCAGAAGTCGAGGCGAAATGCTTATTGGTCGCTCTCAAATACGCTTTCTCTCATTATGGTGTGGTTATTTATCACTCAACATTTAAGAATGAGAATATGTTCTTTGGTATTTATAACTTCTTATTACTAGCATGCAAAAACTCTATGTCCTCATAACTCTTTAGATGCTTGGGACGCTGGAACACTTTGAAGTTGGAGTAGGTTTTTTGGGTATACCTATCGTAATCCCTCACGAGACTATAACTCCTCACCTAAGGGTTTAAAGGCCTATTGCACATGCTAAGTGCAACCGTATCCTCGACGAAATGAAGTTGTTGTAGTTTAGTTTAGTTTGCTCGAGGACTTGCAAAAGGAAAGTGTGGGGGAATTCGATAAGTGCATATTTTACATATATTTGGTGTCCAATCCATGCTAGTATTTGTTGGTTTTCTTGCAAATTATTGTATATTACGCTTGTTTTCTCTTATTTGTGTTTTGTTAGGTAAATCATCCAAAAGAAGTGTAATAGCACTTAATTGTGCAATAAAAGAATCTAGATACAAGTGGAAAATGGACAAAGACCAATTGGAACTCGTTCAAGTATAATATTTCTTTTGGATGAGTAGACGAAAGCAATGGTGAAAGAACAGAGTCATTCCGACATCGTATGAAGAAGTTATGGGCGAAACAAGAATGAAGTTGGAACTAAACTGTCAGTCTTCCAGGACTGACAGTTGAATGGAGATTACTAAGGGGCACCCTCATGTTAAGGGGCAGAAACAGTTCAAAGGGACTGCTAAAGGCAGTCCATCCTTTTACCTAAAATCAACTGCAGTGGTGCGACCATAATCAAAGAGTAAAAACCAAAAAAAAAAAACTAAAAAGAATGGATTTAGTCCATGGTACGACGTTATGGTGTAGGAGAAAATATGGTTGAGCGGATGTATAAAGGTTCATCTAATATGGGGCGTAGGTATAAAATGCGTTCAGAATGTACGTAAGTTTAATTAATGTCTGATGTCGGGCGCAGTCTAAATTTGCGTTTGGTGTAGAGCAGAATATAAACAACCGCCTGATGGACAGACACAATCAAAAACTACGCCGGATGGGGCGCAATAAGAGATTGTTCTGTTTGTCATTTTCTGGCTTTCGTTTATTAGAAACTAGTAAAAACACTAGTATGGTGACTGATCATGCAAATATAGCGAGCACATGTTGACAACTTAGGTCATAAACAAATGGAAGAAAAAAAAAGGTGTGAAGCATGGGGCATAGTTTTAAAACTACGCCTCATGACAACTTAGGTCATAAAAAAGTAAGGTATGACTTATAAACTACGCAATTTAAAATACATGAAAATGGTGGAAGCATGGGAGTAGTTTTTAAAAACGCTTGAGTAAGTGGCATAATTTAAAGTTGTGCCTGTTGATTGGACGAATTTTAAAATCCCGCCCGGTGAGATGGGACTATAAATTGCGCCTGGATGAGGCGCAACTTAAATGTTCGTCTGGTGACATACACAAATTAAAATAACGTCCCGTCAGGCGTACGTTAAAATTACGCTTCAAAAAGGTGCAACTTGTATTTGCGCGTCACTCCCAAACGACAATTATAACTCCGCCCCACTCCAAATGCAAGTAATATTTGTGTCTCACGGCGGGCGTAGTTTTAAATTATGCTTGACCAAAACAAAACTAAAGACCAAATATGGTTTGGTTTTTGGTTTTAGTCTAGTTTTTTATCTTTACTCCGTTCGATAGCGGTTGGTTTCTGAATCAAATATTTGGTTTTGGTCATTGAATGTGGTTTCTCTAAGGGACTGTCAAGATTTAAATGTTGTTGGAGGCACCCGGCTAATTTATTTAGTAGACCTCCTCATTATTTTCGCATCTACCATGGAGAACTGCCGCTAATGATCATGATTGATCATGCTTGTGATGATTATCCATCTGAAAGAATTCTAGAATCCAAGCACACCACTTGGTCATTAGGAGTGGTAGAAAACATGGGTACTAGCTTGATTGCAGTAAATTAGTGACATTCGAGATTGGGAGTGTCATATGGTTGCTGCTATTATCACCTACGATTAATCGTTGGTTTATATTGGTCGCTGCCATTAACTGGACGTGATGATGATGCCTGAGATGAGATGGAGGAGTTCGAATGGTGAAGATGAGAGTTCAGGGAGATGAGTAGATGAGAAGGTGAAGTGGTTGCTGCCATTATTGACCGAAGCTCGAGATGGTAGAGAACAAGGAAGTTAAGATAAGAGAACTCGAGCAAGTTCAGGGAGTTGTTGGCACAAACGATAGAAGTACGAGTGATCGGGATTAATGGCATAGTTGATATCAGATTGATGGTTTAATAGAGACTGATGGTGATCGATAGAGCTATGAACTCATGATTCTTCTGTAGTAAATGAAGATAATGGTGATGTTGATCGGTCTTGGTGTTGTTTTAATGGAAGACATGAAGCTGTGTTGGATTGAGACAAATCAGGGGATGAAGAAGAATATGATTCTGACATGGTTGCCAGAGAAGTTATTGTGATGACGTCATTGGAGGGACCCGCCCAACACATGCATCAAAAGGAAAAGCGGAAGAAGACGTGTGGTGGGGGCTTTCTGCAACATTTTTGCAGATTGCTGACGCATTTTGGAGAAGTGAGGATTTGGTGTGAAATGGTGCATCGAAGAAGGATAGATCAACGGTGTGGATGAAGACATATGAGGTCCCCAGGAGATCGAATGGATGAGGAGGCATGTAGACATTTCTAAAGTACGACCTTCCTGCACCGAATCAGCATCTTTTGCTCTTAGATAAACTACACCGACTTTGAATCTCTATCTTGTACGACTATTGTGAATCGTCTAGGGTATTTGATGCATATAAATAGCTACCTAAACCCGAAAGAGAAATCACTTCTTCTTTTATTATTTCTTTTGTAACTAGAAGACAGAAACAAAGAGAGAAATAAAGTTTTTGCTCCTGCCTTCTCTTGTGAGCTTCTATTATTAGTTTAAATTTCTTTCTTTCTTCTTTATTTAATTCTTATTACTTTTTAGCTAAACTTCTTTTTGATTAGGGGTGATTTCAAAGTCCTGAACAATGAAGCTTTAATTTTTTAAATCAAGTTTATTTCAAGTTTTATTTTATTGTTGATCGTCTTTATTATTTTTAATGTTTAAGAATATTAAGGGGTTATTTAAAGTGATCAATTAAATTAACCAATCAATATTTCTTCTGCTAGTTTAGGGTTATGTGATATGTGTAATTGTCACATCATCTCTATACACAAGTAGTAAATCGCAAGAGCTGACAGAGGGATTCTGTTAAGCAATTGTGTATAAACATAACACTAGTAAGCGGGCCGAGCCTACGCGTCTGATGCTAGGATCAACCTAATTCATAAAGTATAAAGCATTCGGTTAATCTACACCTTGAGAGCTTATTCTTGTTGGGTTAGTTGGATAAAACTGGTAGTCGAGCGCTTCCGTATCCAATGACAACAGAGCTTAATGCTATTCTACGGTTGGTAACAATATAAATTCAACAATAGATAAACTTGTATTCAATTAAGTTTCAGTTCAGTGACGGCGAAGGATTCCCTAGTCATCTTTCTTCTTGTTATTATTTACAATAAATCTTTTATATTTTATTTTATCAATTACTTTGATTAAAATCTAAACCCCCTCTTTCGGTTACCCTTTAACAACTAAAACTCCCTGCTCTTCGTGAGACCGAACTCCTTGCCATTATATTACTAGTTAATTATGTGGAAAGAAGTAATTATTTTATTGTGTAAACGACGCGCATCAATTACTAATTTTTATTTTCTGGAATTAAAGCATATAAAACCAAAAGCCTTATGTTAGAGCACTGCTCGGTCGAACTCGCAAGCGTTGCTATCTCAAGCTTGTTGTCAAGTTTAGTTTCCAAAACTATAAGTCTTGATTTCTAGTCTACTTATAGATAAGTCTATGACTAGGATAGAAAGTGTAGTTGATCTCTAGACTCCACGACGTTCATCATACAAAGACGAAGAACTACTCAAGGAACTGGTGGAACTTCATCGACTAAAAGGTATGTGGAGACTTGAACTTATCTATCAATCAAAAAGTCTATATACTCTATCTCCTGTCTTGAGACAAAATTCGTATTGCTATATAGACTTCGATTATACACATTTTCTATTTCAAGCCGAGTTTATCTCACTTATCTTTTTCTCGCAATATGTGTTGGTAAGCTTTCACTTTGGCCAAGTTCATCTTTACAAGTGACAAAAGTCATGTTGGTTATTTCAATATCTTGAAAATTTCTTTGATGAAAAATAGTGTGTGAGTAACCTCTATTTAACATCTTCTAAGAATGTTTCAATAATTGAAATGAGAGTTTAGAACATGTAACCATCCTTGGGTATAAGAATATAATGTGTTCGCGCATTAGTGTATAAGTCCAAAACCGGGAACCAAATGTATGCATACTTGTGTGTGTACTAAATAGTTAATAGGGACTGGGTAAGTATTGTACCCATACGCATACTGGAGGAACTTCACGTCCGTGAATTTCAGCTGAGTTTGGAAATCAAAACCAACTCAATCTGGTTACCTAAGTATGCGTACCCGTACGCATACTGGCAGAAAGTTCACGTCCGTGAATTTATGCTGAGTTTGGAAACCAAAAAAAACTCAAAACCGATTACTTAAGTATGCATACCTGTACACATACTTAAGTGTGTTACTTTCTAAAATTGGTTTATTTGTGAACTTAAATATATATAAACTAAGGAATGCATATTTGCAAACCGTGGATATAAAGTTCATGAATCGATTCGAGTGACTCAAAACCGATTTTGCTTCGATTGTGTCTTGTATACTTCTATAAGATCTAAGCAATCACTAGTGGAAAAGAGGCTATTTAAGACGTAATGAAACGACACAGATACCTAATGTCTCAAAACCACCACAAGTCGAATGTGTTTTTGCCTAAAGTCAAGTTGTCGTTGTAGTTGAACTTTTGTTGACTTTTAGAACGACACAAACGATTTTGTTGCTGACCAAACTCAAGCTATCGTAGTGGTTGGACTTTTGTTGACTTCCACATCGAAAGTACATATGGTATTTTTTTTGTGATAGATTTTTTAATGCCTTTTTGGGATTGAGAAATCTAACTGATCTAACGGCTCTGATTCCCCTCTTCTCTCGCCTAGAAAAGCCTTAGCCTATCTTATCTTCTTTTCCTTTTTCTTCTTCTACCTATTTTTTCTCTCTTCTCCTAAACTCTTCACAGCCAAAACTTTACTCCAAAAAAATAATCCGTATCCCTCCAATCCATCGGCTATTTCACGAAGTGATCTTTATGAACCAAAATCCTTTTCTATTCATCTCACAAATCCATCTTCTATTTCACATAAACCAACATATCTTCATGAACCAAAACAATTAACAGATCTACTCCATGTATTTTATGATTCTTGTTCTGCTCTGGTATTATCTAGATCCGTGAATTCTCATATAGAAAAAGGTATAATCACTCTCTCTCTCTTTGATTTATACTGCTTAATAAATTTAGGGGTTTTTTGTTTTTTGTTTTTAAGAAATGACTTTTATGAAATTAATTTTTGAGGTTTTTGGTTTTGTTTATAGATTTTGCTGATAATGGAAGGTGTTTCTTATACAGGTAAGAACTAATTTTGCTAGCCCTTTTTTTCTTCGTAAACTCTGATTTGCTACAGAGGTTTTGTTTAGTATTAATTTCTAATGATTTTTTCTTTTCCATGAATGGAAGTTTTCATTTTCTTCTTCAATCAAGTACTAGAAGAGTCATCTTCATTTAACTATACTTGGTAAGAGACGCTAAAGTGTCAATTGTTGTAATTTATATAGATTGTTTGTTGAATTTGATTTTATTTTGGGTGTTTTTGTTTGAAGATTACTTATAGGTTTTGTTTATTATCATGTTTTAGGGTCTGAGTTTTTGTTTTTCTTAGTTAATTCTTAATTCGCTGTAAGAATGATACCACCATGTTGTTCACCAATACATTGTATCATCATACCCCTGCATCTATGTATATTTCTATGTAATAAAATGAAAAAGTTTCAACAGATAAACCATGATCAACTTCATAAAGTGGTGAGGGTTGTCTGTCAGTGATATGTATTATTTAGCAACTGGAGACATTTTGATGTTTTTACAATGTAGGATTAATATCTTATGAGAATCTAAGATTAATATTACAGAAGTTTCGGTATTCAACGTTGGATTCAGTTAAAGAACTAGAACATTATATATTTATCTTGGTAACAAGAACTAGTACATTATCTAATACTAGTACTGAGTTTCTTTATCTTGGTACGTTAGTTAACTCTCATGGTCTTATTGAGTCTGATACTGTTGTGTTCGTTCCAATGGTGGGGTAATTTCTGGATGAACACTGTCAATAATGCTTTTAATTGGTACCTTTTTAGGATTGATTATACCTATTTTCATGTAATGTACATTTTTCAACAATGGAGGCAGTTACAATGTCCTTTTTCTTATGCGCAGGGGAGTAAGGTCTTTGGTTTTGTTTCTGATTGAGCAGCCTGGTCAGCTGAGGTATATAGAGTGGCCAAATTTTCATAACACGGTATGTATTTGGCGAATAACTAATTTTTTTTCATTGACTTTCTGTCTGTCAAATAATTATATGACGCAGCTTAAAAAATCTCTACGTACGAAAAGCTATTGGAACAGAAAAACAGATGATGCCTGGAGGAAATTTGTTTTTTGTTGTTGTTGATTTGGATTTACGATGAATATACATAGATTAGGAGAACTGAGTAGAAAATGTTGACACAATATTAACTTAAAAAACATATAGAGGAGTCACCAGCAGTTAGAATTTATGGAATTAGCCTCACAAGTAGTTGCATAACGCATACGAAATAAAGACATAAATTCAAGTACTATCTTTTCATTTGGATGATTAAGTGAGGACATGAGTAGTTAAGAATAAATAGAACTTACAGATTGGATTATACTTGTTCTTTTAGTGTAGTTAGTTGCTATTAAAATAGCTAACGCGAATATCAGTAACTTCGGAAATGTAGCTACTCCCAATGACTGTAAGTCGGAATTCTTTTATTGAAATAAAGAGGAAATATCATTTGATTTTACACCTTGCTGGGGGGATATGATTTGTATGTATTAGACGGTCAAAAAGGCAATAATGATATTGATAGTATGCAGTGAAGGTCTTAGGAGTTGTTCTATGGATTTTACTGAGTACTGATTGTATATAGCATTAGTTACCGTAGCCTTGGATGTATCCAGAGTGTTCCGATGATCTGTAGGCAAGAAAAACTCTGTAAATGGACTCTCATTGTAATTTACAGATGAATGTTTCCAATAGGGAAGGCGTTCTAAATAATATAGGAGTCACAGATGGCCAAGACGAAGTAGGAACATGGCTCAAACAAAAGCTAGCTCAACATTATATGGAACTACAATTGTAGTTCTGATGTATGTTTTCTTCTCAATCATAATTTAGTATCAGTTTTGTTCGTGGAATCTAAGTACCCCATTTCCATTAGGGGATTTAAGATTCAGTCACTTGTCTTTCTCGTGCAGGTTTATTTGCGTGAAAAAATGTCTCTAGTCAATGAGATGTACTTCACCATCGCTCTTGACAGGACAACTGCTGGTCCAATGTGTTTTTCAACCAAATGAGCATGTTTTTTGTCTCTTATTAATTGTTCAGTTGTATTTTTTTCAACCAATCCCAGCAAGTGACATGTCTTCTAATTCTCTTACCATCTATTGTTTTCCTGTTTATCATTGCCTGTAGAAAGGGAGGGACCATCTTTGAATACCTTGCTGAGAAACTGAAATGATAATCAAGGTGAATGTCACTAACTCAATTTTTTGGGTTTGAGGTTATCGTCAAGGCCACCGACTCTGTTGTTTTTATATAGTTCTGAATCTACCTGGTGGCAATTGATTTCTTCAACGGAATAACTGATGAAGAAGATACTAAGGTTGAAGATAAAGTGGCTTCGATGGGAAAATTTAAGAAGCTACACGAGATATTTTGCAGAAGTGACTGTACAGGAAACTTCCCTACTAGGATCAAGAAACTACCATTGGACAGACATTTTGACCTCAAAAATGTCAAAAGGGTAATGTTTAACCTGTAGTTTTGACTTTATATGAAATTCTTGATTTATTTTAAATTTTCTCCATTTCATCTTACAATTCCTGCCACAGATTATCCTGGAAGCTGATGGTTATCAACCATATCTTATATCTCCAGAGAAAGGGTTGAGATCCTTGATAAAGATTGTGCTCGAACTAGCTAAAAAACCATCATGTCTTTGTGTAGATGAGGTAATATGTCAGAGTGGGTTTGTTCTTCTTATTTGTTAATCTATATTTGTTTGTAATAGACCCTTCTCTCTTTCTATCCTCTCTCTCTAACTTCTTGGTAACTTATGGAACATGTGCATCGTGTATTGGTAGATATAGTTACTGCTGCTGCAAATTCTACACCAGGACTTGGAAGTTATCCTCCTTTTAAGAGAGGTATTTATGCCTTCGTATATTTTATCCATCAAATTTACACTTGTTTGTTTGTTTTAGTTTGTGGAAAGTACTCTTATTGTTACTGGATTGTGCAGATCAGAATGTTGTTGAATTTTAAGTTGCAAGGGTGCAACATGAATCTAATGGCTACAGAGAGTGGAACATAATTTGGGATAGCTCCTAAGGTAAGCATTGTTAGTGTTTTCTTCTAGTTTCCTGCAGTAGTCATAAGACTCGTAACCTTCTGAGTCTTTCCAGACAGGAACATAGTTTACTACATTGCGTTTTTCAAATTTCTAACATTTAGACATTCACCTATATCCTCCATGTTGGTTTCTATGTAAATTATGATTAAGACCCTAGCAGATAGGCATTAAAAATTTGGATAACTAAGTTTACGTCGCAACCACAAAATGTAGGTCATAGAGCAAAGCCTTACGATCACAAGGCGAACATTTTCAGTTTCACAATTGTGTTGTAGGAGATGCTAACTACAAAGGTAAAAAATCTAGTAAAATTTTGTTTGGAAAATGAACTTGGCGAAAATTCTTATGTAAAATATACACTTCACTACTAATTATTACCATTTTCCCTGTAATAGGCAGCTTCATTGTTACTGCTAGATAAGGAAATGTTGAGAAGGGTTGTACTTCTACAGGATCTTCTGTCAAGCAAGCTGGTGCCAAGTTCCTCATGATTAAAATTGTGGTTGAAATTTTTAGGAATTGTTGTATCACTTCTCTTTAAGAAATCTTAATAAGAATCTTTTTTTTTAATGATTTTGGACTAAATTTATGAGCATAGTTCAATGTAATGGAGTTGACATTTGGTATTAGATGATTCAAGTTTTATTTGGAATCTGAATTTGAATTTTAGTATTTTAATATTAATTGTCATTTGAATTTGAATTTGATTTATCATTTGAATTTCAGTGCAATTTGAGTTTCATTTTAGTATAATTTGAATCAGAACTATTTCAGCCCAGTCAGAATAACCAGAGTTAGCCAGATCTGACTTATTTTCAATACAAAAAATAAATAATCAAATCAACGACGTAGTACAAATGTCGTGCATAGCGGCGCTTTGAAAGCATCGTAATTAAAAGGAAACCAGATAGTGTCGTTCCAGAAAAAGACAATAAATCTGCGGCACTTTCAGCAGCAATCCGAAAGTGCCATTTAACTGGTTAGAACGACACTATCTGACTATCTTAAATCGGTTGTTTTCCACTAGTGAATTGAACAACTCTCTAACTAATTCTTTTGAGTCATTTGAATTAGTTAAGGTGAAAATGAATATGGTTGATATGAAAGTGCTCATATGGCTAACCATTTGGTTAACTGTTTTTGAACCAACTACTTGTACATGTTTAGGTTTGGTTACACAAACCTAAATGACGTTATTTATGGGTGAAAACTATTTCTGCCGGTTTTGGTAATTTGGGGTGTGTGGGTGAGAAATGAATCTAAACCCTAAACAAATGCACTGCACAGGAGTGCTTGTGATTCGAGAAATGAATCTATACAATTTTGGCCTAAACCAAGAAATGGTCGTTCTAGACTTGCTTCGGTCACAAAGTGAATGAGATGGGGTTGATCTTAGGGAGGGAAGCAAATAAGGTGTTGAGATTGTGAAGGTGTTAGCTGTGTATGACTTGTATCAGAAATCTAAACTGGCTTGCAGAATATAAGCTATCAGTTCCGGTATTTGAATACGGTTGTATCAACACTTGCCTCTGTTGTCTTGTCTTGTTCGGAAAATAGGGAAGAAAACTTATTTATACAAGTCTTTAAGCCTAACTCTCGTATCTCGTGGGAAGTGGAGAAAGTGGAGTGATAGAGTAGTGGAATTGTGTGTTAGTGTCACATGACCAGTCTTTCCCACTTCTCCCATCATCACTAACCGTCCATGACTTCCTAACATGTTCTTGTGATGGCGCGTTATGCGTTGCACGCTGTAAACCGCCAGAACAAAACCCCAGTATGTATCCCCCAGTTTATGACATGATTGATGTCTCGAGTGTGTGGATCGTGGGACCCACAGAAAGTAGCATGTAATGCTAAATTAAATAACTAAGTTATTTAGGAAGTCGATACTTGTGAAGTATCGTGTGTATTCTATGCAGGTACTGTAACGAGTATATTCGGCATGTATGAAGCATCGCTGTTTGAGCTTCTCAAAATAGCCACATGTCCAGTCTACTTCATGTGATGGTTTGGAGGTTATGCAAGAAAGTCCTCCCTTGGACGACCACATGGTGTGGTAGAGTTATGGGTGGTGATCACCATGACGCCTCACTGAAAAATTAACTCCTGACCAGGGCTGTATAACCAAGCCGGTGAAGTTGAATGTACGAGATAATCTTTGAGACACTCATCTGCGACCGTTAGTGGAATTAGGGTTTTTGAAGAGGTGCGCAAGCATCACTCTTCAGCTTGGTCGAATCCAAGCTTGGGATACAATTTAGGCAAAGCCGATCATGCATGTGTGTAGATGGCATGACAGTGCAGGCGCCTATACCTCATCGTCTTGTGAAAGTGTGATCTGGGCCGCTCAATTTTTCCGGCGAAGTTGAGTGGTCGAGATCAGTTTGCGACAAAAATCTGGTGTTGCAAAAGCCACGCGTCATTCCAACTTCGGCACGCATTTCAAGACGACCAAGCTTGATCGGTATTGGCCGATTAATCTGGTATATAGATGACGAGCTGGTGTACACGTCCATACCTTAATATCCCATAGAAACGTGATCTAAACCACTCAATTTGTCCGGCAAATTTGAGTGGTCGATATTAGTTTGCAATTGGGAGGTGTGACCATGCTAGTTTGGGCGTGCGAATTGAGGCAACCAGGCATGATATGCCTTGGCCGATCGGGTGTGGAGATAGACGGGCCCATGATGATCGTGTTGATACTTACCAGACCTGCTTAGTCTAATCCTGAACTCTTCATCCGAGCATGAGAAAATGGACGCTCGTGATCGCGACACAAACCCTAATTAGGTTTTTTGTCGGCCGTGTGTCATACCCAGTTTTGGGGGCATGCATTAAGATGACCAACCATAGTTGGTCCTGATCGATCGGTCAGGTATGTAGGCGGGCCCACGGTGTTTGTGTTGACATGCTCTGGGCCCTTTGAATCCACATCTATGCCTGCGAAGATGGATGGTTGGGACTGATTTGTGACACATGTAATGTGTCGTAAACCCTAATTTAGGGTTTCACGTCCGCGCTGCTTTGGCTTGGACGTTTGGAAAGCTATGCCACCCTTTTGGGGAGGCCGACCATGCGGGGCCCGCGTTGGGTCGGTAGTGAATATTCCAATACCTACTTTGGGTCATGGATTCAATCTAAGCCATCCAATCATGCTGGAGAAGTTGGATGGTCGTGATCGTTTCTGAGACTGATATGGACAGTCCAGATTCAAATATGCTCAATCGGGCTAATATAACACACCGAGATTTGCAGCCTGTATGGGTATTTCGAAAATGCATGCTTCATTATTAATGCTTGGAGGTTCGTGTTGCTCTGCTGAGAACAACACTTAGTCGTCATGCCGCACCGATGATGAGTACAAGAAATACAAGGCTGGTCATGCATTAATTAATAATGATGTAAATGCACAGGGTATATGGGATTGTTGCTACATGCTCCAACCTGGATGAATTTCGTGTATTTAATTCATAGAATACTGGGATTGTTGCCACATGCTCTATTCTAGGTGAATTAGTAAAGTGAAGAATTATTTATCACTTATTAATGGCTTTACCTTTTGCAAGATGTCAGCGCATAATTTTGTCTTTTACAATTTTATCCTTAAATTAAAATCAACCATCCATATTAAGTCCCCTACCTAGCGCATAATGGTTCCATTATTATGCGGTAGGCATAAGATGTTGACAGTTAAAGATAAAACTTATGAGACAAAGTTAGATGTTACCAGGAGAGACGGGTCATCATGTCCTTGGAGCATGTCACGTTCAAGAGGGGTCTAGGCGAGCATTCCCCTAGTATGATATCGGTCTTGCCTTCTTCGATCGACCTTGCTATGCCTGCTTCGGTCGAGGGCCTACTCCGTGCTTGCTCTGTTCGAATGTAGGTCTTGCCGGATAGACCTTGTTATGCCTGATTAGGTATTGCGCCTGCTTTGCTCGATCGTGGGGTTGTGCCTAATTGACGGACTGCTGCACCTGCTTCGTTCATGGGGATACTGCGCCTGCTTGATCGAACGTGGGCTTGATGTGCCTAATCGACGGACTGCTGCGCCTGCTTCGTTCGTGGGAGTACTCCAAGTGTGACGACGACCTTGGTGGGATCGGTTTCCTCTTTCGGGTATTTGAGCCAAGAAAGGAATAGAACTTATATCTTCTCTTCCCATAGAAAATCGTGCATACAACCCCGAACGAATGTGGACCTCACCATGTATATGCTTCGACCAAACGTCAACCTGTCGCACATTTTTGATAGGCATGTGGGCCCGCCTACTTCGCTTAACCGCGGGACTCATCGTGCGCCTGCTTGATCGAACGCGGGCTTGTTATGTCTGCTTCGGTTAAACGTGGGTCCATTGTGTACATGCTTCAAACGTCGTCCCTGTGCTTCGACTGAAACCGGCCCTGCTGTGTGCGCCTATTATACCGGCCTTATGTCCTGATTAACACCATCCTTTGCCACTTGAGCAATACCATCTTCGTGACTTGATCAATACCATCCTGGTGACTTGATCAATACCAGCCTTGTGAGATGATCAATACCAGTCTTGCTTGCTTTGCCCGTACATTTTATGTGCTTGATCAATATATGACCCGTCACGTGTCTGCTTTGCTTGGGTCCGGCAGTGCCTGCTTTGACCAATCAGGGGTTGGATGTGCCTGATCAATGTGTGACCCGCCACGTGCCTGCTTTGCTTGGGACCGGATGTGCCTGCTTTGACCAGACTCCAAACATGTTTCCTCACCCAACACCAGGCTTTTCCCTTGACCAACACCGGACTTGCTACTGTGACCAACACCGGTCTTGCTGACTAACATCGGTCTTCCCTTTGCTCGAACATGGGACCCAGATGTGCTTGATTTTCCCAAATGTGAACCTTGTATGTTTGAACGTTGTGTGGGACCCGCTGAGAGCGTTGAAGTAGCTTCTGGAGAGAGCAGGTCCAAGAGAGCGTTGAAGCGGCTCTGCTGGAGAGGGTGTTGAATAATTTTATTGACTGACGGCGAAGGAACTTCATGCTGAGCCTCAGTCCCCAACCGTGGTCTACATGGCTCTGTAGATGGGGAAAAACGATTTGTTGGTTTTTGCGGAATTGAGGACGATCGTACGGAGGAGATTCCTTGAACCGAGCGAAATGTTCAACCTCACACAGATGCACCGCTATGAAGGGGGTGCTTTAAGTTCGAGAGACCAATTTGTAGTACTCCGGCCTAAACCAAGACAATAGCCGTTCCAGAGTAAATTCGGTCACAAGAGAGGATGGGTTGATCTGTAGGAGGGAAGCTGAGAAATGTGTGAGATCAATGGTGATCTGAGATTGTAAGTGTATTATAAATTCAGCGTGAAATTCTCTGTATGATTGAATCTTTCCTGATTGAGAGTAATTTCTATGAGTTCGTGTAGACAAAAGAGCGCATGTATGAACTTTGGTGAGAAATTGCCCGTTCAGACGATTATTGTTCGAATGTTTTAGAACTCTTCGAATCTTGTCATTTCAATTAGGATTCAGAGACATTATATCATGCCGGAGTTGAAAACACCATGATCCCATGAAGTGTGATAGTTGATGGAGTGAAGGAGTGGAGAGATGGAAATAGTGCTTGAAACCAGTTGCGCCCATCGTGCAGAGACTTGGTTGATTTTCCACCAACTACTTCGCTAACTCCCTCAACTGATTGCACGACTTGCTCATATTTCATCGTGTGTTTGAACACACGTGCCATAGACCGCCAAACCAAAACCCTAGTTGATATCCCCCCAAGTGACACGATTGATGTCTCGTGGTTAATTAAGTTAGTTGCTGATTTCATGACTTCGTGGGACTATGAGTCCACGTATTTGCTGAGTTAAACATGATTTTGTAGAATATTATGGAACTCATGAATCGAACGTGTCTGCTAAGACAGTGATTGGATCCTCACGTTGAGGAGAGCAAGTGTTGCTCGCTAATTTTAATATTGATAGTTCTTTGAGCAAATATTGTTCATCTGAGCAAGTGTTGCTCGTTTGATGAATTATTGGTAGCGTGACCAAAATAAAATATTAATTAAAGCGCTGGTAGTTGAATACCGATCATGAGATCAGTATGAAATTATTAGTGTTTGAATCTGGAATCATGATCCTTGGATTCGGAAACCCTAATTTGATCAATTGATGGTTTATTTGAAATTAACCATAGAATGAAGGAGAACCGGCTTCATGGGATCGTGGATCGACCATGAAATTCTCATATGCTCACGTGAGCAAAATCCAAGACCTCTTTGAAGAGTTGATGAGTTGTTGAAAGGATGATTAAATGCTGGTTTAATCATTTACTGAATTATCATTGGTTCAAGATTAGGTGATAAAACCTAATTAATTATTAAAATATAAGGGACCGACCAAGGGGTTATGAAACCGGCCCTGGGTGGTCATGGGATCAGATGATGATCGCTCCGTCAAATTCTGAAATTGTTTGGAGAGTTTTTGGACCTAATACGTGCTATTGTGCAAATTAGATCAGATTGTAAGAAACACGTGGGACTGGCTCATTGCGAGCCAAAAACCCAACCTTGGTCGGTCAAGGTAACATGCTTTCATCATTGATACGTCCGTGTCTCAGTTCTGAGAATTTTGATATTTTCTGGTGCACGTTTGAGCGACCATTTGAGAATGTATGACAAAATTAAGGTTTTCTGATAAAACCGCCAAAACTTCATCGGATGAAGGAAAATAATGAAAAGTGAAGGAATTATGAAGAGGTGAGGGACCGACCAAGGGGTCATGAAACCGGCTCTGGGTGGTCACGGGATCAAATGTTGATCGTTTGAGCACTCCCCAGATTGGTTGAAACCCTAATGAGCGTCCTTTGGTAGAATCAACATAGATTTCTCATACGGACTCGGATTTTGTTGGTCCTCCCCTCCATTCCATATGGAAAAGAATTTTCTCTCTCCCTACGCGGGAATATTTAGGTTTTAAGCTCTTTCGGGAGGTGAAAACAGCCAGAGAATAAAACTCAGGAAAAATTCAAGGGGCCGGTCCCATAACTTTTTTCCTAATATGATAAGAGGGATTTCCTGTTTAGTCCACTAAACCCGACCCGGTTTAGTGGCTAGTCCAGCCAAAACTTCTTCTTAATCGTTAGTCCAAAAAAGTTTAAATTCAAGTAGATTTACCTATATACCCCCGAACATTATAAGTTCGTTTTTTACATTTAAATTCAAGTAGTAACTAGTAAGTATACTAGTAGTAACTAGTATACTAGTAGTATGTAGTATACTAGTAGTATACTAGTATGTAGTATGTAGTAATAACATATGTATTATGTAGTATACCAGTATACTAGTACTAATAGTAATATGTTATGTATTGATACTACTACATATTGATATGTAGTACGTTATATATTGACACTACATATTGATATGTAGTATATGTTTGATATGTAGTATGTTATGTATTGATACTACTACATATTGATATGTAGTACGTTATATATTGACACTACATATTGATATGTAGTATATGTTTGATATGTAGTACTTTATATATTGACACTACATATTGATATGTAGTACGTTATATATTGACACTACATATTGATATGTATTACGTTATATATTGATATGTAGTATGTTTGATATGTAGCATGTTATATATTGACACTACATATTGATATGTAGTACGTTATATATTGACACTACATATTGATATGTAGTACATTATATATTGATATGTAGTATGTTTGATATGTAGTACATTATATATTGATACTACATATTGATATGTAGTATGTTATGTATTGATACTACATATCAAAAAATTGTTATGTATTGATACTACATATGTTACTACTAATATACTAGTTACTACTAGTATAACTATAAATAGTATAATAGTTAAAATTTAACTAGTATAACTAGTTAAATTTGTATAACTATAACTAGTATAACTAATTAGTAGTTACAACTAGTATAGTACATATTAATATTGATATGTAATACGTTATATATTGATATGTAGTATATGTTTGATATGTATTACTTTATATATTGACACTACATATTGATATGTAGTACGTTATATATTGACACTACATATTGATATGTATTACGTTATATATTGATATGTAGTATGTTTGATATGTAGCATGTTATATATTGACACTACATATTGATATGTAGTTATATATTATATATTGATATGTAGTATGTTTGATATGATAGTAGTATTATATATTGATACTACATATTGATATGTAGTATGTTATGTATTGATACTACATATCAAAAAATTGTTATGTATTGATACTACATATGTTACTACTAATATACTAGTTACTACTAGTATAACTATAACTAGTATAACTAGTTATACTAGTTAATACTAGTATAACTAGTTAAATTTGTATAACTATAACTAGTATAACTATACTAGTTATAGTTATAACTAGTATACTATACTAGTTACTACTAGTAGTTACAACTAGTATAGTACATATTAATATTGATATGTAGTACGTTATATATTGATATGTAGTATGTTTGATATGTAGTACATTATATATTGATACTACATATTGATATGTAGTATGTTATGTATTGATACTACATATCAAAAAATTGTTATGTATTGATACTACATATGTTACTAGTAGTACTAGTTACTACTAGTATACTAGTTTTACTAGTATAACTAGTATACTATACTAGTTACTACTAGTAGTTACAACTAGTATAGTACATATTAATATGTAGTATCACCATATTGATATTACTAGTATTTCGTAACATACTACTAGTAACATTTACATGTGGTGATACTAATTAGACCTAGAAGGGTGTTTTAGGCATTTCGAAAATACACTTTATAATCTCCACGAAGTTTTTGGACTAGAGAGTAAATAATCTAGTCCAAAAACATGTTTTTGGACTAGAGAGTAAATGTTTTTCATGGGTGGACTAGCCATTAACTGGGTCATGAAAAAGTGGACTAGCCAGTAATTCCTACATATGATAAAACGAAGGAGTTTTGTTGAAATCAAGGAGTTTCCATCAGATGAGGGAAACATAAAAAATCATAAATAATAAAATAAGGGACGTGTGAGCGTGTGGGACCGGCTTGGAGCATGACTAGCCGACCAAGGCCCGATCCCGTGCATTTTCCCTATTTTATGCATTATTTCATGATTTGAAGGAATTTTCATAATTTGAAGGAAATATCATGAAATCAAGGAATTTTCATGGGATTATGAAAACATGAAAAATATGCTAATAAAAGAGTGGGACGTGTGAGACATCTAGGGTTTGACCGACCGGCCATGGCCTGTGCACACGGGTTCCCTAATTTTTATTATTTTTCATGGGACGAAGGAAATATCATGAGATTAAGGAGTTTTCATGAAATTAGGGAAATAATAATAAAATAATGAGGAATCATGAAGTGTGGGCCGGCTGGAACCAAGGCATGGCCGGTTGGCCAATGGTCACGCCCCATCACATTTTCCCTAATTTTATATTATTTCCTCCGCGCGAAGGAAGCACCATGAGATTGAGGAGTTTCCTCAAAACAAAGGATATTCGTTCAAAATGAAAGGTTTTTCATAAACTCAGAGAAAACAACAAAAATATGATAAAAATATGAAACTGGTGTGGGATTGACCACGACACGGTCGGCCGGTCAGTGAGCCCATGCTCCCAGCGCCTTGGTCAATTTTTATTTATTTGTTATTTTTCATCTTATTTTGCTTAGGTTCATCGTTCAATCGTATTTTGAAATACCCGTTCGTGCGATGGTTATTAATGTATCATTGTTCAATACACTTGCACCATTTGAGACAGGGCTTGCTCAGGCGGCAGATCTGATGCCCGTGCGTCCAATATTTATTACTAATCCATGGACTTCTGCTGGGAAGAACCATGGTTTGCGTAATGAAATATCTGCGAAAATATTCGAATATTTTCAGAATTCCCGGATGAATCCAAGAATTTAGGTTTGAGACAGGGCTTGCTCAGGCGGTAGCTCTGATCCCCGTGCGTCCAATATTTATTACTAATCCATGGACTTCTACTGGGAAGAACCATGGTTTGCGTAATGAGATATCTGCGAAAATATTTGAATATTTTCAGAAATTCAATTTAGTTTTGAGACAGGGCTTGCTCAGGCGGTAGCTCTGATGCCCGTGCGCTCAATATTTATTACTAATCTATGGACTTCTACTGGGAAGAACCATGGTTTGCGTAATGAGATATCTGCGAAAATATTTGAATATTTTCAGAAATTCTGCGGACGAATCCAAGAATTTAGAATAATTAAATTATGACTTTATACTAGCAGAGTAAGTTGTTCGGGAGTTGTTCATCCCGTGATAGAAATAATTACTGAAGTGCTCAGTACTCATGAGATATGTCGTTGTCCAGCTGTGACACTACATATCTATATTCACTCTGAGAGAAAGTATTCTCCATCAGAGGATTCGATGAGAGACCCGTGTCTCAATATTCACGTCTGATTGCTGAATCAGAGGTCGTATAATTATAGGTTTACGATTTTAGCCTTTGTCAAAAATACACCATCTACAGGCTCTATCTTGTATGCCCGATGGGTCTTTTGTACGTAATGGTCGTTGATATGGTGAAGCTATGGATGGTATCAATCGACGAGCAACAATAGTTCTTGGTAGCAGTTGTGATCAGAAGAGACTGGCAGGGAGAGGCGTGATAGCTACGGACACGAACTTGGCAGTCTTCATATAGTGGTAGATCTCGTCTCATTGTTAGAGGGATAAACTAAAATCGATGGATTACTTTTTTTTCTTCATGAAATAGAGAGGAGGGAGACACTCCCCTTCCCAAGAGTATCCAGAGATTTCGACTTGATAGGTGTTGTCGCTCTAGGTTCATGAGGCTATCTTTGAGATGGGCAGTGCTAAGCAGTCCCAGTCATACTTATTTCGTAACGCAACTACTTCTTCTACGGGAGAGCGTCTCTCATTGATATAGTTACCATCGATCCAGATATGGAATATCTTGGACGTTGTTTCACCATTACGGCAGTCGTGCATACGGTACTGGAGTTGGAGTTGGGATACCCAGGATGTTGTATCTCGGTGCCTTTCCTATTGCTTCTTCAGCGAAACTGGTTCTTTCTAGCAGGGAAGATGCTGTTGTAGATGAGCGCTCAACAGATTAACGAAGTCCAGAGGGTGACCAAAAGTGCAGATTATCCAACACAGCACGATAGATATGCACCTGATAGAGTGATTCTCCCGGAACTTGATAAACATAACGCGCGGACATCGTTATCTTCTTGAGGCTGCTCCCTTGAGGTGTTGGCTTCAGTGGATCTAAAGATGTCCCATGATCTCTCTTGTCTGGGCTGACATAATAGGCGATCCCTTTGTGATGATTCAGAGATGAAAATATTCGTTGAATCCTCCAAAACGCTTCCTATTATAGTGTGGTCCAGACGAAACTTGATCATTTCTTCAGCAAGGGGTGAATGAAGCAAAAGTTCACCTTGCCCATGAAGTTTTGGAGCTCAATCACGGTTCACAACAACGGAATTTTGAGGATAGCTTGAGTCTTGGATTTGACTATTATATCATCCACGTAGTCTTCGACTTTCTTATGCATCATGTCGTGGAAGATTGCCGTCATAGCGCGTTGATACGTTGCACCGACATTCTTTAAACCAAAAGGCATAACAGTATAGTAAAAATTGCCAAGAGGAGTTTGAAAGGTTGTCTTACTTGCGTCATGCTCATACATCCTTAGATGATTATAGCCTTTGTAACTATCCATGAAGAAGAACATGCCGTGTCCGATGGTGGCGTCTGCTAACATGTCGATGTTAGGCATAGGAAATTCTTCCTTGGGGCATCATTTGTTCAAGTCTCTGGAATCCATGAAACACCTGATCTCGCTCCTGAATTGACTCGGAGATTGTTTGACCGGGTTGGATCAGAGATTGTATGAATGCTTACACAAGTTTGAGCTGATGGAGATATGCCTAAGAGATTCCTCATCGTCGGGCTCATCAGTTATGGAGTTGGTACCATCTTGCAGCTATCGTGGAGCGTCTGGAACTTCTTCTTGTGGCTCGTCATTGTTGTAGCATTTCGTTGGATGGAGAGAAGAATTGAGATGCCCTGTCAGTAAGGATGCATCATGGGGCCTAGCCTTCGATGATGCAAGTCGGTCCTCCTCCTGGATTGACGCCCACACGGGGAGTGGGATGCAATAGAATTTATCTATTCCTTCTCGCGGTGCTTCCCTCAGTTTGAACAGTTCCACTCCGCATATTTGTGCATAAGGAGACAATGATGCAGGAATACGAATGACTTCTTTATTCCGCATAGTCTTCAGGCATTGGTGATACGCTGAAAGTACGATCCTGTATGTGTTGGTATGGTTTCCTCCAAAGTCTGTCATTGTGGTAGGATGCCATACGATCTTGCCTGAGCGAACCTTGGACGTCCTGAGAGTCTTGAGAGAAATCACATTAAAAGACACTCCCGTGTTGATGAGGTCCCTCTTGAACTCTGAATCCTTGATATTTGCAGTGGCATGTAGGGCCCAGTTGTGACCTTCTTCTGGTTGATTGCAGTAAAACGTCTCTGCCCGCCGATTCGTCGAGAGGTGTAAAAGTTCGCATAAACTTTCCACTAGAGAAACCGCTTCCTGATCCACCGCCTCTGTCTCATAGTGAGACTATTGACTTGAGGAGGATCGTTGTGAGGATCAGTCCCTAGTGTAGTAATCTCAATGACAAGAATGTTCATATCTGATGTCGCTTCTTTGATCAGGTCCATGTAGGTCCGCGCCGCTGAAATACGTTCTCCAGGTGCGTTGAATGCGTTCCTTGTTGGCTCTAGGGGATATCGTGGATCTTGTGGAAATCGATCAGTTAATGTCTTAAGAAAAGCGAGTACCTCTTTCTATGTTGCAGCCACATCCGTTTGAGTTTTAGAAAGGACTTCCTGCCTCTCCATCAAATATGGGATGGTAATGGGAGATGGTCCTCCTCTTGCTCCTCCAGCTCCTCATCCTTGTGAAGGGGTGGAAGTTGTTGCTCTGGTGACCGCCGGAGGCGTTACATTTGAGGAGATACTGGGATTTGCGGCTTCTCTGGCTTTGGTGATGGGAGGTGTTACACTTACTGGAATATCTCCTGCTCCGCTGGTGCTGGTAGTAGAGGAATCAATTCCACGAGATACACTGATAGTATTAACTGGTTTCACGGTGACACCATGGATATCAACACCGAGAGTGTTGTCAACGCTAGTCCCGTCAGGATTGGTTGCTGATCCAGACCTAAGATCCACCATTTTCGAAAATTAGTAAAATTGAATTGGTATTGAAGAAATTGACTTCACAAACCAGAGATTAATCTCCCACTGTGGTCGCCAATTGTTTATGGGTGAAAACTATTTCTGCCGATTTTGGTAATTTGGGGTGTGTGGGTGAGAAATGAATCTAAACCCTAAAAAAATGCACTGCATGGGAGTGCTTGTGATTCGAGAAATCAATATGTACAATTCTGGCCTAAACCAAGAAATGGTCATTCCAGACTTGCTTCGGTCACAAAGTGAAGGAGATGGGGTTAATCTTAGGGCGGGAAGCGAAGAAGGTGTTGAGATTGTGAAGGTGTTGGTTGTGTATGACTTGTATCAAAAATCTGAACTGGCTTGCAGAATATAAGCTATCAGTTCTGGTATTTGAATACGGTTGTATCAACACTTGCCTCTGTTGTCTTGTCTTGTTTGGAAAATACGGAGGAGAACCTATTTATACAAGTCTTTAAGCCTAACCCTCGTATCTCATAGAAAGTGGAGAAAGTGGAGTGCTAGAGTTGTGTGTTAGTGTCACAAGATTAGTCTTTCCCACTTCTCCCATCATCACTAACCGTCCATGTCTTCCTGACACGTTCTTGTGATGGCGCGTTGTGTGCTGCACGCTGTAAACCGCCAGACCAATACCCCAGTATGTATCCCCAGTTTGTGACATGATTGATGTCTCGAGTGTGTGGATCATGGGACCCACATAAAGTAGCATGTAATGCTAGATTAAATAACTAAGTTATTTAGGAAGTCGATACTTGTGAAGTATCATGTGTATTCTATGCAGGTACTGCATCGAGTATATTCGGCATGTATGAAGCATCGCTGTTTGAGCGTCTTAAAATAGCCTCATGTCCAGCCTACTTCATGTGATGGTTTGGAGGTTTCGCAAGCAAGTCCTCCCTTGGCCGACCATATGGTGTGGTAGAGTAACGGGTGGTGATCACCATGACGCCTCACTGACCAATTAAATCCTGACCAGGGCTGTATAACCAATCCGGTGAAGTTGAACGTACGAGATGATCTTTGAGACACTCATCTGCGACCGTTAGTCGAATTAGGGTTTTTGAAGAGGTGCGCAAGCATCACTCTTCAGCTTGGTCGAATCCAAGCTTGGGATACGATTTTGGCAGGGCCGATCATGCATGTGTGTGGACGGCATGACGGTGCAGGCGCCCATACCTCATCGTCTCGTGAAAGTGTGATCTAGGCCACTCAATTTGTCTAGAGAAGTTGAGTGGTCGAGATCCGTTTGCGACAGAAATATGGTGCCGCAAAAGCCGCCAGTCATGCCAACTTATGGCGCGCGTTTCAAGACTACCAAGCTTGGTAGGTATTGGCCGATTAGTCTGGTATACAGACGACGAGCTGGTGTACACTTCCATACCTTAATATCCCATAGAAACGTGATCTAAGCTACTCAATTTATCCGACAAAGTTGAGTGGTCGAGATTAGTTTGCAATTTGGAGGTGTGACCACGCTAGTTTGGGCATGCGAATCGAGGAAACCAGGCATGATATTCCTTGGCCGATCGGGTGTGGAGATGGATGGGCCCACGATGATAGTGTTGATGCTCACTAGACCTGCCTAATCTATTCCTGGACCCTTCATCCGAGCAGGATAAAATGGACGCTCGTGATCGCGACATAAACCCAAATTAGGTTTTTTGCCGACCGTGTGTCATACCCAGTTTGGGGCGCACGAATTAAGATGACCAACCATAGTTGGTCCTGACTGATCGGTTAGGTATGTAGGCAGGCCCACGGTGTTTGTGTTGACATGCTCCGGGCCCTTTGAATCTACATCTACACCCTCCATCTATGCCTGCGAAGATGGATGGTTGAGACTGATTTACGACACATGTAATGTGCCGTAAACCCTAATTTAGGGTTTCACGTCTGCGCTGCTTTGGCTTGGACGGTTTGGTAAGCTATGCCTTCCTTTTGGGGAGGCCGACCATGCGGGGCCCGCGTTGGGTCAGTAGTGAATATTTCAATACCGACTTAGGGTCATGGATTCAATCTAATCCATCCAATCATGCTGGTGAAGTTGGATAGTCGTGATCGTTTCTGAGGCTGATATGGACAGTCCAGATTCAAATATGCTCAATCGGGCTAGTATAACACACCGAGAGTTGCAGCCTGTACGGGTATTTCGTACATGCATGATTCATTATTAATGCTTGGAGGTTCGTGTTGCTCTGCTGAGAACAACACTCAGTCGTCATGTCACACCAATGATGAGTACAAAAAATACAAGGCTAGTCATGCATTAATTAATAATGTTGTAAATTCATAGGGTATATGGGATTGTTGCTACATGCTCCAACCTGGATGAATTTCGTGTATTTAATTCACAAAATACTGGGATTGTTGCCACATGCTCCATTCTAGGTGAATTAGTAAAGTGAAGAAGTATTCATCGCTTATTAATGGCTTTATCTTTTGCAAGATTTCAGCGCATAATTTTGGCTTTTACAATTTTAGCCTTAAATAAAAATCCACCATCAACATTAAGTCCCTTGCCTTGCGCATAATGGTTGCATTATTGTGGGGTAGGCATAAGATGGTGACAGTTAAAGATAAAACTTATGAGACAAAGTTAGATGTTATCAGGAGAGACGGGTCATCCTGTCCTTGGAGCATGTCACGTTCAAGAGGCATCTAGGTGAGCATTCCCCTAGTATGATGTCGGTCTTGCCTGCTTCAATCGACCTTGCTATGCCTTCTTCGGTCGAGAGCCTACTCAGTGCTTGCTCCGTTCGAATGTCGGTCTTGCCGGATAGACCTTGTTATGCCTGATTAGGTATTGCGCCTGCTTCGCTCGATCGTGGGGTTGTGCCTAATTGACAGACTGCTGCACCTTCTTCGTTCATGGGGATACTGCGCCTGCTTGATCGAACGTGGGCTTGATGTGCCTAATCGAAGGACTGTTGCGCCTGCTTCGTTCGTGGGAGTACTCCAGGTGTGACAACGACCTTGGTGGGACCGGTTTCCTCTTTCGGGTATTTGAGCAAAGAAGGGAATAAAACTTGTATCTTCTCTTCCCATAGAAAACCGTGCATATAACCCTAAATGAATGTGGACCCCACCATGTATATTCTTTGACCAAACGTCACCCTGTCGCACCTGTTTGATAGGCATGTGGGGCCACCTACTTCGCTTAACCGCGGGACACATCGTGTGCCTGCTTGATCGAACGTGGGCTTGTTGTGTCTGCTTCGGTTAAACATGGATCCACTGTGTACATGCTTCAAACGTTGGCCCTATGCTTCGACTGAAACCGGCGCTGCTGTGTGCGCCTATTATACCGGACTTACGTCCCGATTAACACCATTCTTTGCGACTTGAGAAATACCAGCCTTGTGACTTGATCAATACCAGCCTCGTGACTTGATCAATACCAGCCTTATGAGTTGATCAATACCAGTCTTGCTTGCTTTGACCGTACAGTTTATGTGCTTGATCAATATGGGACCCGCTGCGTGTTTGCTTTTCTTAGGGCCGGCAGTGTCTGCTTTGACCAATCTGGGTCTGGATGTGCCTGATCAATGTGGGACACGCCGCATGCCTGCTTTGCTTGGGGACGGTTGTGTCTGCTTCGACCAGACACCAAACATGTTTCCTCACCCAACACCAGGCTTTTCCCTTGACCAACACCGGCCTTGCTACTGTGACCAAAACCGGTCTTGATGACTAAAAGCGATCTTCCCTTTGCTTGAACGTGGGACCCAGACGTGCTTGTTTTGCCCAAACGTGAACCTTGTATGTTCAAACGTGGTGTGGGTCCCGCTGAGAGCGTTGAAGCAGCTTCTGGAGAGAGCAGGTCCCGGAGAGCGTTGAAGCGACTTCTGATGAAGAGAGTGTTGAATAAGTTTTTGACTGACGGCGAAGGAACTTCATGCTGAGCTTCAGTCCCCAAGCGTGGTCTACGTGGATTTATCTTGTATTCCCGATGGGTCTTTTGTACGTAATGGTCATTGATATGGTGAAGCTCTGGATGATATCAATCGACGAGCAACAATAGTTCTTGGCATCAACTGTGATCAGAAGAGACTGGCAGGGAGAGGCGTGATATCTACGGGCACGAACTTGGCGGTCTTCATATAGTGGTAGAGCTAGTCTCATTGTTAGAGGGATAAACTAAAACCGATGGATTACTTGACGTTTCTTCATGAAATAGAGAAGAGGGAGACAGTCTCCTGCCCACGAGTATCCAGAGATTTTAACTTGATAGGTGTTGTCGCGCTAGGTTTATGAGGCTTTCTTTGAGATGGGCAGTGCTAAGCAGTCCCAGTCGTACTCCTTTTGTAACGCAACTACTTCTTCTACGAGAGAGCGTCTCTCATTGATATAGTTACCGTCGATCCAGATATGGAATATCTTGGACGTTGTTTCACCATTACGGCAGTCGTGCATACGGTACTGGAGTTGGAGTTGGGACACCCAGGATGTTGTATCTCGGTGGCTTTCCTCTTGCTGCTTCAGCAAAACTGGTTCTTTCTAGCAAGGCATATGCTGTTGTAGATGAGCGTTCAACAGCTTCACGAAATCCACAAGGTGACCAAAAGTGAAGATTATCCAACATAGAACGATATACATGAACCTGATAGAGTGATTCGCCAGGATCTTGATAAAAATGATGCGCGGACATCGTTATCTTCTTGAGGCTGCTCCCTTGAGGTGTTGGCTTCAGTAGATTTGAAGATGTCCCATTGTTTGTAGGTGAAAATGGTTTCTGCTGATTTCGGTAATTGCGGATGTGCAGGTGAGAAATAATTTAAACCCTAAACAATGTACTACAAGGGAGTACTTTAGATTCGAGATCAATATGTATAAGTCCGTCCTAAACCAAGAAATGGCCGTTCTAGACTTGGTTCGGTCACAAAGTGGAGGAGAACGGGTTGATTTTGGGGAGGGAAGCAAGGAAAGTGGTGAGACCAGAATAGTTGATTCTGGAAGAGTAGTTGGGTTCCTACAACTTGTTATCAGAAGAGTGAGAGAGCTCACGAGGTGAGCTAGCAAGTAAGTATTTCTGAGTGTTGTATCTCCCGTATGAACTTGTTGTTCGATGGAAATAGGTAAGACCTATTTATACAAGTCGGAATAGAAACGTACACTGGTATCATTAAGGAGTGGGGAAGTAAATGGGAGGAGGTGGTAACCGTATGCATGGAATTGATGTCCACAAAGTTGTTAACGCATGAAACTGGTTTTCATGAAACTACTAACGTTATGGAATTGATGTCCCATAAAGTTGTTAACGCATGTGCTTTATGTCCCATGAACGTTTCACACATAACTTCCCGTATTTACTAACCGCACCACCCTTATGACACTTCCTTATGACGGGCGTAGTGTATGCCACACGTTGTAAACCTCCAAACCAATACCCAAATAGGATCCCCCAGTTTGTGTTGATGTCTCGAATGTTTTTGGAAAACATGTAGCATGTTGTTGTGGCTTGGAAAGTCAAGCTCGGGAAAATTTCTAGCCTGGTGACCTTCGACGGTCGAGATTTTGCATCTTGAGAGGAGGGTCAACCGTTGATTGTTGCACGTCTTCTTTTTGGTGGCCGCGTAGGGAAGGCTAACATGGTGGCGCGGCTAGGTTGGCATGGCATGGTTTGGCGTAGCCAAACTTAGGTTTTCGGGCCAAAGTTTACCATGTGTCGTTGGGTAACCTTGGATGGCTAGGATTTGCTCCTGGGATTGAAGGGCAACCGTTGATCGTTGCACGCCTTCGTTTTCGTAGCCGTGTAGTGAGGGCCAACGTGGTGGTGCGGCTAGGTTGGCATGCCGTTGGCATCGCATGGTTTGGCGTGGCCAAACTTAGGTTTTCGGGCCAAAGGTTACCATGTGTCTTCTGGTAACCTTGGATGGCTAGGATTTGCTCATGGGATTAAAGGGAAACTGTTGATTGTTACACGTCTTCGTTTTGGTGGCCGCGTAGGGAAGGCCAACAGGGTGGCGCGGCTAGGGTGTGGTTAGGCTTGGCATATGGGGCCAAGGATTTTCCATAGGTGCATGGCGGGACTAGCTTGCGCTAGCTGCGGTTTTGGATTGGCATGTGGGACCAAGGGTTTGTCATAGGTGCATGGCGGGACTAGCTTGGGCTAGGTGCGGTTTTGGCTTGGCATGTGGGGCCAAGGGTTTGCCATAGGCGCATGGTGTGACTAGCTTGGGCTAGGTGCGTGACCAAGCTAGGGTTTTGGGGCAAAGATCGTTTGGTAACCTTAGACGGACAAGATTTGCTCCTGGGATTGAAGGGAAACCGTTGATTATTGCACGCCTTCGTTTTGATAACCGCGTAGTGAAGGCCAGTATGGTGGCGCGGCGTGGGGCCATGGCGAGGTGCGTTTGGCATGGCGCGGTAGGTGTGGCTGACATGATTTTCCATTGGCACTAAGGTGCGGATATCATGGTTGGCATGCGTTGGCGCGGTTGGTGTGGCTGGCATGATTGGCCATTGGCACAGAGGTGCGGCTAGCATGGTTGGCATGCTTTGGTGCGGTTGGTGTGGCTGGCATGATTTGCCATTAGCACAGAGGTGCGACTAGCATGGTTGGCATGCTTTGGCGTGGTTGGTGTGGCTGACATGATTTTCCATTGGCACAGAGGTGCGGCTAGCATGGTTGGCATGCTTTGGCGCGGTTGGTGTGGCTGGCATGATTTTCCATTGGCATAGAGGTAAGGCTAGCATGGTTGGCACGCTTTGGCGCGGTCGGTGTGGCTGGCATGATTTTCCATTGGCATAGAGGTGCGGCTAGCATGGTTGGCATGCTTTGGCGTGATCGGTGTGGCTGGCATGATTTTCCATTGGCATAGAGGTGCGGCTAGCATGGTTGGCATGCTTTGGCGCGGTAGGTGTGGCTGGCATGATTTGCCATTGGCACAGAGGTGCGGCTAGCATGGTTGGCATTCTTTGGCACTGTTGGTTTGGTTGGCATGATTTTCCGTTGTTACACGTGGGAATTAGGGTTTGTCTTGTCGTAACCCTAATTTGAAAAAGATAACCCGGTAATTATTAGAGACACATTAAAGGTTTCAGTAAATGTGCCTAGTAAATGCTTGTTACTTTAAATATTGTGACATCACTGTCTGCTAGGGTTTAGTGTTTTACGATTTTAACCCTAAGATTAAAACCACCATCAACATTAAGTCCCCTGCTTAGCATGGAACAAGTTCCTTGTTGCGAGGTAAGCATATGATGGTGACAGACAAGGACGGAATCGAGGTGTAAATCATTGCAAAGATGGTCAGGAGAATCCGACTAACCTTTTTTAGTGGTAAAGAGAGTTTTGGCTTCCTGTGCTGGTAGCCCTGCATGAGTTGTACTTGGGATGCAGACCGTGGAGTGGTGAGACGAAAGTTTCCGGCTTGGTCTGGCCATACATTACCGAGGCACAGTGGGCGCGGTCTTGGAAGGCAAAGCAAGTGGACGGCTTGGCTCGTGGGGCCAAGGGGGTAGAAAATGGTGACATAAGAGGATAGAACTGAGACAGTAAGTCATGAAAGAGGGACAAAGAGATTTGTCTGACCCTTTTCGAGATGTAAGTAGAATCCGCAATCCTTGCATCCGGTAACTTTGCACAAATCCCAGTATGACTCGGTGTCTTTGGGGCCAGGCTTTGGAATGCGATGCGGAGCTGCTAGCATAGACTTGTTATGAAAGGGATTTGTCAGCACCAATGGGCTTGGAATGGGCATGGGCCACTTGGCAAAGCATGGTGTCGGTTATGGAAGCGAGGCAAGGGGAAACGCAGGTTGCTGGAAAGGATCTGACATGGTCCACTGGAAGGGCGTTGGCATGGAAAGCGCGGATTGTCCTAGCTGGCGCGGAGCGTTGGCGTTGGCTGGTATTAGCATGAAAGGCGTGGGTTGTTACAAAAACTGAACGTGGAGCGCTGGAAAGACTGGAACTGGCAAGGAAAGTGCGGATGTCTTGGGAGTGGCAAGGCTTACTCTCGTAGGACCGATTGTCTTTCTTCATGCGCAGCTTTAACATGAAATTCTTTCCTTATTCAAAAATATTTTTCGAGAGGTAGGTAGCATCCGCAATCCTTTCATCTGGTAGCTTTGCACAAATCCCAGTATGATTGGGTGTCTTCAGGGCTAGGCTTTGGAACGCGAGGCGGAGCTGCAAGCATGGACTTGGCATGAAGGGGACCCATTAGCACTGACGGGCATGGAACGGGCGTGGGCCGCTCTGTAAAGTGCTTGGAAAGGCATGAAGCTGGTAAGGATAGCGCTTTGGAAGGGAAGCGCTTGCAAGGGAAGCGCTTGCGGTTTAGGGTTTGACACGTCGAAACCTTAATTATAGACCTTTACTAGAATCGCTGTAGAATCCGCGTACGGACTCGGATTTTGATGGTCCGCCCCTTTATCAGACACGAAACAGAATTCTGTATCTCCCCACTCGAGAATATTTAGGTTTCGAGCTCGCTTAGGAGGTGAAAATTGCCCGACAGTGAAAATCAGGAGGGATATTGCTGTCCCGGGGTGGTATATTCGCGCGCAAGTCACCTATTCCTGTTCACGGAGCAAGAAGAAATATTCATTCTGTTCAAGCTCTAAAAACTCTATCCGCATGAAAAGAGGTATCGACCCTCTTCTTGTTTTTCTGTTGTTCGTATGGATCTGTGTTTTCGTCTGCAGTTTCTCTCTAGTGGATTCCAAAAATTTACCAAAACTCCGCTGTATTCTTGGGACGGATGAATAAAATGTATTCTTGGAGATTGTGGTTGCGTCGTCGGTCCATCCTTGACCTTAGGTTGTTTAGTGTACCTTCTGATCGTGATGATGATGTGTTATGAATACTTGCATGGTCGAAAACTTCCGGCTCCCCGGGATGAAATATGGAGACATTCCATTGACGATGCGCTGCTATCAAGTCTTCCGGGACTTTGTTCCAAGTTACATCCTTCAAACCATCTTCTGAATCTTGGACTATTGTACAGAATGGGATGCGGTGAGAAGTCCCCGGTTATACTTAGGTTTGATATGATGGCATGGATGAATATGTGAATGTAACCTTCTGGCGTGCTTTTGGAGTCTTCGATGCACATGTACGGCTTCATGTTGAGAAATTCCCGTGGATCGTAAAACCTCGACAGTGATGATGTTGAGATCACTAATAACCTGGTTGAGGGGGGCGAAAGTGTCTCATGCTGGTAGTCCATATGTGTAACTTACTTTCATTATATTGCCTTGAATCCCCGTCCACGGGATTTGATATAATCCTAACGTACTCTTCTGTATGTGACACTAGGATGCTCAAAAATTACATGATGAAATATTCTGGATAGTGTAGGCTTGGGATCCTCCGCGGCCTCGTAAAGTGTTGAAGGCGTCTTCTAGACAGAGAGGTGATGATATTCTTGCGCTGCGCCCTTGAAGAGTATATGACCTTGTTGTGGATATGGCCTTTTTTGGTTAGCTATGTCTTCTGGGCTTTGACAGTGAAGGGATTCCGTGTATACCCTCAATCCCCAAGTATGGTTTACATGTTTCCATCTTATATGGTCAGTGGGTTGACCATGATAAAGACATTACCATCGTGCGTTCGTACTACTGATTTTGTTACTTCTTCCACGTGGAACTCAGAACATGGAGGAGTATGGGTTACCTTTGTAATAATTGTTGATATGGTGAAGCTCTGGATGGTATCAACAAATGAGAGGAAACAGTCCTTGGAAGTAGATATAACCAGAAGAGACTATATTATCGTGGTAACAAAGTATGTTGGCTAGAATTATATGGGCATCCATGGAAGTAAAAGGATTGGATGGATGCGTAAGCGAGCAAAATTGTGCATGGTCACGAGTTTTGGTGGGATGGACCAAAGGGTGGCCATGACTACGAAGATTGGATGGTTGCGATCATGATCCTTGACATGGGGAGTGTGGCGGCACGACCCTTTGCAGGAAGGAGTTGTGTTGAAGCGAACGTTGAAGAGGAGCCGCTGCTGGAGAACGTTGAAGCGGAGCCACTTCTGGAAAGAACATTGAAACGACGCCTTGTAACTCTTAGCACCATTGACGGTTACCATGTTGAAGTTAGAGGCCACGTCACGTTCTGTCAAACTCGACATCCCTCAAGAGAACAAAGGTTAGGATTCCACGGTTCCATCTATCGATCGCGCTTTCTAGGAGAGGTTGGGGTTTGGGAACGTCTTCCCTGGCTGGAAACGCCTTCTTTCCTGATGCAGTGCGGTTGAGGGATGCAAATATGTCTTGACGCTACGCCTTGGAGAAATATAGAATCTCATATAACTGTTTCATCATAGACTGTACGACTTTGTGGGCGAAGTTCCCATCATGCGGTTCCTGACGGGAAAAGGGTCTCCGTGAACTCAGGAGGGTTGTTGATTTCCTTTGCTTTCTATTTTGGAGAAGTCTTTCTTGATCTTTACGTGTGATGAAATTGGATTGCTGATCCCCTTCTACTAGGTGTTCAAGAGCAACGCGATCCTCTTCATATAAAAACGCACATCCTGCTGAAGTGCATGTTGTATTTTCATCAAATCAACAGTGGTAAAAGGAGGTCGGATTCTCTCGGATATTCCAGTATCTTACCCTGATGGTGGAGAAGCGTCTCTGGTGACGGTTGGAGCTGTCATGCTTGAAGAAACGTTGGGGTGGCGGAAGCGGCTCTAATTCTGGTGATCGTAAGTGTACCATGCAGAGATGGAACAGTTCTGATCACGGATTAATAGAGCCATGGCACTGTTTCAAAGGGTGAAGATGGCGCTACTTTGTCTAGTAGTGGAGCGGAGAAGATGGCACTGGAAGGGCGTAAGATGTTAGCGCTGGAAGGATGCAAGTTGTTAGCGCATGAAGGATGAAAGATGTTAGCACATGGTGTGGTATTGCGGATGGCATACGCGTGCGTCATGTGCGTCTGGTAAGCGTGTATGGGAAGCACGTCTGGCAAGCGCATATGGTAAGCGCGTATGGAAAGCACGTCTGGCAAGCGGGTCTGGGAAGCGCATCTGGTAAGCGCGTCTGGTAAGCACGTCTAGCATGCACATCTGGCAAGCGAGTCTGGTAAGCACGTCTGGATAGCAATGGATCGGCTTGGAATGGGCGTTGGCTTGTATTTTGGTACGGCGTGGGCCGTTGGCTTGTCACAATGCTGTCTTGGTGTGGCGCAGACTTGTTCTTGCGGGCCCTGTTGCCTCTTCTCATAGTAGCTCAAACAGGAAATCCTTTCTTTATTCAAATTCCAAGAAGTGTTATGCTTATGAAATAGGTTGGCTCCCCCTTTTACCTCGTATCTTTGTTATCACGTCATGGTGTTAGCGGTAATGATAAAGTGGGCAAGCATATCCCAGTTATGTACTCCAACGTTTCTCTTTTAATTTGTTTTCTTGTGCTGGTGCAAACCATAGCCATAAGTATTCCTTCCATAAGTCTGTAAAAACATTTTTCTTCTGAGATGGTGTAAACCCTAGCCATGGGTATGCCTTTCATAAACTTGTGGAAATACTTCATCATAAATAATTCTTTGAATGTCACCGTAGTAACATCTGCTAATAGTGATAGGTAATCATTGTTATACAAAGTAGGCATGGGTAGGTGACTTTTTTTTTTTTGAAAGGCAAACTAAACGCTGCTTTATGGGTTTTGATTTCCTGGATTTCTTGGGTTGATAGATAAATGTTACCTTGACGGTTTTGGGTTACTATTTTTGGAATGAATTGTTTAGGAATTATTTATGGTTGTGATTGAAAGTGGCAAAAACATCCCAGGGAAACCATGGAACCATGTGTTGGTAGATGACATGTGATGAAACACAACATGGTTATCGGTTTTATCATTCTTGTGAAACTTTGAAAACTCAAACCATGTATTTTGTCTAGGTAAGACTTACTCGGTTTCTTAGGTTTTCTGATGAAGAGTAGACCTTCCGGGTATAAGACCAAGCTTTACGAGAAACACGGCCGTGGGAAGTCCCCAGCCATTACTGAGTTGTCTGATAACCGAGTTGTTGATCCCTGGGAGGATCATTTTTCTTCCATCCTCTGGGAAGTCCCCAGTCATCCCTTGTCGTGTCATGATTGATAATCAAACCTTCGAGTAACTGAGTCGGAGTGGATAGCCTTCCTCTACCATATTGACGCCTGGGTCGAATAATGAGATCTCTGGTTGAAAATTGACATTGTAACCGAAAGATCGAACCTCCCGTTGTGGTCGCAAATTGTTTGTAGGTGAAAATAGTTTCTGCTGATTTTGGTAATTACGGGTGTGCAGGTGAGAAACAATTTAAACCCTAAACAATGTACTGCAAGGGAGTACTTTAGATTCGAGATATCAATCTGTACAAGTCCGGCCTAAACCAAGAAATGGTCGTTCCAGACTTTCTTCGGTCACAAAGTGGAGGAGAATGGGTTGGTTTTGGGGAGGGAAGCAAGGAAAGTGGTGAGACCAAAATAGTTGATTCTGGAAGAATAGTTGGGTTCCTACCAATTATTATCAGAAGAGTGAGAGAGCTCACGAGGTGAGCTAGCAAGTAAGTATTTCTGAGTGTTGTATCTCCCGTATGAACTTGTTGTTCGATGGAAATAGGTAAGACCTATTTATACAAGTCGGAATAGAAACATACCCTGGTATCATTAAGGAGTGGGGAATTAAATGGGAGGAGGTGGTAACCATATGCATGGAATTGATGTCCACAAAGTTGTTAACGCATGAAACTGGTTTTCATGAAACTGCTAACTTTATGGAATTGATGTCCCATAAAGTTGTTAACGCATGTGATTTATGTCCCATGAACGTTTCACATATAACTTCCCGTATTTACTAACCGCCCCACCCTTATGACACTTCCTTATGACGGGCGTAGGGCGTAGTGTACGCCGCACGCTGTAAACCGCCAAACAATACCCAAAGAGGATCCCCCAGTTTGTGTTGATGTCTTGAATGTTTTTGGAAAACATGTAGCATGTTGTTGTGGCTTGGCAAGTCAAGATCGGGAAACTTGCTAGCCTTGTGACCTTCGACGGTCGAGATTTTGCATCTTGATAGGAGGGGAAACCGTTGATTGTTTCACGTCTTCGTTTTGGTGGCCGCGTAGGGAAGGCCAACAGGGTGGCGCGACTAGGTTGGCATGTCGTTGGCATGGCATGGTTTGGCGTGGCCAAAATTAGGTTTTCGGGCCAAAGATTACCATGTGTCATATGGTAACCTTGGATGGCTAGGATTTTCTCCTGGGATTGAAGGGAAACCTTTGATCATTGCATGCCTTCGTTTTGGTAGCCGCGTAGTGAGGGCCAACGTGGTGGCGCGGCTAGGTTGGAATGCCATTGGCATCGCATGGTTTGGCGTGGCCAAAATTAGGTTTTCGGGCCAAAGGTTACCATGTGTCATCTGGTAACCTTGGATGGCTAGGATTTGCTCCTGGGATTGAAGGGCAACCGATGATTGTTGCTTGTCTTCGTTTTGGTGTCCGCTTAGGGAAGACCAACAGGGTGGCGCGTCTAGGGTGTGGTTAGGCTTGGAATGGGCGTGACCAAGCTATGGTTTTGGGTCAAAGGTTACCATGCGTTGTCTGGTAACCTTAGACGTCTAGGATTTTATCCTAAGATGGAAGGGTGTCCGTTGATGGCCGCACACCTTTGTTTTAGAAACCCTAATTATCTCCCTTTACTAGAATCGTCGTAGAATTCTTGTACGGACTCGGATTTTGATGGTCCGCCCCTCAAATCGACCGGAAAAGAATTTTTTATCTCCCTACAAGGGGATATTTAGGTTTTTAACTCGTTCGGGAATTGAAAACATCCCGAAAGTAAAACTAAGGAAGAATTTAGGAGGGGTGGCGGCATGGACAGGTATGCCTTGGCGCAATTAGGTTGGCATGGCATGCCTTGGCGTGGTTTGTCTTGGCATGTGGGTCCAAGGATTTTCCATGGGTGCATGGCGTGGCTAGGGCCAAGGAAAGGGCGTTTGGATTGGCATGGTGTGATTAGCAAAGCTAGGGCCAAGGCAGAGTGTGTTCGGCATGGCGCGACTAGCTTGGGATAGGTGCGGTTTTGGCTTGGCATGTGGGACCAAGGGGTTGCCATATGCGCATGGCGTGGCTATCTTGGGCTAGGTGCGGTTTTGGCTTGGAATGTGGGTCCAAGGGTTTTCCATAGGTACATGGAGGGACTAGCTTGGGCTAGGTGCGGTTTTGGCTTGGTATGTGGGGCCAAGGGTTTGCCATAGGTGCATGGCGGGACTAGCTTGGGATAGGTGCGGTTTTGGCTTGGCATGTGGGGCCAAGGGTTTTCCATAGGCGCATGGCGTGACTAGCTTGGGCTAGGTGCGTGACCAAGCTAGGGTTTTGGGGCAAAGGTCGTTTGGTAACCTTAGACGGCAAGGATTTGCTATTGGGATTGAAGGGAAACCGTTGATTGTTGCACGCCTTCTTTTTGATAGCCGCATAGTGAAGGCCAGTATGGTGGCGCAACATGGGGCCATTGTGATGTACGTTTGGCATGGCGCGATAGGTGTGGCTGACATGATTTTCCATTGGCATGGAGGTGCGGCTAGCATGGTTGGTATGCTTTGGTGTGGTTAGTGTGGATATAATGATTTTCCATTGGCACAGAGGTGCGTCTAGCATGGTTGGCATGCTTTGGCTCGGTTGGTGTGGCTGGAATGATTTTCCATTGGCACAGAGGTGCGGCTAGCATGGTTGGCATGCTTTGGTGCGGTCGGTGTGGCTGGCATGATTTTCCATTGGCACAAAGGTGCGGATAGAATGGTTGGAACGCTTTGGCCCGATCGGTGTGGCTGGCATGATTTTCCATTGGCACAGAGGTGTGGCTAGCATGGTTGGCATGCTTTGGCGCGGTCGGTGTGGCTGGCATGATTTTCCATTGGCACAGAGGTGCGGCTAGCATTGTTGGCATGCTTTGGCACGGTCGATGTGGATGGCATGATTTGCCAGTGGAAAAGTGGTGCATCTAGCATGGTTGGCATTCTTTGGCAAGGTCGGTGTGGATGGCATGATTTTCCATTGGCACAGAGGTGCGACTAGCATGGTTGGAATGCTTTGGCACGGTCGGTGTGGCTGGCATGATTTGCCATTGGCACAGAGGTGCGGCTATCATGGTTGGCATGCTTTGGCGCGGTTGGTGTGCCTGGCATGATTTTCCATTGGCACACGTGGGAATTAGGGTTTGTCTTGTCGTAACCCTAATTTGAAAAAGATACCCCAGTAATTATTAGAGACACATTAAAGGTTTTAGTAAATGTGCCTAGTAAATGTTTGTTACTTTAAATGTTGTGATATTACTGTCTGCTAGGGTTTAGTGTTTTACGATTTTAACCCTAAGCTAAAAACCACCATCAACACCCATGCTCGCTCTTGTATGGGCTGACATAATAGGCGAACCCTTTTGTGATGATTCATAGATAAAAATATTTGTTGAATCCTCCGAAACGCTTCATGTTATAGTGCGGTCCAGACGAAACTTGATCCTTTCTTCAGCAAGGGGTGAATGAAGCAAAAGTTCACCTTTCCCATGAAGTTTTGGAGCTCCTTCAAGGTTCACGACAACGACATTTTGAGGATAGCTTGAGTCTTGGATTTGACTACTATATCATCCACGTAGTCTTCGACTTTCTTATGCATCATGTCGTGGAAGATTTCCGTCATAGCGCGTTGATACGTTGCACCAGCATTCTTTAAACCAAAAGGCATAATAGTATAGTAAAAAATTCCAAGAGGAGTTTGAAAGGTTATCTTACTTACTTCATGCTCATACATCCTTATCTGATTATATCCGTTGTAACCATCCATGAAGAAGAACATGCCGTGTCCGCTGGTGGCGTCTGCTAACATGTCGATGTTAGGCATAAGAAATTCATCCTTGGGGGAAGCATTTTTTCAAGTCTCTGGAATCCATGCAACACATGATCTGCGCCTGAATTGACTTAGAGATTGTTTGACCGGTTTGGATCGGAGATTGTATGAATGCTTACACAAGTTTGAGATGATGGAGATAGTCCTAGGAGATTCCTCATCGTCGGGCTCATCATTTGTGGAGTTGGTACCATCTTGCATCTATCATGGAGCGTCTGTCACTTCTTCTTGTGGCTCTTCATTGTTGTATCATTTCATTAGGCGTAGGGAAGAATTGAGATGCCTTGTCATCAAGGATGCATCATGGGGCCTAGCCTTCGATGATTCAATTTGGTCATCCTCCTGGATTGACGCCCACATGGGGAGTGGGATGAAATGTACTTTGTCTATTCCTTTTTCGCGGAGCTTCCCTCGGTTTGAACAGTTCCACTCCGTATATTCGTGCATAAGGAGATAATGATGCATGAATACGAATGACTTCTTTATTTAGCATTGTCTTCAGGAATTGGTGATACGCTGAAGGTACGATCTCGTATGTGCTGGTCTGGTTTCCTCCAAAGTTTCTTATTGTGGTAGGATGCCATACGATCTTTCTTGAGCGAACCTTGGACGTCCTGAGAGTCTTGAGAGTAATCACATTAAAAGACACTCCCGTGTCGATGAGGGCCCTCTTGAACTCTGAATCCTTGATGTTTGCAGTAGCATGTAGGACCGGTTGTGACCTTCTTCTGGTTGATTGTAGCAAAACGTCTCTGCCCTCCGATTCGTCGAGAGGTGTAAAAGTTCGCATAAACTTTTCATTAGAGAAACCGCTTCCTAATCCACCGCATCTGGCTCATAGTGAGACAATTTACTTGAGGAGGATCGTTGTGTGGATCAGTCCCAGTGTAGTAATCTCTTTGATATGAATGTTCATATCTGATGTCGCTTCTTTGATGAAGTCCATGCTGGTCCGTGCCGCTGAAATACCTTCTTCGGGTGCGTTGAATGCGTTCCTTGTTGGCTCCAAGGGATGTCGCGGATCTTGTGGAAATCGATCAGTTAATGTCTTAAGAAAAGAGAGTACCTCATTCTGTGTTGCATCCATATCCGTTTGAGTCTTAGAAAGGACTTCATGCCTCTCCATCAAATATGCGATGGTAATGGGAGATGGTCCTCCTCTTGCTCCTCCATCTCCTCGTCCTGATGAAAGGGTGGAAGTTGTTGCTCTGGTGACCGCCGGAGGCGTTACATTTGAGGAGATACTGGGATTTGCGGCTTCTCTGGCTCTGGTGATGGGAGATGTTACACTTAATGGAATATATCCTGCTCCGCTGGTGCTGGTAGTAGAGGAAGCAATTCCACGAGATACACTGATGGTATTAACTGGTTGCACGGTGACACTTGGGATATCAACACCGAGAGTGTTGTCAACGCTAGTCCCATCAGGATTGGTTGATGATCCAGACCTAAGATCCACCATTTTCAAAAATCAGTAAGATTGAATTGGTATTGAATAAATTGACTTCACAACCGAGAGATTAATCTCCCACTGTGGTCTCCAATTGTTTATAGGTGAAAACTATTTCTGCCGGTTTTGGTAATTTAGGGTGTGTGGGTGATAAATGAATCTAAACCCTAAATAAATGCACTGCATGGGAGTGCTTGTGATTCGAGAAATCAATCTGTATAATTCTATCCTAAACCAATAAATGGCCGTTCCAGACTTGCTTCGGTCACAAAGTGAAGGAGATGGGGTTGATCTTAGGGAGGAAAGCGAAGAAGGTGTTGAGATTGTGAAGGTGTTGGTGTGTATGACTTGTATCAGAAATCTGAACTGGATTGAAAAATGTAAGCTATCAGTTCCGGTGTTTGAATACGGTTGTATCAACACTTGCCTCTGTTGTCTTGTCTTGTTCGAAAAATAGGGAGGAGAACCTATTTATACAAGTCTTTAAGCCTAACCCTCGTATCTCGTGGGAAGTGGAGAAAGTGGAGTGATGGAGTAGTGGAGTTGTGTGTTAGTGTCACAAGACTAGTCTTTCCCACTTCTCCCAAGTCTTGCGATGCACGTTGTAAACCGCTAGACCAATACCCCAGTATGTATCCCCCAGTTTGTGACATGATTGATGTCTCGAGTGTGTGGATCATTGGACCCATAGAAAGTAGCATGTAATGCTAGATTAAATAACTAAGTTATTTAGGATGTCGATACTTGTGAATTATCGTGTGTATTCTATGCAGGTACTTCATCGAGTATATTCGACATGTATGGAGCATCACTGTTTGAGCATCTCAAAATAGCCTCATGTCCAACCTACTTCATGTGATGGTTTGGAGGTTGCGCAAGCAAGTCCTCCCTTGGCCGACCACATGGTGTTGTAGAGTGATGGGTGGTGATCACCATGACGCCTCACTGACCAATTAACTCCTGACCAGGGCTGTATAACCAAGCTGGTGAAGTTGAACGGACGAGATGATCTTTGAGACACTCATCTGCGACCGTTAGTGTAATTAGGGTTTTTGAAGAGGTGCGCAAGCATCACTCTTCGACTTGGTCGAATCCAATCTTGGGATACGATTTTGGCAGGGCCGATCATGCGTGTGTGTAGACATCATGATGATGCAGGCGCCCATACCTCATCGTCTCGTGAAAGTGTGATCTAGGCCACTCAATTTGTCCGGCGAAGTTGAGTGGTCGAGATCAGTTTGCGACAGAAATCTGGTGCCGTAAAATCCGCGCATCATGCCAACTTCGGGCGCGCGTTTTAAGATGACCAAGCTTGGTCGGTATTGGCCGATTAGTCTGGTATATAGACGGTGATCTGTTGTACACGTCCATACCTTAATATCTCATAGAAACGTGATCTAAGCCACTCAATTTGTCTGGCAAAGTTGAATGGTCGAGATTAGTTTGCAATTAGGAGGTGTGACCATGCTAGTTTGGGCATGCAAATCGAGGCAACCAGGCATGATATTCCTTGGCCGATCGGGTGTGGAGATAGACGGGCCAACGATGATCGTGTTGATACTCACCGGACCTGTTTAGTATATTCTTGGACCCTTCATCCGAGCAGGAGAAAATGGACGCTCGTGATCGTGATACAAACCCTAATTAGGTTTTTTGCCGGCCGTGTGTCATACCCTGTTTGGGGCGCACGAATTAAGATGACCAACCACAGTTGGTCCGGACAGATCAGTCAGGTATGTAGGCGGGCCCATGGTGTTTGTGTTGACATGCTCTGGGCCCTTTGAATCTTCATCTACACCCTCCATCTATGCCTTCGAAGATGGATGGTTGAGACTGATTTGTGACACATGTAATGTTCCGTAAACCCTAATTTAGGGTTTCACTTCAGTGCTGCTTTGGCTTGGATTGTTTGGCAAGCTATGCTACCCTTTTTGGGAGGCCGACCATGCGGGGCCCACGTTGGGTCTGTAGTGAATATTCCAATACCTGCTTGGGGTCATGGATTCAATCTAAGCCATCCAATCATGATGGTGAAGTTGGATGGTCGTGATCGTTTCTGAGACTGATATGGACATTCCAGATTCAAATATGCTCAATCGGGCTATTATAACACATCGAGAGATGTATGCTCAATCGGTCTAGTATAACACACCGAGAATTGTAGCATGTACGAGTATTTCGTACATGCTTCATTATTAATGCTTGGAGGTTCGTGTTGCTCTGCTGAAAACAACACTCAGTCGTCATACCACACCGATAATGAGTACAAGAAATACAAGGCTGGTCATGCATTAATCAATAATGTTGTAAATTCATAGGGTATATGGGATTGTTGCTACATGCTCCAACCTGGATGAATTTCATGTATTTAATTCACATAATACTGGGATTTTTTCCATATGCTCCATTCTAGGTGAATTAGTAAAGTGAAGAAGTATTCATCACTTATTAATTGCTTTATCTTTTGCAAGATGTCAACGCATAATTTTGGCTTTTATAATTTTATCCTTAAATGAAAATCCACCATCAACAAACGTATATTTTATTTGTGTAAGTTCGATCTAACGGTTGAAAGATATTATCTTAAATCTAATCATGTTTTCATCTAACGGTGAATATTGAATGATTTGTTACCAAGGTAACTTAGATTGCAAACCCTGATTTGGAGACTATATAAAGGAGAACTCTAGCAACTGGGAAAGTTAATCAATCCACCTCCTGTGTGATACTAGTTGTATAAGCTAGAGTCGATTCTCCTTTAACCTTAGGTTTATACCGAGACTCTGTAGGTTAACAACTTGAAGACTTTATTGAGATTGTGAAGCCAGATCCAACTATTTTCTCTGTAGTTGCGTGATCTGATCTTGATATTACTATCGTATTAGAGTAAAATAGTAAGATTGGATTGAGATTAATTTCTCTGATAGGCAAGATAGAAAAGTAGTCACAAACATCTTACTCATCGTTTGTGATTCCAAAAAATCTTGTTTCGCTAGTCGATTAAGATTATTGTTGAGGTCATTGATAATTCTAGGCTATTCTTCGGGAATATAAGTATGGGTTATCGATTGGCTCCTTTTCACCTTGATTTATCAAAATACATAACAAAACCCGTAGGTATTTATGTGGGAGATAGATTTATCTATTACTGTAGACTTTTTTCTGTGTGAGACAAATTTGTTTATTAAAGTCTTCGACTTTGGGTCATAGAAACTCTTAGTTTTGGGTGAGATCAGCTAAGGGAATCAAGTTCGTAGTATCCTGCTGGGATCATAGATGTAAGGAGCGCAATTGTACCTTGGATCAGTATGAGATTTATTGGGGTTCAACTACAGTACAGACCGAAGTTAGTTTTTAGTAGGCTAGTGTATGTAGCAGCTTAATACAGTGTGTGTTCAATCTGGACTAGGTCCCGAGGTTTTTTTGCATTTATGGTTTCCTCGTTAACAAAACTTATGGTATATGTGTTATTTCTTTTCCGCATTATATGTTTTTATATAATTGAAATTATCACAAATTGTGCGTTAAATCAATCAATTGGGAAATCCGACATTTGGTTGTTGATTGAAATTGATTGATACTTGAACATTGGTCTTTGGTACCGTTCAAGTTAATTTTTCTTGTATTCAATTAGACTCGCAAATTTCTGTTTGCTTGAGTAAGTATTGAATAGAGAAATTGAGATATAACTCTTTGATATACTTTTTATTAAGATTTAGTCTGAATGTCTAGTTGATTCTCTTAAAAGTATATTGGAGTTAGTCCATACAGATTGCTAAGCGAATTATTGGGTGAGGTTGTTGTACCCCCACTTTTTCACCTTAATTAAAAGATTCTTAATTTATTTCGGCACAGGATCACCTTGAGTATTAAAAAAAATATCTTTGAATAATAAATGATAAGAGTTACTGCTCATGCTTAAACGTTATATCTAACGAAAGAGTAAAACATTGACTAAGGGGGAGAAACATATAACATTGTTGTTGTAGTTATCTTGACTACAAAAATTGGAATAACAAAGATGTTCGGATTAAATATCTACATATCTTACCTTTAGGGGGAGTATAAGCTTTGTTATTTAAATGTCAACAACGGCATTTATTGATTGAATTATGCAGGTTATTGTGTTGTTGAAACTTGGAATCAAGCATATGTATAATGAATTCTTGTAATTTGTTTATCCATATGTATTAAGAGTTTTGTCACTAAAATTGAAAAATGGGGAGATTGTTAGAGCATAGCTCGGTTGAATCCACCAAGCATTGGTATGTAAAGTTTGGTTGTCATATTTTAGTGTGTCAAAACTCATCTAAGAGTCGCTTGATTGTGTACTAGAGACAACTTCGTTTAGGTTAAACTAGAAAGTCTAGGAATGTTGAGACAGACAAGTATTACTCGAAGACCTAAAGTATGTGAAGAAGTAATGAGCTACAACGACGACATCATCCTTCCTCTTGAGGTTAGTAATATTTGAAAAGATGAGGGTACCCAAATACACCACAATCTTTAATTTATACACCTATAAGTCCTCTACCGAAAGTGATTTTCTATAAACTGAGTCGAGATAATAGAAAAAATCGGTTCACACTTCGTGTGATTGTCTATGGATACAAGATCGAGAAAATACGACATTAAGATAACTTGTGTGATTGACTATGGATACAAGATCGAGACAATACAACAACGAAGTATGATACTTGATAATAGGTTCGGACTTAACCAAACACTATAGGATCACAATCAAGTATGTACGGAGTTAAAGTTTGTGTAATTTACTTTAAATTATAATAACAACAATTATAATTGCGGAAAGGTAAAGTAAATGACACAAAAATATTTTGATAACGAGGAAACCGAAAATGCAGAAAAACCTCGGGACCTAGACCATAATTGAATACTCTCAAAATTAAGACGCTATACAAAATCTAAACCAACTTCGTATAGTTGATACCAATAAACTACCCCTAGTTCACTTAGTTTCCTCAGTATCCATGCGCTTCTGACTTCAATGAGTGCACACACAGGAATAATTCCTTTGGATCGTATTCCAAACAGTAAAGGAATAACAAATATGTTTGGTAACAATTCTATTGATTATTTAAGATAAAGATATCTCAAGTCATATGCAAAGGCTCTTCCGTTTAAGCTAATAAACTCCTTTGCCTGGTTAGATTAATTTATCCAATAACTACAAAAGTAGTCAAGCTTAGATTCTCATTCAATCAATATAGATTCTAACAAGAAACTATAAAGTGATGCTGATCTCACATAACTAATTAATCAAATAAATTCGATTCTAGTTTGATCCCAGCCGATCAAGGTTTGTGCAACACAAAGATATGAGAAACCAATAAGAAATATTCTTCATCTTCAAATCTTCAATTAAAACATGCAAAACACCACTTGAATCTCTTGTGATCAATCATACAGATAACGAAGTCTATTAACAATGGATTATCACAAGATGTATTTAGATCTACAAATAGTTCTAAAGATCCCATCGATACATCGATCTGGTTTGAGTGAATCTTATATGAGAAGAGAATATTCTCAAGAATAAACAAACTAGGTGCAATCAAAGTTTCAACAACCGTTAGTCAATCGAATCAATCGAAAAATAATAACACCATAATTATCTATTTTCCCACCAATGGCACTCGTAGAGCTTCTTTATCCAATAGAAGTCTTTAAACGAGCGGTCGTAAGAGATTTCACCTAATTAGGATACTTTCCTATCCAATTAGACGGCTTCAACGGAAACAACAAAAAATAAAGTTTGCCTGGATCTTAGGATAGGTTGCTAGAAATGAAAACTTAGGTATTTATAGACCAAGGATGTTTGGACACCAAGGAATTTCCAAAACCGAAGTATTCTCAAGATATGCAATAAATGCCCATTCGGTTTTCACAATTCCAATAAATGCTTTGTCCAATATTTCCTGAAATCTCTCAATAGAAAATATTCAATTAGTAAATGCACATTACTAATTTTTATTCTCTAGAGATATGCATTTAATTGCTGGTAATTAAAGCATATAAAACTAACAACCTTAATTAAAAGATTCTTAATTTATTTCGTTACATGATCTCCTTGAGTACTAAGAAATATCTTTGAACAATAAATGATAAGAGTTATTATACGTGTTCAAAGAATGTTGACATATTTTCTTTGTAAATCCTCTTTCATATTTACAATCTTGGAATCGATTATAACACACTTCCAAACAAGTTTGAAATTGGCTCATCTGTATTCCAAGAAAATTATGTGATTAATCATATATCAAATCACATCCATGGGTTCAATCGGTTCTACCAATCACTGGGATCGGTTATACCCTGATATGGAAGCACTGGTGATCGGTCACACAAGTTACCAGGACCGGTTACATCAGTTACCAGGATCGGTTACATCAATTACCAGGACCGGTTACCATAGACACATGGTATTTCTTGTGATCGGTTACACCAGTCACTAAGATCGGTTACACCAATTACCAGGATCGGTAACACCAATTACTAAGACTGGTTACACCAATTACAAGGATTGATTATACAACTCTCTGTGATCAGTCACACCAATTACTAGGATCGGTCGCACCAATTAAAAATATCGATCATTCCATCTCAGGTGATTACTTAGGATCGGTTACACTAATTAATCAAAACTAGTCATACCAAATCATAAGTCAGGCATTTTGATTAGTTGTACCAAGATACATTACAAAGTTACGATCGGTTTTACTGTAATACCCCGATATTCGGTAGTGGTTGTCCGAATAAAATATAAATAATGATTTGTCCTTTCCTAACACCGAGGCATTTTCAGCGCAATTGGCTCCAGAGTTGGCAAAAAACTCTACAGTTAAGCGTGCTCGAGCGGGAGTAATATAGGGATGGGTGACCATCCAGGAAATTTCTGCTGGATTACCGCAGCGATTCCCGTTGAAAACCACACACTGCTGGATAACCACAGTGGCTAAGTGGGGAAAATATCGGTGAAGGGACGGGTCATTACATTTACCATCTCATACATATTGGTAATCCAAAGATTTGCAATGAATAACCGTACTAATAAGCCTAGCGATTTCCCTTTCGATTCACAAAACAAGTTCATGAATGTACTTCCTTTATCTGGAAATGTTACATTGGTATCCTACCAGTTAGTGGTCAAGTGGGTAGATGGGTATCAAACATAAATACTACCTTCTCTATGTGTGACAATTTTATAGAAACTGACGAACATACGCTCTTACAGTGCTCGTTTAGCAAGGCTGTTTGGCTAGGGATGAACTATAAAATAAGAAACACTAATGGGATCCGAAATTGGATACAAAATTGGATAAAAAATAGGAAGAATATACATTTCAACAACAGGAAACCAATTATTTGCCATAGTGAGTTGGCATATATGGAAAGCGAGATGACTTAGATGCTTCCAAAATATCCATCAGTCACCTGAAATAATCATCACTCTTATAAAAACCCACCTAAAATCATGTTTCAATTTTCCCACAAATCTTACCCTCAATAGGAAACCCACAGCTGAACAACTAGCCCAATGTTACACTAAGATAGGAAAACACTTTAAAACCATGATATGTTATAGCTCGTGGCACTGCAGGTTAAATATTGCAACTGTGGTCATTATCATTACAGATGAGAAAGGAGTCTGCAGGGGACAAAGGGCCTTCCATTGCGAAGTGAGCTCACTATGAGAAAGCAACACTCTGGGGGGGATTGAAGCGATGAGATAGCATCAACAACAGAACAAAAAGATTTACAACATGGAGATTGATGACATAAAGGTGATCAAGCAGCTCAATCTAAAATGGAGAAACCCTCAAGCCCCATTAAACTCGAAACACATCGACAAAAATGTGGACTTATTTTGTTATTTTAGAAACTTTAATTATTTTCCTCTAAGGCAGGTGTGGATGTCAAAACTTATTTTAATTGCTAAGTCTTATGTCCCATCCTCTAGAGATGGTGGTTCGTATCTTTCTATTTTAAACTATAATATGATACCTCAAAACAATACCACTCAAACTCCAAATCTGAGTAGTTAGTGTCTCGTTTGTTATGGTTTTTCAAGAAGAAGAAAAAACAAATGTAAAACATTGTTTCCTAGGATGAAATATTCACCTTTACCCATTCACATAATCAAAACAACATTTATAAGATTATGTCGATGTCATATCTACGAAGTTCAAAAGATAAGCGTTATACTTCGTAGTCTAATTCCCTAATACTATGATCATATGATCATGTCTCACTACTAGAGTAATATATCTATACACAGCTTCGCAGTTATGTTTTCAATATAGCACAACTTGAAAGATATGTTAGGAATGAAATAGTTCAAGTCAATATTACTAACCTCAATAAGAAGGATGATGTTGTCATTGTAGCTCGTTACTTCTTCACGTTCTTCAGGTCTTCGAGTAATACTTGTATGTCTCAACATTCCTAGACTTTCTAGTCTAACCTAAACGAAGTTGTATATAGTACATAATCAAGTGACTCTTAGATGAGTTTTGACTCACTAAAATATGACAACCAAACTAGACATACCAACGTTTGGTGGGTTCAACCGAGCTATGCTCTAACAATCTCCCCCTTTGTCAATTTTAGTGACAAAACTATTAATACATATGGATAAACTAATAGCAAGAATTCATTATACATACGCTTGATTCCAAGTTACAACAACACAATAACCTGCATATATTCAATCAATAAATGCCACTGTTGACATCTGAATAACAAAGCTTATACTCCCCTTAAAGGTAAGATAAGTAAATATTTAATCCGAACATCTTTGTTATTCCACTTTTGTAGTACAAAATGACTACACAACAATATGATATATTTCTCCCCCTTAGTCAATGCTTTACTCTTTCGTTAGATATAACGTTTAAGCACAATTGTCCTTTGCTTAGTGAATGCAAATAACTTGTTTACTCCATATGTTTCTCCCCCTTTTTGTCTTTAGATCTACAAACAGTTCTAAAGATCCCGTCGATATTTCGATCTAGTTAGAGTGAATATTATATTAGAAGAGAAGATTCTCAAGAATAAACAAACTAGGTGAAATCAAAGTTTCAACAACCATTATTCAATCAAATCAATCGAAAACTAATAACACTGCAATTATCTAGTTTCTCACCAACGGTACTCGTAGAGCTTCTTGATTCCACAGAAGTCTTTAAACGAGCGATCGTAAGAGATTTCACCTAATTAGGGTACTTTCCTCTCTGAATAAACGGCTCCACCAGAAACAACAAAAAGATGAAGTTTGTCTGGCTTTTAGGATAGTTTGGAAGAAATGCAAACTTAGATATTTATAGACAAAGGAAGTTTGGACACCAAGGAATTACCAAAACCGAAAATATTCTCAAGATATGCAATGAATGGCAAGATTCGGTTTTCATAATTCCAGTATATGCTTGTCCAATATTTTCCGAAATCTCTCAATAGAAAATCTCCAATTAGTAAATGCACATTGCTAATTTTTATTCTCTAGAGATATGCATTTAATTGCTGGTAATTAAAAGCATTTATAACTATAAACCTTAATTAAAAGATTCTTAATTTATTTCGGTACGGATCTCCTTGAGTACTAAGGAATATATTTAAACAATAAATGATAAGAGTTACTCTCCGTGTTCAAAGTATGTTGACATATTTTCTCTATAAATCATCTTTCATATTTACATTCTTGGAATCGATTTTACCATACTTCATGTAGGACCAGAATATCGCCATGATATTACTCTTGCAAGATTAACAATACTTCTGCGAGCACCACCGCAAGTTCTTCAACAACACTTTGCGGATATCACAAAGTAATTTAAAAAGTGATGTAATAGCTGACGAACAAAGAAACACGAGAATAGCATGATTGTCCTGCGATGGTTACAACGCTTGCGAGAATTGACATTATAACTACTGCGATAATATCGCAAGTCAGGTCCAAAATTAAAGGACAACTTAGCTGTCATCCACTATGTAATTACCCTATATAAAGAGACCCAGTAGATTCAGAAAAAGGGGGATGTATTTTTGAATGTTGAGAAAGTCTTGAAGAGAGAGAAAATTCAAGATAGCGGTTGTATTCTTGATTTCTTCCATTCCTTGTAAACATTTCTGAGAATCAAATAAGAAAGTGTTGTTTTAATCTTCAAATATGTGTTAATTACTATAAATTCTGATCAAGGGTGTAGTGTAGGTTTTCCTGCAATTACATTTTGGCGCCCGAAACAGGGACTGAATTAACAAAAATCATAGAAAAAGCGAGGTAGAAGATGAGAATTATTCAAGATTAAGAAGATAATTGAACAAATCGGTGAAATAGTTGAAGGAAAAATGATTAGAGCCAAAGAGAATTGGAGGAAATTGGAGTTTGATATGGTAACAAGAACAATGATCGACAAATTCCATGAAAACATTAAAGGGAAGATACATAAACGAGATTTTGAAGGAAAGATAATTATGAAGGTGGAAAAAATATCATCGCTGAAAGAATGGGAAAAGAAGAAAATCACATTTACAGCAGCAGAAATACCAACAGAAATTTTGAATCATACATCTCCTTTGGTAATTACGGTATCCATTATACAAATAAAGAAGGAAAAATCCACAAGATTTGCAGAAGAATGGGATGTAAATAGAACTTTGGTGGATGCAGGAAGTTCTGTAGATATAATATTTTATCATACATTTAAGAAAATGGGATACATGGATGAAGAAATGTCTTGTTCAACATATCATATTCATGGCTTTGGAAAATCTTTAACAAAACCTAAAGGAGAAATAGTGGTACGAATTCCGCTAGGAAAGATTGAAATTAACACAAGTAACATTATGTGTGGTAGATATGGAATCGCCGTATAATATGATATTGGGAAGACCATGGATACATGCAATCAAGGTTGTAGCATCAACATTGCAACAAATTTCCTATGCCCAATGGAATTGGAGAAATTAGAGGAAATACCGATCTTGCGAATCTATGTTATCAAACTGAGGTGAGAAGTTATGAAGAGCGTCCAAAGCTGCGAAAAGCTCGCAGAAAAATGGCGAAAGAAACAAAGAAAGAAGAAGAATTTAAAATTTACATGATAAGAGAAAAATAAGGAAAAGGAATACCCAGCAAAATCTCGCAAAAAGGAGATGAACTCGCAAGAGTTGTGAAAACCTCAACACCAATGGGAGAGCCTGAAGCTAGCTACACCGCAGCAGATCCAATAAAAGAAGTAAATATTTGAAGTAAAGAAGAACCTAAGATACTGAAAATCGGAATGAAGATGGATGCGGATGAAGAAGAGCGAACCGTAAACCTCTTGCGAGAATATAAATACATCTTCGCATGGAATATGGATGAGATGCATAGAATAGACCCATCAGTTTCATGTCATAAGCTAGAAATTAACAAGGAGGTAAGACCATTTAAACAGAGGATAAGAAAAATCGCAACAACATACCATTCCCAAATAGAAGAAGAATTACAGAAGATGCTTGATGCGGGAATTATAAGACAGGCAAAGTACCCGGAATGGATTGAAAATATGGTGGTGGTTCCAAAGAAGAATAAGGGGATAAGAATTTGTATAGATTTTATTGACTTAAAAAAAGCTTGTCCCAAAGATAGCTTTTTATTTCCAGATATTCCTCAAATGGTTGAATCAACAACGGGAAATGATAGAATATCTTCATTAGATAGGTATAAAGGATATAATTAGATCCCTCTCGCTGAAGAAGATCAAGAGCACACCGCATTCTTTGCTCCAAGAGGATTGTATTGTTATACAAAGATGCCCTTTGGTTTACGAAATGCTGGTGCAACATATCAAAGAATGATGGAAAAAGTGTTTGCAAAATGGATCCATAAAACACTAGAAGTATATGTAGATGACATGTTAGTCAAAAGTAAAGAATCTAAAAACCATGTGCAAGACTTAAAGGAGATTTTCGATCAAATGCGACATTTTAACATCAAGGTGAATCCCGAAAAATGTACTTTTGGAGTAGCTTCAGGAAAAAAATTGGGGCACATTGTGTCAAAGGAAGGAATACAAGTTGATCCAGATAAAGTACAAGCAATTCGTGACATGCCAATGGCATTAACAATAAAAACATGTACAGAAGTTGAACGGACTCTTAGCCTCGCTAGGAAGATTTATCTCGCGATCTTCAGATAAATGCAAGCATTTCTTCAACATACTCAGGAAGGGTACAAAGTTCAAGTGGACAGATGAATGTGAGAAGGCTTTTCAAGGAATTAAAGAATATTTAATGAACATATCTATCTTGCAGAAGCCAGATCCCGGAGAAGAATTATTGATCTACCTTGCGACAACTTCGTACGTGTTAAGTGCAGTATTACTGCGAGTCGACGTAGGAATAGAAAAACCAATTTATTACATCAGCAAAACATTTAATACTGCATAGAAAAATTGCTCAAAGATTGAGAAGTTAATTCTGGCATTGGTTTATGCAACTTTCAAGCTTCACATCTATTTTCAAGCACATAAAATAAAAGTATTAACAAAGGTACATATTGAGTCAGTAATGAAGAATTCTAAAAGATCAGGCAGGGTTGAGAGATGGAACACACAAGTAGGGCACTTTGAAATCAAATACGAAATCCTATCCTCGCCAAAATCACAAGTTGTAGCATATTTTTTAGCAGAATTTCCTCTAGAAGATGATGAAGCTGTAGAAGAAACGATGGACATAGAAGAAGAACATGGAGATCCAAAAGATCTATTAAAGGAACCCAACATGTGGGAAATATTGGTGGATGGATCATCAAATGGGGAAGGTAATGGAATTGTAGTTGTCTTTATTTCACCAAAAGGATAAAAAAATGGCTTTTTCATTTCGTTTGGAGTTCACATCCACTAATAATGAGACGGAGTATGAAGTTGTAGTGCATGCGTTAAAATTCGCAATAGAAATGAAGTTGGAAAATGCTAGAATTACTAGTGACTCGCAATTGGTTATTCGCCGGATAAAAGGAGAATACACAACAAATGAACCATCTTTGAAGAAATACAAGAACCTTGTTGAAGAATTATCTGCGAGAATTCCAAAAATAAAATGGAGACATATATCAAGAAAAGATAACAGACTCGCAGATTCTTTTGCTTTCATATCTAGCATGATGATGAATCCAGTTGCGAGGAGCATAAAATTTCAAACACTTGTATCACCCTCAGTCAATAAGGAAGAAGAAGATGAAGCAGATGTGATGATGGTAGAAGGAGGTGAAGAAGAACCAAAAGGCAATATTGCAGACTGGCGAGCAGAACTTCATGCATATTTGTCAAGAGGGGAGACACCAAGAAATAGATTAGAAACACATAAGTTAAAAATCCGAGCAACAAATTATGAATTAAGAGATGGAGTATTATATCGCAAATCTTTTAATGGACCATCGCTAAGATTCTTGACACGGGAAGAAGGACAAAAGGTGTTAAAGATGGTGCACAGTGGAGACGCTGGTAATCACAGTGGGGGAAGATCTTTTGCATACAGAACAAAAATGCAAGGTTATTATTGGCCATACATGCATGAGGACGCAAAGCAACTTACAAGACGATGCAAATATTGTCAGCGATAAGGAAAGAAAATACATGCACCAGGGGCACCATTGTCATCCTCAACCAGTGTGTGGACTTTTCAAAAATGGGGGTTGGATATTGTGGGACCATTTGTACATTCGAAAATGGCCTTTTGATCTCTGTCGTAGGTGTCAAAAATAAATTACACTTTCTTACTACTCAAAATATATAATGAAGCAAGGGCAAGAAAGGATCGTTCCCACAGAGAGGACTAGGTTGTCAAGATGTTTCGGTTTCTTATAAATAACACGGGGGATTTTCTGATTTTTATAAAGTAAAAGTAAAATAAAAGCAAATAAAGAAAAGTAAACAAATAGATTCAAAGATGTGAAAGCATTGGCTAAGGATTTCGTTTTCATTCACTAACATGCTCTTGTCATAATAACTATAATTGATATTTAATCTCTCTTTTATCAATGGCCCTAGAATACCTTGATCGCAAGAATATCCGCCAATTTCCTCTTGTCATCAAAAAACACATTAAAAGATGCGAATATGAATTCTATCTAAAAGAACAACCTAACGTGTAAAAGCACTAATCAAGTTTAATTCCCTAGATGCATTAAGTTCTATGAAATCAGGCCAATCAAATCAATCAAACGTGTAAAAGCACTAATACGATTTAACAAAGGTCATGGTTCACATATGATTATTAGGATATATCACTACAAGCAATAACCATATTTGTGCTACTTGTATTCAAGGTGTATCACGTTTACGTATAATAAACCCTAAACTAGCAATAGATATGATTACGAGTTCTACCAATTTGTAACTTGACAAAACTAACAATCAATCATACATGGCGATATTTCTAGTGAATCATAATCGATAATATTGAGACAAAACTAATATATCAAATCAAAGAATCATGCTTTGTGAAATCCAACTATTCCATAACCAATAATAAAAACTAGGTACTCATGCTCATGGAGTTCATAATGATAGGATATGGGAATACCCTATTTATATAATACCGCAATCTCACGGTGTATAACTAGTAGACAGAGGCAAGTACGGGTCGTTCCCACGAAGAGCGGTGAAAATACCGTAATCAATAGCTCTAATCAACTAACCAATAAATGATGTTTTTTTGTGATTTTTAGAATTAAGGATTTAAAAATGAACAAAAAGAAAAGAACAATAATTAAACGCAATGAGAAAGAATCGGTAACTAGGGTCAATGGATTCCACTACTATTTATAATTTTGCACCGAAAAGAATTCAAATTCAAATTATGTATATATCTTTGTTCTATTGCAACACCTATTATTGTTATAATTTTCGATCATAAACTCGCATCTCCTAAGTATAGCCCATCAAAATTTCCTAAGCATGGCCTATCAAATTATAATGACAAGAGAATTATTGAAAAAATATTTATAGGTTCACAATCACTATTTGCATCGTCTAAGCATAACCCATCAAATGATTTAACCTAAGTATGGATTATCAAATACTAACAAATAAAATTGCAAAACCAAACACATTTATGCATTTAGGATTTTGTGTCATACAAAGCCGGTGGAGCAACAACATATGTTCTAATAGAATCAATAAACATAATTAAAGAATTTATGATTCATTTTTCATAGCCTAATACCAAAATAATTCCAAAACAATTCAAACGGTCTAATGCTCGAAGTAGGTTTTATCCATAAACCCTAGTTATAAAATCTAGCACATAGAGATAGATTTCTCAAAACCCATAAAAATAATTACAAGAGAAAGAAATAATAAACGATATCACCTTTTTCACCCGGCAATTGGTCTTCTTCTTCTCTTGTTGTATCTGTTCTTCACAGCCTCCACAGTGATGGTGCTTCTTTCTCTCCGTCGATAGAAACTCAAAAAAGGAACTCCCAAAACTCCTCCGAACGGCACCCTAGCAAAAAGAACCCCAGAACAGACCCCCAACCGAGAACCCCTTCTAAAATGGTGGTCGACACTCCAATTATATAATCACTCTCTCCTACTTCCCAAATGTCTAAAGATATTATTACACATCCAAAATATCATAAATAAGGAATGTATATATCTTTTGTCGTCACTTTACCCATTTGAATCATATCTCAAAGCATCTTTCACGTGGATTTTTCCATTTCTTTATATACTCTCTTCAAAGATCTTCCACATTTAGCGCTCAGTAGTAAATCCTATGCCATGCATCGTATAATCCACTAAATAAATGAAATGGAAACAAAACCAGTATAGTAAGTAGAAATGAAGTTAATTAATATCGCCATATTTCCACCCCGAACAATATATTCTGCCCAATTAATTTTAAGCATAATCTCATTCCATTAGCCATGATCGTCCATATTTCTTTGACCAGCTCTGATCGGTAAAATACGCGCATAAGTCCAATTTCATCCGTTTTATTCTTCCGGTTACCAGATTTACTTGTATTTCCTACAAAAGCCTTAAAACAGTATTATTAGTAAAATAACGAGCCCTAGCTAATGCAGTTATGGGTGTAAATATATCGCACTTACGTGCTTATCACATAACAAGAAGGAAGAGAAACCATATCATATTGCAAAACCTTGAAACAAAAGTAGTAGAAGAGATATAATATTAGAGAAAAGTCTTCTCTTTTATAAGTTTCTCAATTTCCATAAAGGATACTCCTTCCAATATTAGGTCTTCTCCAAGCCCATCTCAAAGTGTTCCACCAAGCCCATGTGTGAGAAAAACCCATGTAATATTATGTCCAAAAATCGTCGTCGGAAAACTGGGGTTTTCGCCGGAAGTTGACCAGAATCCGTCAAGAAAAGTCATCGCCGATCACCAGAAAATTCGTCTCCGATGATGGCATATTCCGTCACTAAACCGTCAAGGTTAACGGTCTTCTGTTAGTCAATTGGCCAAAGGAGGGGAGTCAGCCGAGTCAGTTAGACGTCTGATGGCTGAGTTGCTGAGAAGGATCTGTCATTGGATCACCTGAATTGGGTAATCGCCGGTACCGAGTTGACTCACCGTAGCAGCGATTTGGCCAAGTTCTGTTTGTTTACAGGACATTCCGGCCATTGTTTCAGGCTATTATTTCATCTCCATACCTGCAACTTTCCTAACACATACATCTAAACATTCAAGACATTCCACCAAAAGAGATTCACCCATTGTTCTTTTCTTCTTGTAATCTGGTCCTCAAACATCCAAGGCAGCAACAGATCCATCTTCTTTACCAATGGCAACAACCTTTCTATCTGCATTCTCTGTCTCCTCATAGAACAATGAACACAGCCAACCCATTGCTTTATCATTCTTCAAAACCTAACCAGATTCAGAAACCCATCTTGCCTGAATTTCATCATCGCTGATTCACATTATCATCTCAACCCCCATATGTTTCCTCCATCAATTACAAAACCATTAGCTCACAGAAACCAGGAGCAAAACCCCCAATTCGTTCAAACTCAACAGCCACAACCCATCAGTTCTTCATCAATTTGTGATTCAATTCCACCATCTTTACCATCTCAGATACACAACCACAAACCCCTGAATTCAATTCAACCATTAACCCATCACCGCAATTTCTCTTGTTCTTCAGCCACAGATACCGAAACCCATCTCAGATTCATCAAATTCTCGATCTCGAACAGCCTTCAATCATTCCATATCACAACACACAAACTCGAACCCATTTCAAATCGAAAACAACCTCTGATTTCTTCTAATATGTTTCGAATTCAACATCTCACAGATCCCCTTAGCTTATAATTCTTGGCTGCAAACAATCATCTTCATGAGCTATTCAAGTTTTCATCACCTAATCCACCTTCCAAATCCTTTGGATCTTTCGATTTTCTCTTGGACACAACAACAACAGCCAATGTTTTTAATTCTCACTTTCAGGTGAATGCTTGGAATGAATGAGAAACATTTCTCAAATTTTAGGTTTATAAAAACTGGGTCCGGACTTGGGCACTAATATGGGCCCGCCCAATAACATCTCAAGCAAGCTAGGTGTCGTGAGTATCTAACCTGGTTCTTTTAGCAAACACAACACAGGACAGGCTATCCCTTAACCTTGAGATGGCTGTCTTTAATACTTCTCCAAAACATAGTTTCCCCTTAACATTAGATCGACTCCCAATAGTGTTTGCTTGCGAAATAACGATTTTGACCTTCTTGCTCAATTTTGGATGATTTCTTCTTCTTTTTCTCCACGTGACTCCAAAGTACCTAATAACTCAAAAACACACATAAAATACATAATTCACACGAAAAGTAGCAAAGAAAGCATAAATACTAAATATAAAATTAGGTGTTTATCACACCTATCAAGCAACTTTCAAGACAATGCAAAGATTGTCAGTGATATGGAAAGAAAATACATGCACCATGGGAACCATTGTCATCCTCAACCAGTGTGTGGCCTTTTCGAAAATGGGGGTTGGATATTATGGGACCATTTTTACCAGGTTCTGGACAAAGAAGATAATTAATTGTCGCTACAGATTATTTCACAAAATGGGGAGAAGTAAAGGCAGTGCAACACATCCGCGACAAAGACATTTTTACATTCATATTTGAAAATATAATTTGCAGATTTGGGATTCCTGCACAGTTGGTATCTGATAATGGAAAACAGTTTGAAGGACAGAATATCGAATTTTTACTTAATGCATTTAAGATTAAATGTGGAAAATCAACACCACTATATCCACAAGCCAACTGATAGGCATAAGCAACAAAGAAGATAATTGCAGATATACTGAAGATGAAATTAGAGGGACACCACAGGGCATGGTGTGAACAAGTACATAATGCAGTATGGACTTACAATATAACTAAACGGGAAGCTACTAGAATGTCACCTTTTTGTCTGACATATGGGGTTGAAGCTGTATTACCAACAGAAGTTGTTATTCCTACAACAAAAAGAGAAGTTTGGGAGAAGAATCTTAGTGCTGGTATGATTCTAAATAAACTTGATGAGTTAGAAGAAAAGAGAGAAAAATCCCTACAACATATGGAAAATTATCAGCGGAGATTAGCTCGCGAGTATAACAAATGTGTCAAAATACGTGAGTTCCAACCAGATGATTTAGTGTTACGAGAAACACCAGTGTATCAGTGAGAAAATGGTGGAAAGATGGCGAGAAAGTGGGATGGACCGTACATCATTAAAGAGATAGTTGGAAATGGGGCATAAAAATTAATGGACCCAGAAGGTAGAGATGTTGGTCAAAGACTTGATAGACCATGGAATAGATTATATCTGAAAAGATATTATCAATAAAAAATTCTGCGAGATTAGAAATGCTGGTATATTAAATGATGAGACAGATAATAAATTTTTCTTTCTCTATCAAAATTGCGAGATTCTTCCAATAACAGAGCAAATAATAAATGCACAAATATCGCAAGAAACGCGAATTAAATTTCGCAGAGACATAAGAATGGAATGAACCTTTATGGCGTACACCCTAGTTCGCGAATACAACTTCGCAAAAGGAAAATGTAAGACCTAAAGGGGGTATCTCTTTGCATGGCTCAGGGATAAGGTTATACCGCTGCTAGAACCTGATTCATGGAGATGTTGAGGTTAAAGAAAACCTATCCGGGGGAGGTACCTTGGATTTCCAACTATATAAGGTTATACCCTGGTTGGACGACCAAGTGTCTCTTCTAAGGAGTGCAGAGTATGACTAAGGCGCCGAGGTACACGGTTGATCCAAGGGTGCCCGGGGCATACGAAACTACCCTGGCCATTCTTGTCAAGTCTTGGCTATGATGCACTCGGCCCGAAGAAAACCCCACTTAGGGTGCAGTCTTGAAACTATAATCCATATAGGCATAAAGGATAAGAGGCTGCGAAAATAGCTGGTTTTTGTTAAGACCGGATGGGAGGAGCTAGTCTTGTATGGCCGATGTCCCCTCCTTGAAGGGGAAACCAGGGGGAAGATAAGGGCGGTACCCTCCATTAGGGAGCTGATAAGTGTCTAAAGACGGCAATGTCATGGGGATTTATGATCGCAAGAATATTTAGACCTGTCATATTATCGCGTGACAAATATTATACAGAGGTAACAAGCCATGAGAAAAGGTTAAGATGAGATCACTGGGTTTTTACATGAAAGTGTAAAGACGTCCTGCGATTTCATCGCAAGACGGCAATGTCATAAGGCTTTGTTCTCACAAGGGAGTCTTGACTTGTCATATTGTCGCAGAGAAATTGACAAAATATGGATAAGGCAAGATCAATGGGTTTTTACATGCAAATGTAAAGACGTCCTGCGATTTTGTCGCAGACACAAAAAATTGGCAAAATAAGACCTTTAATTAGGAAGGAAATATAAGACCAACAGAATAATTCCAAACATTAACTATTTTCTTTTAAAAATGCAGGAAAGATTTGTTCATCACAGAAGAGATGATGAGAAACAAGTATCCTTCAAAATTTCTCAAAAATATTATTCAGGATCACACAGCAGGATTATTTATAATTTCATAAAATTATTCATAATATCGCAGTATTATACATAATTTCGCAAGTATTATTCACAACACAGTTCGCAAGGAGAAAATGCGGGAAAGACTTGTTCATCACAAGAAAAATAATGAGGGGAAAATATGGGAGTTGATAAATAAAATATCATTATTTTCCTTAAGAATATTCAAAATAACAGAAATAAAATTGAATTCCAAAGTTGCATAAAGATACATTGCTCACAAGAAAGAGGAAGAAAAAAAAAAAAAAAAAAAACTCAAGCTTCAATATTGGTCTCGCCAATAGTCTCGTCATCTTCATTCTCCTTGCCAATATTCTTCGCGTCATGATCAACTCGAGTTTCTTCTTCATCTAACTTTTCACCGGTAATTGCTTCACCACCAGTAGCTACTTCTCTAGAAGGACTTTTTTCTTCTTCTGATGGGTCCTCTTGAGAGGCATATTCTTCACCACTTGCATAGTTTAGATCATTATCAATGGGAAGAGGAATCTCATCGTCATCTACTTCTAGAGGATCAATAGATATAGGAGGGAGAGACTGGGATATCAGAATTTCATTTACAAGAACTTCAGCATTAAGATGAACCTTGCGAAGGAAACCTCTATCACGATTTCTAATCTCTATATTTTTGAAGTATTCAAGGTAGTCATATCTCCTCTCTGCTCGATCGCGAGATTGAACAAGATTAGCGGTGAGCACTCCATTTTCTTTGAAAACTTTAGCCAATTTTTCAGTCAGATCAGAAATGGTAAAGTGAAGGCCTTTTGCAGATTCTGCGAGAAACATAAATTGACAAGAAAATATTCATATGAGAATCTCGCAACAAATATAACAGAGAAATTAAATAGAGAAATTAACAATTAAGGAAGTCAAAATGACTACCTTCTTTTTGAGAAGTTAAGTTTTGAATCAATGTTAAGAAACAATTCTCCCATTGGTTCATGGAATCATCAAAGTTATCTCCAATTATACCCTTCAGGCGAGACTTTATAATTTTTTCTTTGGAGTGAAGATAAGTATTTTGTTTTGCTAATAAGGAGTAAGATTCTTCTAACTGAGAATATTGATCTTGGAGTTTACTGGCCTTTAAAATTAGAGTTAACCTGCCTTTGATAAGTTTATCTTTCTCAGCAGCAGAAGATTCAGTTTTTCCTTGAGTTCGTCTTTCTGAAGAATGTTTATTTGCTGAATGAATGAAGAGATTGTTCTTGATCATTACATACTTTCTGAAGAATGTTTATTTGCTGCGAGGAGATCGCCATCTTGTTTAAAAAGTTATGTTTCTCTTGAGACAAAGTTTTATTTTCATCTGATAAAGATTCCATCGCCAAGTTAGCTTGGGTTAACAAATATGAGAGGCGAGTAACTTCGCTACTTAATAGATTTTTCCTTTGCGCTAATTGATCATTATCATTGGTAAGATTATCTATTTGATCGATCGAATATGTGTAAAGATTATCTAATTTATTATATTGATCCATCCAAGAATCTCTCTCAGCACGGGCTTCTTCAGCAACAGACTCAAATTGAAATATCTTCATTAATCGTTACTGATTTAAAGCTAAATAGGCAAACCAAATATTTAAAAGGGAATTGAGTACAGAAAAAATGAAAATCTACTAAAACAGAAAAATTAGAGTCAAAGACAGAAGAACTATACCTTTTAACTCATTGTTTTTATTGCGAAGATTTTCGCAATCAAGCAAAGAGTTGCGAAGCTTGTGATCAAGAATATCACATTCTGAAGTTTTGGCTTGGAGATTTCTCTTTAGAGCTTCAACTTCATTTTCTAAAGACGCTTGCGAAGCAGTTCGACCAGAACCAAAATATTTGATTAAAGTCTCACAAACATCATATTTAAAAGGGTCAGTAGAAAATTTCCGGGCATCATCTAAAATGTCAGACAAAACTTTAAAAGCAGTATCGACCCCTACTAATGCTTTTTTAGATGAGAGAAGAGGTGAAGAGGGTGAAGTGGTAATGATGGCGAGTTGGAGATTTGAGTCATTTGCGATGGTTACATCACCATAAGGTGGAGTGTCTGGAAAAGTAACGGTTGGAAGTAAAATAGGAGAGGAAAAAGTTTTGTTCATAACAGTTTTGGAAGTTTCATCCATTGGAGGATTAATAGCATTGGGAGTATTGATGATGAAATTCTCGTAAATAGAGGATGGAGGTTCCATCTGCGAAGTAGTAGAAATAGATTTTGAAGATAAAAACTTGGGAATAGCAATATCAATCTCAAGAGTCTTGGCTTTGGAATATTTCTTGTGAGGTTTAACAGCATTTTCATCACCCTGCGAGTAATAATATAGATAAGAAACAAAGGCAACAATATTGTTATTAAGAAAAGAAATGTTTATTACTACCTTATGACTTGCAGACTTCCTTTTCTTTTCAGTAAGTTTTTGTTGTGAATCTTCGAGAAGATTAGGGTTTTGGTCGACAAACTTGGTGTTGGATGCAGTTCCACTGAAATGAATACATAATATGGGAGTTATATAGAATCAAGCAAAAAAGATCAAATAGGGTGAATAAATATGATTCAAACAAGCAAAATCGAGTTTAATAACGTCAGAAGAACACATACCTTGATGATTCCATTAAAGCAGCATAAGGGGAATCTACAGAAAAAGAAATTTACAGGTAGGAAAAATTTGCAGAGAACGAAGAGGTGAAGAAGATGAAGAAGTAAAAGAAGAAAAAATATTTCCTTAATAGGTTCTCTCTTTTATAGACATAAGGATGGTAACCGGGTAACAAAAGGTTAACCGGTAAAAAGAGGAATATTCAACACGTATAGGCGGTTATACTTAATTCACGGAGCCTTGTCGGAGGAAGAAGATGAAACAATGAATAGCTGCGACATTTTATTTCTCATGATCTTTCCTCCTTCGCAGAAAAGACATGAGAAGAGGCAAGATGTAGGACCAGAATATTGCCATGATATTACTCTTACAAGATTAACAACACTTCTGCGAGCATCACCGCGAGTTCTTCAACAACACTTTGCGGATATCACAAAGTAATTTAAAAAGTGACGTAATAGCTGACGAACAAAGAAACACGAGAATATCATGATTGTCCTGCGATGGTTACAACGCTTGATAGAATTGACATTATAACTACTGCAATAATATCGCAAGTCAGATCCGAAATTAAAGGACAACTTAGCTGTCATTCACTATATAATTACCCTATATAAAGAGACCCAGTAGATTCAGAAAAAGGGGGATGTATTTTTGAATGTTGAGAAAGTCTTGAAGAGATAGAAAATTCAAGATAACGGTTGTATTCTTGATTTCTTCCATTCCTTGTAAACATTTCTGAGAATAAAATAAGAAAGTGTTGTTTTAATCTTCAAATATGTGTTAATTACTGTAAATTCTTATCAAGGGTGTAGTGTAGGTTTTCCTGCAACTACACTTCCAAACAAGTTTAGAATTGATTCACATGTATTCCAAGACTACTATGAGATTGATCAAATATCAAATCACATCCATGGGTTCAATTGGTTCTACCAATCATTAGGATCAGTTATACCTTAATATGGAAACACTTTTGATCAGTCACACAAGTTACCAGTACCGGTTGCATCAATTACTAGGATCGGTTATATCAATTACCAGTACTAGTTACCATATACTCATGGTATTTCTTGTGATCGGTCACACCAGTCACTAGGATCGGTTACACCAATTACCAAGATCGGTTACACCAATTACTAGGACTGGTTACACCAATTAGAAGGATCGATTACACAACTCTCCGTGATCGGTCACACCAGTTACTAGGATTGTTCACACAGATTACAAATATCGATCATACCATCTCAGGTGATTACTTAGGATCGGTTACACTAATTAATCAAAACTAGTCATACCAAATCATAAATCAGGTATTGTGATTAGTTGTACCAAGATACATAACAAAGTTACGATCGGTTATACCATCTCACACATATTGGAAAACCAAAGATTTGCAATGAATAACCGTACCAATAAGCCTAGCGATTTCCCTTTCAATTCATAAAAAAAGTTCATGAATGTAGTTCCTTTAAAGAAACGTAGAACATTGTTTCCTAGCATGAAATCTTCACCATTACTCGTTCACATAATCATAACAGCATTCATAAGATTATATCGATGTCATATCTACGAAGTTCAAAAGATAAGCGTTATATTTCGTTGTATAATTCCTTAATACTATGATCATACTATTATGATCATGTCCCATCACTAGAGTAATATACAATATGTACAATATATACAGCTTCGCAGTTATGTTTTCAATATAGCACGACTTGAAAGATATGTTAGGAATGAAACAATTCAAGCCAATATTACTAACCTCAAGTGGAAGGATGATGTCGTCGTTGTAGTTCGTTATTTCTTCACATTCTTCAGGTCTTCGAAGTAATACTTGCATGTCTCAATATTCCTTGACTTTTTAGTCTAACCTAAATGAAGTTGACTCTAGTATTTAATCAAGCGAATCTAAATGAGTTTTGATGCTAAAATATGACAACCGAACTTGACATACAAACGCTTGGTAAGTTCAACCGAGCTATGCACTAAAAATATCTCAATAACATGAAGGAAATTCAAAAATCAACAAACATCAACATATTTATCTTCTTCTAATCACATCCAAATACAAAACCCTTGATTTTATCTCCTCAATCGCAAACCCTAACTCTCCATGAATCGATCAAACCTTAAATTCTTAACTCAAATCAGTTCAAACCCACTGAAATTGTTTGAACCCTCATTATCATCAGTGCTGCAATTCTCGAACAACGTGGACTCAATGGCTTCAAATTCATCACTCATTTCAAATATACCACCATTGCTGCCTTTCAACCAAACTATCCACAGTTGATTCAATCATCAGATATTGATAGACTTATCTAGGGTTTTGATTGAGAAACTTTCTTGGGTTTCTGGGATTTTAGGTTTTGGCCCTTTTGGGTAAGGAAAATTAGTTGTCTAGGGTTTTGAAAATCGTCATCATCATCAAATATTGATGGAGTTAGAGTGTGTAATTTGGATGACTTGAGGTTTAATTTATGGTTTGGAGGCATGATTTTGGTGGGGCTCTTCTTCGCTACTTAGATATAGATTGAGCTGGGCTGCAAAAATATGAGAGTGAGTTGGGGGGTGTTCTTCGCTACTTAGGTTAGAGTCGTGAGAGTGAGTTGACATTTGGAGGTGGAATAAGAAAATGGCTAATAATTTGAGGGCTGCAAAACAAAGTCAAAAGTTAAACACATCATCACTTGATGGAGTCAATGCGGGTCAACGTTGGTCTTTAGACCAAACACAAAGGCTGGACAAATGTTAGACCAAACCTTGAGTACCAAAAACCAAATAACCCTTTATATTAGATGTAATTCATGTCCAAGAGTGCAAATGAATGGTTGTACAATATCTAATGTGTAGTCCATACATTAAAAGTTCTTTTAGACAAAAAAAAAACTTAGCTAAATCATGAAAAGCTTCATTTTTTTTTCTGGGCTGCTATATATGACATTGAAATCTTCAAAATTGGATAACTAATTTTGAATATAATACAACAAACTTCGAATCTTCCTTGACAAAAAATATTGATGGGTGAAAATGAATTGATGGTTTTTAAAAAAAAAGTGAAGAAATGAACGGTCGGTCCCTCGAACGATCAAATTTCTTAAACCTTTTTCAAACAGATGCACTGCACATGAGTTCTTTGATTTCGAGAGATCAATCTGTAGGACTCTGGCCTAAACTAAGATAATGGTTGTTCCAGAGTCAATTCGGTCACAAAGAGGGATGAGTGTCGATCTGTAAGAGGGAAGATGAGAAGTGTGTATGAGATCAATGATGATCAAGGATTGTGGATGTGTTGAAGATTTCTACAAGTTTGTGAACTGTTAAGTTCGGATGAGATAAGTTTTGATCGATTGAGTAATAATTTCGCCGAAAATTCTTCTCTCTCAGTCGTGGATTCCAGAAACTTATTTATATTGCAAGAATTGTAGACACATTGATCACCAGTAAGTGTGACGGTTGATTATCCATCCACGTGCATGAGAGAGAGAGAGAGAGGGAAATCGTGTGATATAGGGAAATCGTGGTCAAACTAGTTCCATGTGCGTGGGAGAACTAGTTGATTATCCATCCACTACTTTGATAACTCCTTCAACTGCTTTCACGACTTACTCACATCCATCAATCGTGGGTGCATACACGTACCATAGGCTGACATACCAAAATCCTAGTGAATATCCCCCCATGTGACATGATTGATGTCTCATGAATGTGGAGTCTGTAAGGCAGACGTGTATTTAATTAGTCAATTGTTGACTCGAATAGACATGAGTCTAAGCCTTAATGAGTCGAGCATAATTAAAGAATGTGATATGCTCTGAGACTCATGGATTGATCATAAGGTGTCCGCTGAGACATAATAATGGAAATACGTTGAGTCTTGATGAATTGTGATATATCATTTCATGGTAATGATGATGTTTTGATACCTTAAATCGACAAGTAACCAATGAGATTGCTCAATCATGGACTTGTTGATAGAAAATGATGTTGAGCGCTCGTTCATGAGTTGTCGAAGAAGAAAGATTATAATGGTCGACCGATGAACCATATATTGGTTAATGAACCAATGAAATATTAGTAGATGGATCAGTGGAATTCTCGAATGTTGATAGTTGAATCAACATGAGGAATATTGCTCGATCGAGCAATTAAATATTGATAGTTGAATCAATATTGATAGAAGTGAGTTCTGAACCCAGTTGATCATGTATTTTTCCAACTTAAGCAATTTAGCATGAGCAAAGAAAATATTGCTAGTTTAAACTAACATTGCTAATTTGAGCAAATATTGCTCGATTACTGAATTATTGGTAGTGGGACCAAATAAAATATTAATTAAAATACTGGTAGTTGGACCGAATATTGTATAATTAATTAAAATATTGATGGCTGGATCAACATAAAATTATTAGTATTTGAACCTGTTCAGAATTATTCTTTGCAAAGCTCTAACAATCTCCCCATTTGTCAATTTTAGTGACAAAACTCTTACAATCATATGGATAAACAAATTACAAGAATTCATTACACATACGCTTGATTCCCGAATTCAACAACACATAACATGCATTAACTCAATCCTTAAAATGTCGTTGTTGACATTATAATAACAAAGCTCATACTCCCCATAAAGGTGAGATAGGTAGATTTTCAATCCGCACATCTTTGTTATCCCAATCATATGATATGTTACTCCCCCTTAGTCTGTGATTTTCCTCATTCATTAGATAAACGTTCAAGCACCATTATCCTCTTCCCTAGTGACACCAATCAACCATAAATTGATACCAGCATCACTTGTTTACTCCATATATTTCTCCCCTTTTTTGTCACAAAAATGACACATAAGCGAACAAATAAAGGACAACATGAAAAGAATCTTACAAATCTCAAAGTAGACTTGCAACCTGTTGAGTCAAGCACGAGGGGTTTACACACCATTTTTGATAACCAATATCAAAACCGAAACTACAAAGTAATTATGTTTTGATATGTTATCATGGAAATAATTTCTCGAAGCAATTTTCCCAACTAGTTTAGCAAACCAAAAATCAACTAAGCAACTTAGTTCCTTTGCTAAACCGATTGTATAAATACAACCGCTTCATTCGATAAGACCAAAACAAAGATAAACTCCATTTTTCTCATCAGGTTCTAATTATCCATATAACTTAGACCTTTAAATTTCAAACAAGCCAAATACTAGGTTAGTTAACTAGCATTAACTTGTTTAGGCTTTCGGCTAGACTTGAATAACCAAAACATCCACTTTGATAAGTCTAACTAAGATCAGAATTAACTTAGTTTATCTTATCCGGAATTGAATTGGACTAAACAACTTGTCCAGTCAACATATTCATTCGTTAAGCCATAAATAATTCATACAAACCAATAAATCAACTTGCATAATTATTCACCTCAACCGGATGCAATTGAAACAACACACATAAATTAAAGTTTCACTATTGCACCGAAATTTTGTAAGCTTAAACAATTGATATTACACAATAAAGCAAATAACAATTATTTTACTTAACTAGAAGCAATTGAATTAACATAGTGTTTATGGGTGAAAACTACTTCTGCTGGTTTTGGTAATTTGGGGTGTGTGGATGAGAAGTGAATCTAAACCCTAAACAAATGCACTGCGCGATGAGTGATTTTGATTCGAGGGATCAATCTATACAATTCTGTCCTAAACCAAGAAATGGCCGCTCCAGACTTGTTTCGGTCACAAAGTGAAGGAGATAGGGTTGATCATAGGGAGGGAAGTGAAGAAGGTGTTGAGATTGTGAAGGTGTATGCTTGCTTATGACTTGTAACATAAATGTGAGCAGGCTTACGAATAATGCAAGCAGGCTCTGGGTGTTTGAATATGTGTTGTATTAACACTTGGTTTCTGTGTTGTGATCCTTTTTTTGGAAATAGGGAGGAGAACCTATTTATACAAGTCATTTGAGCCTTATTCACGTCTCTCATGGGAAGTGGAGGAAGTGGAATGATGGAGTAGTGGAGTTGTGTGTTAGTGTCACACGATCAGTCTTTCCCACTTCTCCCATCATAACTAACCGTCCATGTCTTCTTGACACGTTCTTGTGATGGCGCGTTGCACGCTGCACATTGTAAACCGCCAGACCAATACCCCAGTATGTATCCCCCAGTTTGTGACATGATTGATGTCTCGAGTGTGTGGATCATGGGACCCACAGAATGTACCATGTAATGCTAGTTAAATAACTAAGTTATTTAGGAAGTCGATACTTGTAAAGTATCGTGTGCATTCTATGCATGTTACGCATCGAATGTATTCGGCATATATGAAGCATCGTTGTTGAGCACAATGCCCTGCCTACTTCACGTGAGGGTTTGGAGGCTACGCTAGCAAATCCTCCCTTGGCCGACCACATGGTGTGGTAGAGTGGCAGACGGTGATCACGGTGATATTTCACTGGTCGCCTAACTCTTATCCTAGGCCGTCCATCCAAGCTGGCGAAGTTGGACGTACGAGATGACTTGCGACCCACATCTGCGACCCTCGGATTAGGGTTTAGGAGGTGCGCGAGTGTACTCCTTCATCTTGGTCGAATCCAAGCATGGGAGGTGTTTCATAGAGAACCGATAAGGCATGCATGTTGACGACATGCTGATGTCCATGCCCATGCTTCACTGCCCCAAGAAGGTTTGATCTAGGCCACTCGAATTTACCAGTGAAGTTGAGTGGCGGAGATCGATTTGCGATATAAATCCTATGCTGCAAAGGATTTTTAAAGGGGCGCGGTATGCCACCTTCAAGGAACGCGTTTCGAGACGACCAAGCTTGGTCGGTCTCGGCCGTTTAGTCCGGCGTGTAGGTGGTAGGATGGTATTCACGCCTATACCTGGATGTCCCATGGAAATGTGATCTAAGCCACTCAATTTGTCTGGCGAAGTTGAGTGCTCGAGATCAGTTTGTGATTTGGGAAGCGTGACCACGCTAGTTTGGGCGTGCGTTTTGGAGAAACCAGGCACGGTATGCCTTGGTCGGCCGGGTGAGGAGATAGATGGTTCCACAGTGATCATGTTGATGCTCACTGGACCTTCTCAATTGTATCCTAAGCTCTTCATTCGATCAGGAGAAAACAAACCCTCGTGATCGATACAAACCCTAATTAGGGTTTTGGCCGGCCATGCTTCATGCGTTGTTTTGCATGCACGAATTGGGACAACCAAACATGGTTGGTCCTGACCGTTTGTTCATGTGTGTAGGCAGGCCCACAGTGAGTGTGTTGACATGCTCTGGGCCCTTTGAATTTATATCTACACCTTCCATCTATGCCTGCGAAGATGGATGGTTGAGATCGTTTTGCGACACATGTAATGTGCCGCAAACCCTAATTTAGGGTTTTTTGTGTATTCTGCCTGGTTTGGACGGTTTGGAAAGCTATGCCACCCATTTTGGGGAGGTCGTCCATGCGGGGTCCGCGTTGGGTCGGCATTGAATGTTCCAATACCTTCTTGGGGGTATTGGATTCGATCAGGACCATCCAATCATGCTGGTGAAGTTGGATGATCATGATCGTTTCTAGACTGCTATGGACAGTCTAGACACTCAATATGGCTAGTATAACACACCTAGAGTTATATGATCAATCAGGATAGTATAACGCACCGAGATTTATATGCTCAATCGGGCTAGTATAACACACCGAGAGTTATATGCTCAATCGGGCTAGTATAACACACCGAGAGTTACAGCCTGTACGGGCATTTCGTGCATGCCTCACTGTTGGTACTTGGATATTCATGCTACTCTGCTGCGAGTAACAATCAGTCATCATGCCGCACCAGCAATGAGAGTTCTTCTAGGAATATCACAGGAAATACAAGGCGTTTTATGCATTAATCAATAATGCTAAAATTCACAGAATATTCGGGGGATTGTTGCTACATGCTCCATTCTAGGTGAATTAGTAAAGTGAAGAAGTATTCATCACTTATAAAATAATATATCCTCTGCAGGATGGTTACACAAAAAATTAGTTTTACAACTTTAGCCCTGAACTAAAATCCACCATCAACAATAGACATTAAAGCACCGCAATTGCACCAACTTTTGTAAGCCTAAACTATTGATATCACAAAACAAAGCAAGATAATAAAAGTTTTACTTAACCGAAAACAATTGAATCACACACACATCCATACATACATAATGGAATAAACACATCAATTGTACCAATAATTTTGTTTAAGCAAAAGCAATATATATATCAAATAAAGATAGGCTTTTCTTAAAACAGGAAAACAATTAACTAACAAGATTTTTACCTCAATTTCGCATCCAACTTCTCCAAATATGATCGCATTGTTTTCTTCTTCCGGGAGAATCGATATGGAAATACCATTATGTTGTCATTCTCATGCCCAAAAATAAAAGAATAACAACAACCAACCTTTACCAGAGAAAGGTTGAAAATCGGTTTTAATAATTGCAAGCAAAAGTTGAAAACCGTCGAAACACATATGCTTTTATGCTAAACCAAAACCGATTCAACATATTGTGACTTTTTCACATATTGTTTCTACAGGAACCCCTCATGTTCCTTTGATAAAGCCTACCAACTTGGGCTAGAACTTAATCCTGCTAAATCAAAAAGTCACCAAAACCATAAGGGGGTACACAACATATTATGAGATCGAATATTAAAGTAATAAAACCGAAATCAAACATCTCATACACATACATAGAAAACAAATAAAGAATTAAAGTACCAGCTATGTAAATCAAAACTATCACAAGAAAAATTATAAATCAAATAACTTTATTCATAATAGTTTTTATTCAATAGACTTATACAATCAATGAAAGCAATCAAAAATTGATGTCTATTTTCCTAGTACAACTCAGTTCTCATGACGATTTCTTTCAAAAACTGGATTCAAATTCTTCTGAGAACTCCCTTTTTCAGTAGAAGATTTTTTCATTTCAAATAGCTAGGAATGAAAATTGGCTAGTACTTCTTTTGAATCCTTTATCATCAACTCATGATATATATCCAATGCACCCTTTAACATAGAGAATATGTTTTCTTAGAGAATCTTGAGAAATATCATGAGGTGAAACATCATGAGTTCCAGTCATAACAGATGCACAAAGTGCTAAGTCATCAAGAGATGTCTTATCTTCAGTTGAATTCTCCATTGAAATCCAAAGTCTTCTTTCGGACAAGAAGATGAGGGATCGGATAATATTAATAAATAATTTTGGTTTAAGAAAACCGAAACTATATTTACCAAAAATAGAAAGATATCTATTATTTTACACAGACAAAATCTCGTGCCCGTATTTATGCTTCCTCAAACATAGAATATTGGGCAACAAGTGAGGATGCATATTTCAACACAATTAGTGTGTGTTAAGGTGAGAATTGTTCCCACCATATTGAACAGATACATCCTTAGGATAACTTATGAACACAATAGATTGTGTTTCCCTTTGTTCCTTCTTACTCTTGTGATTGCAAGAGTTTGCAATCACCTTTTGAGATCTTATAAACTTATCAGTCTTAAAACTCTTTATCCCTTTGCGAAGAGCCTTGATAAATTTATTTCCAAAGAGATTTTTAGTATGATTATTTCTTCTACATGAAGATCTTATCATATTATCAGAAAACTTAGTTTTTGATTATTTCGGTTTTTCATCCGATTTCTCTTGTTCAAATTTCACCCTACTGGTTTTATCCGAAAGATATTGCAAAAGGTTTTTAAGAACCAAGCTTAACCTTTTATTCTCCTTAACTTCCAACTCACTTTTTTCTAAGAGTTGTTTAGATTCACAGAATTCATCCTCATTAGAGTTTGCAATAAGTGCATTACAATTAGATATTTCTTCATTGGATTCTTCCTCCGGAATACCATCAAGGATGGAGACATATGCCTTGTTGCACTTCTGAGTTCTTCTGCTGGGACAATATTTTGACATATGTCCGAATCCTCGGCACTTGAAGCATTGTACTTCATCATTGTTCTTTTTATGGCAAACTAAAACTATATCTGAAACATGTTTATCAATAGATAAGATGTTCTTAATTCGTTGCGCTAAGAGCATAATAGTTGAGTCAATCTCTTTTTCAACATGATCCTTGTCCTTCTGGCAATGTTTCTTAGTTTGATTCTTCAACAGAATTTCTTTATCAAAGATCATTAATTTTCCCACAAGAGAGCTTCGAGAAAGTGTAGAAAGATCATTTCCTTATATTATAGCATGTTTCTTAGACTCGTATTTGGATGTTAACGATCTGAGAATTTTGCATATTATTTCTTTTTCAGGCATAACCTTTCCAAGGAAAAAAGATGCATTAACAATCTTAGAAAGTTTAGAGTTAAACTCCTCAAAGGTGTCGCTATTATCCATCTTGATATGTTCCCATTCAGTTGAAAGGGAAAGAAGTCTAGCCTCTTTTTCAGAATCATCTCCTTCGTATACAGTCTCAAGAGTATCCCATGCTTCATTAGAAGTCCTGCAAGCTAGCACATGATGTAAGAGACCATGGTTAACTGCATGTATGATGACGTTCAAACCAACATAATTATGCATCGCACGAATTCTTTCTTCATGAGTGTAATCCGCTAAGCGTTTAAACTTTATTTCCGAATAGTCCATCGGTTGTTGATATACGTCTTCGATTAATAACCAAATATTAAAATCTCGGGATTGAAGAAAGGATTTCATAGCAGATTTCCATAACGGATAATTAGTCTCATCAAATCTTGGTGGTACGTTAACTGAATCATGCAGTAGATTCATTTCTTATAGGATGGATCGCTCCAAACACGATTGTTAGATATTTTCGTGTTTGCTTGCTCTGATACCAATTGAAAAGGCGAGGGTACCCCAAATATACCTCAAGCTATTACTTTTTCTTCCTATAAGTCCTTTCCCCGAAAGTGATTATCTATGGACTGAGTCGATACAATACAACAAATCGGTTCACACTTTGTGTGATCGTCTATAGATACGAGATTGAGACAATACAACAACAAAGTGTGTTTGATACAAAGGTTCAGACTTAACCAAACTCAATAGGATTCACGTATCAAGTAAATATGAATTAACGTTTGTGCAATTTACTTTAATTATAATAAAACAATTATAATTAGGAAATATAAAGTAAATGACACAACAAGATTTTGTTAACGAGGAAACCGCAAATGCAGAAAAACCCCGGGACCTAGTCTAGAATTGAATACTCTCAGGATTAAGGCGCTATACAAAATAATACCAACTTCGTATAGTTGAGACCAAGCAACTAAACATATAGTTCACCTAGTTCTGTCTGTATTCCCACACCTCCAACCTGTAAACAAGTCACGTACTTGGACCAATTCCTTTGGTTCGTATTCCAAACAGTAAAGGAACAACAAATCTGTTTGGTATCAACTCTCTTCAACCAAGTGATATGAGTTGCACAAAGGTTCCATTGTTTATCTTAACATAAACTCCTTTGCTAGGTTCCAAGATCTATCTAATGTTCAATCACCCAAAGGAAATTGTTAAGATTAATCCAATCAATACCTTTAATCACAAAGGAACGTATTGATGCCGATCTTCCTCAACTATTCTATCAAAATACCCAAAAGGATAAATCAATTATAGTCGGATCCTCTTTTTCCCAAACAAGTATTGTGCACACCAAAGATTGTAAAAACCAAGTCAGAAATCTTCAATATCTTCTTTGTCTTCAAATCTTCTTAAATCTTCAATAAACACCTGCACACAACTACTTGAATCTCTTGTGATCAATCACACACAGAACGGAGTCTGTTAACAATGGATTATCACAAGATTGTCTTTAGATATAATAACAGTCTAAAGATCCCTGTCGAAACCTTGAACTAGTTTGAGTGAATCTTATATCAGAAGAGAAGATTCTCAAGCATAAACAAACTAGGTGCAATCAAAGTTCAACCATCGTTAGTCAATCAAATCAATATGAAAACTAAAGATAAACCGCAATATTTAGTTTCCCACCAAACGGGTCGCGCTAGAGCTTCTCAATCCCAAAGAAGACTTTAAATTGAGCGGCCATAAGAGATTTCACCTAATTAGATTACTCTCCTCTCCGATAGGCGGCTTCACTAGTAACAAAGACAAAAGAGGAAGTCTATGTTATGCAGGATTAGTTTGCTAGAAATGCAAACTCAAAGTATTTATAGACAAGGAAGTTTGGACACCAAGGAATTTACAAAACCGAAAATATTCTCAAGATATTTTTCATTACTCTACCAAATTCGGTTTTCATAGTTCCTGTGAATGCACTGTCCAAAAATAATGATCGAATTCTCCATGGAAAATCTCTAATTAGAAAATGCACATTACTAATTCTTATTTTCCATATTTAATTAAAACCCTTTATTAAAAAGATTCTTAACTTATTTAAATTCGAACTTGAGATTTATTTTCTTTTTAGCCTTTAATGAACATCTTTGAACAATAAAGAATAAGCATTAATGCACCGTGTTCAAAGAGTGGCGATATCTTACTCTTGCAAGTCTTTTCCATGCTTTCTCACTTGAAACCGATTTACCACATTTCCAAACAAGTTTAGAATTGGTTCATCTGACTTTCAAGAACTATGCGATTGATCAAGTACCACTCAATCACAACTCATGGGTTTACGGTTCTACCAAAACAAGTTTCGATTCTACCTTCATGTGAGTACTGTGCATAGTTACACTAACTTACCAAAGATACGGGTGACTAGGTACTAGGATCGGTTCCCAACATATATTTGGTATCTAACTTGTATGCACTGCACATGTTCATAGGATCGGTTCCCCTTTCTTCCATAAACCTTGTTGCACCTCATACAAGGATCGGTTACCCTTGTGATGCACATCACCTCTTACTAGGATCGGTTCCCCTTCTCCCAGTAATAAGTTCATACACTCATAACCCGATCATACCCCAGGTGATTACTTAAGATCGGTTCACTAATAAAATTCATACCAATACATAAGTCAGGCCTCATGTGGATAGTTTTACCAAGAATACAAACAAGTCATGAGAGGTTATATTAATCACACATATTGGTCGTTCATAAGATATGCAATGAAGAACATCCCAAATAACGCCTGGCGATTTCCTTTTCGGTTCACATTACATATCATGAACTTACATCCTTAGAACACATGTAAACATTGTTTTCTAGGATGAAATCCTCACCTCATACCCATACATGATCACAATAGCATTCATACGATTATGTCGATGTCTTATATACAAAGTTTAATGGTTAAGCAAGAAACTTCATATTATATTCTGTAATACTATGTCTATCTAGAGTGTTCATGCTTCGTAGTTTTATATTTTCAATATGCCCGACTTGAAAGATATGTTAGGGAATGAAACAGTTCAAGTCAAATATCACTAACCTCAAGTGGAAGGATGATGTTGTCGTTGTAGCTCCGTACTTCTTCACTTCTTCAAGTCTTCGCAATACTTGTAATGTCTCACCCTAATACTTTCAAGCTAACCTATACGAAGTTGACTCTAGTACATTCAAATCTAGCGACTCTTAAATGAGTTTTGTTTCACTAAAATATGACAACCAAACTTGACATACCAATGCTTGGTGGATTCAACTGAGCAATGCGCTAACATAAGATATCCCAAACATCTTTAGACCGAGTGCACGTAGTCGCATGGTGCTGAAGATCTGGGATAATGGCATGTATGATGGCATTCAAACCGTCAGAATTTTACTTTGCAGGAAATATCTCAGCAGCATCATATGCCCCAATATATTTAGGTATGGTTGCATATCCTACTGCCACAACATGAGCATCATAGCCATTAACTAGATAAACCCATGATTGAAAATCATGTGCTTGAAGAAAGGCACGCATAGAAATTTTTTACCACAAGTAATTTGAGTCATCGAAGACTGGTGGTACGTTTATAGAGATAACACTTCTGTCCATAGAGTCAGATCGCTACAAACACAGACTTATAAGGTCTTAAACGTGTTTGCCTGCTCTGATACCAATTGAAAAAATGGGGGTACAACAACCTCACCCAATAATTCGCTTAGCAATCTGTATGAACTAACTCCAATATACTTTTAAGAGAATTAACTCGACAGTCAGACTCAATCTTAATAAAAAGTATATCAAAAAGTTATATCTCAATTTCTCGATTCAATCCTTACTCAAGCAAATAGAAATTTGCGAGTCTAATTGAATACTAGAGAAATTAACTTGAACAGTACCAAAGAAAAATGTTCAAGTATCAATCAATTTCAATCAACAACCAAAGGTCATCTTTCCCAATTGATTGATTCAACGCACAACTTGTGATATTTCAATTATAAAACAAAATATAATGCGGAAAATAAATTACACAGACACCAGAAGTTTTATTAACGAGGAAACTGCAAATGCATAAAAACCCCGGGACCTAGTCCAGATTGAACACTCACTGTATTAATACACTACAGACACTAGCCTACTACAAACTAACTTCAGTCTGGACTGTATTTGAACCCCATCAATCTCATACAGATCCAAGGTACAGTTTCACTCCTTACATCTCTAATCCCAGCAGGATACTACGCACTTGATTCCCTTAGCTGATCTCACCCACAACTAAGAGTTGCTACGACCCAAAGTCGAAGTCTTTAATAAATAAATTTGTATCACACAGAAAAGTCTAAAATTAAGAATAGATAAATCTGTCTCCCACAGAAATACGTACAAGTTTTGTTCCATCTTTTGATAAATCAAGGTGAACAGGAACCAATCGACAACCCAGACTTATATTCCCGAAGAACAGCCTAGAATTATCAATCACCTCACAATAATCTTATTCATCTAGCGAAACAAGATATTATGGAATAACAAACGATGAGACGAAGATGTTTGTGATTATTTTTCTATCTAGCCTATTGGCGAAATTAATCTCAATCCAATCTTACGATTATACTCAATCACGATAGAAACAGCAAGATCAGATCACGCAACTACAAAGAAAATCGTTGGGTCTGGATTCACAATCTCAATAAAGTCTTTAAGTCGTTGACCTACAGGGTCTCGGTAGAAACCTAAGATTAAAGGAGAATCGACTCTAGCTTATATAACTAGTATCACACAGAAGGTGTGGGGATTACCTTTCCTAGTTGCTAGAGTTCTCCTTTATATAGTCTTCAAATCATGGTTTTTAATCTAAGTTACCTTGGTAACAAAGCATTCAATATTCACCGTTAGACGAAAACCTGATTAGATTCAAGCTAATATCTTAGATCGAACTTACCTTGTTATACACAAATGAAATGCACCTTCATTTAGGTTTGGGTAACCGTACCTAAATGTCTACACCTAGTTGGTTCAACAATAGTTAACCAATGGTTAGCCATATGAGCACTTTCATATCAACCTTATTCATCTTCACCATAACTAGTTCAAATGACTCAAATGAACTAGTTAGAGAATTGTTCAATTGCTTAGATCTTATAGAAGTATACAAGACGCAATCGAAGCAAAATCGATTTTGATTCACTCGAATCGATTCATGAACATTATATCCATGGTTTGCAAAGATTGCATTCCTTATTATATAAATGTTTTAGTTCATGAACAAACCGATTTTAGAAAGTAACCTACCTAAGTATGTGAACATGTACGCGTACTTAAGTAACCGGATTGAGTTTTTTTTTTACTTTCAAACTCCAGCAGAAATTCGCGGACGTGAACTTTCCGCCAGTATGCGTACGGGTACGCATACTCACCCGGATTTCCAACAACCGCCAGTACGCGTACGGGTACGCATACTTTGGGTTCCCGGTTTTGGACTTTTACACAAATGTGATAACACACTATGTTTATATCCAAAGATGGGTTACATGTTCTAAACACTCATTTCAATCATTGAAACTTTCTTAGAGGATGTTATATAGTTGTTATTCACAAACTATTTTTCATCAAAGAGATTTTCAAGTTATTGAAATGGTCAACATGACTCTCGTCACGAGTAATGATAAACTTGGCCAAAGATAAAGCTTACCAAAAAATATTTCTAGAAATATATAAGCGAGATAAACTAGTCTCAAAATAGCAAATGTGTATAATTAGAGTCTATATAGCAATACGACTTTTGTCTCAAAATAGGAGATATAAGAGATAGACTTTTGAGTGATAGATAAGTTCAAGTCTCCACATACCTTTTGTTGATGAAGTTCCACAATTTCCGTTCAGTAGTTCTTCGTCTTCAATCGATGAACGCCGTGGAGTCTAGAGCTCAACTACACTTACTATCCTAGTCTGATACTTAGTTATAAGTATACTAGAAATCAAGACTTATAGTTTGGGAAACTAAACTTGACAAACAAGCTTGAGATAGCAACGCTTGTGAGTTCGACCGAGCATTTCTCTAACATGTGTTATTTATTTTCCGCATTATATTTGTTTATATAATTAAAATATCACATGTTGTGCGTAAGTTAAATCAATTGTGAATCCAACCTTTGGTTGTTGATTAAATTGATTTACATTGGTTTTTGATACCGTCCAAGTTATTTTTTATATTCAACAGGGATCGCAAAATCCTATTTGTTTGATTGCAGATTTAATTGATAAATTAAGATATTACTTTTTGATATACTTTTCTTAAGATTGAGTCTGACTGTCTAGTTGATTCTCTTGAAAGTATATTAGAGTTAGTCCATACAGATTGCTCTACGAAATATTGGGTGTGGTTGTTAGACCCTCGCTTTTTCAATTGGTATCAGAGCAGGCAAACACTTCAAACCTAATAAGTTTGCATTTTACTGACCTCTTAAGACTTCCCCTATGGGAAACTTCATTGGGAAAATCGCTCTATGCATCTGTAACGCACGCCAGATTCCCTTAAAGACTGTTCCGAGCTTATTATCTATTATACCTATGGTCTCTCATGATAATCTCATTCCATCTAAGACTTTGGAAAACTTAGATGATGAGAAACATTCTAAAGGAAAAATTAAAGTTTCTCTAAGAAAAGTCGTTCGAGAAAACGTGGTCAACACTCGAAGGTATGGGATCTCACTAGATTAACTCTTAATAATTTTGAGGAATACTTTCGTGATGGATGAACTTTTCTAGGGTTCATGTATCATCTCTATTAAAGTTCATCTTTGGTGACTCAAAAGTGACTAAGGGTTTTATTCTTCTTCAAGGAGCAAATCAAGTAAATTCATCCTTCTTTTTGTTCTCTCAATTTCTAGGTCTCATGGGAAATTTCAAGGGTTCAAATAAAGCTTCAAAATCTTTGGATTCATCATCCTCTAGCATGAATATACCTAAAACTCAAGATTCTATTAGAATTAGATTTGTCAATGATTCTAGTAGTAAGATATTTGAAAGGATTTCTTCTAGTGGTTTTATTCAAGAAAAGAAATTGGATTTGGTTAGTGGTCATAAAGAAGATTTGTTGTTTTTTTTTGAAAAATTTAGTCTTGGAAGCATCTTTAATGGCCTTGGTGAAGGTTTTGATACTCTTACAAGAATATTCTATGATAACATCCATGAGGTTAATCCAGAGGACATAGAATTCAAGACCATGATAAATAGAGAAAGGATTCTTGTTAATAGAGAATTGATTTCAAAGATTACAAAAATCCCTTTGGGAAATTTTCGCCTTCCAAGACCAAGTGAAGGAAGACCATCCTATAAAACTATTTCTAATGGTCTTTGTGGTAAGAGTGTTGATTGGATTGAAAGAAAATACTAATTATCTTAGCTTCTCCTTGATATCGTTTGGAAAAATTGGTACATCTAATCTTTGTCCCTCCACAATTGAGAATTATAGGTGGAGTCGTGAGTTTGCGGAGTTGGTCTATTTCCTTGAATTGGGTACTCCAAGTCTCGACATTTGTGGATTTATTATTCTTCAAATTCTTTTGATGACGTCTTCCAACAAGAAGTTAGGCTATTCTTGTTTGATTAAGTGAATTTGTCGCACTTATTCCATTGCTCCTACTGGCAACTCAATTGGAACTCCCAAACTTGTTCGTCCTTGTACATTCAAACGTATGAAGAAGAATGCTTGCAAGAGACAAAGATGTGATACACTTGATGGTTCTTGTGATCCTACCACCTTGAGTCTTCTTCATCAAATTCACAAGGGCATATATAAGATCAATTCCAAAGTAAAGTGCGTACAAGAACAACTCTATGTTTTTGCTACCAAGTTTCCCGAAATCAAGGAAGATACGGATAAGATTCAAGGTTGAATTAGTTCAGTGGTGTTTTCACTCTTACCCAAAGGTTCAGATTAGAAAATAAGGCTCCCAACTTCTCACGATATAACATGACCATAGCCAAACAAGAAGGTTGAGGTGGCGGTAAAACCCACTGCAGTAACTGCATAACTAAATTCCTCATTCGCTCAAGAATAGCAAGACTGCTAATGGGGGGTACCGTTTTGCTTGGGGGTGTACCAATATACATATAAGGCAAAAAAGTATTTACCTTTGGGTTGGTACATCCCCGAGAAAAATGGTACCCCCATTAGCAGCCTTGCAGAATATCCAACCAAATTTTAGATTTAAGCCCTTTAGTAGGAGCCACTTGAATCATTCGGAAACTTCGGTTGCAATCAATTCGTGTAATATGGGCAATAGTCGGTCTCCTTCAACAAAAATAATTGAAGCTGCCTCTCGCCTCATGACTAATATTAGACTTTTGAATGTTGATTTATTTTTCATTCTGAAAGTCTTTCTTTGCTGCTAGTCCTTGAACTCCTCACGCCCACTCATTTTTCTTTCTATTCTACTTTTCTACAAATTCAACCAAGTTGCCAACACAAACTAAAGATTAAAACTGATCATATTTCAGTTGATGAAATCAGTAGTCATTTCTGCTAGTACTGGATGCCATCTTTAAAATCATCACTTCTACTTTATAAAATCATTGAATTCCAACCTTTCTTCATAAATCTCATAACTTATCTTTATTTTTCATGATCATCATCTTCTTCTTCATGTCCTCTATTTACTTTATCAGTTTCATTCTCATTCTCATCATCTGCTAGTTCAATTTTCTAAAGAGTCCAGAAAACCAATTAATGGCACTGAGCTAGCATTGGGGGGAAAAACTTGGCCTAACATCCATAATACAAAAATACGTTCAAGATCGGGATAATCTTCAACTCTGTGTATCCCCTTGCTAGCATGACGGTTCAAAAAAGCCTTCAACCCAGACACTCTTAATCCATATGAGTGTGATTGTCTGGATTCTGGATTTCCTTCAGTATCATTTGAGTACAAAGGAAGTAGTTGTTTCCATCTTCCTTCTGATATCCATTTTAATTGGTTAAATTGTACTATCACCCTCACTTTTTATTCCAGTCAACATATACAAATCTAACGGTGTGAATCCTAAAAAAAACATGGTCATAAAATTAAAGTTTGTATGTGGAACTAAAATTTGAATCAAACTAAAAAATTGAACCCCTAAAATTTAAAATTTGTTTCTGAACTAAAAATTAAACTATTGAATTGTAAAATAGAACTTACCACACTCGAAATCCTTGAAAAAGAACGTATTTGCAGTGTTCCACCAACGTTCACAAATAACTCGCATAACTTGAGTCTTGTGGTTCTTTCCTTTCATGAAATGTGGTTCTTTCCTTTCATGAAATATAAACGCTGCCAAGGATATCTTCTCAAGGATTCTTGAACACTTTCGGGGAGTAACCCAAACACTTCGATTAGCTCAGACCACCCACCTTTTAATTTAGGTAAGAGAACTCGCTCGAGATGGTTACATAAATGCGTAGATGATACACCAGGTCCAACTAGTTGCCTAACATTTGCGAACTCTTGGTGTTTATCCTGGACCCATACGATATTACCATCCGCAATAGATTTTCCTTTGTCTTTCCTGTTTCTTTTCCTTTGTCTATTTGTTTTGGAACTATTCAGTAAAAAATTGTTTTGGTCTGCTCTCTAGAGAAGGAAAGGAAAAAAAATTGTGAATGAAAACTGAAGGGAATGGTGGTACTTATAGACGGTAGAGCACCAACCGTATGAGGTCGAGTTTAAACCGCTAGCGGTGCAAACTAGACCGCACGATCGAAATGAGGCCTCTAGCGATCGAGTCTCCATGTTTCCCATAATGGCACGGCCAGTTTGCCAGGCCAGCTGGCATGGCAAATGGGTAGGTTAGCCACACCCATAGGAACCGGCCTTAGAGCTTGGAACATGTGGTGCCATCCGTGATCCAACTAAGGTAAACCTACTGCATTCTTCCGGAAGGCTAGTTGCACATGTATTAGAAGGACAGCTTAATGGTGATTTTTCTTAGTTAAGTAAAAAAAGAAATGCCACTGGTTTTATTTTAAATGCTAATAAAGACTTAAAAAGCTGTACCATAAAGTGCAGTTGGAAGTTCAAAACATCTTCGACAAATCTTCCAAACAAAAACGTGAATCTTGAGATATATTCTGTCTAGTTGCTGAATTTTATGTGTTAAATTCAATTTTTATAATTCTGCTTCAACAGAAACAAGACATGCCGAATTAGATGCTAAAACCCTTATCTGATTAAAAATCATCATAGTTTATAATTTAATGTTTTGTACTCCCAGTATTTTTGTTTAGTTCAGTGGTGTTTTCACTCTTACCCCAAGGTTCGGATTAGAAAATGAGTAGTATGATTCAAGGTTCCCAACTTCTTTCATGGCCAGGGTGATGAGTCATGACGATATGACATGACCTTAGCAAAACAAGAAGGTTGAGGTTGGCGGTAAGACCCAGTGCAATGACTGCATAACTAAATTCCTCATTCGCTCCAGAATAGCTAACCAACTTTTATTAGGAGCCACTTGAATCAGTCGGCAACTTCGGTTGCAGTCAATTCGTGTAATATGGGCAATAGTCGGTCTCCTTCAACAAAAATAATTGAAGCTGCCTCTTGACTCACGACTAATCTCAGATAGTACTCTTGAATCTTGATTTCTTTTTCATTCTGAAAGTCTTTCTTTGCTGCAAGTCCTTGAACTCCTCAAACCACTCACTGTTCTTTCTATTCTATTTCTCTACAAATTCGACCAAGTTGCCCACACAAACTAAAGATCAAAACTGATCATATTTCAGTTGATGAAATCAGTAGTCATTTCTACTAGTACTCGATGCCATCTTTACAAGCATCATTTCTACTTTATAAAATCATTAATTTCCAACTTTTCTTCATCAATCTCATAACTTATCTTTCTTTTTCATCATCTTCTTCTTCTTCATGTCCTCCATTTGCTTTACCACTTTCATTTCCATTCTCATCATTACCTGATTATGGTCATGACTCATCTTTTCAGATCCATTGCTCAAACCCACACTCACTTATCTCCATAAGTAACTTCAGTTTCCCTATTCTTCACCACCAATCGAATTCTCTTCTCATTTCTCTTGATCAATCCAATTATATCTCTACCCATCATAGTGACTGTTCTATAAATCTCTGTAATCCACCATTTAACTTTTCTCATTCCTCATGTTCTAAGCTCTCTCTTCCCAAACATTGTCTACCGTTAAAACTACCGAATTGTAATCTTTGTGGTTGGGAGTGTCCTCCATTTAAGTTAGTAATTCAGATTGAATGGAACAAAAATCATCAAGATCCTTACTTTGGCAACTGGAAAATTTGCCAAGCTAGAAATGGAATTTCGGGGGTCAATTCAACTGATTCTACAAAGTCTTTTCTTTGTAAATCTCAAATTTCATCACCATGGATCTACAGAGATAGACCGAATCGAATCGTTCTGTTATGTACTGTCGCAATTGTTTCATGTTTGATACTTGTAATTATTGCTAGAATGTTGGTAATTCGGTGTAAAGGAATGAAATCAATGGTTGTTGGAGAAGATCCAACAACTGTGTTTCTTCATAGGCATTGTTCCGTACATCTTCTTCCACCAGTTTTTAGTTTCCAGGAATTGGAATCGTCTACGAATATGTTCGACTCCAGGCGCAAAATCGGTGATGGTGGGTTCGGGTCAGTTTATCTTGGAGAGCTTTACGATGGCAGAATTGTGGCAGTGAAAGTGCTCCATAGAAATCCGTCAGCTTCAATGAAATCGTTTTGTAACGAAATTTTAATACTTTCATCAATTGATCATCCGAATCTTGTCAAGCTTCATGGATATTGTAGTGATCCAAGAGGACTTCTACTTGTTTATGACTATGTCTCTAATGGGACCTTAGCTGATCATCTCCATGGCTCCAAAAGCTTACTCAAAAAGGGATCTTTCACATGGCAGGTAATTTTAACATCCACTTAACTGTAAAATCTAAGACACTTATAACTGTCACGACATACATATCACAAATGGGATATTAATCTATCACCACCACTGCATAAGCATTATGAGACGCATGTCGCCAATATTACACTTATAAATCCCATGCGCACAACTCTGTTTGAAAACTGCTTGCATGAAAAAGGTCCCTCAGAGACTAATACACTGCAAAATCCGATTGCCCAAGCGACATGAGACTAGTCTAACATACTACATGTATTATTGTGGCTTCATATAGCTTTAAAGAACTATGCAGTTTTACTGAAATAATAAGTAACGCCATTCGTGTAATGCAGGTACGAGCTGAAGTGGCATTACAAACAGCAATGGTGCTCGAGTATTTACACTTCAAAGTGGAGCCAGCAATTGTTCATAGAGATATAACTTCATCAAACATATTTGTTGAGAAAGACATGAAAATAAAAGTTGGAGATTTTGGGCTCTCCAGACTTCTTATCTTTTCAGATACTTCGTCAACGTCTTCATCGTCATCCGGTTTTGTCTGTACAGGTCCTCAAGGGACTCCTGGTTACTTGGACCCTGAATACCATCATTCATTCAGATTAACAGAAAAGAGTGATGTTTATAGTTTTGGTGTGATTTTGTTTGAATTGATTTCTGGCATGAAAGCTGTGGATTTGAGCCGAGCGAAACAAGAGATTGCGTTGGTCGATTTGGTAGTGGGGAAAATTCAAGTAGGATTGTTGCATCAAGTTCTGGATCCTGTTTTGATAGTTGAAGGTGAATGTACTGGAGCTATTGATGCTATAGCTGAGTTAGCCTTCCAATGTGTTGCTGCTGATAAAGATGATCGTCCCAATACTAAAGAAATTGTAACTGAACTGAAACGTATAAAGAATTATACTTGTGGATGTCGGAACTCTAATGTCGTCGTCCCTGAGCTATCTAAAATTTGATAGTTCTGTGACACTAGTCCTTTCATTGTACAATATTGCTGGAAGTAATGGAAAAAATAAAATAAAATACAAACTCCAGAATTATAGCAAATCTCTAGTCACCCCAAATCCCTCTTTTTGTTTTTTGTTAGGGCCAAAAGCCTTGCTAAACTAAATGCAAACTAAATACCCGTCTATTAAAAATGCGGAACAGTATACTAGGAAACAGGGAACTTTGGTTATGCAAGAAAATTTAGGGGATTGAAATTACACGTAATAAAAGTAGGCTATAACTTAGTACCACACCATCATCAACATCAAGAAGTATCGAAGGAAGGCCTAAAAATAGTGAGTGAATTAAGATGAGAATGAAATGTTCTACACCTAACATTTGTCACTCTAACTGGCGAACAGCATTTCAAAATTCAAATATGAATTACTCCAAAATTTTCGGATTTAAAAAAATTTACTTTTACTAAGTCATTTTCTTCTTGTTTTTGATAACTACCAAGAAATCTTATAATTTGCCACATGTTCCAACTCATCCCAAAACCTGTTTTTGTAGATAGAAATTACTAACAAGTTTAACAATCCTTTTTCTTTTTCTTTTGCTTAAATCTTCATCTTCTTCTTCTTGGTTAGCAGCTAATGCTTTCTTATATACAATTTTGGAATGCTGAGTTTTTCATAAATTTAGTATCTTGAATTCAGATGTAAGATGACAGTCAAAGGTGGCACGAGCCAAGCCTGCGCTGCGTGCAAGTATCAGCGTCGAAAATGCTCGAATGAATGTCCTCTGAAGCCGTATTTCCCTGCTGATCAACCTAAAATGTTTCAAAATGCTCATAGGTTATTTGGTGTAAGTAATATTCTGAAAATTATTACTCCACTTCCACCAAACCTAAAATCGGAAGCAATGCGGTCAATCATTTATCAATCAAATATTCGCGATAAGCATCGAGTCCATGGTTGTCTTGCCATCATTGAACAACTTAATTTCCAATATCAGCAAGCTAAACTCGAACTTGATGCTGTTAATACTCAGCTCGCTATATGTCGTCAACAGTACAATCAACTTTCTCCAGCAGTGCCTCCTTCGGAGTCTTCTCCTTCATCTCAGTTGCAGTTAGGCATGGGTGGACCGAGTAACAATGCTATGCTGCTCTTGAATCAGCATCCGTATCAGATGTTTGATGCTATTGATAATGGAAACAGCAATCTTACTTATAATTCTTCGTTAGATTACATTGACAACAAGGATAACATGATGAATCCATTATGGCCACAGCAACCATACATGGACAACAACAACAGCAATAACTCCATGGTAATTCATCAACCACAATTTATGGGACAACCTATCCCTCTCCAACAACTATCCCTATCCGATGCTCCTCAAGATTATGATGAAATGCCGACACTGTTTGATACTATCGACGATAGGCAATCGTTTATCGGTTCCAAAGATCCATACGAGTCGAGGTACAATGCTTTTGTTTGTTTGTGTTGTTCTACTTTGGTCTGCTGTTTAGTTGTAGAATCACTAATATGCTAATGTTTGTTTGTTTAAACAGCCCGGAGTCGTCACCCAAGGACACCAAAGAATCAATTGAGCATATATCAGAGAATGAACTGAGGAATGCTGCCGCAGGGTTGAGCTTAACGAGCGTGAACTAAAAGAAAATAGTACAAAATTTTCATCAAATTACATTTTTGTTTTTCTCTTTCACTTCGTATATTTGTTAGATTACATTCCACAGTTTTGGTACTCGTGCTGTTTTATAACACTCGTTTAGTTATGCAATTTTTGTTTTCATTTTTTGCACTTAGCTTGTGCAATTTTGAACACCAATAACATTCAGCAAATTCTGAAACTTCTTCTTAGCTTCTTGTTTTCAGAAGGTGATCTTTGTATTTGAATATTAGCTAGTACATTAACAAGGAAGTGTGCCTTCGAAATATTTAGAATTACATGAAGTAATGTTATTATTCTAATCTAGAACTAGATCAGAAGTGAAATTTTTCAGCAATAATCAACCATAAGGAGTACAATTTCACATAGAAGGTAGATCAGTGACACCCATGAGGTGATTTTATGCTACTTCGAAAGTTTCTTTTTGTTTATGGATAAAGATGTTGGTACTGGCGAGTTTTAAATAAAGTCATCAGTATGGTATCATCACCTAATGACTTTACCATTGTAATATAATAATATTGATGTACAAGATGAAAGATTGATGAGGAAGGCTAGACCAACGGTTAAAAAAGCTAGAAACAAAGAAGCGAAGACGGGAGGTGTCTTTTCAATATTAAAGAGTTGATTAAACCTTTTATCTTTTGGATTGTTGAGGATGGTCAATTTATACCTTTTATGAGCCCTGCTACATCTAACCCTTTGGTATCTGATTTTATTGACATGGATACTAAATCCAGGAATGTTAGTAAATTGAAATATCACATTGACAATGCCTTTTCTGTGAAGATTGTTTCTATTCCCTTAAGTTGCTCTTGTGGGAAGTCTATCAATGACAAAATTAGTTGTAAAAAGAGCATCAAACCAAATTCAGAAGGAATCGAAGATTGAATTAAAAAGGTTCTAGTGATTTCTATCAGGTGTCTATGTTTTGATTTAGTTACACCATTCTGCTCAGATGTATGTGGACAAGTGATTTCATGTACCACACCACATTGAGACAAAATCTCTTTGAGAATATTATTCATAAACTCACCCCCTCCATCTGTTCTTATAATCTTGATAGTAGAATTAAACGGATTTTCAACATATGACTTAAAATGATGAACGACAGAGGTAAAATCAGACTTAAGGACAAGAGGATATACCCAACAAAATTTAGAATAATCATCTATAATGTTATGATGGAATCTTGTGGTGCTGAAGATTTACGATAACTCGATCCCGCTTGAGGAATATGAGTTTACACATCATTTCTTCTCAGTAATGTTCAAAGGTATGGATCTTGAACATGTGTATGATGGAATTCTTGATAAACTATGCCAAGATATTGGGAAGAAAATAACTCAAGAAGGAAGCAGAGGCTATACAAAAATAGGAAGGGTGGTTTCTGCAAAAATTGAAGTTGATCTAATCCAACCACTAAAAAGAGGTAATTGGTTGCTCAACGCAGCTAAAAAAAAGGTGTGGATTAGATACCATTTCAAAAAATAGCCCAGACAAATCTGTCCTAATTGCTTTACTATCGATCACAACGAGGAGATGTGTGAAGAACGTGCATGGCATATCTTTATCTTTGGCATAACTGAACCTGCATTTGAAGAGTATTATGCAAAACACGCTCACTTGGTGGAAGCAATGCACAACAATGCTAATGTTACTGAAGGTGTGAATGGGCTTGAAAGTGCAAACCAAAATGGGCCGGTTGATCCGAATGAAGAAGAGTCCGACCCAAGGAAGCATAAAAGAAGTAGAGACTCTGTGATCGAAGATAACAATGTTCTTCTAGATATTAATGCTCAAAACCCTAACCAAAATCTCAGAGATTTTCACCAATTGAATATCAATGGTAGAGGTGTTCATTTAGAGATCAGAGACTCTAGTCATGGAGGTTATGATTCGAACATGGAGGATGTTGAGAATGCAGTACGAGAACCAAACACTTCGATACACCATCTCCCTACACCGGATTCAACCACATGCACTTCAAATCAGGTTCTTTCTATAATCCTATTTGATTTTAATTTGTTTCATCGACCATCTCTTAATTCTGCTTATAGATCCCAGTTTAAATCCCACATTTCTTCAATTAGTAAATTTAATTTTAGGGTTTATAATTTACTTATTAAAACTCTTAGCTTCCCTGATTGTTCTGCTTGTGTTGGTATCTTTTGGATTTCTGATTGTATTAGTTTGCCCTTGAATTTTGGTGATAACTGTTTGATTTATCCTGTGTCTACTCCTCATATAGTGTTTGTTATTTCAAATCACTACTTTGCTCATACTGGTGATTGTTCTGTTAAAATTTCTCCCTTGAATAATTTTGTTTTTCATGTTTTTTGTAATTCTAAGAATCTAAGCTTAACCAACTCTCTCATCCAAAACATAAGGATAATGTCGTGAAATTTTCAAGGGTTTGGCAACCCTAATACTAGGAACAGATTTTGGAATCTAATTAGAGAACAAAACCCAGATGTTGTTTGATAAGACCATGTTTTATGGAACATGTCAACGGTATTTATCTGTTGCGTCACTCAGGTTTATTTGGCATATATGATACTTTGTACGGGTCAAATCTCTCAAGATTGTGGAAGCCACACTGGCTAGCAAGTGAAGGGCGCAGCGATCACACAAATCCAATGGAGGCACAAGGCATTGGATAAGCATAAATTATTTATTACTAGAGATAATATATTTATTTAGGTATTTTATTATATTTTAAGTATTTAATTATTTTATTTAGATTTTATATTTGTTTGGAATACTATTTTAGGAGTAGTATTGTTTTCTTATTTTCCAAGTAATGTAGATTATAAATAGGCCTTATCAATTGATTAATCATAACAAGAAAATTATTAAGCAAATTGCTACCCATTGGTTTATTGATTTCTTTGAATCATGACCTTTTGAGCTTGAGTTGCTGGCCGTTGAATAAGAAACAAATCGTTTCTTATCAATTGGTATCAGAGCAATTTCGCTCCTATCCCAACTTCCGCTACCACAATCACCATCCACCACCAAAATCATTCATCACCCCATCTTCATCGTATCCATCAAAAAAAATAAAAATTATCGGTGTTTATATTCAATCAGGTTTTACACAGTTATCTGGGTTTGGAAAGTGACATCGTCGCGTCAATTGCTTCGTTAATATCAGTTTGTTGTTGTTGCTTGCTCACATCGAGGAGATCAAATGCGTGAGGGTCAATTGTGTTATTGGATTGGTTTATACTCCATGTAACATTATTAACTGTCATCAGTTTTTTATTGGGCAAGTAAACATCCTATCCTGCTCCCACCATCACCCGTATATTCATCCTGTTAAACCTAGGTTTGGTAGCCTCCATTAATCATTAGCCTCCCACCATCCCAACGTGTTTTAGTTTTGGAAAAAAAATAGTTTACCAAACCTAAAAATAACCGAACACTACACCTACTCCTTATAGCCAACCGTTCAGCCCATTACCACATTTAGCCCAACGGTTATAGCCCAGCTCTTTAGCCGAAGAGGCAATCCCAACAGTAAGCTTGGCCATCCGTCTGATTCCTACTACGTCAGTATGTATCAAGAAACCAGTAAAAGGTTGTTATGTCATCAATTCGACGGTAAAGATCCTGAAGGTTGGTTATTTCAAGCAAAACTAATTTTTGGGTTCCGCAAAATTCCGTTGAAAGATTTTGTGAAGGTAGCTAGTAATCACCTTATTGGTAGTCCATCCAAATGGTATAAGTGGATGCAAGATTATATTTCAGGGTCTTGGAGAATTTTCGCTTTGCTTTATTGAAGCGTTTTGGAAATGAGGATCCAACCCTTGCGTTAGCTAATTTGCAACAAAATTTAGATGAAGTCGTGCATATTGGAAGTCTGCATTCTAAGAGTTCAAGGAGCATCAAAGAGCTAAAGTCGTGAAGCCATAACCTGTTGCAACTACATCTGATTGCTCCACTGTTGCAATTTCAAAACCGAGTCAGCTGATTCAAATTTATGAAACTATCGATATTCCTTCGAAAGATGTTCAAGAATAAACCCAAGTTGTGGGTGCATCAAAATCTGACCTTGGGGCAAGGTCCTATTTAAGGAGGGCGGAATGATAAGATCACATGTGAAGCCAATATCAATATATATAGTGGACTTTGAGGGCAAAGTCCCATTTAAGGAGGGTGGAATGATAAGACCATGTTTTATGGAACATGTCAACGGTATTGACCCGTTGCGTCACTCAGGTTTATTTGGCATATATGATCCTTTGTACGGGTCAAATCTCTCAAGATTGTGGAAGCCACCCTGGCTAGCAAGTAAAGGGCGCAGCGAGCACACAAATCCAATGGAGGCACAAGGCATTGGATAAGCATAAATTATTTATTACTAGAGATAATATATTTATTTAGGTATTTTATTATATTTTATTATTTTATTTAGAGTTTATATTTGTTTGGAAAACTATTTTAGGAGTAGTATTGTTTTCTTATTTTCCAAGTAATGTAGCCTATAAATAGGCCTTATCAATTGATTAATCATAACAAGAAATCAAAGAAATCAAGCTCAAAATGTAGTATTTTTCACAAATAGTATTAATCATAAATGTAGCACATTTCTTTGATTAATACTACATTTATGATTAATACTACATTTTGAACTTGATTTCTTTGATTTCTCAAGTAAATGTAGCCTATAAATAGCTCAAAATGTAGTATTTTCCAAGTTATGTAGCCTATAAATGTAGCCTACATTTATGGTTGAGCTATTTATAGGCTACATTTACTCGAGAAATCAAAGAAATCAAGCTCAAAATGTCAAGCTCGAGAAATAGATAAGCGAGATATACTCAGCTCGAAATGTCACATGTGCATATCTTTAGTCTATATAGTAAAACGACTTTTGTCTCAAGATAGGAGATAGAGTAGATAGACTTTTGAGTGATAGATAAGTTCAAGTCTCCACATACCTTTTAGTCGATGAAGATCCATGTTTCCTTGAGTAGTCCTTCGTCTTGTATGATGATCGCCATGGAATTCTTGAGCTCAATTACACTTTCTATCCTAGTCCGAGACCTTAGCTATAGTAGACTAGAAATCAAGACTATATAGTTTTGATCACTAAGATTGACAAACATGCTTGAGATAGAAACGCATGCGAGTTTGACCGAGCAGTGCTCTAACAATCTCCCCCTTTGTCAATTTTAGTGGAAAAACTATTAATACATATGGAATACAAAATTTATATAAATAAACTTTGTAGCTCCTATTCCACATGCCTAATGTTCAACAATACTCGAAATCTTCGTCACTTCCAAGTAGTCCAATGATCCCAAAGGTTGTAAGTTTAGTGTCATCGTTTTTGAAAATTCGTATCTATAACAATGAGAAAAGCATTGGTTCTCAATCATTGTTATACAGTTTCATAGTATTATTACACAACGTCAAAGTCCAATTGCATCACAACTTCAACAACAATACTATGGTGATACTTCACTCCCCCTTAGTCAATACTCCATCTCACATGGAAACCACTCCCCCTTACATAATGATCCGAAAACCATATGTATTTGTAGTGTGAACTACAATTAATTCTCCCCCTTTTTGTTAATAAAATTGGCAAAAATACAAGAACGGGATCCTAATGAAATTTCCATAAGAGATATTTCATGACCAAAGGTAAATGTTCTATCATCTTGTTTAGATGCAATCATAAAGCCGAGGCTAAATGCATTCATCAAGGAGTTTATAAAGATACAAGATAACCCCTAAAAATTCCGCGGCCGCACTCCCCACAAATATTTGGAAATTAAGCGCAAGTTCAAAAGAACTCTCCCCCATAAGATGTCATTCCCATAGGAACAACAAGAGCGATCTTAATTTCAAGAGAAAAGAAGGATTTCTTTAGACTCAAAAAATTGCATACTAGTATGAATTTGGAATCCAAAATATTCAATCATATTAACCAAAGAGACCATGATTAATTTGACTAAATATGCTCAACACAAGTAAAATTATGGAGACTTAAAACATCGATTAGATTATTCACAAGAAAACCCATAAATATTCTAACCGGATTACACAATTAAACTAATTACAAAGTAATCAATTCAATTTTCCACACTCGACATGAGAAAAATCTATGGAGTGCTAACTAAATAATCACACAAGATGATTGATTTAGTTCATTTGGGCTCAACATAAGAGATTATGGAACCCCGACTAAGATTATCATAGGAAATGACAACCTTAACCGTACATGTACTCAACATGAGAGAACTCATGGAATACAAACTAAATAATCACACAAGTTGATTAATTTAGTTCTTGATGCTCAACATATATCATCTCATGGAACAACCAACCATGCCAATAAAAAAAATCGACTTAGTCATATCGTGCTCAACATGAGATACACAATGGAACCTTCACGATAATACATAATAATATGGAACAATTAAGCTCTATACCGTGGATAACACAACAAGGACCTATTCTATTTTTCCATCACAAAGTAACATAATAGACTTTATCCTTGAATCGCAAAAGATTTTAACCTATCTTACATCAACAATTGATAATATAGGCTTAACTTTTGTGTTTTGCCAGAAGTCCATTCATTCCTTTACCAATATTTGCATACCAATACGTGAACGACTTTACTTTTGACAAAAAATATAGGATAATCAAGTTCACAGACGAACATACAGATCCCATCAAAATATTGTAATATATAAAATCAAAATTATTAATACTGCAACCATCATCTTCCAAACAACTTTAGAATTTAAACCAATAAATCTAAAAACAAGAAGATGAAATCATTGGATATAGCTATGTGTAATCACAATCATGGCTATTCCAAAATACTAGTTATTCTTCTAAATAAAACAAAAAACATAGAAGATTTACTAGATATGCTAAGCTCAATCATAAAGTAGAACCCGATCATAAACTAAAGTTCACGGTTGACAGTTTTATGGGTTTCAACATCCTTGATCTTGTGATTCACATCAACTGCTTCTTCCAAGAAGATATCCTTGTTGAGAAGTTATTTAACACATGTCTTCATGAGACCAAGGTCAGCAGTAACCTTTTCCAACTCAGTTCTAACCACATCAAGATCCTTCATTTTGTCAACAAGTTGCAGTTTTGCTTTCTCAAAGTATTTCAGAAAGTCATGAACCACTTCAGCAGACACCATATCCTCATTCTCAACATCTTGATGTGAGTAGGCATAGTAGCATGAGGCATTAGGTGCTCTATCTTCCACAAGAGTTCTTTTCTTTCTTCCTTTTGATTCAACACCAAAGCCTTGTAAAAGAAATCCCTTTGCAAAACCACCATTAAAAGATGAAAATGAGGACATTCTTGATAACCGGAAAAACCTAGAGTATGCGTACGTGACATAGTAACTCAATAAGTCGGTTATTTAAAGGTTTTGTTTAGAAGAAGGGCTTTTAGGGTTTTCAGGTTGTAAACTCGAAACTGTAACCCGTGTACACATTCGAACACAGTGCCCCCAAGAAAAGAACACAAAATAATTAAACAAGAAAATACAACAAAAAACATTGCAAATACTTTTTAAGCAATATTGTGTGTTGGCACTAGTTTATCTATAAACGATAAGAGAAGAGCTCAACTATGCAAAGCACACGTTGCCCAAGTACACTTGTCTTTTACACAACTTGCTCAGTAGGATTTTTATGAGCAAGTTCCTAAACTTGTGATTAATTAGCACAAGTATGACCTTTGAGGTCATCTAAGGAATTGTGTTTATGATCAAGTCTCTTTTTACTCCTGAATCGTGAGAGGGATTCCTTTTGATTTGATAAATTATCATAAAACTTACTGTCATCAAAATAAAATACATAGTTTGAGTTCTTACCAGAAGAGTCTTGACTTGAGGAGGATGACACCCTGTCGACAATTTCTTTGTAACTTTGAATCATCTTTATCAGGTTATTCCTCACATCATCAACTTTTCTTCTTTCTTCTGGTATTTTCTTCAAATCATGGGAAGCTTTATTCTCAGAGAAAACAACTTGGTCTTTCTTTAAACGATTCATGTCAAGACTTTTGTTCTGCTTCCTAATATTTGAGGAACTCATTGAACTGATCTTCTTGGTAGCATACACAGGGTTCATATGAAAACCAATAGGTTTCGACATACGAATATCAGTTACACCTTTGAGAATTAAGTCTAAGATGCGTTGAAGTTGGACAAAAGAATTTTTATTCAACTTAGAGTTTCCCTTTCGTTTAGCAGAACCTTTTGCTACACAAAAGTGATACACTTTCAGATCACAAACGTGATTAGTCTTAACATTCTCGTAGTGATATTTCTTACTTCTATGTAATGTGGAATTTCCTTGATCAAATGAGACTGGCACAGTTTCCTTGCTTGGAAGGGACTCCGTTTTTTCTTCTGGAGTATTTTCTATTGTAGCAGAAATAATTGATGTATTACACTGCCTAGAGCATCCTTGAATAGAGAGTTTGTTCAAGCGTTCTATTTCAAAAGCATCATTTATGTGGCTTGCTTCAAGAGTTATAAATGAAAAATAGTCTTCAGTATTTTCTTTGATTTTGCAGTCTCTAATTACACCAAGAAGACCATCGAATGATTAAATCTATCATCTTGGATTCTAATAAGGTTTAGAATCAACTTACTCTCTTCACCTGTTTCCCGTTCATTTAGAGAAGTATAAACTCTTTTGAAGGGCAATCGGAATGGTGCATGTCAATATCTGCCTGTCTTATTTTAACACAGTGTTCGTTTATACTTGAGATTGTAGAATCTTTTTCTTTAATAGACTTTGACAGGACAGATTCCTTATTTCTGGTGATGCGTTTATGAGAGATACTACTCTTCTCCATGGAGTCAGATCGCTAAAAACACAGACTTGTAAGGTCTTGAACGTGTTTGCCTGCTCTGATACCAATTGAAAATGTGGGGGTCTAACAACCTCACCCAATATTTCGATTAACAATCTGTATGGACAACTCCGAGTTGTTTTCTAGAGAATCAACAAGACTCAATCAATAAAAAATATCTCAAGGAGTTATTATCTCAATCTCTCGATTTGATTTACTCAAGCAAATATAATTCGCGAGCCTAATCAAAGAGAGATAACTTGGATGGTACCAAAGACCAATATCCAAGTGTCAATCGTTTTAAATCAACAACCAATAAGGTCGGATATTCTAATCGATTGAACAACGCACAACCTGTATTATTTCAATTATATAACAAAATATAATGCGGAATAGAAATAACACAGACACCAGAATTTTGTTAACGAGGAAACCGAAAATTTAAAAAAAACCCGGGACATAGTCCAGATTAAACATACACTGTATTAAGCCGCTACAGACACTAGCCTACTCCAAATTAACTTCGGTATGGACTGTAGTTGAACCCCAACCAATCTCACACTGATCCAAGGTACAGTTATGCTCCTATGCCTCTGATCCCAGCAGGATACTGCGCACTTGATTCCCTTAGATGATCTCACCCACAACCAAGAGTTGCTACGACCCAAAGTCGAAAACTTTAGCAAACAAATCTGTCTCACACATAAAAGTCTACAGGTAATAGATAAATTCGTCTCCCACGAATAAACCTATGAGTTTTGTTCCGTATTTTGATAAATCAAGGTAAACAGGAACCAATTGATAAAACCAGACTTATATTCCCGAAGAATAGCTCAGTTTCATCAATCACCTCATAATAAACTTAATCGACGCAGCGAAGAAGATTATTGAGGAATCACAAACAATGAGACGAAGATGTTTGTGACTACTTTTATCTTGCCTATCGGAGATAGAAATCTCAAGCCAATTATTATAATTGTACTCGTACGATAGAAATAGCAAGATCAGATCACACAACTACAAGATAAGTAGTATCGGTCTGGATTCACAATCCCAATGAAGACTTTAAGTCGTTAACCCGAATTTAGAGAGAAAACTCAAGGGTTAATGGAGATCGACTCTAGCCTAGAGAAAACTAGTATCACACAAGAAAAGTGTGTGGGGATTAGTTTTTCCAATGGCTAGAGTTCTCCCTTATATAGTCTTTCAAATCAGGGTTTGCAATCAATGTTAGCTTAGTAACAAATCATTCAATATCCACCATTAGATGAAAACCTGATTGGATACAAGATAATATCTCTCAACCGTTAGATCGAAAACTTAGCTTGTCATACACACATGTACTTGACGTTTTGGGTTTGTGTAACCGTACCCAAACGTGTACAATGGTTGGTTCAATATTAGTCAACCAAATGGTTAGCCAAATGATAACTTTCATATCAACCATATTCTTCTTCACCATAACTAGTCCAAATGACTCAAATGAACTAATTAGAGAGTTGTTCAATTGCTATGAGATCTCAAGTACTAAAAGATACACAATTGAATAAAAAATGATGTGATTCCCTCGAATCATTAATCATGAACTATAAAGCCACGGTTTGCGAAAGCATCCCTTAGTAATTTAAGAATAAGTTCATGAACAACGTTTTCAGACATAACCTCTTGAATTCGCGGATTGAGTTTGCAGACTCAAGCTAACCGGTTAAAGTTAATAAAATCCAGCAGAATTTCTCAGAATGAAAACTTCCGTCAGTTCGCGGACTGCACCTGAGCTTCAACTTTAGCGGATATTCTCGGGTTCGAGAACTTATGCCAGTTCGCGGACTGGGTTCGCGGACTGAGTTGCTGCTCATGTTCCGGTTCCACTTGATTAACAAAGTTCGCAAACTTCGGTTCAAGTGTTAAGGACTTATACATATATGTGTTGCCACAACAATATTTATATCCCCCAATGGTTATATGGTCTAAGCTCTCATTTCAATCATTGAAACATTCTCAGAGGACGTCATATAGCTGTTTTCACGAACTATTTTTCGTCAGAGCGATTTTTAATGTGATTGAAACATAACATGACTTTCATCACTAGGCAAAGATGAACTTGGCTAAAGCGAAGATTTACCAACACACATTTCGAGAAATAGATAAGTGGGATATACTCATCTCGAAATGTCACATGTGCATATCTTTAGTCTATATAGTAAAACGACTTTTGTCTCAAGATAGGAGATAGAGTAGATATACTTTTGAGTGATAGATAAGTTCAAGTATCCACATACCTTTTAGTCGATGAAGATCCACTGGTTCCTTGAGTAGTCCTTCGTCATGTATGATGATCGCCATGGAGTTCTTGAGCTCAATTACACTTTCTATCCTAGTCCGAGACCTTAGCTATAATAGACTATAAATCAAGACTATATAGTTTTGATCACTAAGATTGACAAACATGCTTGAGATAGCAATGCATGCGAGTTTGACCGAGCAGTGCTCTAACAATGATAATAGTGAGTCGCGGATAAAAACAAATGACAATAGAATATGCTATATATAGTCGTAAACATAAAAATTTAAGAATGCCAATTTACTAAACTACCTAGGAGAATATATTATTCTCATAAAAACAAGATAACTCCAATAAAGAAACTAATCATCCTAGTAAATAAAATACTAAAACTAACAAATATCCTGGATTTTAACCATATCTTGGAATATGTACGACTTGTCAGGATATGTCCCATATCAGGCTCCCCTGCTGCGAAAAAAATTTCCTCGAGTTTACATTGAAAATGACAAGTCGAAGAAAGAATCTTTGCACTCACTCTTGAGACATAACTCTACCTAGAAATATTCATCGGAATTACCAAGTGCTCGTCACAAAAATTCAGTTTCAGGATATATGAAAAGACGAGGGTACCCAAATATACCACAATATTTTATTTATCAAACTATAAGTCCTTTACCGAATGTGATCGTCTATGGACTGAGTCGAGACAATACAACTAATTTGGTTCACACTTCATGTAATCAACTATAGATACGATATAGAGACAATACAATAACAAGGTTACTTGTGTGATTTAATATAGATATAAGATCAAGATGATACGAAAACAAAGTGTGCACTTGATAATAGGTTCGGTAATAACTCTATAAGATCAATATCAAGTGTTACGGAATTAACGTACAAGTGAAATTTACTTTAAATTATATCAACCAAATATAATTGTTGAATAATAAAGTAAATCGCACAGCAAGATTTTGTTAACGAGGAAACCGCAAATGCAGAAAAACCCCAGGACCTTGTCCAGTTTTGAATACTCTCAGAATTAAGCTCCTATACAAAATCTAATACCAACTTCGTATAGTTGAGACCAAGCATACTACCCAGTATCCCTGCGCCTTCGACTTCTAGAGTGACGCACGTGAATAACAATTCCTTTGGATCGTATTCTAAACAACAAACGAAGAATCTATTTGGTAACCATTCTAATCAATCTTGCTAGAAGATATGTGAGTTGTTGACAAAGGCTCTTATGTTTAATCTTATAAACTCCTTTGTCTATTTAGGTCAATCTATCATTTGATTATCGAAATAATAAAACTATAGATTTGCAATCAATCAATATAGATCTCAAATAGAAACTATAAAGCAATGCCGATCTCACATAACTAATCAATCAAGTCTATCAAAGATAAACTGATTCTAGTTGAATCCCAGCCGATCAAGGTTTGCGCACTAAACCACAAGATACAGAAACTAATATGATATCTTTTTCATCTTCAAATCTTCTATTGTATTCAATAACCTGCACAACAACACTTGAATCCTCTTGTGATCAATCACGCACATAACGGAGTCTGTTAACGATAGATTATCACAAGATATCTTTAGATCCGAAGATGGTTCTAAAGATCCCGTTAATACGTTGATCGAGTTTGAGTGAGCCTTATATTAGAAGAGAAGGTTCTCAATAATAAAAAAACTAGATGCAATCAAAGTTTCAACAACCGTTAGTTAATCATGTCAATAATCGAAAACTACAATAACACTTATCTAGTTTCCCACCAACGGTACTCGTAGAGCTTCTTGATCCCACTGAAGTCTTTAAACGAGCGGTCGTAAGAGATTTCGCCTAATTAAGGTACTTTCCTCTCCGAATAAACGGCTCCACCAGAAAAAAAAGAAAGAAATGAAGTTGTCCTGACTCTTAGGATAGTTTGCAAGAAATGCAAACTAAAGTATTTATATACCAAGGTTGTTTGGACAACAAAGAATTTTCAAAACTGAAAATATTCTCAAGATATGCATTAAAGTACCTAAATTTATTTTTCCTATTTCCAATTAATGTAAACCAATATTTTCGAAAACTTTCATGAAAAACTTCTATTATTAGTTCAGCGGATTAACTAATAATATATTCCAGAGGATATGTTTTAATTGCTGATAATTAAAACATATTTGATGAAAATCATAATTAGAGCATCTCCAATGGAGTATGGGTTTTAAAAAATATTGATGCCACCTAGGATTTTAGAAACTCTCAACAAAAACTACCTCTCTACTAGTGGTTGGGTAATCAAAAATTTATACGATGTGGAAGTTTGAGTTTGGAGGAGGTTATGGGTTTTTGAAGACTCCCGTCCATACCTACGTCATCAATTTGTTATTATTTTAATTAATTTTTTAGATTTTGTGAATTATTTTTTCTATAAATAAACAACAAGTATATCAAAATAGATATGGATACAGCTACCATTGGAGATGCTTATCAAAATAAGATTTGTATTTGGATTCTACGTTATTAAATACCTTTTTTCGGTCTCCACATATGATAAATACTCATACTCCATTGGAGATTCTCTTAAATTCTTTTCACTTTTTCGGACAAGGGATCACCTTGAGTATCAAGGAGTATCTTTGAGCTATAAATAATAAGAGTTATGTACATGTTCAAATATGTCGACATCTAGAAGTTTCTCAGCAAACTTTAATTCCAAGTTTCACACAAAACATAAAGAGACATGTGAATATTGGAAACTCGGTTTTTATCCTTGGGATCGGTTGTACCAACCTCACAATGTAAGTTGTGATTGGTTATACCATGTTTCCAAAACCAGGTTGTGACCGATTACACCTTGCTTCCACGAGGTAGCTTGTGATCGGTTACACCTTACTTCGTGAGTTATATTGTGATTGGTTACACCTTGCTTTCCCAAAAGTAGCTTGTGCTCGATTACAACTAACTTCCCAATTCATCTTGTGACCGGTTATACCTTGGTTCCCAGAGTAATTTTTGACCGGTTACAACTTGCATTCTGATATAGCTTGTGATCAATTACACGTTGATTTTCAATGTAGCTATATCATGACCGATTACAACTAGCTATATTATATAAGCTATGTCCGGTTATACCATAAATATTAACAAGTTAAGATAGGTTCTACCTTGTCATCTTATATTGGTCACTCAAAAGATATTCAATAAACAACCTGACCAATCATGATTTCCTTTCGATTATGAAACAAGTTCATATATGAACTTTCTTTAAAACAAACGTTATAAAACATTGTTTCCAAGGGTGAAATCATTCATATATAATGCACACATAATCAAATAACTATATACAATAGATTATGTCGATGTCGTATTTACGAAGTTTCAAAAGATAAGCGTTTATACTTCGTAATATGTTTTCTATTGATACTTTGATCATATTGTTATGACCAACCTCTAGAGTATTATATACAATATATACAACTTCACATGTTATGTTTGCAATATATAATGACTTGAAAGATATGTTAGGAATGGAAAAAATATCAAGTCAATATTACTAACCTCAAGTGGAAGGATGATGTCGTCGTTGTAGTCGTTAGTTCTTCGCATTCTTCAAGTCTTCGGAGTAATACTTGTATGTCTCAACATTCCTATACTTTCTAGTATAACCTAAACAAAGTTGACTCTAGTATTTAATCAAGTGACTCTAGATGAGTTTTGATACTAAAATATGACAACCAAACTTGACATACCAACGCTTGGTGGGTTCAACCGAGCTATGCTCTAACAATGTATACACCTGTTGATGGTGGTTTTTGGTTTAGGGTTAAAATTGTAAAACCCTAGGAAAGACAGTGACGTCATAGGGTTCAAGTAATAATAGCTCCAATTATGTTTGCGATAAAATTACCAGGGTACCTTTTTTTATTTAATTACTAATTAGGGTTTCGATAGGCCAAAACCCTAATTCCCACGAACACATGTGCCAATGGCAAACCATGCCAGCCACACCCACCGCGTCAAGGCATGCCAACCATGCTAGTCATGCCCATGTGCCAATGGCAAACCATGCCAGCAACACCCACCGCGCCAAGGCATGCCAACCATGCTAGCTGCACCCATGTGCCAATGGAAAACCATGTCAACCACACCCACCGCTCCAAGGCATGCCAGCAATGCTAGCCGCACCCCATGAGCCAATGGAAAACCATACCAGCCATACCCACCGCGCCAAGGCATGCCACCCATGCTAGCCGCACCCCTATGCCAATGGAAACCCATGCCAGCCACACCCACTGCGCCAAGGCATGCCAACCATGCTAGTTGCACCCCTGTGCCAATGGCAAACCATGCCAGCCACACCCATTGCGCCAAGGCATGCCAACCATGCTAGCCGAACCCTTGTGCCAATGGCAAACCATGCCAGACACACCCACCGCGCCAAGGCATTCCAACCATGCTATCCATATGCCAGCGGCATGCCAAACCCTTGGCCCCACCATTCCAAGCCAAACCGCACCTTGACTTGGACCTAGCCATGCTAGCCTCACCATGTGCTAACGGCATGCCAAACCCTTGGTCCCACTATGCCAAGCCAAACCACACCTTGCCTTGGCCCTAGCCATGCTATCCGCATCATGTGCCAACGACATGCCAAACCATTGGCCCCACCATGCCAAGCCAAACCGCACCTTGCCTTGGCCCTAGCGATACTGGACGCACCATGTGCCAACGACATGCCAAACCCTTGGCCCCACAATGCCAAGCCAAACCGCACCTTACTTTTACCCTATCCATGCTAGCCGCACCATGTGCCAACGGCATGCCAAACCCTTGGCCCCACCATGCCAAGCCAAACCGCACCTTGCCTTGGCCCTAGCCATGCTAGATGCACCATGTTCCAACGACATGGCAAACACTTGTCCCCATCATGTCAAGCCAAACCGCACCTTGCCTTGGCCCTATCCATACTAGCCGCACCATATGCCAACGACATGCCAAACCCTTGGCCCCACCATCCCAAGCCAAACCGCACCATGCCTTGGCCCTAACCATGCTAGTCGCACTATGTGCCAATGGCATGCCAATTCCTTGGCCCCACCATGCCAAACGCACCTAGCTGTGCCACCATGCTAGCCTTTCCTACACGGCTACCAAAACGAAGGCGTGCGACAATCAATGGCCCCCCTTCAACCCCTGGAGAAAATCCTAGCCATCCAAGGTTACCAAAAAACGCATGGTAACCTTTGGCTCGAAAACCTAAGTTTGGCCACGCCAAACCATGCCATGCCAATGACATGCAAACCTAGCTGCGCGCCACCATGCTGGCCTTCCCTACACGGCTACCAAAACGAAGGCATGCGACAATCAACGGCCCCCCTTCAATCCCATGAGCAAATCCTATCCATCCTAGGTTACCAGACAACGCATGATAACTTTTGGCCCGAAAATATAAGTTTGGCCACGCCAAACCATGCCATGCCAACGGCATGCCAACCTAGCCGCACCACCATGCTGGCCTTCCCTACACCGCTACCAAAACGAAGGCGTGTGATAATCAACGGTCCCACTTCAATCCCAGGAGCAAATCCTATCCATACAAGATTTCCAGACAACGCATGGTAACCTTTGGCCCGAAAACCTAAGTTTGACCACGCCAAACCAAAGGCATGCCAACCAAGTCGCGCCACCATGCTGGCCTTCCCTACGCGGCTACCAAAACGAAGGTGTGAGAAAATAAATGGTCTCCCTTCAATCCCAGGAGAAAATCCTAGCCTCCCAAGGTTACTAGACAATACATGGTAACCTTTGACCCAAAACCCTAGTTTGGTCACGCCAAACCGCGCCAAGGCGTGCCATGCCAACCTACCTGCGCCACCATGCCATTCCAATGGCATGCCAAACTACCCGCGCCACTATGATGGCCTTCCCTATGCGGCCACCAACAAACGAAAACGTGCGACGATCAACGGCTACCTTTCCTCTTAAGGTGCAAAATCTTGGCCGTCGAAGGTCACCAAGCTACCAAGTCTCCCAAGCTCGACTTTCCAGGCAACAACAATATGCTACATGTTTTCTATAAAAATATTCGAGACATCAACACATATCACAAACTGGGGGATCCTCTTTGGGTATTGGTTTGGCGGTTTACAGCGTGCGGAGTACACTACGCCAGTCATAAGGAAGTGTCATAAGGATGAGGCGGTTAGTAAATACATGGAGTTAATGGTGAAACGCTCTTTTATGGGACATCAATTTCATGCGTTAACGGTTTTATGGAACATCAATTCCATACGTTAACAGTTTTATGGAACATCAATTCCATGCGTTAATGTTACCACCTCCTCCCATTTACTCACCCATTTTTCCATTCCTTAATGAGACCAGAGTACATTTCACTTCGACTTGTATAAATAGGTCTTACATATTTCCACCGAACAACAAGTTCAGGTCAGGAGCATACACCACTCAGAAAACATTTACTATCTTTCCATTTGTTAGCTTCCCATTTTCTGATACAAGTGGTAACACAACTAATCTTCCAGAATCAACTATTCTGGTCTCATCACTTTTCTTGATTCCCTCCCCAAAACCAACCCATTCCCCTCCACTTTGTGACTTAAGCAAGTCTGGAACGACCATTTCTTGGTTTAGGCCGGACTTGTACAGATTGATCTCTCGAATCTAAAGTAATCCCTTGCAGTACATTGTTTAGGGTTTAAATTCGTTTCTCACCCACACACCCGAAATTACCGAAATCAGCAGAAACCATTTTCACCCACAAATAATTGGCGACCACAGTGGGAGATTGATCTTTCGGTTATAATGTCAATTTTTGACCATCGATCTCATGCTTCGACCCAGATATCAAGATGGTAGAAGAAGGCGATCCGTTCAAGGATCGACGACTCAATTACCAGACTACCCCATTATCAGTCTTGACACGGCAAGGGATGACTGGGGACTGCCTAGAGATTAAAAGAGAATCGATGACTCGATTATCAGATGAGACGACTGGGGACTTTCTACAATCATGGCGGTGCTTCCCATAAAACTCGGTCTTACACCCGGAAGGTTCCCTTTTTCATCAGGAGGCCTGAAAAACCGAGTAGGTCTTACCTAGACAAGATACATGGTTTGATATTTCAAGTTTTAACGGGAATGATAAAACCCGATAGCTATGTTATGTTTCACCCCATGTCATCTACCAACACACGGTTCCATGGTTTTCTTGGGATGTTTGCGTCACTTGCAATCGTAACCAAAACAACATCATTCTCAAAACAATTCATTCTAGAAGAATAATCCAAAACCCTCAAGGTAACATTTGTCTATCAACCCAAGAAATCCAGGAAAACAAAACCATAAACCAGACGCTTTTTCTGCCTTTCAAAAAAAAGGTCACATACCCGTACGTGCCTACTTTGCATAATAATGATTACCTGTCACTATTCATGAGGTAGCCGACGTTATTACGGTGATATTCGAAGAGAAATTGTTTATGATGAAGTATTTCTACAAGTTTATGAAAGGCATTCCAGATATGAAAGCCTCACGATGCACAGCAGTCCGCGGCCAAGACAATGCCAGACGCGCACCCCAGACGCACTTACCAGACGCGCATACCATAAGCGCTTACCAGACGCGCTTACCAGACGTGCACCCCATACGCGCTTACCAGACACGTATGCCAGAAGCACTTACCAGATGCGCATGCCAGACGCACATGCCAGGAAAACATGCCGCACTAACAACTTGCATCCTTCCAACGCCATCTTCTCCGCTCCATAACCATCCAAAAAAGCTTCATCCCCACCCTTCGAAATAGCGCCATGGCTCCAAGACTCCTTGATCAAAAACTGTGTCATCTCTGCACGATACACTTACGATCACCAGATCCAGAGCCGCTTCCGCCACCCCAACGTTTTTTCAAGCATGACATATCCAACCATCACCAGAGACGCTACTCCACCATTAGGGAAAGACACTAGAAGAGCCGGAAGAAGCTGACCTCATTTTACCACTGTTGATTTGATGAAAAGACAAAAGGCACTTCAGCAGGACGTGCGTTTATAGATGAAGAGGCTCGCGTTGCTCTTGAACGCCCAGTAGAAGGGGATCAATGATCCAATTTCATCACACATAAAGATCACGAACGGCTTCTCCAAAATCGAAAGCAAAGGAAATCAGCATACCCTCCTGAGTTCACAGAGACCCTCTTCTCGTCATGAACTTCGCCTACAAAGTCGTACAGTCTATGATGAAACAGTTATGTGAGATTCTATATTTCTCCAAGGCGTAGCATCAAGACATATTTACATCCCTCAACCGCACTGCATCAGGAAAGTAGTTGTTTCTAGCCAGGAAGTTGTTCCCAAACTCCAAACTCTCTTGGAAAACACGATTGATAGATGAAACTGGGGACTCCTAACCACTGTTCGCTTGAAGGTTGTCCAGTTTGACAACACACTAATTGATTGATGCAGCCTCTCTGCTTTAACATTCGCTCCAGTAGCCGCTCCACTTCAGCGTTGTCTCCATAAGCTGCTCCAGGATCCGAAGACAAAGCTTTAGCGTTTTTTGCTCTATAAGTTTCAACGTCCTCTCCAAGAACCGAAGCCTCTTCAATGCCTCTTTCCCGCCAAAGCTCGTGTTCATGGACAATTTGCTCGCTTACGCATCCAGCCAACCTACTTTGTTCCCATGACAATGTAGTCTCTTCTGATCACATCCGCTGCCGAGAACGGGTGCCACTCATTTGTTGATACCAGCGAGAGCTTCACCAAAGCACGATCACTACAAATATGGAAACATGTAAACCAAATTTGGGGACTGAGGATATACACTGAATCCCTTCACTGTCAAAGCTCAAAGACATGGTCAACCAAAAGGTCATAGTCACGATGAGGTCATTTAATTTTCAAGGGTGCAGCGTAAGAATATCATCACCTCTCTGTCTAGAAGACACTTGCAACACTTTACAAGGATGCGGTGGATCCTAAGACTGCTGGGAAGAAACAACTTCAGAAACTAAAGAAAAGTGTGACTGGGGACTGCTCATCGCAGTCCATCCCGATGAACATCAAATATTCATGAGATACCCCCAGAGACATGGTTGAAACATTTTCATGAAGAAGCAGAGGGAGCCACGATAAATAACATAACTCTCTCATTTTTACCACTTTACTATCCAGAGTATTTCATCCATGTGATATTCTGAGCATCCCAGCTTCACATCCAGAAGAGTACAATAATCTTGTATCAAATCCCGTGGACGTGGATTCAAGGCAATGCAATGAAAGTAGGTTACACATGGGGATACCAGCACGGCGCGCCTTGACCCCCATCAACTAGGTTGTTTCTGATTTCAACATCATCACTGTTGAAGTTTTACGAGCCGTGGGAATTTCTCAACACGAAGCCGTACATGTGCATCGAAGACTCCAAAAGCACGACACGGAGATATATTCACATGTTCGGCCGTGCCATCGGATCTAACAGAAATATAACTAGGGACTGCTCACCGCATCCCATTCCATACGGTAGTCCAAGATTCATAAGATGGTTCAAAGGATGTCTCTTGGAACAAAGTCCTTGAAGACTTGATAGCAGCACGTCGGCAACGAAACGTCTCCCAACTCATCTATTTCATCTAGTGGCTCCGAAAGATTTCGACCATACAAGCATCCACAGCATATTGTCACCGCGATCAGAAGGTCCAGGCACTGAATAACCTAAAATCAAGGATAGACCGACAACGCAGCCACATCCATCCGTCCCAAGAATGCAATGGAGTTTGGTAAATTTTGGAATCCACTGGAGAGACACTGCAGACGAAAGCATGGTTCCGGAAGAGCAATAGAAAATTGAGGAAGGTCAATACCTCTTTTCATACTGACGGAGTTTCTAGAGTTTGAACAGAATAAAGTTTCCTTCTTGCTCCATGAATGGGAATAGATGACTCGGTGCGACTATGCTACCCCGGGCCCGCAACATCCCTCCTGAATTCTTCCTGAGTTTCACCGTCGGGACGTTTTCACCTTCTAAATGAGCTCAAAACCTAAATATTCTCGCTTAGGAAGATAAGAAATTCTTTTTCGATCAAAATGGAGGGGCGGACCGTCAAAATCCGAGTTCGTACGAGAATTCTGTAACAATTCTAGTAAGGGGCGCTAATTAGGGGTTCAACATGCTAAACCCTAATTTAGACAAAGTTATCGTTATCCCACGGAACCGAAGCAAGTTGTTATCTTCCCGAATCCAGTCGTCACCTTCCCACGGAACTGAAACAAGTTGTTATCTTCCCGAAGCCGTCGTCACCTTCCCACGGAACTGAAGCAAGTTATTATCTTCCTGAAGCCAACGCTCACGCCATGTAAGGCCAACAGATCAGCGCCCGTGCCAAATTTACGCTAGCAGCTCCCATTCCAAGATGATCCAGTGCTAACGGCTCCTTTCTAAGTCGCACGATACATGCGGCTCCTATTCCAAGTCGACCAATGCTGATGGCTTGTTCCAAGCCAATTCAAAGCTCATAGATCCTTTCCAAGATGCACGATACCTGCGTCTCCCATTCCAATCCAATCCAACGCTCACGGCTCCTTTCCAAGCCGCACGATACCTGCGTCTCCCATTCCAAGCCGATCCAGTGCTAACGGCTCCAATTCCAAGCCGACCAGTGCTAGCAGCTTCCATTCACACCAAATTTACACTAGCGGCTCCGTTCCAACCTAACCTGCAGTACCACGAGCAGAATTTACGCAAATTCGCCAAATACGAGGATCATAGATTCTCCTTACTTCCCAAAAAAGGTTAGATAGATCTTCATTACCATCTTGCATGATTTACGTTTCGATTTTGTCCTTGTCTGTCACCATCTTATGATTACCTCGCAACAACGCCCATGTTCCGAACTAAGCAGGGGACTTAATGTTGATAGTGGTTTTTGGCTTAGGTTTAAAATCTTAAAACCCTGGGCAAGACAGTGATGTCATAGGGTTCGAGTAATAATAGCTCCAATAAATGCATTTATTGTACCCTTTAATATGTCTGCGAGAAAATTACCAGGGTACCATTTTTTAATTAATTACTAATTAGGGTTTCGATAGGCCAAAACCCTAATTCCCACGCACACATGTGTCAATGGCAAACCATGCCAGCCACACCCACCGCGCCAAGGCATGCCAACCATGCTAGCCACACCCATGTGCCAATGGCAAACCATGCCAGCCACTCCCACCGCGCCAAGGCATGCCAACCATGTTAGCCACACCCCTGTGCCAATGACAAACCATGCCAGCCACACCCACCGCGCCAAGGCATGCCAACCATGCTAGCCACACCCCTGTGCCAATGACAAACCATGCCAGCCACACCCACCACGCCAAGGCATGCCAACCATGCAAGCCGCACCCATGTGCCAATGAAAAACCATGCCAGCCACACCCACTTCGCCAAGGCATGCCAACCATGCTAGCCGCACCCCTGTGCCAATGGCAAACCATGCCAGCCACACCCACCGCGCCAAGGCATGACAACCATGCTAGCCGCACCCTTGTGCCAATGGAAAACCATTCCAGCCACACCCACCGCGACCAAGGCATGCCAACCATGCTAGCCATATGCCAACGGCGTGCCAAACCCTGGTCCCCACCATGTCAAGCCAAACCGCACCTTTCCTTGGCCCTAGCCATGCTAGCCGCACCATCTTCCAACGGCATGCCAAACCCTTGGCCCCACCATGCCAAGCCAAACCGCACCTTGCCTTGGCCCTAGCCATGCTAGCCGCACCATGTGCCAACGGCATTCCAAACCCTTGGCCCCACCATACCAAGCCCAACCGCACCTTGCCTTGGCCTTAGCCATACTAGATGCACCATGTGCCAACAGCATGCCAAACCCTTGGCCTCACCATGCCAAGCCAAACCGCACCTTGCCTTGGCCCTAGCCATGCTATCCGCACCATGTGCCAACGGCATGCCAAACACTTGGCCCCACCATGTCAAGCCAAACTCACCCTGCCTTGGCCCTAGCCATACTAGCCGCACCATATTCCAACGGCATGCCAAGCCAAACCGCATCTTGCCTTGGCCCTAGCCATGCTAGCCGCACCATATGCCAACGGAATGCCAAGCCTTTGGACCCACCATGCCAAACGCACCTAGCCGCACCACCATGTTGGCCTTCCCTACACATCTACCCAAACGAAGGCGTGCGACAATCAACGGTCCCCCTTCAACCCCAGAATCAAATCCTAGCCATCCAAGGTTACCAAACAACGCATTGTAACCTTTGGCCCGAAAACCTAAGTTTGGCCACGACAAACCATGCCATGCCAACGACATGCCAACATAGTCGCGCCACCATGCTGGCCTTCCCTAAATGTATACAAAAATAAAGGCGTGCGATAATCAACAATTCCCCTTCAATCCTATGAGCAAATCCTAGCCATCCAAGTTTACCAGACAACGATGGTAACCTTTGGCCCGAAAACCTAAGTTTGGCCACGCCAAACCATGCCATGCCAACCTAGCTGCGCCACCATGTTGGCCTTCCCTACACGACTACCAAAACAAAGGCGTACGACAATCAACGGTCCCCCTTCAATCCTAAGATCAAATCCTATCCATCCAAGGTTTCCAGACAACGCATGGTAACCTTTGGCCCGAAAACCTAAGTTTGACCACGCCAAACCATGGCATGCCAACCTAGCCGCGCCACCATGCTAGCCTTTCCTATGCTGCTACCAAAACGAAGGCGTGCGACAATCAACGGTCGCCCTTCAATCCCAGGAAAAAGTCCTAGCCGTCCAAGGTTACCAGACAACACATGGTAACCTTTTACCCAAAACCCTAGTTTGGTCACACCAAACAGCGCCAAGGCGTTCCATGCCAATGTGAAAAGGCGAGGGTACCCCAAATATACCTCAGGCTATAACTTTTCCTTCCTATAAGTCCTTTCCCCGAAAGTGATTGTCTATAGACTGAGTCGAGATAGTACAACAAATAGGTTCACACTTTGTGTGATCATTTATGGATACGGGATCGAGACAATACAACAACAAAGTGTGTTTGCTTGATACAAAGGTTCAGACTTAACCAAACTCAATAGGATTCACGTATCAAGTAAATAGGAATTAACGTTTGTACAATTTACTTTAATATATTATAATAAAACAATTATAATTCGAAAATATAAAGTAAATGAAACAACAAGATTTTGTTAATGAGGAAACCACAAATGCAGAAAAACCTCGGGACCTAGTCCAAAATTGAATACTCTTAGGATTAAGACGCTATACAAAATAAGACAACTTCGTATAGTTGAGACCAAGCAACTAAACCTATAGTTCACCTAGTTTCGTCTGTATTCCCATGCCTCCAATCTGTAAACAAGTCACGTACTTGGACCAATTCATTTGGTTCGTATTCCAAACAGTAAAGGAACAACAAATCTGTTTGGTATCAACTCTCTTCAACCAAGTGATATGAGTTGCGCAAAGGTTCCCTTGTTTATCTTAACATAAACTCCTTTGCCAGGTTCCAAGGTCTATCTTACGTTTAATCACCCAAATGTAATCACTATGATTAAGCTAACAACACTCTTCAACCAAGTGATATATGTTGATGTCGATCTTCCTCAATTAATCAATCCAATCTACCACAAGGATAAACAGATTATTAATTGGATCCTCTTTTTCCAAAACAAGTATTGTGCACACCAAAGTTTATAAAAACACCAAGTAAGAAATCTTCAATATCTTCTTTGTCTTCAAATCTTCTTAGATCTTCAATAAACACCTTCACACAATCACTTGAATCTCTTGTCATTAATCACACACAGAACGGAGTCTGTTAACAATGGATTATCACAAGATCGTCGTTAGATCTAACAACAGTCTAAAGATCCATGTCGAAACCTTGAACTAGTTTGAGTGAATCTTATATCAGAAGAGAATATTCTCAAGCATAAACAAACTAGGTGCAATCAAGATTCAACCATCGTTAGTCAATTAAACCAATACAAAAACTAAAGATAAACCGAAATATCTAGTTTCCCACCAATGGGTCGCGCTAGAGCTTCTCCATCCCAAAGAAGACTTTAAATTGAGCAGCCGTAAAAGATTTTACCTAATTAGATTACTCTCCTCTCTGATAGGCGGCTTCACCAGTAACAAAGACAAAAGAGTAAGTCTAGGTTACGCAGGATTAGTTTGCTAGAAATGCAAACTCAAAGTATTTATAGACAAGGAAGTTTGGACACCAAGGAATTTCCGAAACCAAAAATATTCTCAAGATATTTTCCATATTTACCCAAATTCATTTTTCATAATTCCTGTGAATGAACTGTCCAAAATTGTGATCGAAATTTCCTTGAAAAATCTTTAATCAGCAAATGCACATTACTGATTCTTATTTTCCATATATAATTAAAAACCCTTAATTAAAAATATTCTTAACTTATTTAATTCGATCTTGGGATTTACTTCCTTCTTAGCCTTTAAGGAATATCTTTGAACAAAATAGAATAAGCATTAATGCACCGTGTTCAAAGAGTGTCGACATCTTACTATTGCAAGTCTTTACCATGCTTGCTCACTTGAAACCTATTTACCACACTTTCAAACAAGTTTAGAATTGGTTCATCTGACTTTCAAGAACTATGTGATTGATCAAGTTTCACTCAATCACAACTCATGGGTTTACGGTTCTACTAAAACAAGTTTCGGTTCTACCTCCGTGTGACTACTGTGCATAGTTACACTAGCTTACCAAAGATACGACTGACTAGGTACTAGGATCGGTTCCCTACATATATTTGGTATCTAACTTGTATGCACTGCACATGTCCATAGGATCGGTTCCCCCTTCCCAAAAACTTGTTGCACATGTTCATAGGATCGGTTCCCCTTTCTTCCATAAACCTTGTTGCACCTCATACAAGGATCGATTCCCCTTGTGATGCACTGCACCTCTTACTAGGATCGGTTCCCCTCTTCCCAGTAATAAGTTCAGACATACACAACCTGATCATACCCCAGGTGATTACTTAGATCGGTTTCACTAATAAAAGTCATACCAATACATAAGTCAGGCCTCATGTGAATAGTTCTACCAAGAACACAAACAAGTCGTAACGCAACTACTCTTCCAGAATCAACTATTCTGGTCTCATCACTTTCCTTGCTTCCCTCCCCAAAACCAACCCGTTCTCCTCCACTTTGTGACCGAAGCAAGTCTGGAACGGCCATTTCTTGGTTTAGGCCGGACTTGTACAGATTAATCTCTCGAATCTAAAGTACTCCCTTGCAGTACATTGTTTAGGGTTTAAATTCGTTTCTCACCCACACACCCGAAATTACCGAAAACAGCAGAAACCATTTTCACCCAAAAACAACACCAAGTTAGAATTTGGCCTCGTTTTAGCTTACTAATGACATTGAGAAACTTCCATGAACAATTCCACGCGAAGTCTTGATGGAGTCCAACAGAAGTAAGTGTACAGAACATAGCAAAATGATCTTCATATGAGTTTTTAAGAACTACCACCTCAATTGTATCCACTTGAAAATTTATTGTTAAGCATATGATGGTCTTCAGTAAATTTATTAGTCCAAGTATCATCTATTGTCAATGACTCCTCGGTTGGAGCTAACACACCACCTCGGATAGAAACAAGGATCCAACGTGAATGTGGAAGTGGAACTAATTTGGCGTCTGCGCATACACCCATTAGGCAACCTCCTTTTTCTCAATTATTTGTTCTGGAAAACTTCATATGTCTGCTAGACTTCATATTTTTCGTTTCTTCCTTCGGCTTATGATGTGGTATTAGAATTACTTTAATATTTTCCCACATAAACTCATACCTATTTTCTTGGTTGTTCCAAACAGCACCAACATCAAATAACCAAGGTCTTCCCAACACGACATCACATATATTTATGTCAAGTTGTCAATGGCTTCACGAAGATTCGAGTTAGAATAACACTTTCCAAATGATAATGAAAATCTACAACCACCAATACGAGTGATTTTTCCTCCATTTCTAGACCACTCAATCTGATTCGGTTGAGGGTACCAATCCACTTCGAGACCCGTAACCTCTAACATTCTTATCGAAACCAAGTTCTCATCACAACTTTCATCCATTGAAAAATAGCATTCCTGCCATCAACTTCTCCAAAAAACTTGGGTGATATAATATTAAATTATCTCATGTCTATGATGGATTCCCAGCAATCCTGAAGAATGCTTAACTTTGAAAACACGGAACGGCTGAAGCTCAAGCCAATCAATACATGAACTATAATCTATTAAATCTTTAGTGTACTTGGAATAGGGTGACTCTAGATAAACTTAAATATGAAAGAAAACCGGAAATGCTATACTCCTCCCCAAACCCCTCCCTGTTCTTCTCCCTGTCATACGTGGCACGCATAGCTGTACAATAAGACACGAAAAAACAAAGACCACATAATCAAACTATCACGTAACTCTCTCTCTATAACTTCTCCTTCTTTTCATCTTCTTCATTGTGTTGTCTTCCTTAACTAGTCCCTGAAAAGAATTGAAAAAACGATTTCAGTTATCAATACTCCACTTAATCAAGAAAATTTTGATTTCCAAATAAGATCTAGATCAATAATACCTTCCATTGAGATTAGAACGAGAATTATCACGAAGCCAATAAAAAATTTCTTGAAGGAGTTGAAAATTAAATGAACCATTTTGGATCAGAAAATAATTCAAGAGTCGGATCGTGGATTTTGAATCCAGTCGAGATTCTCAAATATTCAGAAACCCATATTTGAGTTAACATCAAGTTTCTTGGATGTTAACTAGTTTACCATGAAAATGTTCAGAAACCCATTTCTAAGATCATATCTTCCAGCAAACCCATATTTATGATCTCCAAATGAACTATTAAAAATCAACCACTACCAACCCATTAATTGAATTTAACAGTCTTTGTAATGGAATTTTAAATCATAGAGATGACAATCTTTTGATTTCACCCATTTTAGATCTAAGCAAAATCTATGTATTTTTTCCCCTTAAAGTTGAATACCCGTTGTTGATTCTTTGGAGCTCTCGTGATCAAAAAATCATGATTCTTCTAAAATTAGGTGACACGGAATTGGTTCTGTAAAATGAAAAAAAAAATGAAAGAAAGAGAAAGCAGTTTTGATAGAAATAAAACAAAGAGAGAAGAAGAATTAGAATGGGAAAGATGTTCACGTGATTTTGGGCCACGTAGGGTTGCCACGTATGACAGGGAGCAGAACAGGGTGGAGTATAGCATTTCCGAAAGAAAACCCAACAATGGGACTTCTTCTATACATAAAGCATGTTATCAGTCGCAATAAATAATAATATCTTGCAACCCTAAAGTTTCACAAACCAAAATAGTAGTAGAAAGTGGTGTTGAACGAGATACGTATTGAACAAGGTAGTGCGACCAAAAATGAAGCATGCAACTTTCATGATGAACGAAGATAAAAAAAAAATCGATTAATGAAGTATTTATTTATTTATTTATTTATTTATATATAAAAACCTAGAGATGACAGATTCCTCGACTGATTCTTCTAGGCGACCTCATAGAAGAACAACGCAGGAAAATCTGCTCTGATGCCACCTGATATGTCACAAACAGAAATGATAAAAGACAAGGAGAATCCACTCCTTGAGGTGATGATAGAACATTCCAATCCAGAAGCAAATACTCTAATCCAATAGTAATCAATGCTATAAACCAACAACTTAATAGTTTTCATTAAACGATAATAGCAAGCCGCGGCGAAAGAAAAATGACAATGGTTTTCAAATTCTGCTCCCACCGTCTTTTGGTTTATCTGGACTAGGACAAATAACTTTTTTTTTGGAAAACAATGAAGGCTACCTTATTGTCTTATGTCGTGCTAGATATATGGTATTTGAAAACGTGATACTTACTCATGCTAGTCTTTTGATCCTTAACCTATAATGGAAAAATGGACGCCCCCTTCATTAGGTCGGACTAAGTGTAATATTAATAGTGCCTTTGATTGCTTGTCTACGTTTAATGGTGCAGGATATATAATTCGGGATTCTACCAGCAAAATAACTTTTTGTGCAGCTCTTACGTTTACTTGCTCCTTTCATCTCAAGCCTGAGACCGGGCTATCTGGTCCCTTTCGAATAAAGTTGTTGAGATCAATCTCACTAATATCATAGTACAAAGTAATACTAAAGATCTTTCTGACCAATTTGTTGGTTGGAATTTTGATGGAGACCAATATATGGATAGGGAGATCCCACTTGTTTTTGAAATTTAGTTAGTATTTTTTCATATTTTTTTTTTTGTAATATTTGTTAGTTTTGGGGGAATATATGATTGACAAAGTTGATAAATGTGTTTTTAACGAGAGTAAAATTTGTAAACTCGTGAAACAAAAAGCTTTCGGTGTTCTTATTCCTTCTTTGGTCGCGCTGTTGCATCTCCCTTGAAAAATTCCATTTTATTTGTAATTTTTCTGTAGCTTCAATATGAATCATTATTTTATTTTATGTTTATTGTAGATGGAATGAAAAATTATTCAACCCCAGAACATATAAGTCCTTGCTTCGTCCCTGTATATGGATGCTTTTTTTAAGCTTTCCCATTTCACTTCTCGCCATGTTGTCTATAATTTTTACTTTTCATCTTATAAACTTGTAATGAAGTTTCTCATATCTGGGATCATTGGGTTAAGGTAAGAAACTCCTTTATGTCCTAGTCAAGACTTCACACTCAGCTTCTGTCAATAGTTGAGGTTGAGTATTTGATTCTTTTTTTTTAGTTTCTGCTTATACTTAAACGAAAAATAAAAAATAAAAACTTTCAAAATATTTTCCTAGGAATTTTTGCAATGACATTGAGATCATTTACATTATTGTCATTTTTGAATGAAAATATTAGTTACATGTACCAGAAATTAACTTGTTTAACTTTCATATTACTAGGTTTTTATCAATATAGAAATACATGATTTTTAAGTCAACAGATTTTATGCGGAAGAAAGACTTGGGCAAATGCAGGTATGCACAGACACGCGTGTGCGTGTAGGTGTCGACAAGAAAATATTCTTACCAAAATTTTCTCCAGGGGGCTTATGATCGGGAGGTAAAAAAAAATTCAAACCAAAACTTATCTTCGGCACATGATATCAGTATTTATGAGATTTGTTTTTATTATTATTAGCATAGAAGAATTTCCATTATGAAAAAACGGGAGCATAAGAGACTTGTACCACCCTAATAAATACAACAAGGGAGGAAGAAAAAAAAGGGGAAAAGAAAAATACAAAAGAAGAGGGATAAAAAAGAACTAACCAAACCCCATGCCCAAACCAAAAACAGACTTAGGAAGGTTCAAAGTACATACAATTCTAGTTCCTTAAAACTGAATCAAAAGACACATCTTGAAAATCAGTAAAACATAAGGCCCAAGAAAAGAATCAAAACTTTTCCTTAGAATTGACTCCGGGTAAATCCAGCTTCTTATCCTAGAAAATTGTTGCGTTTCTCTCCAACCATATAGACCAAGTTATCATAGCAGTAACCGTTCCCCAAGAGAGAATATTTTTTGCTCATTATATGTGCATCAATTGTAGTTTTTTCACTAATTCTGCACATCTTGTATAAAACTTGCTAGACCATTTTTTTTTCATCCCAGTGAGCTATGTATTCATCTTGTTCTTCTTGCTTCACTTGTTATGTGAGCAACTTTTTTATTTGAGTGTTTACTTTATTCTTCTCCTTTTCATCGTTGCGGTTTTTAGAATGTGAATTGCGAGTGTGTTATTCGTAAAACAATTAGCGTAAAATATTTTTAAAGTTGGCAGTCGAAAATGTTGTTTACCCTTGGCATCCATTTTATAGATGAATCTATTTTGAAATCATATAATGAAAACGTTAATGTTTATAGTCAATAAGATATAATGGACGGCGGGTTATTTGTAATTTGGTTTACCAGGTCAAGAATAACTACATATCGAAATAAATAAGATTTCAGTCAGATGTGGTTACCTAAGTATAAATAACTCTTATACGACTAAAATTCACATCCTAACATTTATTTAATCATTCATTGTATGATTTTCATCATGCTAAAGAAAAGTTTAATGCATATGATTTAAACTGTTAAAAGCAAAAAGTTTTTAGGAGCTAGGTTTTTGGAACAAAATAACTACGAAATTCTTGCGGTTGATCAATCCAAGTTCCAAAAATAATTGAGTAACCACCGTTTTCATGGTCAGAGTGCATATGTAGACTGGGACATGAAAACAATTAAATTACAATAATAGAATTAACATGGGGAAATGTGGTGGTTATGGACGGGAAATGCGTGTCGTCGGATTCGAAGATCCTGTGGCCCTGAATTGCTGGTGGGGTAGGAAATAAGACTGAATCGCGGCCGTCCAGATGCGATCCTGCGGTGGGGATCGGTGGATCCGCGAGAGTAGACCGTGGTCGTAGATTCTATTTCTTAACATCGCGCGGATTAAAAAAAAAAAAAACTTCATTTCCTCCGCTCTATCTTTTGATTTCGAGTAATTTCTTCGTCTCCTTCACCGATTCTCACCAACAACAATTCTTGCAGTCTCCTTCACTGATTCTCAGCAACAACAATTCACAATTCGGGTCGAACGTGTATGTTCGTCTCTTTGAAGAAACCTAACCCTAATCTTTTCCTCTTCTTTTCTCTTTAACCTTGCGTCAGTCTCAAACTCTTCAAACTCTGTAAAAATAGCAGCTGCTAATGGGGATTGTCGAATCCTGATGTATCCTAATGAGGTAAGCATTGAATTAGGTCTATTTAATTAGTTTCCGTCACTGCCAAGGAGAGATTTTGGTGATTGATTTTGTAATGAATTCATAATTTGAAATCTAGGGTTTCATATAACCATTCAATTTTTTTCTTTTCGGTTTTCTCTGATTTAGTTTGCCATGAGAAAGAAAAACTATGTTTAGGACTTTCAAATCCTTCCTGATTATTGTTATTTTGGTGATATAATTTGAGAAATTCTTAATTAGGTCCTGAATTTTTTTTGTTGGTAGAGAAGAAGATATATTTAGGGACTACATAATTTAACCATTCAATTTCAATATGAGGTTCATCTTAATTTATGAGAAGCATCAAATTTACTAAAAATCCTTGAGAATTTACCTGAATTAAGGTACAACTATAGGAAAACAATATACTGAGATAAAACTCAATAGAACTCAATCAAATAGATAATGCTCTTCGAAGAATGATCACTTACCAATGCCCTAAAATCAAAAAAACACAGAATGAACAATTTAAAAAGACCGAATTATCAGTATACACATACTCAACAAAAAAGAAAAGTAGGCTTAGTGACAATAGAGTTAACCTGTTATTATAAATAAGAATACTTTGAAATCAGTTAATTGAAATGAATAAAGATAATAGACTATGAAATCAGATAACATAGAAGATAGAAAAGATTACCAAAAAATCGAATCTGATGAGACACCCATTGTTTTGTTATCCCATTCATCTTCATCATCTTACTGATTCGATTTTGCCTCATAAACCACTAAATCAAAGAAGCAAATATTCTTGCCATTATAGAAACTTCGAAAAACCTTCGGAGATAAAGGAAGAGCACAACTTGATTAAACAGGAGGCAGATTTTGTTGTTTGTTTGATCAAATAAGGAATCATGATCTTCAGAACTGTTTACCCTAGATTAATGAAATCAATTATAAATATCAAACGGGACTATAACCAATCAAAAAAAGATCTAACATAGCGAAACCCTAGATATGAACAGAAGAATAATCATGAACAACGAAAGACTTTTTAATTCTAGTTTGTGTTTTTGTTATCAGATCTTCATACACTCAACATTGATTCGATTCGATTAAAATAGAGAAACAGCCTTCATTATTTTTCTTCTCCGAAAAAAGAAAAACATAACCTCAAATCTAGACAGAATCCACGCGTCTGAACATTTCTAATCGAGGTCCCAGGACCACTTCTGTATAAAAAAAATAAACACAATCTGGACGGGTACGAATTACTTGCAAAATCCTACGGTCGTCTTTGTCCCAGACATAACCACCACTTTTTTTAAGGGGGAGGGGGGGGGGTTAAAGTGGAAAATATGTTTTTACCAAGGGTAAAAACCTTTCAACTGCAAGACACGTATTTAACAAAACGTACATGTGATTGAATATGTGACACAGAACAATAAAGATGTAAAATTTTGAAAAGTGAGGAATTAACAAAAGTAACTCCAAGGGTGATTATTTTCGTAAACCTAAATTTATTACGTACAAAATTAAGGGCAACTTTTATATTTGTGGAAACTAGTGCCATATGGTACAACGTCATAATAAATGTAAGGACTGTATGCAGAAAAACACAAAACACCTTAAAATTTAGTAGAAAATAACGCAAGGAAAATTGTGATGTTGTTTTGTCTATATATCTATGTAAGCAGAAGTGCTTTTTCCTACTATGAAACAATTTGAGAAGGTGGGCAGTTGCTCTTGTGTTTTTCTATGTGACTAGAGATAAAAAAAATAAAGATTGGATTAAATCTCACTTCTGGAAAAACTCTTATATTTAATGAGTAATTCATCTTCTAGATATTTACAAGATTCTTGTATCTGGCTCTATATTAATTGAGAAGGGTTTTAAAACTGTAGTTGAAGTTGGAAACTTAGGTTGTGTTTGGTATGAATTTTAATAACAGTTTAAACAAAAAAAGAGAGAAAACTCATTTGGTAGGGGAAATTTCAGAAAACGTTTCCATTTATTTTATGCTTTTAAAAACAAAAAGAAAAAGAGAAAGACGAATAATCATTTTTTGTGTTTTTTTATATCTTCTTCTCCTTTTCGGAAGTAAGAGATTGGGGAAATGACTGCAAGTGAGTCATGACCAGTATCACAATCTCTTAGACAAGTCTTTACATTTCTAATTTAGTTGATTTTTCTTGGTTTTCAAAAACAGTTTTTATCCTACCAAATAATTTATAGAAAATGAAAACAAGAAAAAAAGATATGTTTTCAAAACTGTGGAAAACTATTTTTGAAAATTGTTTTTAAAAAATGTACCAAACTGGCCCTTATTATTAGTATCGGTAAAAATTTGTGGCAGAGGGCTTTAAGACTAAATGGTCTATATAACTTATTATATGTTTTGATGAAATAAATAAAAATGATTCTTTTGTCTAGATTTGCGTACCAATGATTGTTAGATATGGTATATTTATCCAGGTAAACTAATATCGACACATAAATTGGATATTATAAGCAAAACACCAAAATCCACATTTGATTTGATAAAGAACATAATAAGTGTGAAATTCGCGTAGAGTCAAAGCATGCTTGAAAACCTTTCAGTAAAACTACAAAAAAATACTTAACTCTTAAAAGGAATTCATTCAAACCTACTTAATGAAATTATCCCTAACTAAGGTGGTAAGAAATGGTTTGTTTCATAGAAGATTGCAATTGATATTACCATGTGTGTCAGCTTAGGATTAAGGATGAGGTCTTAGATGCCTTTAAAAGTAAAAAATTGAAGTTGAAACCAAATGGATGTTAGCATTGAAAACATTGGGTGTCACCGTGATAATGATCATGATCAAGTACATGTATAAGATGTTTGTATGCAACATGTATGAGATGTTTTCATGCTCACTGACATTATTCATGAAACCACGGTCCCTTATTCACCACAATCGAAAGATGACGTTGAACAGCATAACCGAACCCTTAAGAAAATAAACAAATGTCAAATATTAAATAGTTCAGTGATCTTGTTAAGCTCCGGTCCAACCTAATTCTCGGTCGCAAGAGACTTGTATTCTTGTTATATCTCGAACATTATACCTTTTAAAGGATCATATGTAACATCATATGATATTTATATGCTAGGGACAAAAATATTTGTAATCAGTACCACCAAAACCATGCTAGAAGTTTGACATGAAAGAGTTGGACCCTGTTTGATATGATCTTAAACATGAAATTTATTTATAAAAAATAAATAAAAAATCTAATGGTTATTGTCTAGTTAGTTAATCTCATTATGTTGAATGTATGCTTAAAAGATATAATCAGTATAATGTTAAACCTGTTGATTATACTCCATTGACCTTACTTGTAATCTTAATAAAAATGGGGTGAGGGAATTTCACAAATTGAATATTTACGTGTTATTGGCAGTATAATGTGTGTTTCCACATTTTTCTTCCTGTCTTGATGTGTGTGATTCTCAATTTAAGACAGATAACTCTATCTTGGACACATTTATTCTCTAAAGTCATTAGGATACTTATTTTGAGATGTGATCAACCAATATTTTGTTAAAGACGGTTTATCAAATAAGTGGGTATATCTAAATAATATTATTAATTTTTCCACTCTATTATAAGGACAATTTGTTAAACAAGGGGTTCTGTCTAAATAACATTATTAATATTTCTATCAATTTTGAAGATAAGTACTTCGACTAGTTTTGTACTCTCTATTATAATGATCCCCCACTTCCATAAGTTAAACGATATTAAGAACTTAGAAAGCTCATTCTTAGCAAGTAAACAAATAAATAAAAGAAACAACCTTGTGAATATTTAAATAAATTACCAGAGAAATAGACAATTAAGAGTTCAAACGCATTCGTGTAATTAACCCGTCGTTTCATAAATATGAAAATTTGAATTACAGTAATGTTCTACTTTATCCGCCCAATTTTGCTACACCTAGCTTATTTATGCAATTGTTGCACTCAATTGGAAGTAACCTATAATTGGCTTTTCTCAAATGATCTTGACCAATCAAGAACACACTTATTGTAAAACTTTCACTTATAGCCTCTACTAGGTGTGCTTTGTACGTGGCTCAACATTAGGATCCTCTTAAAGAAGTCGGGTATTATAAGAAGCACAATGTGTACATTTGTGGTGAAGCCATTGGAAGGGAGAAACCCCTTTCTTCTCGCAGTCATGGCACAATATGTCCTGTAAAATCCGTAAGTACCTAAATTAGTACAACCCATATTTTTAACCAAACTAAAAATGTAAGAAATATGGTTAAGTACACACTTGAGTCATCTTAGAATATTCCTCTGGAAGTATTTCTTCGGCCAACAAATCGTCAATCATTTTGAAGTAGACCTGTAAAAGCAATACGAATACAAGAAGCTCAACAAATAAGTAAAAGTTAAAATTCATGTACACCCATGTGAATAACTGACCTTCATGTTTCCCAGTGACTTGCTACATATTGGGCATGTATATTGAGTACAAGTGTATTCCTATAACCAACATCGGAATATAACATGTTAAAGAAGTTCGGATGTTCATGAAATCTATAGAAAAATACATCAACATAGAAACTTCTAAAGAGTTGTATACCTTAAAACATTTTTCGTGCATCAAATGCCCACATGCAAGAGCCCTCACAGGAGATTTGGACGTGAAAATGTACTCCTGGCAGATTGGGCAGTTGGACTCAAAAGATTTTTCTCTACATATATGTGTCGAGAAAGAAGTTGATAAACATGTGTTGCAATTCATGCAATGACAGTAGTCAACACCCAAGCCCTTTCCAACGCGACATATGTTGCAAAAAGGACAATGGTAAATCTCTCTGAAAACATGAAGCATGGAAATAAACAGGTTACCTTCGAACGGTTAAACTAAAATAGTTATTTCACATATTTATTATTTGTAACCCATATAAAAATAAGTGATTAAACTAACCAAACAGACCTTTATAATTATTCAACGGAAAAATTAAACACAACCATCAAATATAGCCCAAAACAATTGAATAAACTCTTAGTCAACAAAAAAAAAGTTAATTACCATATTTTCATAGTTAAGTTTTTGTAACATGTGTGACATAATTGATGATTTTGAGGACTAAACAATACCCTTAATTAATCTTAATTTAATCATGAAAAAGAACATCATCTTACAGAATAGATTTTTGTATAGATTGTGTTTATGAGATTTTAGAGAATTATTCTAGAAAAATAATCAAACATTAGTTGATTCTATATCGATTAGTGTTATGTTGAGAAGGCACAATTGGAGATACTCTCACTAATTGTGGGATACTCAAGGTAATATGGGGTTGGGTTTTAACTAAGGGGGTATTTTTTAGATGAAATGTCAATATTTCCCTTTACACTAATTAAACTAAAAACATCTCGATCATTTTAAGTTGGATTTTCTCAAAACCATCCTCTTCTTCCATAACTTCAACATATCATCTCAATTAATCGATAATTCCAACAACAAAAATCGAAGCAGAAATTAATCAATGATCATTTAATCTTCTCTGCTAATGAAAATGATTAGAATAGGAAGTTAACTCAATCATACCAAAAAACAAAGAAGAAGGCAAGTCATTTCAATATACCAAATCCAAATAGTAATTATTCAATTGTAAAGCTAATGAAAATGATTAGAATAGATCTTTTCAGAAAATAGTATAGTATGTGGTATCTCACACGCATGTCAATAAAACAATGACACACATCACAAAGAAAGACAAGTAGCTTAACTTATTCTTTTGTTTTGTTTTTAGTGTATAAACTTCAAGGTCCCATCCCTATTATTTCGTTGTGTCTCAAATTTTTGCTCCCAAAATGACCACAATCGGTATCGTCGAGAAACATTTTTCTATGCCGATTGTGAACTTACAAATGCCGAATCTTTGTTTAACAATACCGATTGTACCTGGATATTTGGGAAATATCAAATGTCGGCATTGTTTTAAGATGAAGGCAATACCGACTCCAAAATCGATATTGCCTTCATCATAAAACAACGCCGACTGTGGTTAGATTTGGGTTTTTTTCATGGATAAAAGTTTGATTCTCTATAAAAGGTTGTGACATCGAATTAGGAGTCATTAAAATCAATATAACCACCCACTTCTTGGTGAGATGAGGATTCCCTAACATCAAAGTCCTCACTAGAATCTCGCATATCACTCAAATCTCCTAAAATCCTTCTTCTTCTTATATTCTCTCTATTCTATAACTAACACTAAAAATAAAATCTAAATCTAAAGTTTAATCTTAACACACTTGGGGATACTCAAGGATAATTTAGTCATTACCAAAAATAATAATTGGATAATGGATTTTTCAAATTACTTCATAATGTTTTTTTTTTTTTTTTAGTATCCTCCAATTCCTGGTGGTATCCCCTAGTTGTGGGTTCCTTTTTAAATGAATAATTATAAAAAGTGTGTAAACTTACAAGGAGGTAGTTAATTGAGATTTATATAGACTTTCATAGATTTTTTACTTGAGTGACTCCCGGAGATTTTCTAAAAATATAGAGATTTCTAGTGATTCTCGGAGAGTATATTAGAGAGTCTTTGTGACTTGTAGAGATAAAAAAATTGATATTCGTAAAGAGTCTCTGTGATTTTAGAGACAAAAAAAATGTATAATATCTAATCAAAACTTCAAAACATCTACTGGTTACTTTATTATGCACGTTATAATCTAAATAAAAGTACCATGAATACCTAGTAAAATACGTGTTCATTGTCAAAATAAATCTTGTTGTTTCCTTATGCTTATGTTTTCATTTTATTTTTATTTCACTCATCCCACATTTATTTTATTTTCTATACAATCTCGCCACAAGTTTACCCCGCAAATGGCCCCTTACTTTGTCATCAGCTCCAAAAAAAAAAAGAAAAAAGAATGGTCCTACTATCAAATACAAATATTCCCCAAGTTTCCAAGTCTCCAGAAATATCACCTCTTGAGAAGAGATTTCTATCATGCTTATTTTCCTTAAAAAGTCTCTCCAAATCTATGAAAACAATAAATCAATGACTTTCAATTCTCATTCGAATAACTGGGATGTTGGAGTGACTCTTATGAAATCCTATTCCAATAACATGGAGTTTCAGAGAAGAGGAAGGATCCCTTCACACTTTTATTATCACACTATCTCACACGTTAAACGTCATTTTTGTGAATAAAAACCAAACCGTAACGGATTTGAAGCTAATATTTTTATGATATGTTTCTCTTACCAAGTTCTACATGCCTACCAAAAATGAACACATTCCAAAATATAAAACCTCACCATCTACCGGTCTTAATTTCGACGGACAGAAATCCGTTGATTTTCAACGGCTCATTTTCAAAGTAGTAGATGGTGGTGTTATACATCTCGGAATACACTCATTTTCGGTAGGCATGTAGAACTTGGTAAGAGGAACATATCTTCAAAATATTAGCTTCAAATCCATTTCTAGGGGTGGGACTTGGGTTGGGTTAACCCACCCAACCCATGCCCAACCCAAATATTGGGAAGACATGGGCAACGTGTTTCAAGACTTTGGGCAAGCTTGGGCATAAGTTTTATAAACCCGAGTTAAATTTGGGCAAGCATGGGCACAAATATTTCTAACCCAAGTAACCCGCCCAACCCGGAGAACTATGATATAGTTATATAAAACTATTTTTATAATTGATATTATTATTGTATTTAGAGTAATTTTGGATATTATCTTCAAATCTAATAATGAAAATATAAATTATATTTGTTTCATTAATCATTCAATATGATAAAAGTTTATATTATTATAAATAATCTTCTATTATTTGGAAATTTGAGATAAATAGAGCAATTAAATCTTATTATTACTAAAATTTGTTATTATTATATTACCAAACTCGTATATCCAGCGAAACTTGGGACAACCCGAGGAACCCAGGGAACATAACTTGGGCGGGCTTGGGCAGTACTTTTATGAGTTCCACGGGTTCGATGGGAAATCTGGGCAAAGGATTCCTAACTTGGGTCTGCCTCGGCCAAGCCTTCTAACCCACCCAACCAACCCAAGTCTCACCCCTATCCATTACGGTTTGATATTTATTCGCATAAATGACGCCCAACATGTGAGATAGTGTGATAATAAAAGTGTGAGGGGATCCCTCCTCTTCAGAGAATTTAAATGACTCAAAAAAAATCTCTAACCAATAACAAGAGACATTAGGAGACTCACCAAAAGTCTCAATGGACTAACAGTGGATTTGAGAACTCTCTGAAAGTCATTTGAAATCTCATTTGACTAACCCCTGTTAGTATTCAATATGGATTAAATAAAGAGATTGAACTTTTAGTTTGTTTTGGAGGGAAAAGTAAGAATTAGGATTTGTAATTGGTCAGAAATTACAATTATTTTGAATCATATTATTTAAGATTTTTGAAAAAGATTAGGGTTTATTTTAGTTTGGGAAAAATGGAGGATTAAAATTAATTAGATTGTTAGTTTAAGAATTTGAATTTGTTTGGTTTTTCACTTTAACTTCAAAAATTTTACCGTAAATAATAAGTGTATGGACTACATTTAAGAAAAGGCAAATACAAACACTGAATTAACGACTAGTCTGCTTTTATCACCTGTCATCATCATATAATTTGCAGATTCCACAGAAGTATTTCGCCATGGAGAATTCATCACAGGAAATGTTAGAGCAAGCGGGACTAATAGGTTGAACTTTCATACATTTCATGCACATCATCTCGGTTGTAGACTCCCTACAGATGCACAAATCAGTAAGCCGGTAATGGAAAATGACAGTGAATTACAAACTAGAGGATATGAAAACGCTGCAAGGTAAAGAGTTAGTTCTAGATTATGGATATAAATACCTGTCCATTGTGTGATCAAGCACAGACTCGTCATGGCAATGTATGCATGTAAAGAACTGATTGCAACAAGAGGCAAAAAGCTTGCAATTCCTCTTGTAGTGTTTGCAACCAAAAGTTCTTTTCTCTTCGTTTTGATAAGATGGATAATGACCAGGAATTTCTCCATTGTTGCTTCCGCGTGCAACTTCTTGATGATGCATTTGCTGGGTAGCCAAACTTCTTGTAATATCATGTGATGTTCTTCTGATTTCCAACCCCGAATCTTCATGGCTCATGTTCAAAAGCTGCTTCTGGTCATGTCCAAGTGTCTCATCTTCAAGTGGAACTTTAGCTGGTTTCTCAACCTGGTCTTTGACAAATACTACTCCCTGAAAGCGCTTCTCATCTTCATTACTTGAACCATTAAACTCGCGGCCTTGGAAATTTTTTAACTTGCGATTCAAAGGTTTTGCCTTATCCCTTGTAGAAAGTCTAGCATTAACACCGTTACAACCTCTTTCTCGAAAGATTGATACTCTACTAGGAAGGTTCATCCCTTCAAGGTCGTTGTAAGTTTCACTGGAAAGATAAGTTGCAACAATCTCCAGTGGATCTTCTTTTCTCAAAGGGAAGCCATTGAACTCCTCTTCTGTTGCAGTCATGCCACTCTTGTCTATGCCCTCCCACCATTCTGCCAACCATTCAGTAAACATTGTATTTTTTGTAGCCTTAAACAATATGGACAATATGCCGTGTTGTTCACCAGGTGACAACGACATCATAAGCCACGACAAAATTACTTGCAAATTTTCTGCTCTTGTCATGAAGCTTTGTGCACATACTACGATAATAAAGGATTCTCTGTTGAGGTGTACCATCCAGAAAGCTTGGTGTTTCAGCAGGAAAGGAAACATGTAACTCACACATTTCATACAGAATATCAGTGACATCACTTAGTAGCTCCTTTTCCAATTTGTGGTCAATAGAATACGAAAAGTTTATGTTTTCCAATTTCGCCATAGCCTCCACAGCTGGGAACACTATCTCATCTTCGCTGTAACAATGTATTTTGTAAAGAAAGCGGAAAAGATGAAATCGCTGAAGGAATTCCTTAAGGAACTTAAGATTTAAATCCATCTTCCCGGACACAACTATAAGATATTCTATATCACTTTTCAGGGCCTTATGGAAGAGAAAAAAGAAGTCAATTGGTTTGAACTCTTGAGTAAGATTAGAATCAGCGTCGTTGTTCTGTAACACATCTATCGAATAAGGAGGTATGTTTCTTAGAGCCTCGGGGAACAATATCTGCAGATTCATTTCGCTAGAGTACAATGTATTGTCACCTGCAATTTTCTGTCATAGCAGTAAAATCTAGTTTTTCCTGACCAGAATGAGACTTCTGGCGATGATGAACTTCTAAATCCTCCATAAAGAAAGCAGGCATGCTATTGAACATATAGTGTAGCTCTTGTCTGAATGTTTCAATAGTGGTTTTCCCTGAATAGTCAATGCGGACCCACTCGTTCAAGACAGAAGCAAAAGATATGTCACTTACAGATCCTGTTGCAGAAGATGAAAAAAATATCAGGACACTGACGTTCGAAGTACCCCAGTCATGCATCAAATAGTTTTAATTCGAACATTTCAAAGCAAACCTGCTGACTTTATGCTGCAAGTAATAACATTTGACTCATCTTCGGTTAGATGGGTTGACAACCAACTTATCACACATTTTAACAACCCAAGAGGCATCACTTGCAAGCTCTTATACAACAAGCTCTGCTGCATTTCATAACCACAGTGCTTGTGGATGAGAGGGAAAACCTGTTAAATATTAGGAATGAGTGAAATGTTATGTTGACCAATGGTAATCAATTAAGATCTTGTTCATAAAGTTCTGGAAAATTGAATCAATCTTGTAATTTGCCAAGAGCTAACAACAAAGAATTGGTACTTGTTGCTTTACTACCACTAGATAAATCTGACACTGCCAGAGATATAAAGCATATAAAACTAGGATCTGATTCAAACATGTGAAATCCTGATGAATTGTTTGGATCAGATGCCTAACAATGAAGTGAAAAAAAATCTAATAATTTGAACTAACTCTCTTCCCTATACATAGGTCTCTTCATGGTGGAAAGGAAGATATTGTACCTCGGATTCCTGAAAAGCAAAGTGCGCACTGACCCCCTCTATGAAAGAGACCAATTGTGATCTCACCTTCTCCAAATGGCTGGAGGATGTAATATTTTGTGAACTAAAAATTTGTAGAGCTTGAAATAGACCTTCAATCTGTGAGTCATCTGGAAACCTTCCGTATGAGAAAGATGAGGACTCGTCCACAAGTTCATTTAATACTGAGAAGAATACTTTGTCCATGGCAGCACTGAGATAACAAACATGTCCTTGTGAATATAAACCAAAATTAAAGGACAGAAAGAACAGAAAAGCAAATCTTTAGCATACCTGTAGAAAATGAGGACGTCTAGAAAGAACTTTAACCGGCTACATATAGAAGATAAATGTGAATAAGTCTCGGATCCTATTGTGTCTTGAAGCTCCTCTAGAATTTTGTTCAAATCCCTACTGATCACACCATGCCAAACATGAAGAATATCAACAGGATGACGTTTAGCAGTATCTTCGGTACGATTTGATTTTATCCCACAGCAGATTTTCCCAGATAAGCTCTTGCCTGACAAGTATGCCTTTGGAAAGTACTTCTTCAAGCATAATGGTCCGTTAGAGCTTAAAACCCAATTTCCACTTTCATGGATGCTGAAGGCTTTGGAAGTTGGTTGTCTTTTCTTAACGAGCCAGGATATCAGAACCTTCACAGAGAAACAAATTTTATTACCAATAACTACGTTAACTCGAAACTAAGAAGTTACTGGCATACCTTTTGTAATAGATTCTCTTTAGGAATAACCGTTTTGATGCAAAGCGCGAAATCGTCATGTTCAGTTTTAGGAAGATAGGATGCCATCCATGGTAACACATCTTCCAACAACATTATAGGTACACTATAAATGAACTGCCTAACAAGTGAAGCCTGTTCTTCCAAGGAGAACTGAATTAGCAAAGGAAAAACCTGCATAACACATACGGGTCATGAGGGAGAAATTCTACTCAATCATTTTCACCTCCACACCAATACAAACACATTGATTTAAAGAATATACACTGCAAAGAAAAAGAAGATAAAAGAGTACATCACTAATGAAAAGAGTAAGTAATGTGTAAATCCCGATTGAAAATATGATCTCTTATACTTGAACTTAAGGAAAGTTACCGAATCCTGTGTCAGTATAGATATGGAAATTGCCCAACCAAGATATCTGAATCCGAAATACCTGAAGCAAAGTAAGGCTTTTTTTACCTGTTCTTCTTCTTGGAGCATATGCTGGAAAATGGAGGACTGCAATGAGTAAACACGGTTCACCAGTTCTTGAAACGGTAGTGAAAATTTTCCATCAGCCTCCAACAATGAACTGAACCACCAGAATACTGATTCAAAAAGATCATCTATGGTTCTAAGTTCAATGTTTTTTACACATTCGTCCAAGGATTTAAAGATAACCTGCAAAAGCAATTACAATTAAAATACAGGAGTCTATCCAGAGAAAAATAGGACTCTTGTCTAACTGAGTAGTAAGAACTCCCATTCAAAAACTTGTTCTATCGGTAAGGAATACCAAGTCACGCAATAAGATAGATTCTGACAGAAATAAGTCTCTACCAGAGAGAATTACAAGTATCTTTAATTGCAATGGCAAGGAGCTAACTACATCTCCATTTTGATTAACCCAAAAAAATCATTAACAACAAACAAAGCTATTGACATGATCTAGTACCCAAACTGATTTGTAAGTCACGTGATTGGGTTATTTCTCTCACAACGACGAAGAGAGTTCACCTTGCTCAAAGAAGCATATAATCATTTAATTTGGAAGCAACATTTACTAAATTCCGCTCAAACAGATAATAAATTAATTTGGAAGCAACATTTACTAAAATTCAGCTCAAACAGATAATAAATCGAAAGGCTAAGTTATGGAGAATAGTACACTCACCTCATTCTCAGCAGCTGAGTGATACTTATAAACAACTTGAAGATATCGAAACCGGTATAGAAGATCAAGAATCAAATCACGTCCAGGAAACCCATTAATCTCCAAGAAAGACAAAGTAATTTGATGAAGCTCTTCAAGTTCAGCCCTAAAAGCTTTATGAAAAGATAAAAACATAAGAATCGGAGCATCGATAACTCTAACACTACCAATTGTACCATTATTGCTTGCCCCAACCTCAACCATATCTAACAATGGACACTCTTCAGAGGAAAATTCATGATTACCACCACCACACCACCACCAATAACAACCACCAAACCCCAGAAACTCCCCATTTTGTTCCATTAACCTCAGATTTACCTCGTTCGATCAGAAACAAAAAAACTTCGAATTTATCTCTCACTTTCTGACTTTCAGAATCTCTTCTACTTCTACTTCCATTTTATAGACTAAATTGTATAGTTTTTTATTTAGGTTTTTCTTGACTTGTGAATTTCAGTCTAACTTCTAACCCAGGTCATAACTGGACCAGCGGTGATCATCATCTAATTTGTTTGAATTTTTGCAATATTCAGTTCTTAAAAAATTTCTCGTTACATATGAGTTTTAAAATTCTTATAACTTGTCGATTTCCCGCATTTATTTTGTCTTTTCCCGCGCTGATTTGTCGCTTAAGTTTTCTCAAAGACATTTTTCATGCCGTGTATGCCTTGTCAGCTCGTGACGGTATTGCTAAAGAGTCCTACTAGGGTGCCCGTCTGTTGCATTTTACGTGCTCCCATCAATGATGAAACGTGCATCTAGATACTCTAGGGTGTCCGCCTGTTGCATCCAGATGCCAAAGGTCTGAGTGCAGAGATTACACCAATTGGCTTGAATTTGTCATTTATTTATTGTCGAAAGCTCTAATTTGTTTCATTTTACACCTCCTTTTCAGCCATTGGATGTTTTATAAGAACTTGTCGATGTGGAGTATGTTTATAAGAACTTGTCGATGTGGAGTATGGTGTTGTTTATTTAAGCTACTTGACCTTGACCTTCAGGACTTGGCATGTGTGATTCGGAGTAAGGCACGAGGTAGCTCAGAGCATAAACGTGGAGTGGTTCAAGTCTTCATTCGGTAGTTGGTTTGGTGGGACGTACATATTCGAGGAGACCAGATGCATGAAATGGATCAGCAAATTTGGCGGGTGGGGGCTTTGTGTTCCAGCTCTAGTCACTCAGCGCTGGCGCTGTGCCAGTCCTATTTGGCCTTTGGAGCATTTTTAACATATACTACTCGTACAATTTTGTTGCAAAGCCGGGTCATACATAGAAAAGAGTTATATATATACGACCTGCTCTATCTTCTACGTGATTGTGCGACTCCGTAGACTAATTTGAACAAGGAGAGTGTACTCGCGTTGCACACATGCAAATGTTTCCGGGTCATATACATAGGCTGATAGGCAAGAGTTGTATAATATACAGTACCTGTTTTGTCTTCTATCTGATTGTGCCATGGAAATGTTTTCACAGACTAATTTAAACAAGGAGAGTGTAGTGCGTCGGACACATACAAATGCTAGTTCATCACTTTACCTTCAAAGTTTATTGAAGATTTGGAGGGGGGAGAGAGATCTTCTAATCGCATCCTTTGGATAGGCGTCTTGCAAGGGACGACTACATAACATGCCTTGGAATGATGTAACTTGGAAGCCTATTTAGAATCACAGGACTTTCATCATCTAGTTTTTGCCTCTTGGGATGGAAGCTAGAACTTGGACATCATTATTTTTTTTAATTATTTTTTTGATCGGCAAGACTTGCACTCATTATTAAATCTTTACGATAGAGTAACTGAATTAATTTTTAGCATAATTGTTACATAATAAATTATGGGTATCAAAACGGATCATTGATATAGAAATAAAATTGAGATAAAAAATTAACGTGATTTGGCCAACTTAATCATTAACGTGATTTGGCCAACTTAATCTACATCTATGGTCAAAATTTCAAATGTTTAAATAATTTTGATCTCGAGAATTTCATGATTGAGGAATGATTACGTATAAATAAAAATCCATATGTATAGAATGATAAGAAATAAACTGTTAATGAAGGGCAAAGACAATGGGACAGGCAAATGAGCAGATTTTTCCATTGCCACCCCACAGTAGGATTGCCAAACCAAGAAAATGGATGGGCCAACGCTCAAATTTGGGAATTTTCCCATCCAGTCTCAAATTAAACCGAGAATCCCGACAAGAGACAAGTGATCCAAACTGGGACGGTCATCCTATCTTACATCGAGCCTCGGCCCATGTTGAGACGCTACTCGTTTCACACTGAGCTACTCGGTCTCAACTAATCCAATAACGACAAGGTTAGTCCAACGACTATCATCTCATTTCTTATTATAGCGTGTTTGGTTGGAGGGAATGAAATCAATTTCTGGTAATATAATTCCATTCCCATGTTTGGTAAACAGGAATAAAGGGAAGTTAGGAATATGATTCCCAAAAAGTAAAGGAATATAAAACCCATGGGGGTGGTGGGTTTAGGATTCTCCCTCACTGGGGAATAGGATTCCTGGGAATAGAATTCCCTTCCTGCCATACAAACACACTCAATCAAGTTCAACTCCAAAATCACACCTTCTTCACCCATTCCTATAACTTTTCTTCTGTTTGTATCTATTCTCACTCTAATCAATACCAATGCCTCCCAGAGTTCGTGTTCCTAAACATACTCAAGAAGAGGATTTAGCTCTATGTAGAGCTTATGTTTTTAGAACAAGACATAGTGTCTATGGTCATTAAAATATGTCGATTAATTGTATATGACAGAATATTGTTGCAACGTCCGCATAAAAACGGAAAACACGATGGGGTGTGATGCTCATTCCTTGTCGGCTCGTTTTTAAGTAACAAGTCATGGTGTCAATAAATTCCTAGGAATGGTAGTGCAGCTTAATCTCCATAGAAGGAATGGTGAAACTGAAGCTAAACTGATACAAAGAACTCTAGAAACATGGCAGTCATTTAATGGCAAACCATTCGCTCACGAAGCTTGTTTAACATTCTTAAAGAGCTCCACAGGTACAACCCCTTTTGCTTCATGGATGCTCCACCGCTAGGTCATTGAATGAGGACGTTAACGAACGAGTTTTATGATTTAGTTTTAATTGAATGATATATTAGTTTTAATCCAATGTACGTAGTTTACGGTAATTTGATGTAGTTTGCTTTAATACAGTATGTAAAAATTAAAGAGTTATAATCCAATATAGTTTGCTTTATTCAAATGTAGTTTATTTTAAGATAAGAAAGTTCAAATTTATTGCGGTATTTATGGTGCAAATACAAAGAAAATTTTCATTGATTAAATAAACATAACACAAAATAAAACCAAACTAAAACATAAAACACCTAGGACACCAAATTAAAACATAAAACTAAATCAACAGTAAATCAATCAGTTCCTACACTTAATCAGTCCACTCCACCGAAAAACACGAGAGACATTTCCAGAATTGTTTTTCATATGTGTCTTCTTCTGTAGAAGTGTAAAAATGCACAAAGTCGTTCAACCGGATTTGAGCATCCACTAATTCTCTGTGGAAAATGTTTGTATTTGTGATCTTTATCTCCACAATGCTCCCAGTGTAATCACCTCTTCAATTTGTCTTTAAGTTTCAACTTTTTGCACAATGATGCTAACTTTTGTTTTTTTACTTTAACCTTCATATCATCATATAGCATATGTCATGCTTCATGACAATTAGAATTTTGACATTGCAAATACCCGAGCTTTTTCGGTTGTGATTCAGTGACCATTCTGATGCGTGAAAAACCTTATCGTGGAAACTTTGAATACATCCAAGAGCATTGCATCATACTGTGGTACCATGAAACATAATGGACAAACTTCTTTTAATTCTAGAGTAAGTGGTAAATAGATTTTTTTCATTCACACTTGTGAAGATTTGATTTTAAACCTTTTTTTTTTTTTTCAATTATGAATTCATTTTTTTTATTTCTTTATTTCCTAAAAATGGAAGTTGGTTAATGTTCATTTCCTTTAAATCCCATAAAGGTTTTAAAGATTAAACCATCCTTTTTTTTTTCATCTCATTTATGTATTTGTCTTCTAATAAGAGCTTGTTATCCAATGAATCGATATGATTCACCACAGATAGAACACAAACTACATAGCAGGAAAGCGAGCAACAAGCTGCGTCGCAAGACCCTTTTGAATTGCAAAACCTATCCTCTTAAAAACAAACTCTCTCGACCCGGGGGTCATGACATTACTGTGCATGACTTTTTGCACTCTCTTGAGTAGTCCCACTTCCTCTGAAGCCAAAAAATCCGAAAGTATCAAAAGCAAAGGAAATAAAAGCATGTCCATTATCAATACATGCTTTGCTATCTTACGCGAGGCTTCCCTCAGTGCTGCTTGTCCAACTGTGAATATGCCATGTCCAATACCTACCAATGGAGAAACACCAGTGAGGTCAACACATGTGTGTTTTCCACTAGCCCATCCAAAAATAAGAACGTCTGCTGGCCTGAGCATTGATCTACCCTCAAGTGGGTCTGTTAAAAAGTTGACAGCCGCTTATTTCTTCGCTGAGATACCATCTCTCCAAAGTACATCATACAACGTATCTCTCACATGATCATGTCTATATTTGAAACCGGGATCCACCTTACAATGGACCGCATGTTCCCCATAAGTGTCTAAGCAGCCTGTGATACATGCTGGACAACGTGAATCTGAAGGGTACAAAGGAATCATTAACATGTACTTTAGGATGGACCGGTATTCTACGGGTGACATCTTCTGTCCAAGGCCCTCAATCGGAATAGCAAGAAGAAAATCCTGAGCATGCGCTGCTTACAGGCAACCAAAGACCGCTTTTTGTATGTCCGATAACTCATAAACTGTATCTATGTCTTTGACCAATTTGCTAAAAAGAGCACTCGCCAGGTTACTTTGTGTTTTAAGGGGGGCGGTGTCCTTATTAGTATAACTGCTAAAGTCATAATCAGAAAGATTTTCTTTTAATGTCTTCAAAGCCTTATGAAAATTGTCATCCATGTCCTCTACTCCACTCCCTATTAAGATATGATTTTGTAGGCCCCAGGATTGCACCCGTGATGCTAGAAAGGAATATTGAGACGCCTCCTTAGCAGTGTATAAACCAAGGACCCCCATATCTGATAGGTAGGTTGGATAACCTCCAATGTAAATCCCAAAAGAACATCCCCCCATAAATCACAATACCCTCTACTACCTCTCTCAGGCCTCTATCAAAAATATGTGCTGCCTCTATGGTGTAGTCTGGGCAACAAGTCCGGAGCTCAAAGAGTAGCTTGGAGATTCCCATGCATGCACGTAAGAGTAAAAGTTCACTCTGCGGATAACGGATCTTGGATAAAACCCGCATTAAATCTACCGCCTTCTCTGCTCTTCGGATAGCAAGTCCCTCCACAAACCCATTATCAAGGCTTACTGCACCACCCAATAACTTTACCCCATTATCTGGCCTCGAAATTTCAGCAGGAAACATCCCATATCTCATCCTCCGTCCATCACAAGAGGGCCAAAAGAGTTCTGTTTTCTTAATATTCAATATAAGCCCGAAATCAGGCCCTTCCGTCTGGACAACTGTTAGTGCCTTTGCTACCTCTTCAGTGCCCCCAATAATAATACCATCATCAAGATACCAATCATGTAAGGATAATATGCATTGTTCATTTATCTTTGTTATAAGCTGATGAAGCACCAAGGAAAATAACAACGGCCCTAAAGGATCCCCTTGTTGCACCCATGTACACGAATAGGAACTCAATGAAAGGTATAACAATAATACTAAAAGCAACCAAGACTCTGGATTCCACTACTACTCATGATTGAATTGATTTAACATTATCAGGATTTTTATAACTCTAATTATCTTTAAGTCCTCTATCTCAACTCATTAATAATTAGTCAGATTTTCAAATCTTAAATGTAAACAATAAGCATGGATTTTCAAGTTATTTAACAAAGCATAACATATCAAATTGAATGACAAATAATTAATAAAAATCGTGAGATCGAATTAGAACTATGTAAAAACAATGATTAAGTGAATTGATAATAAAACTAGAGTAAATAGAATAATTAAGAAATATTACCCATCAATCTTGTGTAAATAGCTTCCTCCATTGCGTTTGTTATGTGAAAATTAGCTCCTCATAATAAACACTCTGTCAAAATATTGATTCACGGCTTTACAAAAGATGAGATGAAAATAAGAAAAAATAATGAAAACAGAGAATTCACAACGTTTATAGGCGTTGCAGACTCACTATTACAAAACTAATGTTGTAAATATATTGTTAAGAAAAATGATTGTCTTGACCAGTCTGTTCTTCGTGTTCATCGTCTTCTTATGCAATAATAGACATTTTTCTCTGCAACTCTGGTTTCTTCTCTGTCTCTCTAAACTCTCCCCAATCTCTCTATTTGTACCCCTC